>CAJGYO010000010.1:57293430-58493430 GCA_904845875.1 Miscanthus lutarioriparius
CATGTTAAACGAAAAGTAAAACAAAGAAAGAACAAAAGATAAAATGTTAAGCTAGGCATGAAGTTAATTCAAAGAACAAATTTCCCCAAATGAATTCAAAGTGCGAGAAAGCTTGTTGGTATATTTTTAACACATAGAGATAAATCCGCAAGTATAGCTCGATAATCTTGTAGCTTTTCCCAGAGAGGTATTCCAAGTATCGATTCATAGGGGAAATGTAGAGACTAATCATTCTATTTATAGAACTTATGTCACACCACGTGATCTACCACCTTCCTGGAAAGTAAAGGGCCTCCATGATTAACTCCAAGTCTAAGCACCATGCTTACACTTATGATTAACACTTTAACCTAGTGCGCTCTATAGACTAAAGCACCCAAAAAGAGAGTCATGTGATCCTAACAATGAACAATATAAACAATTACTTACTTGAACTGTTGATTACTAGAGAGATCTCAAAGCAAGCTCAAGTAGAACTTTGGATCCGCCAAGGTACAAGCCATAGAGAGAGCACCGATAGGGCGGGCACCTCCTCCAAACTATTCCCTCATCTATCTCACTATTCTATTTATAAGACTAGACTTCTAGAGGACTAATCTTCTCTTCATTGTTGGCTCGATCCTCAATATATGAATTAGGGGTTTTAGGGATCCGCTAAGGGAGGGGGTAGGGGCTGATATATATAGGCCGAGCATCCATCGTGGGAGCCCTTGGATCAAACCAACTCAAAGAACGGCATAGATGCAACCTAGGAGGCTGTGGAGAACCTTGACATAATGAGGTGGAGGCCAGGCCTATTGGGATTCTAGGGGCCAGGCGTGCCACGGCCTGTGTGTGGGGGCCAGCCACCCCACATGGCGCCCCTGGGCTCCCGCTTTGGTGTGGTGTCCTCTAGAGTCCTTAGAACCTTCGGGTGCCCATTTCGTGGTGGATAAGCACGACATTCGACATGTAGGTCCGCCTTGACGGGTTTTCTAGGTAAACTCACAGAAAATACAGATTCACCGAAAAACTCATGGAATTTGTTAGTTTAAACCCTTAGACCTTTGTTGGTGATGCACTTATTCATATTTTGTTGACGTTTTATAATGGTTGTTAACTACCATCAACAATCGTCGTTGGACCTCACATCTTCTAGGAAGCTGTCTGTGACTTCGGAGCAAGTGTCAACATCATGTCTATGGTAATTTATGAGAAAATCCTAGGAGATTCTTTTGTTATACACAAATACACGCTTGCGTACTTTGTAGATCACCACTCGCTACCCCAAGGGAGTTCTTGAAGATGCCACTATTCGAGTGGGACAATCATATATTCCCTCAGAGACTTTGTGGTTTTGGAAACAGTGGAGATGAAAGGGCACCCATCATCTTTGGTCGACCTTTCCTAAGCACAAGAAAGGCCATCATCTATGCATAAAGGCAAAGATCTCGCTTCACAATCAAGGTCAAGAAAGAGAAGTTTTCTTCAAGAATCATATCCTCAATCTCCGGCATTCGCAGATGCCATACCAAATTAAAGAGACAACAAAGACTAAGAAGAAGAAGAATGTAAGAAGGAAGAACAAGGCCGACAAATACCGTAAGAATTAGTCAACATGATCAACACACTTAGATCGTCAGAGTATGACCACCTCCTCGCTTCACCATTCCTTGCTAAGAAGGATGATCTAGGCGCATCTACGATCGAAAGTGTACCATTGGACAAAGAAGATTCCACAAGACCTTCTACGACATTGATCGAGCATCAATATAATGTCCAAGGTAACGTATGAATATTTATTTGGTAATGAACCCTTGTACCCTACATATATGCAGTTGCAGATGGCGGAACCAATCAATCCGATTCCCGAAAGGAATAGCAAAGGACATTATGGTAAGAATACACGACCACTTTGCCCCTGCTGACTTCATGGTTTTGGACATGGGAGAACAAGAAGATGATACACCCATCATTCTGGGGAGATTGTTCCTCAACACCACCAACGCGATCATCTACGTCAAATCTAGACAAGTCCACTTCCAATTCCCTGGAGAAAAGGTACGTTGTTATTTCAATAGTTATACTACTTATGAGCAGCCGAAGAAGAACCGCTCTAGGAGGAGACGTCGATCATCCCGATATCAAGGGAACCAACCCCTATTGAATGAATGGGAGGAAGATAAACAACCTAAAGAATTTGTGAAAAAGGAACCTACACCACCTAAGTCAAGCCCACCGGCCAAGCAGGTGTGGAAGGAGAAGGTGACATCATCAAAATCACAAGAGGTGCAACCATCAGGTCTCCATCACCGAGATCGGATAATGCACCCAAAGAATGAATAAGACTCCAGTAAAGTCCTATCCGGAGGACCTAAAAATCTGAACCCTCGCCATGAGGTAATATCAGTACTTATCGATATTTATTTTCAGTGTTGCATGAATTGTTCTTACTTTAGCACATGCACTTTTCTACATTAGCATTGTACTAGTTAAAAATATATGCATACATCTAGTCATATTTCATTTTCTCGCATATAAAGAAAAATAAAAAGTTTTATTATCAGAGATCGTCATCGCATAAGAAAAGAAAATAAAATATTATTGCATCCTTAAGCCCCATGTGAACAATTTTCATGGTGCAACAAGCCCAAGGAATATCCACCGTGGTGGGATAAAATAATATATATATATATATACTATGCCTACATATTTTCTTTTCTTGCATATAAAAAAATAGAAAATCCAAAAATATTAGATAGACATCCTGTTAAAATTCTCGCCATTAAAATTTATCTAAACTCACAAGAACAAATTCTAAATGGCTGACCGCTAACCCCTTATCTTAATCAAGCCATGAGTTTGTTCTTGTTAGAGTATTTTGCAGATGATTCACATGATCAAGAGCAAGTTCACTCGGTTGTCTTCATCTCACTCCACTCGTGGATGAGAAGGACACACGCCGACAAACCCGCCTCGAGAGAAAGATCAATCAACATCCAATAATCACCACGGCAACATTCAGCTTTGGGGAGGAGCATCCCTGTATCTAGCTAAGTATTTCCTTCCTTTAGTTTTACTATTAGTAAGTTTGCTTTATATTAGCTAAAGAAATAAAAGATGCATAACAAAATAAAATTTATCTTAGTTAATTAATTATATATATAAATATTATCAAGGTGTGATCTTAAATCTTGAAAATAAAATAAAAGTGTGTGTCTAGTTTTTTATTTTTTAAGAGCTCAATAAAAGGATTCTCAAGATAATCTCTTACAATGGAAATGATGAATAGTTGCTCGTCAGTAATTCCTTTCAAGTATCTAGTTTTCACCTTAAATTCTTCCTCGCTGAGTTTTGGATAACACTGCTTTTGATATAAGAATTTACTCTCAACTTGAAACTGTGGGTAGCATATGCTTGATCTAAGTCTAGGTAATTGACAGATATGATATGAGAAGATCTGAGCTGCTATTTATCTTATTCCAAGTGATACTAGAGTTCCAAAGATTTATCTTTTGAAAAAAATAAAAATGCGTCATAATGAGTTCCTTGTATGACAAAGCTTGACTTCCTACCAGAGCCCTAAATGATATTTAGACTAGAAAAACTTTCACTCATGTATGTTGCTTGCTTTTGCATTGAGTTTAGTCAAGCTTTGTTGACCCTTATGAGAGGTTTTGTCATGCTCTTAAAATAAAGATCACGTACACACCACCCACATATGCACTACTCCTACACTGGGGATAGGCGCAAAAACATGCCATTCCATTTAGATCCACTCAAAAATGTTTTACTCCTACACTGGGAGTGAACACCAAAAATATACCCAATAGGATATCCCTAAATAAATGCTCCAAAGTTCTAGTTGCTATCTCTCAAAAGTTTTGTTGTAGAAAAGAGACATGGGGCTATGCAAAAGTGTTGGTGTTTCGAGTTACCACCGATGAGTAAATTTGTATTATTGCGCGTCTGGCTCGGATGGTGTGCTTAGAGGACACGAGGTTTACACTGGTTCAGGCAAAAAGTCCCTGCGTCCAATTCATCGATGCTGCTCGTGTTACTAGCACCAAAAGTTTGTAGTAGGGGTTACAAATGGGCAAGAGAGAAAAAGGATCCCAAGTGTCTGATGAAAGGAGTGAGTGGGTGCTGAGAGCTCGATCACTGCTCAACTGTGCGTTCGTGTCATGCTCTTGTGCGGATCGGTATCGGATCTTGATGGGTCGATCAGTTATGGATCCCCTTCATGGGGCGCCCTGCTTTCCCTTTTATAGGCCAAGGGAAAGCGAGGGTTATAGTAGAGGAAAAGGAGAAGAACGAGAGAGAGGAAGGCCTCTAGAATCGCTGGGTCCTTCTTCTCCTTCATGTGGGTCCTGCCGACTCTGTAGATGTCAATAGGGATGGCTCCACATCGCGGTCCTGTCCGTCACTAGCGCCATGCGTAGGTGTCATCCGTCGGTTATGGTGCTCCACTCCATCCTGGCAGATGTCGTGGTGAACTGACGCGCCTGCCGATGTTTGTACGAGGGTTAGGTAGAACAACACCGGTACGCCCAACGCTGTTGTTGATGTGAATCCTCAGGTATGGGCCATCATGGCCGTGGGTTACATCAGGGCGTGCCGGTCTCTTCCTTGGTGTCAGAGTTTTGACCCAGGCCCATACACTCGGACCTAGAGTGGTTAGCGGCGGTATGTGTCCCCATCGGGTGAGACGGAGCCCGCACCCATGGGTTCTGGCGAGGCAGAGCCCGCGGTCTTGGGGTCGAGCGAGGCAGAGCACAAACCCAAGCGCCAGGCTAGGCGGAGCCCACGACGTTGGGGTTGGGTGAGGTGGAGCCAGCCCCCAAAGGTTAGGCAAGGTGGAGATCATGGCCTTGGGGTTGGGCGAGGCAGAGATCATCCCCGGAGGTCGAGCCAGGGAGAGATCGTGACCTCGGGGTCAGGCAAGGCGGAGCCCACCCCAGAGGTCAGGCGAGGCGGAGCCTGCACACCTGGGGTCGGTTGGAGCTGTAAGCGTGCTCTTGACTGCTCGGTTGAATCAATGTTGATAACCATTAGCTCCTCCTCTTCGGGTACCCTTGCATTGGTCCCTGATAGTAGCCCCCGAGCCTACGGAGGAGCAGAATACTCCTTCAGAAGCTTTTCTAAATGGGAGGACTTTGAGGGCCTTGGCCTTTTCTTGTCACCCACGGCGTGTCCTGGGGACGGCTATTCCCTTTTGTCGTGATCGGGCCTCTCGGGGGTATAGCCGTGAGATTTGGTGGGTCAGAAAAGGTCTTTCCTGATTTCGACCCCTACGGGGGTCCGTCGTTCTACGACTGTGTGTTCGGTCTCCTTGCGAGTCCAACTTTCCACAGGCCCCCACATGTAGCAGGGGTCCGGTCGAGGGTCGGCTCGTCTTCATGATCGTCTTCCCTCAAGTGTTTTTTTCGATAAAAACAGAGGGGTTGGGCCATGCCATGATTTTCCTCTATGGATGAGCCATGGTGCTCAATGAGTTGTTAACGGGCAAGTCTGAGTGGGGCCCCGGCATCCTGCTCGTGGGGGTCCAGCTCGGTCAACTAGTGACCGGACCTGCATTCTCACGGTGAATCCATATAGTTCTCAGTGTCCGCTCGATCGGGTCCCGAGGGCTCTTCGCCTTTCTTCAAGGAAAAACCATGGATTCTATCCATCCGAGGCTCGAACGTGGGCTAGGACACCCACGGCGCCAGTGCGGCTGAAGCGTTGTAGAACCCGGTCAGGGCCAACCTTTGAACTCCTCGGCTTAGACGAGTCGTAGGAGCATTTTTAGCTCCGTATCCCTCTTACTTGTGATGGGTCGTGGCCCGTTCGGGGAGGCAAAATGTTCGGAGCGTTTTTGAGGGGATGGCCATAGGTTGCGTGCACGCCCCGCAACGAGACATGGTGATGAGGTCATGCTAGTACACGGAGATCTAGGCGGTAGTTGGTTTCCTCACACTCATCGCCTGATAAAACCAAAGGGTTAGCCCTCCGGTTTCATATGCACGCCACATCCTTGTCTCCGCAGCCACGCCACCGCCGCCAATGCTTAGGTTTCCTCGCCCGCATCTCCACCGCCGTGGAGCTCGTGATCCATCCGCCTCCCACCACCAATGGATACGTGGTGCCATTCCAACATCACCTTCCAACGCATGGAGGGCCTCATCCATCGTGGTCTTCTCCACGCTGACCTCAACCGAGGAGTGGTTGCCGCCCGGGTGATGAGGGTTCACCATCACGCCTGACGGCTACGTGGTGTCGTTCACCCACTTCCACGAGCGCGGGCTTGCACCCCACCCACAAATTCCTAGGGGGCTGCTACACTTCAACAAGATTGAGTCAGTAGCACCTCAATCCCAATGGGATCCAAAGACATGGCGGTGTTCGGCCGACAGCGGCGGATTCTCGGGATCATCCCCACTTCAACTTGTGGAGGTATTTCTTCATTGCCATCACCCTCTAGAGGAAGATGGAGAAGGGCGGTAGGCGGAGCCGCACATGCCGATGGGGGTGCGCCACATCCAACTTCGGAACAATCGAGTCGGCGAGTACCCGTCCATGCGGCTCTTGACGTCCAACAAAGGGGTGGCACTCGCAGTGGTTCTACCTCAAGAATGATGCCACCGCCCCTCTGTCGGAGTTCAACGGGCGCCTGATCGAAGAGGCCCCAGAGTAGTGGAGGAAGTGGGGCATCCTAGAGAAGGACAAGAAGAACATCCAAGACCACATCGCCACCATCCACATCCTGAAAGAGAACGACCTGAAAGGGTCGGGCATCATCGGGGCCTACCACGCGAGGAGGGTGGCACCGTTGATGGCACGCACGCTCCCGCTATACACGATGGCACCCAAGGCATCGTTCGATGGAACGACACTCACACAGGGAACACACCCCAACTCTGAGATCACGCAACACATCAAGGAGGCGATGGAGCCTTTGTGGGAAGATGCGGGTGCCGCCCTCGACTTCATCTACCTGGTGCTGAGGCATCCTCCGATGCGGCCGGAGCCAGGCTATGTTGTCTTCATAAGTTTCCCTTTCTCCTGCCTTCTCTTCAATTGATTACCCGACCCCATGGGACTAACTTTGAGAGGGGCAGGACCAGCCAAGGGACCTCATCCTCACAGATCACCCGGCTCTGCTGCTAAGGGATTCGGCCATGAGGGCGGCAAATCACGCTGAGGGTGAGTGGCTGAGGAAGGCGAAGGAGGACAAGATGAGGAAGAAGCAGCAGAAGCTACGGGCGTGGGAACGAGGTGAGGACACCGACAATGATGATGACGATGACCATGGTGATGATGATGAGGTGATGGAGGAAGAAGACATGATAGCCAACGATATCGAGTGGGATAACCTAGAGAACGAGGATGCACTGACAGGCATCGGTTCATCCTTGCAAGCATCAGGACCCTACCTATCCCATGGAGGGGAGGGTACCTCTGGGGAGCCGGTGGAGGTGGGACGTACTGTATGCCTGCCCTAGGAGCCAACAGAGGCGGGCAGCTCTACCATCGCGATGAGGTGCCAAGGGAGGTGGGTGGCCCCACCGTCGCGCCCCAAGAGCCAAGGGGAGCGGCGCGTTCCGCCAATGAGCGCCAGGAGCTGCCTGGGGCAAGCCCCTATGCCTAGGAGCAGGGGGTAGGCTCGAAGTGGCATCATTCCGACGAGGCGGAGCAAGGGTTGGGAGTTCATCCCCTAAACGCATCTGCCTCCCGACGGCACCGAGGTGAGTTATCGATTCCTCTGTTTTTTCCTGTTTTAGTCCAATTTCATTGTGACTTATGTTTTTCGTCCTTTGCAGTGTCGGCAGACAGTGGAATCCATTGGCACTGGCGCCGAAGAAGAGCATCACCCTCCAATCAGGGCGGCGGCCGTTGGCTGGTGTCGCGCCCATTTTAGGTGAGAGTGGCGCCAGTGTGACCGCGTCGCTGGCCAGTCGAGCACCACGTTGTGGTGGTGTCTGTGCCCTTGGAGGGATGGGTAGACGTGAGCATTCAAGGGTTGCCTTCTAACGTCGTAGAGCAACCGATGATGACCGTGATACCGCTCCCGACGGTGGGGTGAATGGGGCTGGCGACCGCGCTCATAGCGATGACCATGGAGGGTGTGACACAATCGGTCGTGACCCCACCGACGCTGGAGGAGGTGGCAGCGGCCGTGATAGATGGGTCACCACCGGGCGCGACCGTGCCATTGCCCGAGGCATTGGCGTGACCCATGCCATCAGCAGCCAAAGCGACGGTGCTTGGAGCGGGCCGGACACTGAGGGATCCCCGGGAGTCATGGTGCTGGGAGAGAGGTTCGTGCCTGCACCGCTAGCCCCTTCCATTGCCGAAGGGGGTGTCTCGGTGGGACCATCATGGCAAGAGGGGTTGACGGTGCTTGGGGCCAGTTGGGAGTCATCCTTGACCCTAATGTCGGTGGGCAGTGGCTCACCCACGCGGGGCGAGCCCCTGCTCCAGTGGATGGATTCGCAGGATTCGGCGTCGATGCTTTTTTACCCTTGACGACACCACAGAGAGCATAGAGCGGGAGAGCCTCGACGTAGGGATCATGTCCATGCTCGAGGCCCTGGACCACGCCACGGGCACATTGCGCGATGTTGTTGTTCATCCGATCGGTATGGTTTGGTCCTGCTTCTTGCCCTTTTCTTCCTCTATATACTTTTTGTATCCTAACCATTGCCTCCCTGCAGTCCCTAATAGCTCACAGCCAGGGGAAATCTTGGTTTCTTTGTCAGCAGAAGGAAACCTGGGACCGCCTCGTTCAGGAGGCGTAGCTATGCGGGGAGGTGACATCTTAGCTCACCGTCGCCCAACAGAGGGTGGTTGAGCTGACTCCCCTTGCCGAGGAGGCGGCCAATCTTCGGTCAAGGGTGGATGAGGCCCGTTAGGATGCTGATGAGGCCGAGAAGGCGTTTGAGGCCCTGTCGGTGAGGTCACGGAAGGATGATGAAGAAGCCGCTAGGGTCAGGAAGGAGCGGGATGAGTTCCTCCAGAAGGACGCCGAAACCCTCTAGTGGATCCTTGACCTTCTGAGCGAGGTTGAGAAAGAAAGGGATCTGAGGCTGGGGCCCGAGGAGAAGCTCGTGGCCCTAGAGAAAAGGGCGAGCCCGGATGCCACGGTGGGTCGCCACCGAGCAAAGGAGCGGATGAGCTGATCCAAACCACTTGAGAGGCTCCGCTTAGAACATGGCGTGGCTCGCTAGGAGCGTGACCAAAGCTTTTTGAGAGTGTGACCAGGCCTGCCAAGAGTGCGATGACGCGTAGCCAAAAGTTGGCTCCCTCTAGGCCAAGCTCAAAAGGGAGACAACTCAAAAGCTGGAGGCCGAGCACGTTTCTACCGGGCTAGCTGTGGATCTCGCTGAGGAAAGGAGAAAACTTTAGGCGGAGAGTGACGAGCGTGGTATCCTGAGCGCTGCCCTCGGAGTGGTCTGCAATGACCTTGTGGTGGTGCGGTCAGAGGGGACTAGCTCGCTCGCGGCTCGTGCCATCGAGATCACTGCCCAACTGTGCTAGCTCGAGAGGAATGCCCTTTGCACCAGGGTCAATCAGTCCTTCGCAATTGCTCATTCTCATTATGGGGACAACATCGATCTGGAGGCGATGAGCCACGGCTACATGCCTAGTTATGAAGTTCATGAGCTGGAGGAGATGAAAACGGCGGTGGCTCCCTTTCATAGGGCCCGACGGATAGGATAGACTAGAGATAGTTCTCCCCGAGAGGCTAGTTAGTTAAATAGGTCAAGGCGGTCATTCTTGTAATAAGCTTAACAAGTTTCGCCCTTGTGCTTTGTTTAAACAAACTCATTATTTCGCTTTGAACAAATTTGTTCTTTCTTCCTTTTTACGTGTAAAAAGGGGTTAATGCGTTCTGACCCTTCCGGTTGTAAAGACCGTAGAGCTTGAGGTGTGGGCAAGAAACTCTGATTGCGCTGGTAAGAAAGAGTGTCGTAGCCACTAGGGCATAGGTTTCTTGTAGTCCGACCAGCCTTACTCAGTCGTTCGTTTCCGCAAACCTTGCCTCTAGGATTTTAACATGAGGAAGGGGTCATGCACAACGATCGCTTTTAGAAAGGGTATATATATACCCTTATCAGCCCTTGAGTGAGACTCAACCCCTTGCCATTGCCGGGGTTGGGTTTCATTAAAGATCAAGAGAGATAATAGCGAAACTAGTAGGAGAAAGCATCTCTTGTTTTAGAAACGTTATCCTTAGTTTTTTGCACGTATCCCCTCCCTAGGATCTGAGCCATCGCTCTACGACCGCACATTTCGCCTCCTTGTGAGTCCAACTTTCTCAAACCCCCACACATAGCAGTGGGTCCCATCGAGGGTCGGCTTGTCTTTACGATCGCTACCCCATCTACGGTTTCTATAACCGGAGGAGGGGTTGAGCTAACATCACTTGCCTTGATGGCTCGAGTGACGCTCTCGGTGAGCTCGCTAACGGGCATGTCCGAGTGGAATATGGGTCCATTGTTCATGACGGGCCTCAGATAGCCCTTATGTGGCATTCCACTACTCCTTAACCCACCTCCCAAAGAGATGCCCAAGTTATTCCGGAGACCAACTCAGTGGCCTGCTGGCCTCCCTCGATGGAGATTCTGTGGGCATGGCTCGAGGTTAGGATCGAACAAGAAGGTTGAGATGACCTAGTCCGCTTCGAAGCGGCTCTGCAAACTCCACCGGGCTCATCTGTGTTTTCTCCCTAGCTCGCTTGACACGAGGCGGCCTCGAGCCCTTCGTGGGCCAGCCTTTGAACCTCGGGCCGGTCGGATTCCCAAGTTGGGGTCGGGTGGCTCGAGCCCCGAGCCCTGCTGGGCTCTTGTAGGGGTCACCGAGTTTTATGCATCGCCTGGCCCATTTTTTTTCTCAAACTAGAGGGGCTGAGCTAACAACACTTGCCTTGATGGCTCGAGTGTCGCACTTTGGTGAGCTCGCTAACGGGCATGTCCGAGTGGAATCTGGGTCTATCGTTCGTGACGAGGTCAGCATAGCCCTCATGTGGCATTCCACTGCTCCTTAACCCCCCTCCCGGAAGATGCCTGAGTTGTTCCGGGGACCGACTTAGGTGGCCCATTGGCCTCCCCTCGATGGAGATTCTGTGGGCATGGCTCGAAGTTAGGATCAAACGAGAAGGTCGAGATGACCCTATCCGTTTTTGAGCGGGTCGGGTAAAGGCCACTAGGGCTCATCTATATTTTCTCATCTGGCTCTGTTTGATGCGAGGCGGCCTCGAGCCCTTAGCGGGCCGGCCTTCAAACCTCGGTCGGTCGCTGCTCATATCGAATGAGACGACTACTGCTTCATGGCGCGACGTAAAGCATTGTGATGCAATAATTGCATATGCGATGCTTGGATGTATGGGATGAATGTATGGATGAGTGTATGAATGAATGTATGAAAGCATGCATGGGAATGGGTGAATGAATGATCATGCACTGGAAAAGCAGAATGGGGGTCGGTAAAGTTACCTCGATGGCTCGAGTGATAGGTTTGCGGAGCTCTTATCGGATATGTCCGAGTGGAAGCTGGGTCCGTCGCTCATGATAGAGTCGGCATAACCCACATGGGGCCTCCCACTGCTCCTTACTTGTCTCTCAGTAGCGGCCTGATCTATCCAATTGACTTGGGTGACCTACTGGCCTCTCCTCGATGGAGATTCCGTAGGTGGGCCCCTTCAAACCCTTCCTAGGAAGGCGGAGGCTAAAGCTCGGAGTGAGGGCAACTAACTCTGATCACGCTGGTGAGCAAAAATGCCATAGCCGCTGGGACATAGGTTTCTTGCGGTCCAACTAGGTTTACTCAGCTTGTCTCCGCAAAACCTTGCCTCTAGTTTTCTAACATGAAAAAGGGTCGTATGGAGAATGTCTACCGAATAGACATACTCTTACCAAAGACCCGAGTGAGGACCCACCTCGCCATTGTTGGGGTTAGGCGTCACTTAGAGATCGTGGAGTCGATAGCGAAACCAATAGGGGAAGACGTGCGTAAATTAAGGGTGACCCATCTCTCGGTAGTGGCCCGAGCCGTCTGATCGACTTGGGTGACCCGTTGGCATAGGACTTACCTTGATGGCTCGGGTGACGGGTTTGGGAAGCTCTTACCGGATATGTTCGAGTCGAATCCGGGTCTGTCGTTCGTGACGGGGTCGACATAACCCGCATGGGGCATCCTACTGCTCCTTGCTCGTCTCTCGACAGTGGCCTGAGCCATATGACCGACCTCTGGCACAGCACTTTCCTCGAGGAGATAGAGGATGAGATCATCCTCCCAAAAATGTAGTTAGGCGAGATAAGCCAAAGCGGTGAACTCATAACAAGTGAACAAGCTCTTAAATTTCGTTATGGCCAAACAGATTTTTAGCCCTTCTCTCCCTTTCTCAGATAAAAAAGGTTAATGCATTCCAACCCTTTCCATCCTTAAGGTTGTAAAGCCCGGAGTGAAGGTGAACAAACTCTAATCACGCTTAGTGAGCAAAAACACCGAGTCACCGGGGCGAGGTTTCTTGCAAATCCAACCAGCTTTACTCAGCTGCTCATTTCACAACCCTTGCTTCTAGGTCTTAGTGTGAGAGAGGGTCGCATAGAGAATGTTTGCCGTGGGTATACTCTTAGATGCGTATTGACTCTTTCTCAGAGTTAAGGCTAGAAAGCTCAAAAGTGCGAAAAAACTCCGATCATGCCGGTGAGCAAAATGTCGAGCCACCGGGGCATAGGATTCTTGTAGTCCCACCAGCTTTTACTCAAAGATCTGCTTTCTCGCAACCCTTGCTTCTAGGTCTTAACGTGAGAAATGGTCGGGCATAGAGAATGTCTACCGGATAGATATGCTCATATCAGCCCCCGAGTGAGGCCTAACCCCTGCTGTTGCTAGGGTCGGGTGTCACTAAAGATAGAGGAGTTGGTAGCGAAACTAATAAGAGAAAGTGTGCGTATATTAAGGGTAAAAATGACATAGTTGTTCGATGTTCCAGGCGTTGATGAAGACTTCGCCGTCGATGGTATTGAGCTTGTAGGTGCCTGGTTGGAGCACCTCCATGATGACGTACGGTCCCTCCCATAGCGGAGAGAGCTTGTGGCAGTTCTTGTTACTCTGGACGAGGTAGAGCACCAGGTCCCCGACGTTAAGCGCCTAACCCGGCACTCAACGGCTATGGTACCAGCATAACGCTTGCTGGTACTTGGCTGAACGAAGGAGGGCAACATCGCGCAGTTCATCTAGCTGGTCCATGGCATCCTCGAGGGACGCCTCAGCTCCCTGTTCATCATACGCCCTGACCCTCGGTGCTCCATAATCAAGGTCGATCAGGAGGATAGCCTTGGAACTATAGACCATGAAGAATGGTGTGTAGCCAGTGGCCTAGCTTGGCGTTGTCCTCAGGTTCCAGAGCACTGCAGGAAGCTCCATGACCCATTGTCCGCCAAACTTGTTCAACCGGTGGAAGATCCTAGGCTTGAGGCCTTATAGGAACATGCCATTTGCGCGCTCGACCTGCGTGTTCGTGCGGGTGTGCGCCACGGCAGCCCAATCGACACGGATGTGGTATTCATCACAGAATCAAAGGAACTTCTTTCTAGTGAACTGTGTGTCGTTGTCCATGATGATGGAGTTCGGGGCCCCAAAGCGATGGACGATGTCAATGAAGAATAGCATGGCTTGCTCGAACTTGATCACGGAGATTGGTCGAGCCTCTATCCACTTTATAAACTTGTCTATGGTGACAAGCAAGTGTGTATAGCCCCCGGGCGCCCTCTTGAGAGGTCCGACCAGATCGAGCCTTGAGACCGCGAATGGCCACGTGATGGGGATCGTTTGGAGTGCTTGGGTAAGTAGGTGGGTTTGTCAAGCGTAGTATTGACACCCTTCGCAGGTGTGCACGATATGTTCAGCATCATCCACTGCGGTTGGCCAGTAGAATCCTTGCCGGAATGTGTTTCCGACCAGGGTTCTAGGCGTGGCATGGTGACCGTAGACCCCACCGTGGATGTTGCTCAGCAACCGCTTCCCTTGTTCGATGGGGATGCAGCGCTGTAGGATCCTAGTGTGGCTTCGCCTATAGAGCTTGCCCTCAACAAGGACAAAGGACTTGGCATGATGCGCTAGCCGCTGAACCTCCATTTTGTCCGTCGACATCACCTCACAGAGGAGGTAGTCAAGGTAAGGCATCCTCCAGTCAGCCAGAGGGTCGGGCTCTGTCGCTGGATCCTCATCAAGCTCCATGACTTTGGGGTCCGATGCAGCCTATGGCTGGTTAGCCCTCGAGCCTAGGGCAGGCGGCCCGTCACTAGTTTTTTCCGCTCCTCATAGCGGACTGAGGGCTTGTACTGATCGCTAGCAAAGATGCCCGTCGACACCGTCTCTTGGCCGGATGTCATTTTTGCCAGCGCGTCAGCTGCCTCGTTGAGACACCTCGGGATGTGATTGAGCTTGAGACCATCGAACTCATCCTCCAGCTGGTGGACCTATTGGCAATATGCAACCATCTTGGTGTTGTGGCAGCTTGATTCCTTCATGACTTGGTTGATGACCAGCTAGGAGTCACCCCGGATGTCGAGCCATCGGATACCTAGCTCGACGGCGATGCGTAGGCCATTGATGAGTGCCTCATACTCGACCACATTGTTAGAGGAGGGGAAATGGATGTGAACCATGTACCTCATGCATACCCCAAGGGGTAAAACGAAGACCAGCCCTGCGTCGGCGCCTTTCTTCATCAGCGATCCATCGAAGTACATCGTCTAGTACTCTTGGTCGATGACTACTAGCGGCATTTGGACCTCAGTCCACTCTACAACGAAATCAGCCAGCACTTGGGACTTGATGACCATCCAAGGGGCATACGAAATGCCTTGACCCATCAGCTCGAGTGCCCACTTTGCAATTCTTCCTGTGGCATCCCGGTTTTGGACGACCTCATCGAGAGGGAAGGACGTCACGACCATCACCGGATGCGACTCGAAGTAGTGACATAACTTCCTCTTAGCGATGAGGATGGCGTATAGGAGTTTTTGGATTTGGGGGTAGCGAGTCTTAGAATCAAACAAGACCTCGCTAATGAAGTACACGGGACGCTGCACTTTGAGGGCGTGTCCCTCTTCTTCTCGCTCCACCACCAGGGCGGCACTGACCACTTGTGTGGTGGTCGCAATGTAGAGCATAAGCGGTTCCCCGTCGGTTGGAGGGACTAGGATCGGGGCCTTCGTCAGAAGCTGCTTGATCATGTCAAGTGCCTCCTGGGCCTCAGGCATCCATTCGAAACAGTCGGCCTTCTTTAGGAGCCAATAGAGGGGGAGACCTCGTTCGCCGAGGCACGAGATAAAGCGGCTGAGCACGGTGAGGCACCTTGTAACTCGCTGTACCCCCTTTATGTTCCGAATCAGGCCCATCCTCATGATGGATGAGATATTCTCTGGGTTCGCTTCGATGCCACACTCGGAGATGATAAAACCCAGTAGCAGGCCCCTTGGGACCCCAAAAACGCACTTCTCAGGGTTGAGCTTAATGCTGTTTGCTTGGAGTTTCATGAAGGTCTGCACTAGGTCGGCTACGACCTGGTCAGCCCATTTGGACTTGACCACGATGTGATCCACGTAGGCCTCAATGGTTCACCCGATGAGGTTAATGAAACATTTGAGCATACAACGCTGGTACATAGCCCCCACATTTTTTAGACCGAACGGCATCGTGACGTAGCAGAATGATCTGAATGGGGTGATAAAAGATGTCACGAGCTGGTCAGACTCTTTCATCGTGATTTGATGGTACCCGGAGTATGCATCAAGGAAGGAAAGGGTTTCACACCCTAAGGTTGAGTCGACTACTTGGTCTATGCATGGCAAAGGAAATGGATCCTTTGGACATGCTTTGTTGAGACCTGTGTAGTCAACACACATTCTCCATTTCCTACTCTTTTTTGTACCAAAACGGGATTGGCTAACCACTCGGGGTGGTATACTTCCTTGATGAACCCGGCCGCCAAAAGCTTCGCAATCTCCTCACCGATGGCCCTGCGCTTCTCCTCGTCGAAGCGACGCAGATGCTGCTTCACCAGCGTGGAGCCTGGCTTGATCTTCAAGGCATGCTCGACGACTTCTCTCGGAATGCCTGGCATGTCCAAGGGTTTCCACACAAACATGTCTTTGTTGGCGCAGAGAAAGTCGATGAGCGCGCTTTCCTATTTGGAGGAAAGTGTGGTGCCAATGTGCACCACTTTGCCCTTAGAGCTGCTAGGGTCTATGAGGACCTCCTTGGCACCCTCTACAGACTCAACAGACCCGACCGACCGCTTGGGGTCGGGTGCTTCTTCGGTGACCACCTTCCTGATGGTCGCAAGCTCCTTGGAGGTGACGATTGCCGTGGCGTGTTCGCAGCACTCGACCTCGCACTCGTAGGCATGCTAGAAGGAGGTGCCGATGGTGATGACCCCGCACGGTCCCCGGCATCTTCAAATTTTAGATAGGTGTAGTTGGGGACGGCCATGAACTTCGCGTAGCATGGACGTCCCAGGATGGTGTGGTAGGTTCCGTGGAACCCGACCATCTCGAAGGTAAGGGTCTTTGTCCTATAATTGGTTGGATCCCCAAAGGTGATGGGCAGATCAATCTACCCAAGTGGTATGGCCTGCTTTCCAGGCACGATGTCATGGAAAGGCGCTCCGGTCGGTTGGATGTGCGATCGGTCGATGCCCATGGCATCGAGCGCTTTGGCGACATGATGTTGAGGTCGCCGCCCATCCATCAAGCATTCTTTAGTGAGCCGCTTCATGCCGATGATCAGGTCAACCACGAATAGATATCCCCTAGTTGTGGGACGCTCTCCGATGGTCGGTCCGATCAAAGGTTATGGCGGACTCACCATCGGAGGAAGGTAGGCACGAGCTTATGGCAGCCAAGTCATAGGCCACCGACCCTCCGAAGATCATGAGGCAGCTATCCAGCGTTGAAAAGCCACCGTCCTTCCCCTCGGTGTCATCCACGGATGGCTTGGGGTCCATCCTATGCTCCCCCTTGTTGGAGCCTCTAGACAATAACTGCTTCATGAGACCACAGTCCTTGTATAGATGCTTGATGGGGAAAGCATGGTTCGGACATGGTCCTTCAAGCATGTCTGGGGTGACTTCGGAGGGCTTCTGACCCCCCCTTGCGGTCGGCGGCAGCCACGAGTGAGCCCTCGCGCCACTGCTTGTTCTTCTTCTTGCTGGGACAGTTGGAGGCGCCTTCGCCGGTGTCCTCGTCCCGCTTTGCCTTGCCCTTGAGGAGGTCGAAGATCGCTCTGACCGCCTCCTTGCCCGAGGCATGGCTGGTGACGATGTCGAGGAGCTCCTTGGTGGTTCGTGGGACCTTACATCCTAGCTTGTGAACCAGGGACTCACAGGTGGTCCCAGCTAGGAAGCCTCCTATGACATCGGCGTCGGCGACGTTAGGCAGCTCATTGCACTGCTGGGAGAAGCGCCAGATATACCCATGAAGAGTTTCCCTGGCCTTTTGTCGGCAGCTTTTGAGATCCCATGGGTTCCTAGGACGCACGTATGTGCCCTAGAAGTTTCCCACGAAGATCTCTTTCAGGTCCGCCCAACTTTGGATTCTATTGGGTGGACGGTGTTCCAACCACGTTCACGCTGAATCGGCCAGGAACAATGGAAGGATGCGGATAATGAAATCGTCATTATCCGCTCCACTGGCTTGGCAAGCAAGCCGATAATCCTCGAGCCACAGTCCGGGGTTAATTTCCCCAGAGTATTTCGGGATGTTGGTGGTGGTCGGTACCATAGTGGAAAGGCGGCGTTGAGGATGTGTTGGCCATAGGCCCGAGGTCCCGGCAAGTCGGGGCTCGGGCTTTGTTCCTCACCGCTGTCGCAGTGTCTGCCACGACGAGGGTGGTAGCCACGGCTGGCCCCCTCCCTCGCATCACCGAGTGCACGCCTATGGGCATCGAGTGTGTCGTGCGTGTCATGGTTGCGCCTGAGACGCTCGTGCACCGGGATCGTAGTGTGCGACCTGCCGCCTCGCTGCACCTGGTGGACTGACACATCCATGTTGGGTCACTCTGAGGGCACGCACTGGCTGGCGTCGAGCTAGTGTTGTTGGGACAACGAGCTCTCAGCCTGTTCCGCCGCCGCACGCTCGAGTAGCGTGTGAATCTTGTGATGGGCCCAACGATCCTCGGGCGTCGCGGGCCCTAGAAGTCCCTGGAGCAATGCCGCCATAGCAACGATGTTCAGGCTCGCCCGGGTGAAGTGTGGGAGGGCTTCATCATCCTCGATGATCCTCCGGTTCATGTCGTGGCCACGGCATGTGCATGCCGCCGCTCCCATGGCGCCGATCTCTTGCTTGAGCTCCACACGCTCTCGCCGAGCCGAGTCATGCTTCCTCGAGCTCTTAGTGTCGGGCCTTCAGCTGCTCCACCCATAGGCGTGGTGGGGCCCCTACATCCCTCTCGACCTCGTCGTCGAGGTTGTTCATTGGGGTAGCCTCTCCCTCGTGGATGCTTTTTACGTGTCCCTTGGGGGTACCTACCACGAAACATTCACAAGAAGGGTGATGGCTCCCCCGCTGGAGTCAGAGTCGGAGGGCAACCTTGATTCTCCTATAAGAAGGTCGTGGAAAGATTCCGTGACATATTCGGTCATCCCCATGAACTCATTGTTCATGGGGGATGGAGGCGTGCGTTGCGCCATAGGGTGGCCATCGATCTCTGTGGCATTGCGGAGACCGAACGGGAGCGTTGTTGGGGTGCTCCGGATGAGGTATTCCAGGGAGAGCGGCTCTCCTTCGGCAAGATGCGTCATGACATTGGCGAACAAGAAGGTGAGGTGGCGTAGGTCCTCCTAGGACGGTCGGGGTCCTAGGAAGGCGCCGAGCTAGCGCTCTAGACTCCTGTAATCGAAGCCGAGGAGCTGGTCGCTCCTGGGGGTGCGGGCCTCTAGTGCGTGCAGCTGTAGCTCCTCAAGCGCCTTGGCGATCGCGTCGAGGCCGATGAAGTGGAGAGGTTGGACGGCGATGAGACCCTGCACCAACCCTCCCTCCGTCATGACGATGAAGTCTAGGTTCCCGAAGCATATGTGCGCGCCCGGGACCCAACTGACGCCGTGATTAGCCATTCGAGGTCTGTTGTGGATGTTGAGACGCGCAAAAGGCCCCTACCTGGCATGCCAACTATCGGTGTTTCGAGTTACCATCGACGAGTAAATTTGTATTATTGCGTGTCTGGCTCGGATGGTGTGCTTAGAGGACACGAGGTTTATACTGGTTCGGGCAGAAAGTCCATATGTCCAGTTCGTCGCTGCTGCTCATGTTACTAGCACCGAAACTTTGTAGTAGGGGTTACAAACAGGTGAAAGAGGGAAAGGATCCCAAGTCTCTAGTGAAAGGAGTGAGTGGGTGCTGAGAGCTCGATCCTCTTTCTTCTTCTTCTTCCTCCTCCTCTTCTTCTTCCTCTTCTTTCTCTTCTTCTTCTTCTTCTTCTTCTTCTTCTTCTTCTTCTTCTTCTTCTTCTTTATCTTTGTCTTCTCCTCCTCCTCCTCCTCCTCCTCCTTTTTCTTCTTCTTCTTCTTTCATACACGATCTTCATGTGCTCGTCATCATTTTTCCAATATTTTTGCATCACCCATGTACCTTCTGCAAGAATATTAGAGAGAGATCACATTTGGAACATGGAGTACTTATTTGGTAGAAATAAGAGGCATGTTTTTGCATACTTCCAGTATATAAGGATCATATATATGTCGCATGTACGTGATCTTGATCCTGAGAGCATGATAAACTTCTCAACAAGAGTCAACAGGACTTGACAAAACTCAATACAAAAACAAGTAGCTTATGTAAAAAGTTTTCAACATGAATAACTAGATATGGCTCTGGTAGGAATTTTCTCACCATTAAGGAGTATGTGGAGCTAATGATTTTGACATGTTATAAAAAATAAAATTCTCCAAGACTTTGAGTAGAAAAGGTTGGATTTCTATGTCAATGCCAATTCTCACTTCACAACAACTTAGTCAATATACTTTTCTTATATGATATTTTTCCCGCAAGCACCAAGTATATCTAACGAATAAAGATTATGCATATGTCAGTATGGTTGGATATGGGACGCATTGGCGGGCATTGTTGTCAAGTGTGTGCTAACCGCTAAGATGCTGCTCAGGGGGTGATATGGAACAGCTGACTGGCATACCTGCGAAGTTGTTGGCCAGTTGCTCCATGTCACCATGAGCGAGTGAGGCGTCTTAGAACAGATTTTACTGTAGCACCAATCCCAGCGCGTCCTCCGGTCCAACTTTACCTGGCTGATGGCATCATGATATTTCTTTTAACAGCTATAGTAGTATTTTAATAGATTAGAGATCTAGATGAGTAATTCTATAGTTTGGGACCTATGTGAGAATCCTAAGGACCGTCCCTATACTTAATTATGAGTGATGGATCCACATGTCGGTTCCATACTGAAGTGCCACATCAGCTAATGGACTGTCACATGGTTGTTTTGGACGAGGATGAGATACTTAAATAGTTTAGGGACCTAGATATGTAATTTTATAGTTTGAGGATTTGAATGAGAATAATGTAATAGTTTAGGAACTGTCGGTGTAATTTACTCTTTACTATTAACGTCTATATTCTTCTTATTATTAATTTGGTCGCCTTTTAAAGTCATAATTTCACATTGATTTTTGACTTTGATTTCACGACACAGTCGAATTTAGTAATGAGGATTTTTGTTTGGCCATATAAATTGAAGATTGACTCTCACACGAAAAAACCAGCCAAGCTATAATACGTAGAGGACTAGAGGGTGACGACCGATTGACAATGTACATTTGACGTACCATCTACTATATTATATTTTGCAATGTGTTTTTTTTTATCTCCAAGTCCTATTATGTTGCTTCAACAATAACATAACTCCAGAGCGGTTAGGCCGGCCAGGTAGCCCATAGGCCTTGTTGGTTGAGTCTCAAGAGACCTTACTAACGTGTCGTCTGTATGACACGCTTTCGGCAAGACTCCTCCGGTAATGTGTTATCTGTATCGCGCTCGACAGCGAAGGTACAAGATGACATGTTCCTGTGTGAACTCGTGTAGAAAAGCAGTCTTAAGAGTAGGTTGGGTTTGTAATAGATTCTCGTGATGGAGTTTTATTAACTACTCTTGGATATATTTTTTTCATCCAATGTTTTTTTTTTGCGAAACTTTCCTCCAATGTTTTGATGTCACGTGCATTTTGCTTTTGGCTCGTGGAGGGAAATGCACAGCCTAAACTTGATGAAAAATCACCGTGTGTCAAGAAGTAAATGGGCGCCATGACTGACGGCACGAAACCACCAAGGACCAAGCAAGCAAACAAAAGAGGGAACAGCCTGAGCCAGCTAGCGCCGTTCACCCTGGCCGGCCCGGCCTGCACATGTTCTGTAGCTTCTTCCTTCGTCCGATCCGAGACATGTGTGCAGAGCAGAGGTGTGGTGAGTGGTGACTGGTGACCCGCGGCCACACCCACGCCCTTTCGGTTCGGGCTTTCCCCTCCAACAAGACCTCACACTGCTCACTGCTGCAGAGGAGCAGACCTCCGCACGGCCTGGCACGCGCTGCGGTCAGCAGCACTGCTGCTCGCCTGCGCTGCGTACAGCACGCACGCCACAGCCGCTGGCTCCCACTGTTTCCCCCACATAATGGCCGCACATTCCGCTCTTCCGACCACGGGGGGCCCTGGGTCCCCTCCCCGTTGCTGCCTTCTCTCCACAGTTCCATGGCATGGCATTGGCATGGCACGCACCGTCTGCACGACTGAGCCCATGCCTGCTGCAGCTGCAACCACCTAACCCCACCTCCGGCCGGCATGGACGGACACCAAACATCCCACTTCACACCACTCTTGTCTTGACTAGTACTAGTACTAGTAGTAGCTCTCCCACGCCTTGCTGTATAAAATCCGCACGCCTCGCCCTTCACCTTCCCCTGACTGGCCTCACAGTTCACACACTCCTCGATCCACGACTCCGATCATCCTACTACGACACTTGGAGCAGCCGGCGGCCATGAAGGTATAGCTCATGCATCTGCCTTCCCCATCGATCGTCTTGGTCGTCTGCTGCTGATCGATAGCGTGAGGTTCGCTTCTGATGCCTTGTCTTGATTTGTGTTTTGTGAGTAGGCACGGACGAAGGCGCGCGCGAGGCGGCAGCGCATCCCGGCGTTTGGGGAGTGGAACTACGCCTACGTCGGCGCCGGCGACTGGCCTGTCACCCAGTACTTGGACTCCGCCATGCAGGCCGGACGACTCGTCGTGGCGATACCGCCGTCGCCGCCCAAACCTGCCAACAAGGTGATCGATGATGTAGTTGCTGCAACGATACATAGACTACATACATTTGTTTTTTTTTTTTTTTTGTTCATCAAAACACTTGTCTTGCGCCGTTACGACAGACAGTGAAAAATCTTAAGTGTTATTATGACTCGTACTGAATTTTGGATGCAATGTCGTTGTTGCGTTGCTCGTATATGCTAGGTGGTGAAGTGGAGGGAAAGTGCCACACTATCACTTGAGCTGGAGGACGAGGACGAGGACGAGAAGCAGCGGCAGCAACATGTGGTGGTGGGGCTGGGCGACCACGGTGGCGCGGTGAAGAAGCAGGGGAAGCAGCAGAGCACGGTGGTCCGCGCCTACGAGGCGGTGAAGGCCATAGACCAGGACCTCTACCACATCCCGCCTGACATGCTCTGCCATGATCCCAGGGTTAGTAGACCCTCATCTTCACTCATTCACCTGGCTACCGCATGAATCCATCGTGGAGAAGTTAAAGCATAATAGATTTTGGCCAAAGACATCCGCTCCCTCCGTATTTTAGTCATGAAAAAAATAATCAAACACAATAGACTTGACCATTAATTTATCATAGTATATATTGTCGATTGCTAAAGAAGAAATATCTTGCAAAGGCACTCTGAATACAAGTCTATTGGTACAGGCTTCAAATCCTAAACTTGTATATAATCTGAATAATTATCGGTCAAAGTTTATATAAGTTTTCACTTTTTTCTAAAACAACTTCCTTGGTCTAAAAAAGTAGGAGCATAGTACTACGATTTGAGTTATACTAACTGTGTACGAAAGTATTAATATTTACGAGATTAAATAAATATCATTACATTTGTTATATGCTATATTGTTTTCATAATATATCTATTTAGTGTCAAAATGTTTCTATTTTTTTACCTACATATAATTGGTTAAATTGTGGATATGTTAACAAAGAATGCATTTTGAGTTGTATTTGCTTTAGGATGGAGGTGGTATGATTAACATTCTGGGATGGAGCAAGTATATGATTAACATTTTGAGTAGTCCTAGTTACTAGTATGTAGTACTAGTCCTTGCCACATCACTGGTTCAGTGTGAACTGTGAAGCCAGTGTTGTTTTTTCTCAGTTATAGCTACTGGTAAGGAGTTTTTTTTTTTTCTTCTTCTAATCTTGTGCAGAAACGGCTGAGGAGGAGGAGCCTGTGGATGGGCTGCCTGGGTCTCAACTGCGTCGCCTAGGGATCCACCACCTGCTGCGCGCCCGACGAGGATGACTGCTCATCATGCGTCGCCTCTCGCCTGCCTTGTTTTGCGTGTAAAGACACTCCGTAGCAGAAAACCATGTCCATCATGGTGTCACTCGTCATACTACACCGTCTCCCTCCCCTCCACTGTCCTCAGTGTTTTGGTCCTTGTAGTACGCGTGGAGGAGTAGCTAGACAGGCAGTGGACGGAGGGATGCGACTTTGATGTGACCGTGCCTGCCTCACTGCCTGACGCCCCGTTCCGGCCGGCAACGTCATTTCCCCGTGCCGGAGGCCACTCGAGCGCTGCTTTTCCGATTTCCATGTCGTGCGTGCCGTTGGCTCGCTCTCTTGGCTGCAGGCTCCGCTTCCGACTTCCGGTAAACCCGGCGGAAAAGGTTGATGACATGACACCATGGCCTTGTATTTACTTGACGCAACTCTTAAAATAGTTTTCTGAGAGGAAAACAGCTCAAAAAGGCCCTTGTTCTATGGGGATTTGGAGTTGACAATGATGGATGAACCACGTGCCCTCTCAATCATGCTAGCTAAGCCCTTTTTAGTTTCACCTTAATTTCCAAAAAGTTAGCTACAGCACATGTCACATCGAATGTTTGCGACCCGTGCATGAGCATTAAATGTAGACGAAAAGAAAAACTAATTGCATAGTTTGATGGGAAATTACGAGACGAACATTTTGAGTCTAATTAGTTCATGTTTGAACATTATTTGTTAAATAAAAATGAATGTGCTATAGTAGCTTTAAAATCTAAATTTTGCGAACTAAGGCATTGTTTAGATACCCTTAAAATTTTAAGTTTTTTCGCTCTCTCTCTATCACATTAATTTTTAGTTGTTTGTATGGAGTAAATGTAGGTAAAAAAATAATTAATTGTACAGTTTAGTTAGAAATCACGAGATGAATTTTTCTGAGTCTTGATTGAACAATATTTACCAAATAAGACGAAAGTGTTACTATTATCGGTTTGAAATTTTTTTTCAATCTAAACAAGAGCTAAGGTGAACATACATAGCAGTGCAACGGTGGTGCGCTAGAACTGGAAGGAGCAGGACATGAGCGCGGGCACGGGAGGTGCTCGACGTGGGCGTGGTGGCGATCACGCTCTATGCCGTGGGCGACGTCACCGCGCAGTACAACTGCTCCAAAGGCACAGCCAGCTGTACGTATAGTAACCGTATACGTGTACATACATCACTTTAACAAGGTACCGGCAGGGGCGGATCCATAATGAACAAATGTTTTTTTTTTCTTTTTTGAGTTACTTAGAGATTCCCCGTATACGTGTACATCACTTCAACCGTGTACGTGTACATCACTTCAACCGTGTACCCCTTTCCCCGCCTGGTGATGATTACTTAGAGATTGGTCACTGTAGCATGAAAGAGAGAGCACAGAACCTAAGTCTGAACCTTTAGTGAAATGGTGCTACGTAGTACATGCGTGCCTGATGGTTATTGAGATGCTGCTGCTCTCTCCTGCCACTTCTACTTGGCGAGAAGGGAAAACACACACACACACAAACAATTGGCGAGATGCAAACGGACTGACTTGCTGAGCTCTTTGGGCTGCTGCTGTGCTGCATACCTGAGAGTTGGAGCCGAGCTGCTGCTGATGCCGCTGTACCTACAACACCGTCAGAGAAACAAAGAGCGTGTCGACAAGAAAACAAGCAGCTGAAGTGAAAATTCAGGTTGAAGGCACAGCTGCCGAAGGATGAAACTAAAGCAGCAGTTTCCCAAGTTCCGAACTGAAGCCTGAATAGCAGCTGCAGTTCAGATAGTGCACAGGACTCAGCAGCAATTGGAACGGCTAAGTTGAGCCAACTCAAATCTGATGGACATGTAATCTGAAGCGTGAACTCACGTCATCATGAAAAGGAAATCGCAACCGGATCCATCCAAAAATACCAAAGATTTCTTACGAATTTTGGAATCCAAGAAACCTAAGAAAGTGGGAAACTTGGGGAAATAAAAATTTCGTGGTGCTCAAGTGACAGATTTGTTAGGAGATCACCTTAGCCTTGATAACACTTGTCCTAGCACCAAAATTTTTCAAGTAATCCGCCCCGCCCCAAAACGCAGTCAAAACCAAAGAACGAAAATTCTCTAAAAATAGCTCTGAAAAATCACAGAAAAGAAAAACTTCAGATTCGGAGAGGACATTGAGCAGAGAATGAAACTTGATCTTTCGATTACTTATGAGGTCCGATTACAAGCCACTCCTTGCAAATCAAAGTTATGGACGACAAAAAGCTAAAAAACAAGAGTCTCTCCTCCCTCTAACCCTAGACTCTCTCCTCCCTCTAGCCCTAGCATTCCACTACATAAAAAACGATTTTTTAGTAACGGGTTGAATTTTTTGTATGGGCGACTGGTGATGGAGCCGCCCCTACAGTGTCGTGCTTGGGTGCCCAGACACCAGCCGCCCCTATAAATGGAACAGCAGGGGCGGCTGGTGATACGAGCCGCCCCTACAAATGGGACTGATTTGTAGGGGCGGCTCACTCACCAGCCGCCCCCGGTGTTTCTATTTGTAGGGGCGGCTGGTGATTGAGCCACCCCTACAAATGGCCCCCGTATAAATAGCTCCGATTTGTAAGGATGGCTTAATCACCATCCGCCCCTACAAATGGCCCCTGTATAAATAGCTCCGATTTGTAGGGACGGCTGGTGAGCCGTCCCTACAAATGACCCACATATAAAACAGCTGCAGCACCTTCTTTCTCCTCGAGTCACTCACTCCAACCCGTGAAAGAAAGGTGGAGAGGCTTTGGGCACCTCCCAAAAATTGCTCTACTAAGGGGGGAATATTTTGGTCTCAAATCCTTTGGTGGAGAGGTTGTAGAATGTAAGAAATACTATTCCACACTTTTTTGTAGTTTTAATGGTTGGTTAGTGAGTAATTAAAGTTTTATTTTTCTCTCTCTTCTATGGTGCTTGAGCTACTTATGAAGCAAATTAGACCCAAGTTTTCAATGTACTAGGATAAATTAGGGAGGGGAACAAGATCATACCCTTATTTGGTCCATGTTTCTTGATTTTAGTGAACGATTAGTTAGTTTTATGCATGTTTCATGTGCATGTAGATCTAGATCTAGGGTTTGATTTTTTTATTAATTTCGTTTTTGTAAATTTGGACTAAGGTTTGTATGAAAGATATTGGGTAAAGTATAATTGTTGCTAATTGTTGTCTTTAAAATTGTTTACTGTAATCAATAAATATGTATTTTAATTAATTATGGATAAATGGGCCATTCATTAATTTTTCTCTACTATGGTGTGTTTGTATGCTTTATCTAATTATATTAGATTTATATTCATATATATCTGAAGTATATACAATTATTCTCAAATAATTATTAATTTGATTCATTTTTATATATATCTGAATAAGTAGTCCTTTAATGTTTGTTTTGTTGTTGTTGTAAAAGATGGAGTACAGGAACTCTTGGATGTATGCTTCGTTAAGATTCAAAGCAGGTTTGCGTGAAGAGGTGGATAAATTTATTGAAGCCGTAAAGAAGCATGCAATGACATTGAAAGAGAATAAGGATACAATTATGTCCCTGTAAAGATTGCAAGAACCGTATGGCATGGACAGATGTGACTATCATCAGACCACATTTGATTATGCGAGGATTTGTTGAGGACTATATAGTGTGGATTCATCATGGTGAAACGGTTATTGTTAACGACAAGGATGAGGAGGAATACAACGATGAAACCATAGAATCCCTGTCCTAATATTCAGCAGAGCTTGATGCACGAATGGATTTCGAGTTTGGCAATGAACAAGGTGGTGATGCTGGTGGTTGGGATGGTAACGACAAAGGTGGTGCCAATAATGATGGTGGAGCACGTGTCGGGGATGAAGATGATTTGGAGGACATGATTCGAGCCCTTGGACCAGAGATTTTACTAAATAGCCCGAAAGGTCTAGAAAATTTGGAAAGGGTGACAAAAGCATCGAATGAGACTGTGTATGGTGTTGAAAAGGGCTGTCCGACACATTGGACATTGCTACGTTTTGTGCTTGAGCTGCTCATCCTGAAGGCTAAGTACGGCTGGTCAGACTGTAGTTTCAATGATCTATTGTATCTCTTGTCATGGGTGCTGCCATAACCAAACTTAGTTCCCGCCAACACATACCAAGCGAAGAAGGTCATAAATCCATTGACAATGGGGGTTGAAAAAATTCATGTATGCCCCAACCACTGTATACTTTTTTATGGCGAAACATTCAAGTCACTGGATAAATGTCCCCAGTGTGGGGCCAGCCGGTACAAGAACAATGACCTTTACGGTGGGGACGAAGCCTCCACGGGGAAAAAGAGGAATAAGAAGGGTACAAAAAAGGTGGTACAAGAATCTCAGCCCCCAGAGGACACTCTATTAGGTAACGATGCAAAGCAGAGAAGAATTCCTGCCTTGGTAATGTGGTACCTGCCAGTGACCGACCGCTTGAGACGTATCTTCCTAAACCCTAAAGAAGCCGCACTCATGACATGGTGGGATGATGAGCGCAAGGTGGATGATGATAAGATTGCACACCCGGCTAATTGTAGTCAGTGGTAAAGGTTTGATGAGAAGCATAAAGAATTCAGCGATGACCCAAGGAATGTACGGTTTGGCTTGAGCACCGATGGAATGAATCCCTTCAATGAGAGAATGAGCGACCACAGCACATGGCCAGTGATCTTGACCATGTACAATATCCCAACATGGTTGTGTCAGAAGAGAAAGTACCTTCTCCTCACTATTCTTATTTCTGGCCCTAAACAACCAGGCATTGATATAGACGTGTTCCTCGATCCTTTGATGCAAGAAATGGAGAGGCTATGGAGGCATGGGGAGCAGATGTACAATGCGTTCCGAAAGGAGGACTTCATATGTAGAGCAATAATATTTGTTACTACCAATGATTACCCCGCGCTGTTTGCTTTGTTTGGACAGATCAAAGGAAAGACAGGATGCTTGGTTTGCTTGGATGGTACTACATAGGTGTAACTGGATGCATCCAAGAAGATAGTTTACCTAAGGAACCGACGCTTCTTAAAGACAAGTCACAAGTACCGCAGCAAATTGTTCTTTAGATTTTATGACAACGCCCCGAAGATTGAACCCCCTCCGGAGAGACGTCATAACGGAGAACACGTGTACAGAATGGTGAAAAACATACGTGTCATCTATGGAAAGAAGAATCCAGATGGGACGAACAGAGATAGAAGCACACCTCCTGTCGAAGGCGTACCTTTCAAGAAACAATCGATCTTCTTTCAGTATCTGCCTTATTGGCCAGACTTGGAGGTCCCCCATGCCATTGATGCTATGCACGTGCAGAAGAATGTCTTTGAGAGTCTCATTGCTACCTTGATGGACACAGGCAAGTCAAAGGATGGTCTAAAAGTACGGAAAGACATGGTGCAGCTAAATGTGATGCCACAGCTTCACTCAGTACCTAAGGCTAATGGAAAATACACTCTGCCCGCGACATGCTTCAACCTAACACCAGACGAGAAGAGAGCTATATGCACTTTTCTGAGGAGAATCAAAGTCCCGACTGAGTTTTCAGTAAATGTGAAGAAGCTAGTGTCGATGAAGAACTTATCAATAACACACTGCAAGGCTCACGATTGCCATGTGATGCTGACAGTGTTTCTACCTATTGCAGTCAGGGCTATAAAGCCAGAGTTCTTGAAAATGGCCATCACCCGCATGTGCTACTTCTTTTCGAAGATCTCATAGAAGACGATTGGCAAGCAAGAGCTGAGTGACCTACATGAATTTGTGGTGGAGACACAAAACTAACTAGAGATGTGTTTACCTCTTGCTTTTTTTGATATAATGCCACATCTCATGATTCACATGGTTCATCAGATACAAGCGCTGGGCCCTTGCTACTTGCATGCAATGTGGTCCTACGAGCGGTTCATGTCGGTTCTAAGTCGATACGTGCATAATCGAGCATACCTAGAGGGCTCCATGATAGAGGGTTATAATACTGAAGAAGTCGTCGAGTGCTGTCAAGAGTACCTAAAAGTACAGAAAGGGATTGGTAAACCTGATTCTCGTCACAAGGGTAGGCTTCCTGGGAAGGGCACCAGTGATAGAAAAGTGTTCATCGACCATGATTACAAAGAGGTGAGTCGGACACATTACAGTGTCCTGCAGAGTACACAACTGATGCAACCATAAATTGATGAACACTTGGCTATCATTATGGCGAAGAGAAATGGCCGTTCGGATGATTGGGTCATCAAACAACACAAGTAACGACTAACTACATGGTTGAAGGACCAAAACATATTGCCTGGAGAAACCATAGACTCTATTACAATCAGTAGGTTGACGGAGGGGCCATCGAGACAGTGACATCTAGGAATATTTATGGCATCAATGGGTATACGTACTATACCCACGCAAAGGATAGTAAATATGTGAACCAAAACAGCGGCATTCGAATAGAGGCTCTCGATGGATTGGGGTGAAAGATCTAATACTTTGGCATCATTGAAGAGATATGGGAACTTGACTATGGAATGGATATAACGGTGGCCCTGTTTTGATGCCGCTGGATCAAACAACACCAACTGAACGAGATCGGATTGAGAGTCTTGGACCTCGAGAATCTAGGCTACCAAGATGACCCTTGGGTGCTCGCTTCACGTGTCGCACAAGTTTTCTATATGTCTGACCCACAAAGTAACCTCCTCCCGAAGAAGAAGACAAAGCACGTGGTTGTCTCCGGAAAACAGCATATTATTGGAGTTGATGGCGTGGACGATGTTGAAACTTATAATAACTACGATGAGATGCCGCTATTCACAAACTTTTCTAAGAAGATCAGTGTTGTGGAAAAAAACCTATCCAAAGACATATTGCCATGGGAACGAAAATGTGTCAAGGAGAAAGTCGTTACAGCGGGCTAGCTAGTTGTTGAACGTGGAGTGTTTGTGTAAGTGTGTGTTTGTAAGACTTCATTTATGCATGCGTGTGAGACTATATATTCATGTACATGTGTATGACTACATATTTTTGTATGTGTGTGAGACTACATTTATGCATGTATGTGAGACTACCCTTTGCAACATCCAGATGACTCTATTTGAACATCCACTCTATTACTACTAAAACTTTATGAAATCACTTAACACTTTATGAAATGAAGAAATAACCAAAATAAAAGTAGGAGATCTTGATGAGTTATACAACTTTTATATTCATCACCTTTACAGCTGAAATCATTTAGTGTTTGAAAATCATATTTGAAGCTGTTATTTTCTGAAATTTAAAATTTGAATTTTTTAAAATTAGTGACAAAGATAGATGACTAGACTAAAATGATATAGCATGATTTTAGAAAATTTTAGGGGAAAAAACCATCACATTTGGAGTTAGTATGAGTGAGAAAAACTAGTTACAAGTTTCAACCACAGATTAAAAAGAGAAATCACACTTGTTCATCATTGATCATCATGAACAGTTGTGATTTTTCTTTTTAATCTCTGGGTAAAATTTGTAACTAGTTTTTCTCCCTCATACTAACTCTAAATGTGATGATTTTTTTCCTAAAATTTTCTAAAATCTTGCCCTATCAAGTTAGTGTGTTGATTTTGTCATTCTTTTCATTTGACAAAGTTTTAGCACTTCAAATTTTCAAATTTAAAAAATAACAAGTTCGAACGAGATTTTCAACCATTAAATGATTTCAGCTGAAAAAGTGATGAATATCAAAATTGTATAACTCGTAAAGATCTACAACTTTTATTTTAATCATTTCTTCATCTGACAAAGTGATAGTAAACATTGTTCACAAATCAACATGTTTCTCGTATAGTTCATGAAACTATGAGTCATATGTGAATTTATGAATAATGTTTACTGATACTTTATCACATGAAGAAGTGACCAAAATAAATGTTGTATATAGTGAAGAGTTCAACAACTTTTATGTTCACGACTTTTATTATTGAAATCATTTAAGGCTTCAAAATCTTGTTTGAAGTTGTCATTTAGTGAAATTTAAAATTTCAACTGCTCAAATTTGGTCAAATGAAAATATGATCAAAATAAAAGTTGTACATATTGATCAGTTCTACAACTTTGGTATTCAAGAGTTTTTCATCTGAAATCATTTACTCTTTCAAAATATTGTTTCAAGTTGAAATTGTTTGAATTTTAAAATTTGAATCGTTCAAATAAAGTCACATGACAAGATGACCAAACTAAAAGTTGTACATGTTAATGAGTTATACAACTTTTATGTTTACAACATTTTCATTTTATTTCATTTAATGTCATAAAATTGTAGTCAAAGTTTTAAAATTCAAATTTTTAATTTTTGTTTTTTTGTTTTCTATATTGTTTTAACTACAATTGTTTATATATATATATATTTCTTCATATATACAATAATACAAAATATTATATTTGTGTATATACACAATTTTTTTATATTACTTTGTGTTTTTATGATATAAAAAATATAGAATTTATAATTTTAAAAAATAGAAAAATATTTGTAGGGATGGTTGGATCATTTGTAGGGGCGGCTAGATCAGGGATCGTCCCTAGAAATAGTCTCGGATATAAATACTAGGGCGCACGGGAGTCAACCTACTGTGCTTTGTCTTCTTCCTCCGACGCCGTTAGGCTGCCCCGCCAACGTCGCCTCCCGACCGGTCCTGTCCCGACGCCGGCCCGCGCCCCCTCCCCGCACCCTCGTGCCCCACATCCACACCCGCGCGCCCCTTCCCTGCACCCGCGCGCCTACTCCCCGCCCTAGGGTTTCCATCGGCGGGCGGTCTCCGCGCACCTCCACCGGCGGGCGGCCTAGGGTTTTGATGAGGACATCACTGCTTCATCGCATACAAGCCAAGTAGAGGAGGAGGTCCAGCATGGGTGTCCAATTCATCTTTTCCATGGTGGAGGCCCAGTCCAACTGAAGTTGGAGCCCATCTCGGGTTTCAGGACCAGTCTGCCTTAAACTAATCACCCAGGATGCATCCGGACTCCGTTTTCGACAATCCACATATGGATGGAAAGCTAATTTGATAAGAAAGCCAATCCAAGTGGTCTCACGTCAAAAGCTGTTTGGAATCAACGGAAATCATGGGCACAAGTCAGCATCCAGAATCTACCAGGGTGCTGCAACACCGTAATTTGGTCCGTTGGACCATGTATCGTGTTTGGGCCCATTAGGGGGCGCGTCCAGGGGGGTGACGCCCAAGACTCTATATTTAGCAGCCGTCGCTCTCCTTAGGGTTAGGGTTTTGTTTAGTTCTTAATTTTCTCATGAAACATACATCATTTTGCTGCAACTGTCGCCGCCAAGGCCGCTTGCTGTGAACCAAGGCCTCAGTTCTTGATCTTGTTCGCCTGTGGCGATTAGTATTTTCGAATAAAGACTTGAACTCCTTCTTATTTTCATAAGCCTCATATTTATTTGCAATTTCAGATTGCGTTCATCTCGTTCTTACTTGTGTTCTCGATTCGCTTGTAGGAAAGCCTTCTCGGCGAGGTCAATCGCGTTCGCGTGGTTGATAACTAACGGAGCAGTGGTGTAACGGTTGCGGGTGTCCGAATCAGTCTTGGTTCGAAACCTAGATCGTGAACGTCGAGTCTCCACCAATCGATGATATCATACCTTTCGGAAGATCAGGACTAGTCTACATCAGGTTTGGTGCTCGGTGTCCTCCTCGCCTCCACGCGGTGTCCTCCTTGCCTCCTTGCCGGTCGCTGCCCTCCACCTCCCCCAACCACTCGTCGAGACCTCGACGACCGCTTGCCTCGCTGCGGAGCCGACGGCGGCCTTGAGCGAGCACGCTGCCTGGTTTGCGACCAGATCTAGGGCAAGGGCACGCCGGGCAGGAGGTGAAGACGGTGCGAGCGAGGACGGTCTAGCTGAGGCAGGGATCGACGGCGGAGAGGCTTGGTGCGCTGCGGAACGGTGAGGTAGGCTTCTAGCATCTCACAATTTATTTGACCTGGTTATTTGGTATTCATTGTTATTCAATCCGGTGACTAAAGTTGACTTGCATGAAAACCATTTGCTTGATTCAGTTAGCCGTGGGGCTTTAACAGAAAATGAATCAAATAAGCACAACTTAATACTTGGATATAAAATAATAAATACTAAGAAAATGATGCCGAATGCAGCTGCTATTCTACTGATCTCTTTGCATCACAAATTAGACCTACAATTTGGGGGGCACATATACTGAAAGTTTACATGACTGAACACTATCAATGTCCAAGCCTTGCTGCTTCCGGCGGTGGTTTACAGCCTTAGCTCTACTCATCACAAACGATATTACATTGCATCTCTGTAGTGGACGCCGAACTGTACTGCTTGCTTATATCAAGGGCTGTATAACCGGTGCTACTTGCCGCAAGCTTCTCATTCAAACAAAAAAAGTCATACACTGCCCTGTGATCATCTATCCTCCATTTAGCATCTCCTTGTCTTGTATTTTTTTTAAATCACCGTTGCTGAACTTCGTCAGGCTGCACAAAGACCTCCACTCTTTACTAAAGTTCTCAATTTGCCTGCTTTGCACTAAAAAATCTGTATGGCTGAACTAAATCAAGTCCACGCACTGCACGTATCAGGACTGAACAACTCTGCTCCTCAACCACTTTTACAGCGAACCTTGCTTCTCTTTTCGGAAACTTAGTGCAACAGGGCCGGTTCTGTTCTTCAAGATGATCTCTGAACATACTGTCAGCCACTTATCTTTTAGCCCTGGGTTCCTCTAATCTTCTAGTGCAGCATCACAAGCTACTGCCGAACAGCAAGGCAAGCTTCTGCCCCTACGCTTTATTACCTCTTCTAAACTCATCATTATTTCTGGTACTCTAACTTGGCATTTTGCATCAAAATAGAGTGATCAAGCGTGTACTGAAATTCTAGATACATATATCATTGCTGATTGTTGGGTCAAATTCTAAGGATCAGCTCCTAAAGTTTAGATTACTGAAACCAAAATGGGGAGGCAAATAGGACCAAAAACTCCTCCCTGGGCTCCAAATGCAGGGGTGCGAGGATTCAAGAACCCAGAACTCTATGTCTCCCTAGGAGTTGAACCGATAGGAACATGATTTAAAATCTGAACAGTGCTGAATGCACATTGTAATAGGGACAAGATGTTCAGACGCAGGCAATCAGCTTTAACCATGATCTAGCAAGAAATGACCAAATACTGAAAACTACGAAAAAAGTTGAAATTGATTCAATCAAATATACAAATGCAGCAAATCTAACTAAATCTGACAGATCAACAATGAAAAGGGTAATTCCATATTTCCATCAATGACTAACCTGACAAGTCAAAGGACTAATTGAAGGCTGGCCACTTGAGAATCCAGAGAATGAGTTTGGAAATATCTGGACTGATGAAAATAGGTGCCTGACAGTGAAGTCCAATTTACCAACAAGTCCTGAATTGAAAAAACAGAGATGGGATTAGCCTATTTAGATAAAACACATACCATCACAAGAAAATATCAGATACTTTCTACAATCTGAAAGTTGCAACACTTAATCAGACTCTTTTTTTTCTCTATTAAAGACTGAAAGTAAACTGCAATCTAAAGATACACTCTACATATAAGTAACCCACATGCAGATTTGTCTTCTTTTATGCTAGTGTTACTACTATCTTATGCTAGTGCTACATTTTTAGCGTTTTGCTTCTTGATTGGTACTTGCTGGCTGCTACACATTCTTTTTCTTCTTTTATACAGTTTATTGTGACTGTTCTCTATATAAGTGCATGTTCTATGAGTTTAGCACCTTTATCCATTCCTGATTGTCCCCACCCCCTAATTAATTGGTACTTGCTAGCTGTCACACACATTAATCATTTGTCAACTAGCAGCACACTCATGCTATATGTAAGATTTGTCTGTCCTACATGTAAATGTTAGATAATGAGCTCTAGGAACAATATTATGGAATATAGGAAGGAGAAAATGAGGAATTTCATGCAGCTAGAAGAAGATGATGAACTGTTTTTCATAATTTATCCCTACCATAATTGTTTCATGATTACAGGATTATTTCTGTGTCTGTAATATTGAAGACTTCTTAGCTGATTTGTCCTTTGCCTGTTGTCTGTTCTAGTAGAAAGTGTTGAATTAAATAAGAACTGCATATTCACTTTATCTCTACAATGTACAAAACTGAGTGAAAGCTTTGAATGCTTGGCTTAGTGCGACACCTTGTTATTTATTGACTTACGTAGTATATTTCTGTTCTTGTTTACTTTTTTTAGATAACAGGTTCCCTACTACTATTGTCTACTACTTCTGATTGTCCGATCTGCCTATCAGGTTCGGAAGATATTAAACATATGATGTTCATGTGTGATCGAGCAAAGTCAGTATGGCAGCTGTTGCTTTTTTTGGGAAGCAGCAGCTGCTGTTTTTTTGCCAAATCTCCCCTCTCCTCTATTTTTGCCACCTTTCCTATCCTCTATATTTGGGAAGCAGCAGCTGCTTGTTTTTATATCTTTTCCTCTCTATGTTTGTTAAGCAGCTATTGCTTTTTTTTTTGCCAAATCTCTCCTCTCCTCTTCTCTCCTTTGTTTTGCTGATGATAAAATTGTCTAAGTCCATACATTATATGGAATATGAGCTGATGATCAAGAACTTGTGAGGAACTTGGCATCATTAGCAGCCGCCCCTACATTACCTTCTCCTCTCTTCTCTGTTATGATGCCTTGATGCTCCAAGTTCAAGATCAGATGATGATTGACATGTTTCTAAGGCCTCTACTACTGCTACTTCTCATTTTTTTGACATATTGTTGTTTTATAGGACTACTTTGTTTTATAGACCTTTTTTATTTCTTATACCTTCTCGCGTACCTAAAGCACACTTTCTTGCATCTATTAGAACAAAGCGCGAAATAATGTCGTGGACACCAGACAGTGTAGCCCGATGCCCCGAGCATGATGAGCAGCCAACCCTTAAGGAGCAAGCACTAGAGAACCAGCTTACTCAGGAACAATTCGATAACGAGGTAGAAAAGGATCTAAAAGTGATGCTTACTCAGGAGCAGTGTGACGAGGAGGAAGGCCCCGAAGGAGAGGCTGCTGAAGGCGAAGAAGAAGAGGATGATGATGATGATGACTCAGAAGAGGGATATGAAAGTTCTGAGGATCCTTTCCCACGTGAAGCCAGAAGGAGGCCAACGGAGGAAGATTTAGACAAGGATTTTGACCCGAACGAGGAGGTAGGGAAAAAGCCTTAGCTTGTAAATTTTGCTAAAGCTTTAGCTGTGTTACCTCTGCTAACACTTTGACTTGTCGTATATATAGGTCCCTCTTGAAACTCGGAAAAGACGACATCGACGTCCACGACATCTCGCTGGACAAGACGGAGTAGAGGAAAGGAGAGCAGAGACAACAGCCACAGAGACGGATCACGATGCCTCTGCTCCACAACCTCAAGACACAAGCATGACTACCAAGCCTAAGAGGAAACGAGGGGATAGAAAAGGAAATCTATATCCAGATAAGGCATGCTATGTGATAACGGAGGTCGGGCCAGCAGGGGAGATCCTTGAGCTGAAGGAATTAAGAGGATGATTCCATAATGCGATCAGGGCCCTAGTAAGAGATAAATTGAACCCAACAATCCCTAACTGGAAAGAGGTACCAGAGAACACAAAGAATGCACTATGGGATAGGCAGCTGAAGCTCAATTTTAGATTTTCGGAGGGTAAGCACGAATTGGTAAAAAAATGCTATCAGGATGATGGGAGAGTCATTCCGACGTTGGAGGTCGAAGCTCAACACGAAGTATGTCCAAAAGGGGTTAACTTCCTTCAACGAGTTCGGCAAAATAACTCCTAGTCAATGGGAGGAGCTCGTGGCTTAGAAAACTTCACCGGAGGCATTGGAGTTCAGTGCCCATAACACCGAGCTGGCGAAGAGGAACAAACACCACCATCATCTAGGCCCGGTGGCTACTATGCCAAGGAAGAGCAGTTTAGGAAGATGGATGAAGAGGCTGCAGCTGCTGGGAATATCGATATGACGAATTTGAAGGTACACTCAAGGAACTAGATATATGCGAGGAATACAGAATCATCCGACGGTAATCTTAAGTTTGATAAGCCGGAGACCCAAGAGGCGGTATCAAGGATACTGAAATATGCTGAAGACAAGGAGAAGGGCTCATTCAATCCTTCCAGAGAGAGGGACGAGCTTAGCCTTGGCTTGGGAAATAAGGAGCACACATGCCGCACCAGGGGGCTAGGGAAAAGGACGACCTGGAAGCAAGGATTCGAAGAGGACAGGCACATGTACAAGAAATATGGCCGAGACTGGGAGACTAGTCTTGAGCTCCAAGTGAAGGCTCTAGTTGCGAAGGCGCTGGAGGAACAAGGACTGTCTACGGAGCGATGGATATTAGTGATGCCACCGGGAGAACTGGCATTAGTTGGCAGCCCTCCGAAAGTTCCTAGCAGCCAAGGTTTTACTGCAGCCACAACCCCAGTCGATCGCATACGGGAACCAACTAGTTACACCTTGGTGTTTCTCAGCGGCCGGCAGAACACTGTGATGGAGGTGGCAACAGGTGTGGCACATCCTCCCGGTGGCTTACACCACAATAATAAGATACCGTCGGACTACACTAGGGTCGAGGTGCATACAGTGAAGCCTGAGTTCATGCAGTGGAGGATAGACTATGCAACTCCCGAGGGGCTGGTGTTACTCGGAGATGTTATGGGGCAGTTCATCCTCTGGCACAAACGGGACATTATATTGACTGCTTCTTCGCCGCCTTCTCCTCTCCCAAATTTGGAGCGAGTTGTTGAGGTCGGAGAGATACTTTCACCGTCTCGTGACCCCCATATTCCTGAGATGCCACATTCTTCCCCGCCTCCTAGCGAGCATGTGCCTGATGAGATGCCACAACCTTCTCCAGCTCGTACCGAGCAAGTGTATGATGAGATGCCACAGTCTTCTCAACAAGCACAACCGATACATGAACAACGAGTGCCTCCTGAAGAAGGTGATGCACAAGAAGATGAGGACGTGCCTGAATGGGAATTTTGAAAGAAGATTCCAATCAACATAAGGCCAGTTTATGTTCCGATCAAAGACGTCTCATCGGTGTCCAAGTGGTATTCCCATGACCAGTTCAAGCCTGAGAACCAAGTTAAAAAAGTCCCATCACGGGGTTCTGAGGAGGCCGTCACTAGCAAACTCCACGAAATTGCAAAGCAGTATCCAAATGTTGATGCCATCAAATGGTCAAAGGATTGCCCAAAAACATATGAAAGAGGCAAGCCCTTCCTACCAAACTGGGACATCCAGCGCCTACCACTTGGAATGAGAAGGTTCCATGATTGGTACTTGCGTGTTCTCCCAACGAGCAAAGATCTCATACAAGCATGCTTCCCCACCGGCACATTTGGAAGCCCAGCGGGGAAAATTGTCTTTGACTTCAATGACATGCACACATGCTTTCACCTAGGAGAAATGGAGATGAATCTAATTCGCACGTGGTGCCTGTAAGTCCTTGTCCTCCTGATACGATATGAATGTAATCTTTGAATTTTGTTGTAACTAACCCACGCCGTGATTTGTAGAATGCAAGTGTACATTGTCAAACAAATGCCAAGTGTGAAAGCCGGATATCTAGACCCTCAAGCTATAGCCCAAACAAATTTTAATTACCCTAAATGGTGGACACTGGATGTCAAAGATCTAGCTACTGCAAAGACTCTTCGGGAGAAAGAGCACATCCATACGGCAAAACTAAGGGAAGAGTCCCTTAAGATTGCGGCATACATTGCCCTGGCTTTCAAAACTCTCCAACAACACTCTACTATATGGCTACCATACAACTTCAAGTAAGTTTAACTCTATACTTAAAGCTTTGTTCGATATATTTTATTCGATGCAAAAGAGCTTATCTAGTTCTATGATTAAATCCATGCAGCAACCACTGGATTTATATAGCTGTCGATGTCAGGAGGAGCATGGCATGGGTCTTTGATTCAATAGATAGGAACCCGGTGACATACAAAGACTTCATATCGATTCTCAAGACGTATACATATCGACAATCCTCATTAGCTTATATGTTTGTATACGTACTTGTAACGTTCACTTTTGGATACTAACAAGTTGTATTTGCTAAAATAATTCGAATAGGGCATTTAGGTTCTATGCCACTAATCATCACGGAAGGCATGATCCAGCAAGAAAGGAAAAGCTGGCTATAAAAACACTATGTGCGGTAAGTGTAACTTACTTCTTCAATACTCCGTTACATGGCTGTCAAAAGTATTACTTAACATTTTCATATGCAAAACACACGGTGCCCCAAGCAGAAGCCTGGGAGTATACATTGTGGATACTATATATGTTCTATGATGAGTAACACCGGTGCCTACAGGAGACACCCCTTAAGGGTAAGTTTGAACCTCTTCACCCGTAGTTTTAAAACTTCGTACATGGTATGAAATACTAAACCGAAACTTATTCTCTTGAAGTGGAGAGAAGAGAAAGGAATGAAAAGAGACCCATACAAGGATAACCAACTCTTAGAGCTCGTCGGTGACCTTTGCAACTTCATATTGGACCAGATTGTACACGTCAAAGGCGCCTACCATGACCGAGAGTCTGACTTAGGTAGAAATCCTCAGTACCAACACCTTCGTGAGACTGAAAGGCTAACTCTAGGACGTTGATAACAATGTGTATGAAATTTGTATATTTAATGATGGATTGTATATATTCTAGTGAATTGGACTTGTAATTGTAGTTTATATAATACTCTTGTGCTTGTAGTCGCGGTTGCGGGGCGTTCGGCAATGCGAACGTGGTTGGGAACGTTGGTCGCGGGGCGTTCGGCAACGCGAACGCGGTTGGGAACGTTGGTCGCAGGACGTTCGGCAACGCGATTTTGAATTGTAAATTTAAATTTTTTTTGGCAGGAAAACGTACTGTAGGGGCGGTTCTAGATTGAACCGCCCCTACAAACAAGTATTTGTAGGGGCGGCTAGTGTTACCAAATACCCTATAAATTGATTTGTAGGGGCGGCTGGTAATAGGAGCCGCCCCTACAAATTGATTTGTAGGGACGGCCTGAGAACTGCCCCTACAAATGCATGATTTGTAGAGACGATTCGGTAGGGACGGCTGGCCAAACCGCCCCTACAAAGACTTACCAGCCGCCCCTACAAATGTTTTTTGTAGTAGTGTTCTCTCACGGACACACAAAAGTGAGAGAGACCCTCCAAGAATGTCGATGCATGTCCGATCTCCACCAAGCTTGAATCATTTGCCTTTCTTCTTGACTTGACCGACGCCATCTACATCACCCATGTAGTTGCGTGTCCGGCATCCGCCAAGTGCCACGATGCCATCATCCTCTCCTTGACTTAGTCGACACCGTCTTTGTCACCCATGTACTCTTGCTCTTCATGAGCCCTTCATTCTCTGTCCTCTAGTCCCTCAGTCCAAACCATCTCGTCTGTCCTTCAGTGCCCTTAGTCCATCGTGCACGGACTCCGCCACTTGACCTTTACCATCGCTGTCGACTGTCTTGGTGCACCAACACTTGCACATTCACAAGGCAGGAGACATGTTTCACAGCGCACTCAACACAACACAACATGATACCTCCGGTTAGCCATTAGCATAATTAAGCACATATAAAATATGACTCAACCAGAAAGGCCTCAAACCTCTCACACTTGTGTGAATCATTCATCACACACACATGGGCACATCTCTACTATGCTTTTTTTGCGAGACCCAGTTAAAGACATAGACGCTCACAGGCACCTTGCTATCGACAGGCACGTCGCCTACCACTTAAAGAATAGAGCCGTTAAACCTTGAATAGATTCAGGAAAATGCGAGTACCCATGTCAAGTCGGGGTCTTGAACCCGGGTGGGTAGGTTCCACCACAAGGAACCCAACCAGCTCGGTTCGCACATCTCCACTATGTTGTGTTCACACTAGTGCCGGTTTCATACATAGTTAGTAGCCAAGTGATAAGGAGAAATTTGAGGGCGTTAACAAAATCAAATCATTCAAAGAAACAAAGAGCATATGAATTGAGTTGAGCTTGTCCAAAATCCTAAATGTAAAAAAAACATAAAACATATAATGGTTCTCAACAATATTCAGTCCATGCATCTAGACAAGCAATTTTCAAAAACATTGCATTCACTCATCTAGGCATATATTGGATCATGAATGAAACAACAAAACATGCTACACTTCATATGTATAGCTTTTCAAATGGGCCAGGCCCAATGGGCCAACACGGGCACGGCCCTAAAAAGCACGGCACTAGCCCGGCCCGGCCTGCTAGGCATCGTGCCCGTGCCTGGCATGGCCCACAGCCGTGCCCGTGCCTGGGCCGCACATTCGGTCCATGGGCCAGCACGAGGCACGGCACGAAAAAAGGCCTGGCCTGGCATCAGCACGGCTTCGAGCCATCATGGCCGTCGGATCCTCCGACCCCTGTGATTCTAGCCGTTGGATTCCGCCATTGGGGTGGGGGTGTATATAAGCAGCGTCGTCGGCCGGCTCCCCCTCGCACCCCAAACCCTAAATCATTCTCGCCCTTCCCCGCCGCGCTCTCCTCTCGCTCTCTCTGGCTCTCCTCTCCGATTCCGACGGCGCAGGACGACTCCGACGGGCGATGGCGACCCACCGCCGTCCCCACCTCTTCTTCTCGCCCTACGGCAGCTCCGGGGCTCCGAAGATGCAGGTAAGAGCACTCATCTTCTTCTTCTTCTCGCCCTCCGGCAGCTCCGGCACGGAAGATGCTTTCTCTTCCTGATCTTTTTCTTCTTCTTTCTTCAGATCCGCTGATTCGCAGCTACTCCGAGCTCCGTCTACGTCGTTGGCGTTGTTGAGGTAAGAATCCGCAATAAACCCTAACCCTAACCGTTCTTGTTCTTTCTTTACTGAAGAGGGTGCTTGGTCTTGTGCTTATTGATTGTTCCCATAATGGACAGAACATTGCTAATAGAGTTGCATTTGTTCTTGGTGATTATGGTGTTGCTAAAAAATGTTTGCTGTTACTTTGGACAATGCTTCATCTAATGTTTCTGCCATGCAAAAACTTAGACCTGTTTTGTCTAAATATCTTGGTCTTGAGGTACCTGTAGAGGATCCAATACATCCTGAACCTAAATCTGCTGTTAGTACTATGTTCTTGCATCAGCGTTGTGCATGCCATATAATCAACCTGATTGTCAAGGAGGCACTTAATTATCTTAAACCTTTGATTGAAGTTTTTAGAACTGCAATATCATTTTTAAACTCATCTAATCAGAGGATTGCAGCATACAAAAGACTTTGCATTGCAGCGGGTGTTAGACCTAGAAAGTTTCAGTTGGACATGGATGTAAGGTGGAACTCTACATATCTAATGCTTAAGACTTTGCTTCCTCACAAAGATCCTTTCACTACTTTCATACATGCCAATTATCCTAGAGGTGAGAATAGTGAATTGCTTCTAACTAAAGAACATTGGGCTGTTGCTGAAAAAGTATTTATGTTTCTTAAACTGTTCTATGATGCTACTGTTGCATTGTCTGGTGTTTACTATCCTACATCTCCACTTATGCTTCATTATCTGGTTAAGATTGCTATACACCTGAACAATTATAGTAATGACATTCACCTGAGAAATGTGATTCAACCTATGATAGACAAATATAATAAATATTGGAGGGGCATACCTTTGCTCTATTCTTTTGCATTCATCTTGGACCCTAGAGCTAAAATGAAGGGTTTTGCAAAAGTGCTGAGGATGTTGATGAACCTTACCAGTACAGATTACAGTGCTTACCAGGTTGGCACTAGAGCTAGGCTTACTGATGTTTTCAATAAATATGAGGAGAAATATGGAGCTGTTAGGTTGAGGAGGACTGTCCCTCAAAACCTGTCTGATAAGAAAAGGTCTGCTTGGGATGAAATTTATGATGATGATACACCTAGTCCTTCTGGTGGGGGTACTTCACTGCTGCATTCCTCTCTTAATATGTCTAGAGATACATCTGCTACTGCTTTGCTGCATGCTGCTATTTCTACAGCTTCTAATGCTTGTGAACTTGTCTCATACTTGGATTGTGACACTGTTAGCCAGTTGGATGATTTATTTGACATCTTGAAATGGTGGCATGAGCACAAACTGACATATCCAGTGCTGTCTATCATGGCTAAAGATGTTTTAACTGTTCCTGTGTCTACCATATCTTCAGAATCTACGTTTAGTATGACTGGTAGGATCATCGAGGAGCGGCGGAGGAGGCTGAAGCCGGAGACGGTGGAGTGGCTCACCTGCGTTAAGGACTGGGAGTTGGCGGAGGCAAAGCTGCAGCACAATGTGGAGGACCCGGAGCTAGAGGAAACATTTGAAGAGCTTTATCTTGATTAGTGCCCCAGCCGCCAAGGTAAATCATAACCCTAACTTCCTCTTCTTCTTTTGCTAACTGATCAATGCTTCTAATGCTAACTCTGTTCTTCTTTTGCAGCTGGCCAGCTGGGAGCTTGAACTGGAAGCTTGAAGCATATCTTTATTAGTTTAGTCTTTACATTTAGCTTGAACTTGCCTCTGTAATATGAGAACTTGGACTTGGACAATGTAAGAACATTGAGCTTTAATGGAGCTAGGCTGTACTTTTTTTCTGACTAGGGTTTCTCACAAAGGTGAGTTTTACCTAGCAAGTTTTTAATGAGGCGGCCATTGCACATGCTCCAAATATATTCCTATTTTCTTAACTCTGTGTGTTTGCTGTGTTTTCCTGACTAGTTGAGTTGTACACTTGTGCTGATAAATTTGGGTTAAAAATGTGTTAGTGCCTGGACCAGCACGGGCACTGGCGTGCCACCGTACCTGCTGGCACGGCACGGCACGGTTTCCCCTCCATAGTGCCGTGCCTAGGCTGCCACTTAGGCACGGTGGCACTAACAGGCACGACACGGCGGGCCGCCGTGCCGTGCCTCGCCGTGCCGTGCCGGCCCATTTGGAAAAGATTATTCATATGTCGCAAAGACAAGGGCGTTGACATGACGCTGCTCCGTGCGAAGCCGGCGAACGCGTCGCCGGGGACCCGCCCACCTCCTTCTCTGTGGACGACGAGGGAGGCATCGTCGTGAAGGCACGGAGGACGCCATGAGTTGGCAGCTGAGCACGGACAGCGTAATCGCGGTGGATGGAGCAGGGTCTGTGTCCTGGATGGGGTTGGGGATGGCGTTTGAGATGTGAGGGCGGCTGAGCGGCTGCGGCGACACAAGTAGGGGCAAACCGTGCGGGAGAGATGCGGGACGTGGATTCGAGGGACGGGCGGGCCGAGTCGGACAAAAACTTTTCACGAGTCCAAGTTTTTGTGGATCCAATCTATATACGACACATCCATCCTTCCGACCTATATGTTGTTAGTTGCATGCCGACCATCATATCTCGTTTGTAACCCTCGAGAAAGCCGAGATAGGCGTTTGGCGGCTCAGGGCAACCAAAGCAGATGGCATCTACTACCCAGCCGGCACCAAAGGCGATCGCATGGTACTACCACACCGTCGACCCTAATTATGGATCGCCGCAGGAAGGTAGCAACCACGTCTTCGTCCCATCGCAATCGACGACCAGCGGCAACAACCAATTCCCCCTCGATTTTCTCCCCGGCGGTACTGACGGTGGCTGGGAGATCGCAGATAGCCGCGGCAGCCTCCTCCTCCTCCTCTACCGCGGCGTCAAGTTCCCCAACATCTTCAACGCCAAAGCTGCCGCAAAACCAGGACTCGTCGTTTGCGAGCCGATGACACGGCAATACAAGGAAGTCCCCTGCCGGCCGGAAGATCTGAAAGGCCGCCACAGGTGCCTCGGCCTGTTCCTGCTCGATGGCGACAAAACCAGACGGTTTTTCGTCGGCGGCGGCGGCGGCATTAACTTGTCCAACTTTAAAATCATGGCGGCCCTGCTCCGGCCGCACTCCTACAGTTCCAGCCGTGGCGTGCCAGTGGCCTGCATGTTCTCCACGGAGAGCAAGGTGAAGGCCGCGTGGAGTAGCAGTGTCTTCTCCGTATTCTCTGTGGGGAGCGAGGTGACGAAGGGCGCCTGGAGGAGCAGCGTCTTCTCCGTCGGAAGCGACTGGCACGTCGTGAAGAGGGCCTGGGGCAACGAGGAGATCCACGTTCCCAGCACGGTCGAGTCCTTCTACTTCGCCGGCCGCGCGTGTGGCTCCCTCTACTGGGGCATCGAAGGCACCGGCGCCGCGGCGCTCGTTCTCGACGAGGCCACCGCGGGGTTCTCGATGGTCACGCTGCCGGAGGCCACACTCGGATCGCACGGAAGATGCAGCTTCCGGGTCATCGGCGGAGGACAGGAGGACGGCGTGCTGCGCGTCGTCCGCGTGATTGACAACGACCTCAAGGTCTTCGCTCGGATCCATGGCAGTGACGACAAGTGGGTGGTGGAGCGTCTTGTGCGGCTGCGGGAGGCCACCCGCGGGCTGCCTGGCCGCGAGGACGGCTATTTCCAGGAGGAGGCAGTTATTGTGGACGCGCACCACACGCACGTCCTCTTGACACCACGGGAGAATACGTGGCTCTTCTCCGTCGTGCTCCAGACTATGGAGGTCGACCGCGGGCATGACAGGAACAAGTACGCAGGGCCGGCGTATCCATGGGAGCTGCCACCGCCAGTGCAAAAGCTGCGGTCACCGATCTCCCGACTCTTCTCTTGCATTGAGAGCTAGCAGCCATGTCCGCAATCAAAATGACGGAGTTGCCGTGGCCTGTACCTATGCGTCTCGGGTTGCTGCAATTGCTTAAATAAACAAAGTACTCAGAAAAACCAGCTTGGGCCATCAAGATATACTTTGAGTCTATGTCTATCGAAGGTGTCAAATTAAGGGTAGAATAGATTGAGAGAACATAGGCCGTTTGCAGATTTGACACTAGACCCACATTTATAGACATAGATGGTCCCACTTGTCATCCACCCGAGTGTTATCATAATCGAGGAGTCAATCTTTCGAGTGTCATTTTTACAATTTTTTCGATTTTTCCCTACTCAGAAAGTTATTTTCACCGTCAGGTCAACTGAAGTTTGGTCCTCCTTTTTATCGTGGTTTTGTTTCATCGAAGTAACTGTGTTTATTAGCCAATGTTATTTCTGCTCATCTCTCATAGTGCTTATATAAGAGAGGCATCTCATATATTTGCACGCGAACACATGGACCGCTTGCTTGGGATGCTCCAGTATATACGATCGACTACTTCGTGGTGCTTGATGCAAATCGACTACTTCCAGGTAGATGTTCATGGAACTGCAAAGCATATATCTTGCTGCACCAATTGTTGTTCACGAAGGTTCTTTTCTGCGATAGTTCAACAAAGTTTGGTCCTCCTTTTGTGATCGGTTTGTTAGATTATTAATGGGGTCTTATTAGCCAATTTAGATAGATTAATCCGTTCAAGATCAGCATTGTTGGAATGAAAAACCTGGAAGACACAGAAAACAGCAGGTGAAACGATGGACCGGGAGAGTTTGTAAAACGAAGGCCCAAAACCATCGGGGCCTGGGCTGGAAGATCGAATGGCCCATCCAAGAAGTCAAGAGGACGTGTAGTAGTGGGGTAAATTGAATTTAAACTGAATCATCAAACGGGTTCGCGCGCCGCCCCGAGGAGACCCGTGAAGAAGGTGTGAAGCACATCTGCATTCTGGTCATTGTTAGTAACTTCACAACCATCATGTTCAAGGATATGGATATTGTTCTTACGAAGGCATTGACTGGCACAGGCATGGAAGAATCTAGTATTTTCATCTCCTTCGATGGAAGCGCGGATTTTGCTTCGTTGCTTCTAGAATTGCAGTTTTTTGTTGACAGTCCTAGAAAGGATCCTGACAGCCACTGAGCGGAGAAGAGTTTCCATTTGAGTGTGGCGACGAGATTCCTCAATCCTGTCCAGTAGATCAATGACAAGCTTGCAGTCGGTCTCACCCTGGGAGCAAGAAACATGGCGTTTGCGCCACATCTTTGCAGCCGCCCTGGTACGTTTGAGGCACCGAACGAAAGCAGCAGTAGGATGCCGAGGGGTATTGTTCATGTGCCAGGCATTAGAGACGGTTTCCAGGAAACGAGGTTGCAAGGTCCAAGAGTTCTCAAAACCGAAGATATTTGTTTTGTGTATGGAAAGTAGCGATTTCAACCTAGAGGGGAACTTGATTAGAAGTGGTGCAGGATAGAGATGACAGATTTGTGTTTGGCGAAGTGTCATTCCACGCCAGATTGATGAAGGCCCGATCCAATCTTTCAAGGGTCAGACCAAGTACTTCCAAAGTACTTCCACTTCATCGACACGCACGACATTGGAGCAAGTTGTTCCAACTCTTCTTCCACTATGTTGCTCGTCTTGTGGTAAGCATCTATAGTCTCCTCACATGATATCTTAGCTGAACACACTAGATTTATCTGTTCCAGCATAGCATACCGGTTTCCCTTCAATAGGGTGCTAAGTGTGAAAAATTAAATGGAGCAAATGAACGAGGGAAACCAAGCTAAGCTGCAATTTTACATGTAACATATAAACGTGAATGGATGCACATTATATAGACGTCACCCTTTTTTGAAAAAAAAAAGATTACACAACCAAATCTTTTTTTAGGAATCAAGAGGGTCAAGGAGCCCCAACTGATTATAGTATATATATTACACAACCAAATCTTATGCAATTGTTCAAACTTTTTCGACCAACCTTTTGCATAAGTACAATAAGCTTTTTGAATTTTATAATAGTACTAATACACAAACCTTTTGTGACAAACAGCCATACATGTACTCCTTGCTTCCCAAGTTAGACACTGTTGCCTGCTGTAAATTCCATCCTCTAGACAATGAAGTCACTACCGTTTCCATACAAATCAAATGAAACAAGCCACGCCAACAACCAGCCTGCATGGACCAAAGGAATTGAGATTATACCCTATATTTTTTTTTGCTAGAGAACAATGTATTGAAAGGTTTTATGTATGTACGATTATATTCCTACAACAATAATCATCTGATTTGCATAATCACAAGTCACTCGATTTTTCATGCAAAGTATGCGCACGTTTGGCCGTGGGGGTTCGAACCTGCGACCTCAGGTCTCACGCGTAACTGCCCTAATCACTTCGCTCCAAAGTCACTTGTGACAAGACTACAAGCACACATGACATAATACGTATAGATCAAAACAGAGTACTTTCTTTACCAAAAAACGTGCATCATAATACAACTCAATCATATGTGTGTCACGTTTGTTTATTCTCACGCGCATGCAATTATGATATGCCACGTTTCAACGAAAAAGGTCCCCTCACGTTCCAAAGTCGTTCCCAACTTGATCACCTATCAAAATATACTCTCGTGCTTATAATATATCATATATAATGTCTAAAGACGCTTCCCTATAGCTGGATAGCTATTAAACCACTTATATTTTGGAAACCTGATTATGCTGTAAAAATAAGAATGTTACAATAATTTTTTTTTCTGTGTGAAACATAAGTTGCAGACATATCATAATAATGTGTTCAATAGTGAGGCAGTTGTTTGCTCATTAATTGAAACAACTATGGCATGCCAATTTGTTTGTTTCCACAAATATAGTGGCATGCTACAATTTACCTAAGTTAGTTGTGGCAGGGATAAACATGAAGCATGCATGCCCGTATAAACAAAAGTAGGTCAAAGGTGCAGTGTTGTGGTGGGACGACCCTATTTTATAGAGCTAGCCATCTAGGACCTAGGAAAATTCTACCAGACTAGAGGTTTTTCCTGTCGGCTTCTATTTCTCCTGTCAGTTCAGCCCAAACCATCAGGAACTTCATACGATTCCTGTCGGCTGTTAAAAACCGACAGGTTTACCTCGGAATACTCCTGTCTGTTTTTAATAACCCACAGGAAAGATACAAACCGACAGGAACACCTTCGTGAGCCTGATGGCCCAGCCCGACAGGAGTCTTCCCGGGCGCGCAACTCATGCGAAAAAAATGACGCCGCGCCTTACTAGCCGCCGTGGGTCCCACATTCGGGAACATAAAGACCACAAACCCTAGCCCGCCCTCCGCGTTCGATCCCCTGCTCCCACTGCCCCCCCGATCAGGCCCCTCCCAACGCCTGCGCTACCGCCGCCCCAGGGGCCTCGTCGCTGACCGTGCCGACGCCGCCCCGAGGGCCTCCACGCCGCCCGCGCCGACGTCGCCCCCAAGGTCCTCCCTGAGCCCGCGCCGCCGCCGCCCCCCGGGGCCTCCCCAAGCCCTTGCCGCCGCCGCTCCCAAGGTCCTCCCCCGAGCCCGCTTCGCCGCCGTATGGTCCCCTCCCACCTGCACAAGATGCCCTCTCCCTATCTCCCAACCTCCCTCTCAGATCTACTCTCTTTGCTGCAAATCTCACTTGTTCTGAGTTAGGGTTACTGATAAATGCTACTTTTGAATTCTTGTTTGTCTACCATTGTATAATCCACTGTATTGGCAGTATAGTGGCAGTTAAGTGCGACATGTAGCATTCCAATTTCCATCTAGTAACTAATGCCCAATACTCCTATGGCTGTATATGTGACACCATCTGTTGCTAATGAAGATTTAATTTTAAGGAATGTAAATCTCTGAAGTGTGTTAGATATATACAAGAACAGAAAAAGTAAGCAGATTGCATTCGTTTGTTGTGTATAGAACTTTGCTTACTAACATTTACATGCTGAACTGTAACCAGAAACATGACGGTGGTTCTAATGCTCCAAGCTTAGGTTGTGACGAGATTAAGGGCAAGCAGCAGCAGATAGCAGGTCAATGAGAAAGCATTTGAATTTGATGAGGTACAGAAACTCTTCTCAGAGTGTGCATTTTCTTATGTATGCTCACATTGGTTTATTAGGAAAATGGATCCAGAATGAAATAATGTATTTTCTTATGTATGCTCACATTCATTTAGTTAGGAATGATACATTCCTGTCATAAGGTTTGTCTGATGCGCACACACATAAGTTAATTCAGATAAGGTATTTCGTCTAAAAAAAATTAGATGAGGTATTTGGTCTAAAAATTTCAGATAAGGTATTCTTTCAGTACTTGACTTAATTAGTTATTCCTTTAGTGTGACCAAGATACTTGTTAACCTGCTGTATATGTCTAAACAGTGTGCATGTCGATTTGCTGGAGATGGTAGGTTGGTTGGTGCAGTTTAAGATGTCATTTTTTATTTGAGCAGATGTGCTGTTTTGAAGTTCACACAGTAACAAGATTTTTTATTTGAGCAGATGTGCAACTTCACTCCAATTCTTCTCAAATGGAAATCCTATGGCAAGGCCTAATAATCCAGTAACAAAATTTAGGATTCTATCTCTGATAAATAAATTTAGGAACTGAACTAGTACTAAAGAAGTCAAGATGCATCTATTTATTTACCATGTACCAGTCAACTTTGGTGCCATAATGGCGTCGAGAGGAGCCGAGTCCAGTTGAATCGTCGTTCAGAAGTCAGAAAGGCGTCAGGGAACGGCTGCGTAGGCGGAGTCGAGGTGTCGGTCCAACTCCTGTGTAGTACGTCTACGAGGGAGTGGGGATGGAAATCATGGAGTCCTGGCCTCCTGGGCTTCCTAGCGGACTCGAAGACTCGAGTTACGGGCTGTCAAACGTGCTGCTGGATGGACTTTAGCCTTTGTGGGGTGCAGCACTATAGTGCTAGGGGGTGCATATAGGGTCAAGATGGGCTAGTAATAACTTTTTTTTTTGTAGGGTGGTGCATCTGCACCCACGGGCAACTACTGGGCTTCGCCCCTGGGCCGTGCACAGTTTGCTTCTATTTCCATAGTCCATTGTGTATCAACAGCTGAATGCCTCTGCATGCTTATATGCTATTACTGCTGTATTTTGTGAAGCATCCTGCATATGCCAGCCAAACAGGTTGCACACTTTTTTTGCTAACAGACTTAAACTTCAATAGCTTACACACTTTTTTTTTTACCTATGGATTCACCTAGAAATATAGAGAAAGTGATCCTACAAAAGAACATCAACCCAAACTAAGCCATATCATTTGTGATATAGATGGTGAGTTGATTGAGCACCTACAAATATTTGGCTTCTATTGTAAGTGCCTTCTTAACTATAATTTCCAAAAAATTCAAGCTATACATTGTGTGCCCATGAATAAACAGCTTTGTGAAAATCAGTCTTTATCCTAGATAAATTGAGTGAGATTGTCCTTCATTTATTTAGGATAAAAAGTGATGTTTACCAAGCTGTAAGTACTTTGTACTGAGCAGTTAGTGCTATTTTGATTTGGTTGACATATGAGTTTGTGATTATGTATTTGTATGTCTGTATCTGCTATCTAAGCACATGCAGATAATTCATCAATACCACATCTAGTTTGTTACAGACAGAAAAAAATTTAGTGAAGTTTATTTAATAGCTGTTTAATAACTGTTATGTTTCCAGTATTAAAAAACCATTTCTATGCATGGTGTGTAGGCTGTGTTGAAGAAATGCTTATGCTGAATGTCCAGGACCGATTTCAGAGGCTGCTTCTGCAGTGTTTGTGAGGTATGTTCCCAAGTCTAAAGAAAATCCAACAGCTTCCTCTGGAAGAACATAGTTTGTCGCTTAAGTAACTGTAGTGTTGATCATGGCTGTCTATATGCAGTTCTTCAATTATATTAAATTGTTGATTTAAAAGTAAAAAAAAGAATATTTTAACATGTTCTGTTATTTTCTTAAAGCCATTTGTTCTATTTTAAACAACTAATGGCTGTAACCTTCTAACACTTTGTAGGTGGGTAACTCAGGAATGAAATGGTCTTCATGAAGCAATTTAGTTGTTGCTTTTGTAGAGTTTACATATGCTGCCTATGTATTAGCCCTAGTATTGTGGACACCTAATCAAGTGGGAGCCACTTGAATTGTGAACTGTGAATTGGTGATGAAAATATTAATAAAAGATGTGTTTATACATTGAGGTACCTGCTGATTAATGTATATCATGGCTTGTGAATGCTGGTTAATGTATACGACTGCTTGTGAATGCATGTAACATGTGCCTACATACGTGCAAGAATTTTAATTTGTTAAATTATTATGGTTATTGTACTGCTCCATAATTTATTATTCCTGTCGGCCAGTTTATTATTCCTGTCGGGAGTCATGTCAGGACAGGGTGAAGACATTCCTGACTGTTTGGCTATCAGCTATCGTTTTGTCGCGGTTCAGAAACAGGCCTTCAGGAACTGCTGATAGGAAAAGTTTCCTGTTGGCCAGCCGTCAGGAAAACTCAGTCATTCCTGTCAACTTGTTCCTGTCGGCTTATTCCTGACCGCTGCCCGTCAGGAATGTGATTTCTGTCGGTTTTAGGGCCTTTCCTGACGGTTTTTGGCCGTCAGGAAAAACTGTTGTAGCTCTGGCGGCAGTGGGAGCAGGGGATCGCACACAGAGGGCGGGCTAGGGTTTGTGGTCTTTATGTTCCCGAATGTGGGACCCACGGCGGCTAGTAAGGCACGACGTCATTTTTTCGCGTGAGCTGCGCGCCCGGGAAGACTCCTGTCAGTCTGGGCTAGGCCGTCAGGTATATGAAGGTGTTCCTGTCGGTTTGTATCTTTCCTGTGGGTTATTAAAAACCGACAGGAGTATTCCGAGCCAATCTTGTCGGTTGTTAACAGCCGACATGAATCGTATGAAGTTCCTGACGGTTTGGGAAGAACCGACAGGAGAAATAGAATCCGACAGGAAAAACCTCTAGTCTGGTAGTGAAACAATGGAAGAGATAAGGAGATGAATGGGACCAGTGCATGTTGCTAGAGCCTCTCTCGTACTTGAAGCTCCAACACATGAACTAGAACCTAGGCTCTATGTTCTTGTGCGTTGCGAATTCCTGAGTATCCCCCAAAAGGCCTTTTTATGACCCCTGCTTAGGTTTTGTGTTTTTTCTTTTGAGTGGGGGAGGGTCTGGTGTCTCCATGACTTAAGCATGATCTTCAAATGAAGATGTTTTTCAATGCTTGTGTGGTGATATTACTAAAGATGAAGGATATCATTGGTTTGCTAAATCTTATACTTGGATCCATTAAATCTTATTCCAGAGTATGGGCAGCCTGCAACTGCACCCACTAAATCTTATACTTGGAACCATTGAGATGCCTTTCTGCACTCTCCATAAGGTAACACACTGGTTCTACCGGCAGTAACTTTTTCTTATGATGTGAGCTCATAATATGGTCAGCAGCGCATTGCACTATTGTCCAGAATATAGAATTAAGAACAAAAACAGTGTTGATATATTCAAAGGTGTTTTGCACCAATGCATGGTACAGTACCATCCACAAAACAATCAAAAACCTCATCGTTGGTACCCTATCATGGCAGCACAACAGTCTTATATATAAAGAGTTTCATTGCAAGCACAAATATGGTTATGATTGTAATACTTCATAAAAAAAAGAATGAGGTCCTCAACTTTCCAACTTGTTCAATAAACTTAGATCAACAGGCAAGAAGATAAGCTTCCATCTCACAATCGCTGTAGCTGTCCCCCAATAACCAATAAGTGGGCACTAGAACATTATGAAAGGAGGATCAACTAACTGTCCTAAGGGAGACATCATAATTCATTTCAAGAAATGGGGAAAAATGAAAAGATAACTAAGGCATGGCACCATATATAGATATATATATTCATAGTGTCATTGATAAAACAAGGAAGAAAAGAAGAACAGCAAGCTTCGATAGGGAAAGCTACAGAAGGGAATCGGAGGTTACCTGCCAGCCGTGAGGCAGTGCAAGAGCAATAGCAAAGTAAACGCTAGATGAAGCCCTTCTCTGGCCTGATGTTCATATATATACACGTAGAAGGCTTCATGGGAGTCATTGTTAGGGAAGTTGTTTCAGGGCATGCGAAGGTTTGTTGGCTGTATGTATTCCAGGGCATGCAAAGGCATTCCAAGGCTTGTTGCCACTTGCCAGGCTAAGCCTAAGGCAAGCAGTTTCCTTTCTACTAATATCTAGACTTCGTTTATAAAAAATATCTAGACTTCATCAACCAACCGAATTCTTGTCTACCCTTGCTTCATTTCCATTAATGAAATCCAATCTGCTGCTAAATTTGCACGAGGTTGATATAACAGGAATTCATTAACTGTACTTGTGTATGTTTTTCAAGAGATGAAAACTATTCCGCCATTATTTTTTAAGAAAATGGAAAAAAGTATTCCGTGAATGTACACAGCCAAGTATCATCATAATGTTGTCAGCTTATTCCCTGATAGAAATAAAGAAAAAGAGTGCACTCAAATAGGAGAAATCATATGAAAAATCTATCATTACATTGTCATCCATTCTTGGCAAACACATCCAAAACGATAACTTTCAACGCTTTGCTTGCCAATCAAACCTTCTCCCCTAGAACCGCAACTAATATGATACCTTGAAAACAGCCTGCATAAAAGAAATATTTTGTTTTTTTCTCAAAAACAATGTCATTAGGAGTAAACAAATTGCCCAAATAATAGTAGCAACCCACAAAAATCAATTTCTTATCCTCCCAAAACTAGCACAAAGGTTTTCAGAGGTAGGCAAAATAAATTAACAGACATGGGCACCATGCCTGCTCTATTTCAAAGTCAATGTAAATCGAGGATTTACAGAGGCACTTGTTATTCCTATCTCTGTTAATGCAAATAAAAAATAAAAAAAGCCTGGCCTGGGCATCCAACCGGACCCAGGCCTTGATCTGGGCCCTTAGTCCATCGCTACCATGTTGATCCGCACGCCGCTGCTAGGGCGTGGCCACCGCGCCGTCGATCTGCAGGTCACTGTCATGTCATCGATGCGAAGCAGTCGCGCCGTCCTCTCCTTCACTACCGCCACGTTGTCAAAATGTAAACCATTTTTTCTTAATTGATTTTCGAAGGCAGTTATATAATTGTTGTCTTTGTAAATGGAACGAGTGTCACAAAAATCTTGGCTCATTTTAGGAGATGGCAATATTTTTTGCCCGCCTCTGTAAATACAATAGTTGTCTCCTAAAATCATTTTTTTAGTACTTCTCTCCCGGTGCCCGTGAGCCAACCTCAAAGCATGTGAGTAGTAGATCCTGGTTGTGTTAACCGAGTGGCTAGACCAACAATATTCCCAATAGTCGTCTTACCATGGTGGCAATAAAAAAAGGTGCTTAATTGTTTTATTGCAATCACAGAAACAATACTTCTGGCTACCAGTCTAGTTCCTCTTGGCTAAACTGTGTTTTGGTAAGATAACATCCTTCTCGAGGTACCAAAGTAAGATTTTTTCTTAAGAGGGGAGCTTCAATTTCGAATTGAATTTATTGATGAAAAGAGTATCCTAGTTTAAGCTAAGACATCAATTTGTCGTCAATTAAAGCTCTGCGAAAGGAGATATTAATGGGTACTTTATTCATAATTGTCTCGACAGTTAAGTCAACTTGTTCTGCCATTAAAAGTCAGTAACTGCCAGATCATCTAAACATACAGGCATCTTATATTTTCTGCCCAAGCAGTATGTCCATGAGGATGCACCATGTTAACAAAAATAATCTTACATAGTGCTCATTATTGTGAATGGTACTATGGACAGAAAGTAACCTCAACAAACCAATTGGTTGGTTAATAATTAAGCTAACTAGATGATACCCCGCGCGTTGCTGCAGAAATTTGTATAGTTGTACATGAGAGGAAGTTTCATGGATGGAAAATTTATATTTACACATGGGAAATTTTTATGGAGGGAAAAGGTAATCGTGACGCAGCAAACCACATGCATGCAGTCCTGCTACCTGACGCCACATGCTTGGCAGTTCGTACTGTTAATAACCTTCAGTTTTCAATGGCAGGTATAGTGTGGTAGCCAAAACAAATAATGACCATGTCTCATTGTGGAAGACGCCGACCTTGAGCTTGTGCCATCTGGTGTGGCCAGATCGTCATCTGCAATGCATAGCCGACGGGATCTCTTGATGACTTGCGCTAGTCTTGCCGCGCAGCTAGCTGCGCCAAGCGATCCAATTGGACGACGATGCCGGGCTGGGGTGGTAGCACTCTTGCCATCATGGCAGAACAGGTTCGTAGTATGCAGCGGGTAGCAGGTGCTGACTGCTGAGGTGCGATGCGAGGTGGTGTTCAACGTAGACGACGATGGCGCTGGTCAGCGGCGAGGCAGGTGAGGTATGCGTGGAAGGAGGCAAAAGCTGCTGCCGTGGAAGTATAGGAGGATTAAATCTTCTTCATGCTTCCATTGTCTTCGGTCTCTTTGGCAGACGGCGAGAGGTAGAGTCAGATGGCGACGTCTGGGACTCTGGGGAGACGGCGTGGACGATGGAGGTGATGCTCGTGCATGGTGGCGCCGTTGCAGGCGGGCATGGGATCGGAGCCGAAGCTGAAGCAGCGCTCCACACGACCAGTTTTGTAGACGTGGATGAACTGTGCCATCTCGAACATGTGTCAAGCGCCTCCACTCCCGTGATTGCGTGGCTCCGAGTCCGATTGACAGATCAAGGACCATACGACATAGCGGCTCGCTTTTGGCCATGAGCTTTGCAGCGCTACGCAGGATGCCGCAAAATCAAGCGGCCGCTGCTGCGTGCGACTTACAGGTTGCAAGCACATATATAAGATATAAAGGGATGACACTTTGTGGGTGGGAGAAGCGAGAGAGACGGGGAAGACTGATGGACAGCTATGACTGTTCAGTTTTCATGCACCAGAGCGAGAGAAATACAGGGAAGAGTGACCGACGCCATGGCTGTTCAGTTTTCATCCACTGTGCACCAGGATGGCAGGATGTTTAGTGGATGTGAATGAAGATAGTGCACTGTATTTGTTAAGAAGCAATCCGTTGCCTCAGGAGATGAACCAATAGGATTAGAGTGATCACATCCACACGGATCCTAACCCACAGATTAGTGACGTGGATTAAGTCCTAGTCTTAGATCTAATCGTACGATCAATGTAAAATCTCCTTGTAACTACGATCCATTCCCCAACGGGCGTCTCCCCCTTCTACTCCTAGGAACCAACATTGCCGGGAGGGATATCCATTCGCGACCGTGTCTCTGCGTTCCCGAACTCTCCCATGGCGTCCTTTCAACTTGTATAAATACCGAGATCATTCAATGGAAAAGTACAGTTCGATTCATTCTCTTTCTCTCGATTATAACCACTCTCAAACACGTTATTAGCACTGCTCGAGATCGAGAAGGAGAAGACTCTTGTCGAAAAGAGTGCAATATAATGCTTAACACAGATTATTATTTTCAGAGAGTATCTCCCCCAGAAGCTTGCAAGTCTTTAAGTCGTCGCATACCAATACCATGAACAAAATTTTGGAATGTGGTACCTGGTAGTGACTTAGTGAATAAATCCGCAAGATTATCACAAGACTTTGTTTGCAAGATGTTGATTTCTCCATTCTATTGTAATTCATGAGGATAGAACAACTTAGGAGAAATATGTTTAGTTATAATGCTTTTGATATAACCAGTTTCCATCTGTGTAACACAAGCAGCATTATCTTTATAGATAATTGTGGGTGATTCAATGGAACCAATTCCACTAGACTGTTGTATGTGGTTAATCATTCTGCGAAGCCATACACATTCACATGATGCTTCATGTAGTGCAACAATTTCGGAATGATTTGTAGAGGTCGTCACTAGAGTTTGTTTAGAATACTTTCATGATATGGCAGTCCCTCCATATAAAAATACAAAGCCTATCTGGGATCGGCCATTATAGGGATCAGATAAATACCCAGCATCAGTGTATCCAATCATAGTTGGATCTTGGCTTCTTTGGAAAAATAATCTAAGATCTTTGGTGCCATTGAGATATCTTAAGATTTGTTTAGCTCCTGTCCAATGACGTTTTGTTGGAGCAGCACTATATCTAGCTAGTAAACTTACTGCAAATGCTATATCAGGCCTGGTGCAATTTGCAAGATACATAAGTGCTCCAATGACACTGAGATATAGAACCTCGGGTCCCAGTATCTCTTCATCATCGTCCCTTGGTCTAAATGGATCTTTCTCCATGTCTAAAGATCGAACAACCATGGGAGTTTTGGATGGATATGATTTATCCATATTAAATTTCTCCAGTGTTTTCTGGATATAGGCAGATTGATGCACTAAAATTCCTGAGTGAAGGTGCTAGATTTGTAAACCCAAGTAAAATTTGGTTTGACCCAAATCCTTCATCTCAAATTCCGCCTTTTAAGTAATTGCGTGCTTCGTTGATATCCTGTGGGTTGCCAATGATATTTAAATCATCCAAATATACAGATATAATGCAGAACCTCGTTTGGGATTTCTTTATGAAACTCAGTTAGTTGTACCACATTCGTCCCAACTGTTTTAAGCCATATAGTGACTTATTAAGTTTTACACAATATGTGGCGCGACTTGCTTTAGGGTTCGGAATAGGGATTCCATTGGAACCTTCATGTAAATATCCGAATCAAGTGACCCATATAAATATGCTATCACTACATCTATCAACTGCATAGATAGATGATTTTAAACTGCCAATGATATTAAATATCGGAATGTTATTCCACTCGTAACTGGAGAATATGTTTCATTGAAATCAATGCCAGGTCTCTGCGTGAACCCTTGTGCTACTAGTCTCGCTTTGTATCTCACTACCTCATTATTTTCATTCCGTTTCCAGACAAAAACCCATTTAAATCTCATAGGGAAGATTTTTGGAGATGTAGGTATTGCTGATGAGAATACCTTTCTTTTTGTGAACGAGGCTATCTCAGCTTCAATTGCTTCTTTCCATTTATTCCAGTCCGAGCGCTTTTTGCACTCTGCCATGGTCTTGCGATCTGGATCATTTTGGATGATTTTAGCAATTGCTATAGCGAAGTATACGTCGACAATCATAGTCATTCGGTCATATGATTCTCCACAATCAGTATAGTTTATGGAAATTTCATGTATCCCTCGTGACGGTATTTCCCAATACGATAGCATCAGGGCGTTCTGATGTCCCAACATCAGATATTGAATGCACGGTTGATGTGCGATGTGAATTTTGTATATTAACTTGGTGTCTCTCAACTTGTTGTTGAGTCACATTTACTAGTTTAGAAATTTTGTTGCTCTCTTTCCTTTGGCGCTTAGGAGCCACATCCTGAATAACGGCCTTACTTCTCCCCCTCTTACCTTTGAACAGGTTTCTGAGTTGGGAGTTGAATAGTTTTGTTTGGTACCTCTATTCTTTCAGGTACATTTCTAGCAGGATGGTAAGATTTAGTGATACCTTTATAATCAGTAAATGTGTCAGGCAGATTATTTGTAATGTTTTGCAAATTTATGATTTTTTGAACTTGGAGTTCAGATTCTTGTGTACGTGGATCAATAGTGGGGATGTCTTGGGCATCCCAATTTATTTCCCGGCATTCTTTTTGGTACTTGAAATCTCCCCCTAATGCTGGGAAATAATCCTCATTAAAGATACATTCAGCATATCAGGCTGTAAATAGGTCCCCTGTAAGGGGCTCTAGGTATTTAATGATCAACGGAGATTGATACCTGACATAGATCCCTAATCTCCTGTGTGGATCCATAGATGTATGCTTGGGCGGTGAGATCGATACGTATACAACATAACTGATTTTTCGCAGATAGGAAATACTTGGTTGATTTCCACATACTAATTGTAGCGGGGAAGCTGTATGATATGCAGTTGGTCGCAATTGTAGTAAGTCAGCAGCGTGTAAGACTGCATGACCCCAACATGAAGTTGGTAGATTACAATTCTGCAATAGTGGTCTTGCTATAAGCTTAACTCTTTTGATAAGAGCTTCTGCTAAACCAATTTGAGTGTGGACATATGGAACTGGGTGCTGAACTTGAATTTCTAGAGCCATACAATAATCATTGAAAGCTTTTGAGGAAAATTCAGCAACATTATCCATTCTTATAGATTTTATCTGGTGTTCAAGATAACTTGCTCTAAATCTAATAACTTGAGCTATTAGTTTGGCAAAAGCATGGTTGCGTGTAGATAAGAGACACACATGAGTCCATCGTGTAGATGCATCTATTAGAACCATGAAATATCTGAATGGTCCAGATAATAGAGTAATGGGACCACAAATATCACCTTGAATTCTTTCATGGAACTTAAGTGGTTCAGCTTTGATCTTAAGATAAGATGGTCTTAAAATCAATTTTCTAGTGGCACATGCAGTGCACACAAAATCAGATGATTCTGGGAATTTAGACTTAGCTAAGTCATGACCATAGGAATTGTTTATAATTTTTTGCATCATCCCTATGCTAGGATGACCAAGGCGATCATACCAAGTTTGGAATGTATCGACATTCTGAAAAATTATTTTATAGGCAACATGTGGTACGGGTTTAATGTATATATAATATATTCCAGATGGTAAAGAGAAAATTTTCTCAAGAATTTATTTGCCATATCCGGTATCTTTGATTAAGAGAAGAAATTCCTCTTTATGTTCTTCATGTGTTTCCACGTGAAGTCCATTTTTTCGGATATCTCTATAGCTAAGTAAGGTACGAGTTGAGTCGGGATACAATAATGCATCCTCAATTGTAATTTGAGTACCCATGGGAAGTGTGATAGTAGCGCAGCTAGAGCCTACTATCGTTGTATCGCGTCCAACGATTGTTAGAACATTTCCTTATCTCTTAGTTAGAGTTTGGAAATATTTAGTTTCCCTTAGTATAGTATTAGTGGTTCCGCTATCCACTAGGCACATTTACTTCTCCATTGGATTTAATCCCGTAGAAATCTATATATATGAAATGAGAATTATTTAAAATTCTGAGAATGGCATATATATAATTATACATACTTTATTGAATATCAATTGTGCTTGATACATACGTGCTATATATATGATATAGCAAGCTAGCCACAAATATTTTACAAGACTGCTATATATAGCAATAATTTATAACACACGTTATTGGGACGTAAATATTATTTTGTTCGGACATGAGTACGTAGGACTAATGACTATAGGAGTCTAATTGAGATCTCCAAACGTGTAGGTGGAGGCAAACTCCACAAGCATCTTGTCCATGTCCATTAAGTCTTCCGCAGGTGGTAGAGTCTTGTTGTCGCTTGGTTCAATGGGAACCCTCTTGGAGCAACTAGCTTCTGCCATGTCGATGTCATTTGGGAAGTTGTAAGGAGCAACATCTTCCATCGTAATGTCATTTTGGAAGTTGAAATGGGCTTCGTACTTCTATCCTTGATTTGGGCGATCACGGCCAACAGACTTTAAGTACAAGTCAACCATGTGATGGGGGGTGCGACATTTCTTGGTGACGTGGCTGTAACAACCACACTTTTGACAAAGCTTGGATTTATCAAAATCCTTTTTGGAAATGTCCTTACCCTTGTGAGAATCATGTGGTTTATGCTCTCTTTTGCGCTTATTGTTACCTTTTCCTTTACCTTTACCTTTGAATTTCCTGAAGGGTTGCTTGGTCGCACTCTCCTTCTTATTTATATTTTGAGTTTTTGTATGTACTTCAGGTAATGGGGCAGCACCCAATGGGCGTTTATTTGAGTTCCAAAGAAGGATCTCATTATGCCTTTTGGCCTGAAGTAGAGTATTAATTAACTCAGAATAAACTTGGAAATTTCGCTCACGGTATTGTTGGTGAAGGATTCTATCTGCAGGCATCATAGTAGACAGAGTTTTTTTTATTTTGTCTACATCACTAGGTTCTTTTTCACAAAATTTGAGTTTGGCACAAAGTTTGTAAATTGCATGATTGTATTCCCCTACAGACTTAAAGTCTTGTAGACGGAGATAGTTCCATTCATGCAAAGCTTCTGGCAAGACAATTGCCTTTTGCTGTTCATAGCATTGTTTGAGAGCGTTCCATAAAACACGCACTACGTAAAAAAAGATTTTTAGCAACGGGACGAATTTTTTGTAGGGACGGTTAGTGATGGAGCTGCTCCTACAGTGACGTGCTCGGGAGCCCAGACACCAGCCGCCCCTACAAATGAAACAGCAGGGGCGGCTGGTGATACGAGCCGCCTATATAAATGGGTCTGATTTGTAGGGGCGGCTCACTCACCAGCCGCCCGCGGAGTTTCTATTTGTAGGGACGGCTGGTGAGTGAGTGGGGGTGGCTGGTAAGTGAGCCGCCCCTACAAATGCCCCGTATAAAATACCTCCGATTTGTAGGGGCGGCTCAATCACCAGCCGCCCCTACAAATGACCCACATATAAAAAGGTTGTAGCACCTTCTTCCTCCTCGGGTCACTCACTCCAACCCGTGAAAGAAAGGTGGAGAGGCCTTGGGCACCTCTCAAAAATTGCTCTATTAAAGAGAAAAGTTTTGGTCTCAAATCCTTTGGTGGAGAGGTTGTAGAAGGTAAGAAAATGCTATTCCACACTTTTTTTTGAAGTTTTAATGGTTGGTTAGTGAGTAATTAAAGTTTTATTTTTCTCTGTCTTCTATGGTGCTTGAGCTACTTATGAAGCAAATTAGACCCAAGTTTCAAGTTTTAAATGTACTAGGGTAAATTAGGGAGGGGAACAAGATCATACCCTTATTTGATCCATATTTCTTAATTTTAGTGAACAATTAGTTAGTTTTATGCATGTTTCATGTGCATGTAGATCTAGATCTAGGGTTTGGTTTTTTTATTAATTTCGTTTTTATAAATTTATGTTTGATAAAATTGGACTAGGGTTTGTATGAAAGATATTGGGTGAAGTATAATTGTTGCTAATTGTTATCTTTGAAATTGTTTATTATAATCAATAAATATGTATTTTAATTATTTATGGATAAATGGGCCACTAATTAATTTTTCTTTACCATGGTGTGTTTGTATGCTTCATGTAATTATATTAGATTTATATTCATATATATCTGAAGTATATACAATTATTCTCAAGTAATTATTAATTTGATTCATTTTTATATATATCTGAATAAGTAGTCCTTTAATGTTTGTTTTGTTGTTGTTGTAAAAGATGGAGTATAGAAACTCTTGGATGTATGGTTCGTTAAGGTTCAAGGCAGGTTTCCGTGAAGAGGTGGATAAATTTATTGAAGCCGCAAAGAAGCATGCAACTACATTGAAAGAGAATAATGATATAATTATTTGCCCCTGTAAAGATTGCAAGAACCGTATGGCATGGACAGATGTGACTATCATCAGATCGCATTTGATTATGCGATGATTTGTTCAGGATTACACAGTGTGGATTCATTATAACGACGAGGATGGGGAGGAATACAACGACGAAACCATAGAATCCCTGTCCTAATATTCAGCAGAGCTTGATGCACGAATGGATTTCGAGTTTGGCAATGAACAAGGCGGTGATGCTGGTGGTTGGGATGGTAACGACGAAGGTGGTGCTAATAATGATGGTGGAGCGAGTGTCGGGGATGAAGATGATTTGGAGGACATGATTCGAGCCCTTGGACCAGAGATTTTTCTAAATAGCTCGAAAGGTCTACAAAATTTAGAAAGGGTGACAAAAGCATCGAAGGAGACTGTGTATGGTGTTGAAAAGGGTTGTCCGACATATTGGACATTGCTACGTTTTGTGCTTGAGCTGCTCATCCTGAAGGCTAAGTACGGCTGGTCAAACTGTAGTTTCAATGATCTATTGCATCTCATGTCATGGGTGCTGCCACAACCAAACTCAGTTCCCGCCAACACATACCAAGCGAAGAAGGTCATAAGTCCATTGACAATGGGGGTTGAAAAAATCCATGCATGCCCCAACCACTGTATACTTTTTTGTGGCGAAACGTTCAAGTCACTGGATAAATGTCCCCGGTGTGGGTACAACTGGTACAAGAACAATGACCTTTACGGTGGGGATGAAGCCTCCACGGGGAAAAAGAGGAGTAAGAAGGGTACAAAAAAGGTGGTACAAGAATCTCAGCCCCCAGAGGACACTCCATTAGGCAACGATGTAAAGCAGAGAAGAATTCCTGCCTTGGTAATGTGGTACCTGCCAGTGACCGACCGCTTGAGACGTATCTTCCTAAACCCTAAAGAAGCCGCACTCATGACATGGTGGGATGATGAGCGCAAGGTGGATGATGATAAGATTGCACACCTGACTAATTGTAGTCAGTGGCAAAGGTTTGATGAGAAGCACAAAGAATTCAGCGATGACCCAAGTAATGTACGGTTTGGCTTGAGCACCGATGGAATGAATCCCTTCAATGAGAGGATGAGCGACCACAGCACATGGCCAATGATCTTGACCATGTACAACATCCCAACATGGTTGTGTCAGAAGAGAAAGTACCTTCTCCTCACTATTCTTATTTCTGGCCCTAAACAACTAGGCATTGATATAGACGTGTTCCTCGAGCCTTTGATGCAAGAAATGGAGAGGCTATGGAGGCATGGAGAGCAGATGTACGATGCGCTCCGAAAGGAGGACTTCATATGTAGAGCAATAATATTTGTTACTACCAATGATTACCCCACACTGTTTGCTTTGTCTGGACAGATCAAAGGAAAGACGGGATGCTTAGTTTGCTTGGAAGGTACTACATGGGTGTACCTAGATGCATCCAAGAAGATAGTTTACCTAAGGAACCGACGCTTCTTAAAGACAAGTCACAAGTACCGCAGCAAATTGTTCTTTAGATTTTATGACAATGCCCCGGAGATTGAACCCCCTCCGGAGAGACGTCATAACGGAGAACACATGTACAGAATGGTAAAAAACATATGCGTCATCTATGGAAAGAAGAATCCGGATGGGACGAACAGAGATAGAAGCACACCTCCTGTCGAAGGCGTGCCTTTCAAGAAACAATCGATCTTCTTTCAGTATCTGCCCTATTGGCCAGACTTGGAGGTCCCCCATGCCATTGATGCTATGCACGTGCAGAAGAATGTCTTTGAGAGTCTCATTGCTATCTTGATGGACACAGGCAAGTCAAAGGATGGTCTGAAAGCATAGAAAGACATGGTGCAGCTAAACGTGATGCCACAGCTTCACCCGGTACCTGAGGCTAATGGAAAATACACTTTGCCCACGGCGTGCTTCAACCTAACACCAGACGAGAAGAGAGCTATATGCACTATCCTGAGGGGGATCAAAGTCCCGACTGGGTTTTCAGCAAATGTGAAGAAGCTAGTGTCGATGAAGGACTTGTCAATAACACACTGCAAGGCTCACGATTGCCATGTGATGCTGACAGTATTTCTACCTATTGCAATCAGGGCTATAAAGCCAGAGTTCTTGAAAATGGCCATCACCTGCATGTGCTACTTCTTTTCGAAGATCTCACAGAAGACGATTGGCAAGCAAAAGCTGAGTGACCTACATGAATTTGTGGTAGAGACACAAAACCAACTGGAGATGTGTTTATCGCCTGCTTTTTTTGATATAATGCCACATCTCATGATTCACATGGTTCATCAGATACAGGCGTTGGGCCCTTGCTACTTGCATGAAATGTGGTCCTACGAGCAGTTCATGTCAGTTCTAAGTCGATACGTGCATAATCGAGCATACCCAGAGGGCTCCATGATAGAGGGTTACAGTACTGAAGAAGTCGTCGAGTGCTGTCAAGAGTACCTAAAAGTACAGAAAGGGATTGGTAAACCTGATTCTCGTCACAAGGGTAGGCTGGCTGGGAAGGGCACCAGTGGTAGAAAAGTGTTCATCGACCATGATTACAAAGAGGTGAGTCGGGCGCATTACAGTGTCTTGCAGAGTACACAACTGATGCAACCATACATTGATGAACACTTGGCTATCATTATGGCGGAGAGAAATGGCCGTTCGCATGATTGGGTCATGAAACAACACAAGCAACGACTAACTACATGGTTGAAGGACCAAAACATACCGCCTAGAGAAACCATAAAGTCTATTACCATCAATAGGTTGGCGGAGGGGCCATCGAGACAAGTGACATCTTGGAATGCTTATGGCATCAATGGGTATACGTACTATACCCACACAAAGGATAGTAAATATGTGAACTAAAACAGCGGCGTTCAAATAGAGGCTCTCGATGGATTGGGGTGAAAGATCCAATACTTTGGCATCATTGAAGAGATATGGGAACTTGACTATGGAAGGGATATAACGGTGGCCCTATTTCGATGCCGCTGGATCAAACAACACCAACTGAACGAGATCGGATTGAGAGTCCTGGACCTCAAGAATCTAGGCTACCAAGATGACCCTTGGGTGCTCGCTTCACGTGCCCCACAAAGTAACCTCCCCCCCGAAGAAGAAGACAAAGAACGTGGTTGCCTCCGGGAAATAGCACATTATTGGAGTTGATGGCGTGAATGATGTTGAAGCTTACAATAACTACGATGAGATGCCGCTATTCACAGACTTTCCTAAGAAGATCAGTGTTGTAGAAAAGAACCTCCCCAAAGACATATTGCCATGAGAACGAAAAGGTGTCAAGGGGAAAGTCATTACAGCGGGCTAGCTAGTTGTTGAATATGGAGTGTTTGTATAAGTGTGTGTTTGTAAGACTTCATTTATGAATAATGTTGTATAACTCATCAAGATCTACAACTTTTATTTTGATCATTTCTTCATCTGACAAAGTGATATTAAACATTGTTCACAAATCAACATGTTTCTCGTATAGTTCAGGAAACTATAAGTCATATGTGAATTTATGAACAATGTTTACTAATACTTTGTCACATGAAGAAGTGACCAAAATAAAAGTTATAGATAGTGATGAGTTCAACAACTTTTATGTTCACGACTTTTATTGTTGAAATCATTTAAGGTTTCAAAATCTTGTTTGAAGTTGCCATTTATTGAAATTCAAAATTTCAAATGTTCAAATTTGGTCAAATGAAAATATGATCAAAATAAAAGTTGTACATATTGATGAGTTCAACAACTTTGGTAGTCATGAGTTTTTCATCTGAAATCATTTACTCTTTTAAAATATTGTTTCAAGTTAAAATTGTTTGAATTTCAAAATTTGAATCGTTCAAACAAAGTCACATGACAAGATGATCAAAATAAAAGTTGTACATGTTGATGAGTTATACAACTTTTATGTTTACAACATTTTCATTTTATTTCATTTAATGTCATAAATTGTAGTCGAAGTTTTAAAATTCAAATTTTTAATTTTTGTTTTTTTTGTTTTCTATATTGTTTTGACTACAATTGTTTATATATATATTTCTTCATATATAGAATAATACAAAATATTATATTTGTGCATATACACAATTGTTTTTATATTACTTTGTGTTTTTATGATATAAAAAATACAGAATTAATAATTTAAAAAAATAAAAAATATTTGTAGGGGCGGTTGGATCAGAAACCGCCCCTACAAATGCATTTGTAGGGGCGGCTGGATCAGGAACCGCCCCTACAAATCGTCCTGACTATAAATTCAAGGGCGCACGAGTGTTGCCTGTTGGGCGCTCTCTTCTTCCTCCGACGCCATCAGGCTGCCCCATCGACGCCGCCTCCCGGACCTGTCCCGACGTCGGCCCGCGCCCTCTCGCAGCACCCGCGTGCCCCGTCTCCACACCCGCGTGCCCCCTCCCCGCACCCGCGCGCCTGCTCCTCCCCGACCTAGGGTTTCCGACCGACCGACGGCGCTAGTTTCCGACCTTGAGGTGCCGCGGCGCACCCGCGTGCCCCATCTCCGTACCCACACGCCCCCTCCCCGCACCCCGCGCCTGCTCCCCGCCCTAGGGTTTCCAACGGTGGGCAGCCTCTGCGCACCTCCACCGGCGTCCATGCACCTCCACCGGCGGGCAGCATCCGCGCACCTCCACCGGCGGCCGGCGGCGCACCCGCGCGCCCCCTCCAACGGCTGGGCGAACCCCGCCCCACTTCGCCACCTCTTCACCGGCGACGATCACCCACCAGGTATGCCCGCTCCCTTCTCTCCCCTTCCTTCCTTTGCGGAGCCGAGCACCCCAAACCCTAAGCAATTTGAACTTGGATCTGACCCAGTTACAAGTAGTATATACATGATTCCTAGTAGCTTCGAGTTTTCGCAAAAATCATCGAGTGCACACATCCTGGGTTTACTCTTGTGTGCATCCATGCTACTGCTATTAAGGTAATTAGGCCTACAATGTAGACTAGACTTTGGATGGAAGCAAAGTATAATTAGGCAATATTTTCAATTTCTATTATGGGCAATGAAAACATAAACCTTTTTTTATGTTTTCCATGTTCTGTTGTGCTGTTTGGTTAACTCAAGCTGTATGTATTTCCTTTGTTATAAGTTGGAGTCACTATTCAAGTATTCACCCTGTCATTTGGAATCATGGCTTGCTCAAACTTTGAAAAAAAAGGATGGCATGCATCATGAAAACCATTATACCTTTTCGCTCTACACGACTGTGGTTTGGTTTGATATGGTATACACGTGTCGGTTCACATCATAATGGACAGCTACTTCCAAGATGTTTATCTAGGAAGCACAGGACATGACCTCAACACTAACCATACAACACGTAATCCTAATTGGTCGAGTACTCGAGTGGGCGCTAATATGGAATAAACTGTTTGCTGCCCTTGTTTCTAGTTTGTTTAGCCACTCTATTTTACTTTTAGGGAACTTGCAATAATATATCCGTCGCTCTTGTTTTTCTTCTTTTCTAGGTTGTTGGGCTAAGCTCATGAACATATATGGGTGGGATTCACTGTTTGCATTGATTTTAGCCTACATTAGGCCAGTGGTGTAGTCAGGATTTGTAGCTAGGGCTATCCATTGCTTTAAAAAAAATTAACTGCTATGAATGTAACATAACGATATACAAGTATATGAATTTTGAATCGTAATATGATTAAGTTAAAAAGGACAACATCATAAAATTAAATAGACGAGTCTAGCTTGCTTAAAATAGATTATAGATTACATACCTATAATAGCTGAAAAACAGTACGTCACTACTTCCTCGTGTCAGGCTTGTTGTGTCTTCTAATAACCATGAAAGTGTTGATTATCTCATCTTCCTTTAATCATAAGAAAATATCTCGTTCAAAAAAGCAACTAGATAATCACCCAAAAGGCTATCTCCACTCTTTTTCATGGTTCACAAATCTGCAAGAGAATTATACTATCCTAGTAACCCCAATGTTGCATAAAAAAGCCTATACATACAATTGAAATGAAATAGAACGCGCTCTAAGTCTAGAACCTAATTAAATCAGTTTTGCGTGCCTAATTTAATGGCTGATCGCTCCTGCTCTTAGCTCTATTTAGGGCTTATTTGCTTATATATACAACCAAAAGAACTGAATGCATGGATACATTTTAGTATTTTAAGAATAAATAATAAGACACAATAAAATTATAAGTTGCAGCCTAGCAGGAACAATAAATTAGCTGTGGGCTGTGGGGTGGGTAGGTTTAGTAAATTGATCTGTTGCATGCTTTGCCTTGACTCGTGACTAGTGTGAGTTCATCTGTGCCTCATGTCTGACTACACACATTGATGTCAATGCCCATTTCTGCATGTTGCTGCCAGTACCACTTAATTCCACTGCATGTTCACCATTCACCATGCTGGATGCACGTTGTGTGCCACCTGTGACTTTGTGAGCTTCTTTTTGTGTTGTCTGCCAGTAATTTGCCTAACAAAAGTTCTAATATATGCACATGGCTCTGCAGTGATATATATTCTTCTTACATTGTCATTTGTCAGTATTATGATGATCCTCAAGTTTTAGTAAAAATTAAAAATACACTATTGTTGTTGGCAAATTTCCAACTGTTTTTTCTACTGTTTATTGTGTTTGCTAACTGAATGTGCATAAGACAATGCATATGCATCTCTCTTACTATGTGGCTGGTGGCTACTAATCTTCTCTGTACTTGCTGTCTTCTTTGTACTCCTCTTCTACTACTACTCTCCTCTACTTCACCCTACTCCTCTCCTCTCCTAAGCAGCTATTGCTTTTTTTGCTACTTCTACTACTTCCCTACTACTACTATCAACTACTTCTACTTCTGTCTTCTATCAACTACTTGTACTTCTGTCAACTAATTCTACTACTTCCCTACTACTACTGTCTACTAGTTCTGATTGTCCGATCTGCCTATCAGGATCGGAAGATATTAAACATATGATGTTCATGTATGATCGAGCAAAGTCAGTATGGCAGCTGTTGCTTTTTTTGTAAGCAGCACCTGCTTTTTTTTGCCAAATCTCCCCTCTCCTCTATTTTTGTCACCTTTCCTATCCTCTATGTTTTGGAAGTAGCAGCTGCTTTTTTTTACACCTTTTCCTCTCTATGTTTGTTAAGCAGCTGTTGCTTTTTTTTGCCAAATCTCCCCTCTCCTCTCCTCTCCTTTGTTTTGCCGATGATGAAATTGTCCAAGTTCATACATTATATGGCATATGAGCTGATAATCAAGAACTTGTGAGGAACTTGGCATCATTAGCAGCCGCCCCTACATTACCTTCTCCTCTCTTCTCTGTTATGATGCCTTGATGCTCCAAGTTCATGATCAAATGATGATTGACATGTTTCTGAGGCCTCTACTACTGCTACTACTCGTTTTTTTGATATATTGTTGTTTTATAGGACTACTTTGGTTTATAGACCTTTTTTATTTCTTATACCTTCTCGCGTACCTAAAGCACACTTTCTTGCATCTATTAGAACAAAGCGCAAAATAATGTCGTGGACACCAGACAGTACAGCCCGATGCCCCGAGCATGATGAGCAGCCAACCTATGAGGAGCAAGCACTAGAGGACCAGCTTACTCAGAAATAGTTCGATAACGGATCTAGAAGTGATGCTTACTCAGGAGTAGTGTGATGAGGAGGAAGGGGGAGCAGGAGAGGCTGCTGAAGGCGAAGAAGTTGATGATGAGGAGGAGGAGGACTCGGAAGAGGGATATGTAAGTCCCGAGGATCCTTTCCCACGTGAAGCCAGAAGGAGGCCAACGGAGAAAGATTTGGACAAGGATTTTGACCCGAACGAGGAGGTACGGAAAAAGCCTTAGCTTATAAATTTTGCTAAAGCTTTAGCTGTGTTACCTCTGCTAACACTTTGACCTATCGTATACACAGGTCCCTCCTAAAACTCGGAAAAGACGACGTCGATGTCCGTGACATCTCGCTGGACAAGACAGAGTAGAGGAAAGGAGAGCAGAGGCAACAACCACAGAGACGGATCACGATGCCTCTGCTCCACAACCTCAAGACACAACCACGACTACAAAGCCTAATAGGAAATGAGGGGATAGAAAAGGAAATCTATATCCAGATAAGGCATGCTATGTGATAACGGAGGTCGGGCCAGCAGGAGAGATTCTTGAGCCGAAGGAATTAAGAGGACGATTCTGTAATGTGATCGGGGCCCTAGTAAGAGATAAATTGAACCCAGCAATCCCTAACTGGAAAGAGGTACCAGAGAACAAAAAGAATGAACTATGGGATAAGCAGCTGAAGCTCAATTTTAGATTTCCGGAGGGTAAGCACGAACTGGTAAAAAATGCTTTCAGGATGATGGGAGAGTCATTCTAACGTTGGAGGTCGGAGCTCAACACGAAGTATATCCAAAAGGGGTTAACTCCCTTCAACGAGTTCGGCAAAATAACTCCTAGTCAATGGAAGGAGCTCGTGGCTCAAAAGACTTTACCAGAGGCATTGGAGCTTAGTGCCCGTAACACCAAGCTGGCGAAGAGGAACAAACACCACCATCATCTAGGCCCTGGTGGCTACTATGCCAAGGAAGAGCAGTTTAGGAAGATGGACGAAGAGGCCGTAGCTGCTAGGAATATCGATGTGACAAATTTGAAGGTACGCTCAAGGAATTGGATATATGCGAGGAGTACAGAATCATCCGGCGGTAATCTTAAGTTTGATAAGTCAGAGACCCAAGAGGCAGTATCAAGGATACTAAAATATGCTGAACACAAGGAGAAGGGCTCATTCAATCCTTCCAGAGAGAGGGACGAGCTTAGCCTTGGCTTGGGAAACAAGGAGCGCGCAGGCCGCACCAGGGGGCTAGGGAAAAGGATGACCTAGAAGCAAGGATTCAAAGAGGATAGGCACATGTACAAGAAACATGGCAGAGATCGGGAGACTAATCTTGACCTCCAAGTAAAGGCTCTAGTTACGAAGGCACTGGAGGTGCAAGGACAGTCTATGGAGCCACGGATGTTAGTGACGCTGCCGGGAGAACTGGCATTAGTTGGCAGCCCTCCAAAAGTTTCTAGCAGCCAAGGTTCCACTGCAGCCACAACCTCCGTCGATCGCATATGGGAACCAACTAGTTGCACCTTGGTGTTTCTCAGCGGCCGACAGAACACTGTGATGGAGGTGGCAACGGGTGTGGCACATCCTCCCGGTGGCTTACACCACAATAATAAGATACCGCCGGACTACACTAGGGTCGAGGTGCATACAGTGAAGCCCGAGTTCATGCAGTGGAGGATAGACTACGCAACTTTCGAGGGGCTGGTGTTACTCGAAGACGTTATGGGGCAGTTCATCCTCTGGCACAAATGGGACATTATATTGACTGCTTCTTCACCGCCTCCCCCTCTCCCAAATTTGGAGCGAGTTGTTGAGGTCGGGGAGATATTTTCACCATCTCGTGACCACCACATTTCTGAGATGCCACATTCTTCCCAGCCTCCTAGCGAGCATGTGCCTGATGAGATGCCACAACCTTCTCCAGCTCGTACCGAGCAAGTGCATGATGAGATGCCACAATCTTCTCAACAAGCACAGCCGATACATGAACAATGAGTGCCTCCTGAAGAAGGTGATGCACAAGAAGATGAGGACGTGCCTGAATGGGAACTTCGAAAGAAGCATCTAATCACCATAAGGCCAGTTTATGTTCCGATGAAAGACGTCTCGTCGGTGTCCAAGTGGTATTCCCATGACTAGTTCAAGCCTGAGAACCAAGTTAAAAAAGTCCCATCACGGGGTTCTGAGGAGGCCGTCACTAGCAAACTCTACCAAATTGCAAAGTAGTATCCAAATGTTGATGCCATCAAATGGTCAAAGGATTGCCCAAAAACATATGAAAGAGGCAAGCCCTTTCTACCAAACCGGGACATCTAGCGCCTATCACTTGGAATGAGAAGGTTCCATGATTGGTACTTGCGTGTTCTCCCAACGAGCATAGATCTCATACAAGCATGCTTCCCCACTGGCACATTTGGAAGCCTAGCCGAAAAAATTGTCTTTGACTTCAATGACATGCACACATGATTTCACCTGGGAGAAATGGAGATGAATCTAATTCACACATGGTGCCTGTAAGTCCTTGTCCTCCCGATATAATATGAATGTAATCTTTGAATTTTGTTGTAACTAACCCACGTCGTGATTTGTAGAATGCAAGTGCACATTGTCAAACAAATGCCAAATGTGAAAGCCGGGTATCTAGACCCTCAAGCTATACCAAACAAATTTTAATTACCCTAAACAGTGGACACTGGATGCCAAAGAGCTAGCTGCTGCAAAGACTCTTCGGGAGAAAGAGCGCATCCGTACGGCGAAACTAAGGGAAGGGTCCCTTAAGGTTGCGACATACATTGCCCTGGCTTTCAAAAATCTCCAACAACACTCTACTATATGGCTACCATACAACTTCGAGTAAGTTCAACTCTATACTTAAAGCTTTGTTTGATATATTTTATTCGATGCAAAAGAGCTTATCTAGTTCTATGATTAAATCCATGCAGCAACCACTAGATTTGTATAGCCGTCGATGTCGGGAGGAGCATAGCATGGGTCTTTGATTCAATAGATAGGGACCCGGTAACATACAAAGACTTCATATCGATTCTCAAGACGTATACATATCGACAATCCTCATTAGCTTATATGTTTGTATACGTACTTGTAACGTTCACTTTTGGATTCTAACAAGTTGTATTTGCTAAAATAATTCGAACAGGGCATTTAGGTTATATGTCACTAATCATCACGGAAGGCATGATCCAGCAAGGAAGAAAAAGCTGGCTATAAAAACACTATATGCGGTAAGTGTAACTTACTTCTTCAGTACTCTGTTACATGGCTGTCAAAAGCATTACTTAACATTTTCATATGCAAAACACACAGTGCCCCAAACAGAAGCCTAGAAGTGTACATTGTGGATACTATATATGTTCTATGATGAGTAACACCGGTGCCTACAGGAGACACCCCTTAAGGGTAAGTTTGAACCTCTTCACCCATAGTATAAAAACTTCATACATGGTATGAAATACTAAACCGAAACTTGTTCTCTTGTAGTGGAAAGAAGAGAAAGGAATGAAAAGAGACCCATATAAGGATGACCAACTCTTAGAGCTCGTCGGCGACCTTTGCAACTTTATATTGGACCAGATTGTACACGTCAAAGGCGTCTACCATGACCGAGAGTCTGACTTAGGTAGAAATCCTTAGTACCAACACCTTCGTGAGACTGAAAGGCTAGCTCTAGGACGTTGATAACAATGTATATAGAATTTGTATATTTAATGATAGATTGTATATATTCTTGTGAATTGGACTTGTAATTGTAGTTTATATAATACTCTTGTGCTTGTAGTCTAAGGGGTTCGGAACGTTGGTCGCGGGGCCTTCGGTAACGTGAACGCGGTTCGGAACATTGGTCGCGGGGCGTTCGGCAACGCGAATGCTGGATGGAATACGCGGAAACAAACAGTGTTACGGTCGAATTTGAATTGTAAATTTGAATTTTTTTGTGGAAAAACGTACTGTAGGGGCGGTTCTAGATTGAACCGCCCCTACAATCAGGTATTTTTGAGGCGGCTAGTACTACAGCCGCCCCTATAAATCTATTTGTAGGGGCGGCTGGTAATACGAGCCGCCTCTGATTTATAGGGGCGGTTCTCAGGTCATCCCTACAAATCAATTTGTAGGGGCGGCTGACCAAACCGTTCCTACAAAGGGTTACGAGCCGTTTCTAAAAATAATTTCTGTAGTAGTGACGTGGATCTTCCTCCATCAAATATTCAGACTTTAGGTCTGGATGTACATGAGCCCTTATGATGTATAAGGCATTATACTTGGTTTTGTCGTCAGGTGCCGCAGTACCCTCTTGCGGTGGAACAATGGCCTGACAGAATCCCCGTAAAGAGAGACTAACTTTGAGGTCCGTTGACCACGTTGGAAAATTATGTCCATCAAGAGCAAGTGGCTCAAACTCTTTTACGGTGCTAACATTTGACATTTTGCTTACATTTGTATAAATGTTTATAAGGTAAGGCACGCGTGATGTGTTGTAAATATATGTAAGTAGAAACTTAAATATTAAACATGAACCTTAAATTTGAATCAAATAGTGATATATTTAATGTGAAAATTAAATATTGGAATAACACTTTATAGATAATGATTATGTGATGACATAATTTATGGACCTTATAAAGTGAATTGTTTGCATATGCAAATAAATTTAAATATCCAATATTTTTTTAAGGTAGGTATACGTGAATTGAGTGTGACATATATTTAAGTATTTCAACTTTGCACAGGTAAAGTTGGCTTAAATTTGTGCCGTATTGCAAAAATGTAAGGAATTTAAATAATTGCAATAAAATAGAACGGGAACAAATGCTATTGGATTTGTCTTGGCACATAACATTATTCCAATCCCTAACACAACATGCAGCGCTAATTATATGAAAATCCTAAAGGATTAGCCTGTTCACTTGGTCGTATTTAGTTTATAAGGCATGGCTTATCAATCAATGAACAATATTTTTTCATGGCTTATAAGTCATTATTTATCAGTTAACGAATAATATTTTTTCATGACTTATAAGCCACATGAAAAAAAAAAGCGTCACAAGTCAGAATATAATAATAAAAACACATGGGGGAGGCAGATTTATTTGGACGGGCGTACAGACTTGCTGTACGGCAGAGACGGATAAATAAATAAAGTAGTGTGGGGATATGGTTCAGAACATATCCATCCAGTCCACTGAGCGCCGCCGCTCCCTTACTGCTGCTGCTTTGGGCGAGTAGCCCCCCGCGCCGGAGGGACCAGGCTGGCCATTGAAGCCGCAGGGGAGGATGCCGTTGGAGAGCCTCTGGAAAGTTGAAGTCCTGGAGCCGGGACGGAGGCCGGGACTGTAGTCCGCGGTGGTGGTGCTCCGGCCACGAACGCGACGCTCCCAGACTGGTGGAGGAGTTTCTGGTGCCAGATCCGCCAGGATTGTCGCCGGGAAGGCTGCTGGAGCCGCGGTGGTGCCAGATCCGGTGGCGTTGAAGCCGGCCTCCTGGAAGGTGTACGGCGCAGGGCCCTCCCTTGGTCCGGCCGCCAGGGTGAAGGACCCAGGAGTCGGCGACGGCAGGCGGACGGGCGTAGCCGGTGGAGTTGGTGGTGCGGACGGCGCTGGTGGTGCCGGAGCAGTTCCAGAAGCCTGGGCGACGCTGGAGGCGATGAGGCGCTGTGCGCGGTTGCCCCGGCCACGGCGATGACGACGACGGCTGCGGCGTCCACGGCGACGACGACGACGACGGCCGAAGATGCGCCGGTGCTGCGAGCGATTCTCCGCCAGGCGAACAGCGTCGACGAGCAGTGGAGCGCGGCGGGTGAGCGGCACTCCGAAGAGGATGGCATACTCTGAAAATAACAATCTGCGTTAAGCATTATATTCCACTCTTTTCCTATTATGCCCCCGTTCCGCGTGGCCGAAAAATACTATTTTTACTGAATTGTTGTGAGAGAAAAATAATGTTTTAGCTAAAAAAACAAGCTGAATAATGCGGATTATAAGGTAAGCCGAATAAGGCCTTTAAGCTTTTATAAACTTTCTCAGAAATAAGGTTTTTAACGAGGCAATATCAAATCACAACATGTCATATTTCCTATTTTCCTCGTAAGAGGTTTTATGGGAATATCAAAGATATTTTTTCCTCCTCATATTTTCCCATGTGGTTTTGGGGAGGTTATACTAATTATGGCCTATAGACCATAATATTGTTCTAAACTAAATTATGGGGTTTTTCTGTAAAGGTTTTCTCATATAAGTTTACAATGGACAATAATCTAAAAATATGTCATATTATTTCTCCTGATTTTTCCCACTGGGTTTTTAAGAGTTTAATGACTTATCATCAACATTATCACCTCATTTTTTCCTACAAAGTTTTTTTGAGGTTCTGAAGCTATTGATTGATCTCAAGACTGGATGCGATCAAGGGGGAGTGTTAAGAAGCCATCCGTTGCCTCAGGAGATGAACCAATAGGATTAGAGTGATCACATCCACACGGATCCTAACCCACAGATTAGTGATGTGGATTAAGTCCTAGCCTTAGATCTAATCCTACTATCAATGTAAAATCTCCTTGTAATTGCGATCCGTTCCCCAACCGGCGTCTCTCCCTTCTACTCCTAGGAACCGACATCGCTGGGAGGGATACCATTCGCGACCACGTTACCGAACCGACGTTCACGACTCCCATGGTGTCTTCCCAACTTATATAAATACCGAGATCATTCAATGGAAAAGTGCAGTTCGATTCATTCTCTTTCTCTCAATTATAACCACTGTCAAACAGTATTGAATATGGATGGGTGGGGTGGGACGCTTCGGGCTGTGTTTGCGTGAAGGACAACAGGCAGAAAGATGCGTTCGTGGCTGGGCTGCATGAGAAAGAAGTGGGACCCATGCTGACGAGGCTTCACCAAATTGCAGAAAAATATGTTAATGGAGTTCTCCTATTTGGTTATAGAAGATTTGTAATTAAATAGCTAAAACGAAACACTTAACCAACCTATGTTCCAGCTCATCAGACACTTGGATTTCACAACCGATTTTTCAAAGAAAACCAAACACTTTCCATATATGTGTCTAGGATATCCAGATGACATATATAGCGACAAAATAATGAGAATATCTGAAACCATGCTTTATTACGTAACATTAAACATTACATTAAGCCACAAACCATTAGCACTACATTGCAGAGATGGTTCTTAATCTTCTCTTTGGGCTTCCACTTAATAGGGACCGGGCGAACACATGCCTAGGACTTATGGAACTCCTTTGGACAAATTCATCAAATGCTTCATATTGTACCCATTTAGGATTTTTTTTTTGAATTTAAGCATGTATGAGCTTATCATGCCGAACAAGTATAACTTGATGTTATGCAAGGCTCAAAAGCCTAGACTCGACTAAACTGCAGTAAACACTTCTAGTTGATCATATTTTATTCTTTTAAACCTGAGTAGCTAAGAGTGCAACAAAATTAACTCATAAGACAAATCATCCAGCGTAACGATGTAATAAAAAAGAATATAGGCTCCTCATGACAGAGAGCACAAATGTTGTAACACTTTAACGACAACTTGCTGGCTGGGCCTTGGCATAAGAGAGAAGTGGGAGTGGGTGAGCTGGGCTTCCCCACTAGGTTGCATGGGCCACTGTGCCGCAAGAGGTCCGCAAACGGAGAAGGCCAGGGCCTGCTGGACTCGGTTGAGGGCCGAAAAGAGAAAGATGGAGAAACACAGCCTTTTCTTTTCTTTCAAATGCACCTTTTAAATTCTTTTTACAAAGCGGTTTCAAAACAGATTTTCAAATTTCAAAACACATCAACTATTTTTCAACTCATTTTACAAATAGATTTACACCAAATTATTTTTCAAACTTTTCAAACCCATTTTTAAATCTTTACTCTATTTTGCATGTTTTAAAAAAAACAAAAAATTGAGAAATCACTTGAAAACTATTTTGAAGATTTCTATAAAAATGAATTATTTTTAAAACTTTTTCAAACATAAATTTCAACATTACTTAAACTTTTTAATATGTATTTTAAAATTACATTGCAAAATTAATCCCTTTTCTAAAATAATCCATTAACATTGAAAATTAAATGACAACTCATTTTGAGAACTAGTTTTTGAAACAAATTTTAAAGATTTATTTTCTGAAAGAGAACAAAACCTATTCGAGACCTAAACAAAATAAATTATGCAACCAACATGAATGCAACAATCTCATTATAAAATTGTGAAAAAAGTTATAAAATCATAACTTGTTTTATAAATTATAAAGAACTTAAATAAGTCTTAGAAAGTTTTAGAAAGATAGTAAAATAATTTATTTTATTTTGTGTTTTTTTCACAATTTAAAACTTAAAATAGAAAATTTGTGGCGTGACACTTAACAGCCTAACCATTGCACTTAATACATTTTTGCTGTCAATAGATAACTAACCCTGTTGCTCCCTTAGGCTCACGGAGTGGTGTCACCTTTGGGGCTGAGGACGCAACCCGGTTGGCCACGCATTTCGCGAGGCAGTTTGTTTTGGTACTTGCGTGATGAGGAATTTCACTTGAAATTTTTCTTTAAGCAGGAACCAGCAACGTCATTTCCAGAACATGTCAGCTGCATTTCAATGATCGTTCACCTTTGTTTAATCTGCAACAAGCACAGCACTGACAAGTCACGAGAATTGAAGCTTTAATTTTCCTATGTTTAGGTAACTAACTTGCCATGATCAGTTTCGTGTCCCTATCATAGCAGAAGGAGAAGGGGTATACATCAAACGCCATACTGGATTGATCTTGGTATCTTTAGCCCGTTCCATCAGGAAAATTTGTCGAACCGATCCTGCGATTGGAAATATCGATTGAAGCAAATGAATTTACCTTGATCCCCAATTATGAATTTTGGTCTACAAAATTGATAAATGGTTCACTTAAGATCTAAATCTTTTACAACCATTGTCAACAAAGACAACATTTTAGCTCGTTAATTTGTTTTTTTGAAGAATTTAGCTCGTTAAGTTATTGATCCATGTTGCGAGCTAAATGAGCAAAGCACTTGACAGTCAACCACCCTAAACAAGACAGAGATTATACTTGATGTTATGATATATGCCTTTATTTAAGTCTAGAATATATGTATACTATTTATTGCTTGATGTTTGCATAAAACAAGTTAGTACTTCCAATTTATGCATTGGTTATCGTTGTTAACAATCCAGCTTACAAGCTGAACTAGCCAAAAGACGACCTCGGCCGATAGACACCTCAAGCGCTTCACCGAGTGAGTTACAAAGACAAAGGCAGCCACCACTTCTCGAGCTGCCCAGAAATGAGGCAGCCCTCGACGGACGTGCACCGCTCTCGCTCCCCAAGCGAAGCAGACGGATAGCGGCACAGGCCACAGCTCATATCCCGACAGCCAAGCGAGGCGAGTACCTTGTCATGAAGCACCTAGGACTCTCCAGCAGGATGCCCCCTGCGTCGACGTCGGCGATGACGTACGATGAGGTATTGAATGGCGACCCCGCTCACATGCAGGCGTTGCTTGAGTTGATCCATCTAGTTGGAGATGTAGGCGTGAGCAAGCGGCACCGCCGTCCGGCAGCTAGGGCATAGGCCTCCTTGCCAGCGCCGCAAATTTGGGTCGATCTCTGTCCAATGTAACAACCTATCTTACAGTACACTGTAGAGGGTTTGAGCTTCCATATAAATCTTTACTGACCCTTAGGGCGTCCGAAGGCGTGTTGTATCGATCTTTTTCTCTACCTTAATACAAAGACACACAAACCTTTTGCGTGATCGAGAAAAAAAAACTAGCCAAAAGTGGAGCTAGAGTTTTAGCCTATTTTCTTAGACCGTGTTTGGATGTTGTCAGATTCGGCCCAATCTACCAGTGTTGAGGTGGATTGGGGTGGAATTTAGTTCAAGTTCCACTCCAATCTACCCTAACATATGTGGATTAATGTGAATCCGACTACATCCAAACAAGGCTTTAATAAGTGGGGCCATAACAAGCCATAAGAGAGCCGGGCCAAAACCAGACGAGCTGCCTCGCCCGCTGCAAATATTTTTTTCTCTTTTTGTCACAGCAACATATTACCATAGGTGTTTCTAAAAAAAACATATTACCATAGGTTATTTTGTTGGAACTAGTAGATGGTGTTACCACGACCAATAATCTCGTGGCCATAGTAAACTTAAGCCGTTGAAACAAGATCTTACGACCTATCTTTTTTTGCTATCGTGGATGGCGCGAGAGGCGGCCGAGCTCCGCCGGTTTGACAAGAAGAAATATGTTGCCAGGATTATTTAACATTGCGCATTTCTGTAGCATAAGGTTACCCAAAATTGCAATGAAAAAAAGCAGTTGCAAACTTGAAATGGATAGATCCACTTGTATTACAAAAAGAAAAAAAAACACCATTGCATTATTAGGGTACACCATTGCATTATCAGGTTAAATTTCCTTACCCTACCCTGCCTCTCCTTAGCATCTCCAGAAATGCTACCCGAATCAGACCCCATACTTGTCTACTTGTCTATTTGGGTACTACCTATTTTTTGCTTCTAACTCTAGCAATACTACCTAAACCATGGCTCTCAAGCTCATTTTAAAAGTGGATGACATGTGGGATCCACATGAAATCATCTTCCTTGTCGCCATTGATGAACTCGGCCATGGGGAGCAGGCTGCCACCGGGTAGTGGCCGGAGGAGGTTCCACAGCTCGGAGGGGAGTCACCGGGGAGCGGGCCGCTATGGATCCAGCCGGTGTGGGGGCAGCCTGCTGCTACGGCGTGGAGGCTAGGAAGAAGCCTGCGGTTCCTGCGCCGGTTAGCGCTCGTGGTAGAGAGGCACCCACATCGGGGCGGCCTGCCCGTGCCGGGGAGGCACCCATGCCGAGGAGCAGCGCCCGCACCGGTGGGCCTGCCACGCTGGAGAGAGTCGCACGAAGAAGAGAGATGCGGCACCGGCGGTGCCTATTCTAACGAAGAAGAGTCGCGCGGAAAAGAAATACGAAGAAAATTTGGATAGCGAGCAGGGGGCCAACAAGAATGGGTAGTGGGAGGGAAATATAGGAGCCAACAAATAGGAGGATTCTTGTAAGGGGGCTGGTAGAGCTGATTTTTTTTCCCTCCAATACCCAAATTGGACTAGACCACGACAAACCATTGCACTACCATAATAACTCCACCACCAATTTCTACGTCTACCATACCGAATCACATGGGTAGGGATGACATTAACTTTTTTTCGGTCCATGTCATATGCGATGATTGTTCTTTCCTCTCCAACAAAGAAAATCAAATTCCATTCTCGGTGAACTGTAATCGCTGTGTAGTCCGCATTACAATCCACATAACCAAATTCAATATTAGTTTTTCCAAACACCTTCAGCGTCCTGACAGTATGCTTCAGTTTCCATTTATTAGTACCATAGTCTTCAAGGATCTAAATTGAAAGCTGCGACATATTGTGACCACCAACAGTATACACACACAAGTGACCCTGAGCTTGATGGAAGGAGGACAGAGCACCATGAGGCTTACAAATTTTCTACATGTCTTTCCCTCCATATCTATAGTAAGTATCACAGAATACCCCCATAATATGTAGACAACCATTAAGAAACATACTTGTTGATTTTGAACGTAGCACAATACCCTGGCTCCATTCAGATTCCTTATAGATCCATGCTACAGTTTCAGATGAGTAGATCTCCACATCTACGCACTCACTCTCCTCCTTCGCATATTCAATCACATGGAAGTACGAGCAGAGACTGTCGGATCGAACCCCAATCGAGCCTCACCAACACAATGGATGCTAGGTGACACTACCAGCCACTTCTGGGTTGCCGGATTGTAGACGATATAGCGAAATCCAGCAGCCCCAATGCATCGGCATAGGATGAGGCCGTTGCAGCAGTCTGAGACAGCTACATTGTTAATGGAGAAGGGCAAGAAGGACAAGGAGGGGCTTTTGCCAGTGACGCTGGTGAAGTGTCACTTGCCATTTGAGCTGTCATAGAAGAAGCCGGCCACAGTCTAGGGTAGCACCTTACGGTAGTCGGAGTCCGAGATGAGGCGGTTTCAGGAGCGACAAACACATTTGCAACAACACAAGGAGCGGGTGGGAGGCGGTAGAGAATCTCGAAAATGACATGGTCTGTGAGGCTGACCACTGTGTTCTTCTTGTTGGGGGCCTCCTCCATTTTGAAGAGCCTACGATCGTCAGTGTGCAGTAGGATAAGAGCTTCCTTAGTAATGAGATTACTAAAGAGGAAAATAATCCAACAAAGATCCATAAGTGAAGTGCGAAACATTACCCTTGCATTTGGATCTGGCAGCGGAGCAGTGCGAGACATGCAATGGTTCACACAAATTGCCAAAGAGGAACAATGTGCGTGGCGTGTGGGAGGTGGCGACGGTCGGCCGGCCTTAGGGTCTCAGTCCAAACGAAGGGTTCGTATTCAATAAGCACTAATGGACGGCACTGATTTTGAATGACAAAAAACGGACAACGTACCTTGCGAAAAGTAAAACATGCCTGTAACTGTACTTTATACTAATGCACAGAGACAAGTAGACTAGCATCAACAATCACCGGATGAAAAGGTGATGGGTGTTGTAACACCACCGTGCGCACTAGAGAAATAAATCAATCTAAACTATAATTCACACCTTAAGAACAAACCCACGGTGAAACTTCAGATCAACGCCGAGTCAGTGGAACGATGTGGGGCCCTGAAGCGTGACCATTTTCACCGCCGGATCATAAGGTGAACCGATGGTGATAACTTGCTTCCACCGCCCGATCTAATGGCGGCATGTCCATCCATCTTGGTACCGGCTGTGAAAACTTATTATCTCTGCCGGCTTCTTCGCGCGATGGGCATCTGATGAGTTGCCGGCGGTGAAAACTGTTCTACAGATGGTTCGGCATACGAGACAGTGGCGAGAAGACCAGCATTGTGTTCACCGCCGGATCATACGCCGGGCCGGTGGTGAAAACATTAATCACCGCCGGTTGGTCGACTAGAAGTGGTCCCTCAAGACATGAGCCGGTGGTGATGCGTATCACCACCGGTTGTCTCATAACTGTTGGTGAAAACCCCGGCTGTGATTAAACTTTCTGTAGTAGTATTATTTTCTGGACAAAGGAGAAAGCCAATAATTATGGTACCATTATTAACCGTTTCTCGTGTACCAGAATTTATTAGGTAACTGACCCCAATCGGGAATATTGACTGCCTGTGTATATATATGAGACAGATAACCATAACGCAAACGTAATCATATTATGCAGGGCACTGCAGATGTTCTTAATCAGGTAGCTATCATGTTATTCATATTTATATGTAAGGTGCTCGCTCGGTTTTGACTGTTGGAATCCAACGGGATGCATTCAAAGGCACGACACGTGGCAGCCATCGGCTGACCGAACTCGGCCGACTGGACGCTGGGTGCGTCTGGTCAGTGTGTCCGGTCGTGACTGCGCAGAGCAATGGCTCTATTTGTTTGAGGGGCTCTATAAATAGACCATGGCCAACTTGGGGATCACTCTCTTGATACTTTGACATACTTGACATCTTTATGAGCCTAAGCAAACACCTCCCACTCATCTTCATCATTGATTCATCATCACAGTGAGATTGAGAGTGATTTCTAGTGCATTTGCTTGAGTGATAGCATCTAGTGGCACTTGGAGATCGTTGTGGCTACGGATTTCTTGTTACTCTTGGTGGTTGCCGCCACCTAGACGACTTGGAGCAGTGGAGGAGCATTGGCACGAGTTGGTGATTTTTCATGGCCATCTCCCGGTGATTGTAAGGGGTCTTGTACCTTCCCTGGTGGAGAGCCGAAAGGTAACTCTAGTGGATTGCTCATGTCATTGAGTTACCTCACTTATTGGTAGGTTCTTGTGGCACCCAAGTGTTGGGCTAGGTTTGTGAAACACCTATTAGCCGTCGAACCACCAAGTGTTGGTCGATACAACGGGGACTATCGTGCTAGCAAGCACGTGAACGTCAGGAGAAAATCTTGTGTTTATTGTGATTAGAATTCTCCCGGTGATTGATTTGGTATTCATATTGTGATCGGTTCTTCACTCTTGCCACAACGGTATAATCGCCTAACTCACTCTCTTGTAATTTACTTTGATTACTTTCTTGCCTAGTCAAGCTCTTTAGTGTAGTTAGTCTCGAGAGCTTATTAGTTTGGTTAGTGAGGCTCTTTAGTTAGTCTTTGAGAGCTCACTAGCTTAGAGAGTAATGACATAGAGTTTGTGTGAACTTAGAGATTATATCAACTAAAATTGTTGGTATAGGTGGATTGCAATCCTTGTAGAACTAGAATAAAATTGCATTTCGCCATTTAGGTATCTAATTTATTGCTCTAGTGATTTTGTAGAGATTTTTATAGGCTATTCACCCCTCTAGCCATTTAGGACCTTTCAGATGCAAGCCTTTTTCTATAGTACTAGTATAGTACACATTATACAGACATGAGTATCAAATAACTGAGATACAGCTGAAAAGTTCTTACTGAACCTTATTTTTTGGACAAAGGAGAAAGCCAATAATTGTGGTACCATTATTAACCGTTTCTCGTGTAAAAGAATTTATTATGCAACCGACTCCAATCGGGAATATTGGCTGCCTATGTATATATTAGGCAGATAACCATAATGCAAACGTAATCATATTATATAGGGCACTGCAGATGTTCTTAATCAGGTAGCTATTATGTTATTCATATTCATATGTAAGGTGCTGGCATCACTCAAAGAGCTGCTGTTTTCTTCTTCTTCTGTATAAGCTTTTTGGACAGGAGAAGAACAGTTGCCGATTCTTTCCCTTCTGGAATTTCTGGAATGGGGCAAAGAACAGCTAGCTTAAGATATTTTCTCCACCATGTAATGGTGAGAAAAGAAATTAATGATATGGCTTACAGCTAACATAACATGTCTACAAACGTTTTTTTTTACAGTACTCATACATCAGCACCAAATGAGTCTCTTGAAAGATATACTAGAAACCAAGCGCGGCGTTGCCGCACGCTTGCATGTATTGGGTCATTGCCATGCGTGAGTTTATATGGAATATGATGTTGGAGCTCACTTTGCAGAATAAAAACAAAACAGCAACTATATAAATATGAAATATAAACTACCAAATAACTCATATCATAAGCTCAGAAAGGTACTAGTACTAGGTCATAGACTTGGCTGCCAGCAAGACTTTGTAGGTGCAAAGACAAGCATTGTGCAGGTGAGCTTTAGTGTCCTTCATACTCTCCGATTCATCATCATCTTTGTTTGACCTGTGATGAACGATGGAACGATAGCCTGAAATACAAAATGGCATAGGCAAAAATAATCATTCACATATTATCACACCAAAGAAGCAATCTTTTAGATGAGTCTACAGTTAAAGAAAATACAAGTTAGCATCAACTGACAGGGAAAGCAAACTTCCAGGAGGTAAGCTAGAAGTTAATCCTGCTACTTAGGTTCTACTTCTACACTTGCTAAACCAAATCACTTTGATAAACCAATCAGCTGTAGATCACAGTATGGTTCTTTGTCAAACTATTCAATAGGTTTAGCATTAGGTAGGAGTGGAAGTAAGAAGTAAAAAAATATACATGTATCAGTATTAAGTGTTGTGGCATTGCTGAATGAAAAAGCTTTAGGATCATGGAAACTCTTTTTGGATGTATCCAGAGTCGGATAGAACTGTACGGACAACAAAGGGAAAAAAAGGACATAAGACGATGGACTTGACTAATCTGATCATTAGAGAAAATAAGTACGGGTTCCTTATGCACACTTCTATTAATTGCAACTAATCTGGGCATATTTGAGTTCTAATACCTCATTGCTCATCGCAAAATGGAAGGAATGAAGTCCAGCACGCCGCCATACGTGTCCACGGCGCCCAGCTGCAAAGAATGAGCTCGGTGTGCAGCTCTTGGAGAAGAAGGCGCATTGAGTGGAGTAGCAGGCCATCACCACCGATGCTTCCGCAAGAAGCGGCAGAAAGTCGGTCGGCGTACCAGCGTAGTTGTTGATTGTTGCGCAGGCGGTGCCAGCGCCGAAAAAGACAAGCGCATCAACAAACAAGCAGAGCAGTGCAACCATTAAACCAATAAACAAAGAGACAGAACAGTGCATGTGAGTCTGTTGATACCATCAGGCCAAAAATTGACAAAACAAAGCAGTTCGGCTAAAAAAAAAATCCAAGCTTTGATGCCTGACTGTTTCCATTCAAAGCAGTAAGGGGTGTTCATTTCCTTTTTCATGTTCTCATTAACAACTAATATGTTCATCAAAAGATAAAATTGTAATTAATGGGGCCATCCGGCCTGCTAATCCTACAGTAGATCGTATAGAGAACAAAAGCACCCTTTGGAACTGAACAATTACGCCATCAAATAAGCAGTTTGATGCAGCAAATTTGGTAGGATGAGCAAATGTCGCCCTAAATCACAACACATGTATGTTTTCTGAAAGATACCCAAGCCACGTTTGTTGAGTTTTGCAAACAGAGCAAATTGAAGCTGAAAACTAAATCACCCTTACTAACAAGGTCGCAACGTGTGAAAGACTGCAACCGCAGCACTACATAGGGTAAACAGGCAGCGGCAGGAAGAACAAGCTTAAGGTATCGAGAACCATTCCCCCCAATAGTCCACAAAATGCCCACCGGGCCACGTAACTGGTTAAGGAATCCAGATAAAGTGAACAATAGCTTAAATTGAAGCATATCCGTGATTCGAAATTGGGGAAAGAGCTAATCTATCCGTCTACCTACCGAGGTCCTCAATTTCTCCAACCTCTGTTTCCTCAAATCAGTCAGGCGACCATCTAGTCTAGCAATCGATTAGCGCAAGAAAAACACCACGCCGCAGAAATCCGAGCATAGGTTCCATCCAGTGCTCACCTGCAGAGATGGACCGAGGCCGAAGCGCGGTGCAGCCTTTTGGGCGGATTCTGCTACCACGAGGTGAAGCGGCGTGGAGCCGTCCAAGTCGCTGCAGCGGCGGCGGCGGAGCGCATGAGGGCGCCGGCGCCTCCACCCCTGAGGTCAGCCCCGTACCAGCGCATCTGTGCTTGAGGTATTGCTTGGGCGCGCGGCGGAGATCCAGGTGTGCTCGGGTCGCTCCGCAGCCTCGTCTGTGGGCGGCGCCCGATCTTGTGGTGCGCGGTGGTGGCCATGCTCGGCTCGCCCGCGTGTGCTGCGCCGCCTCGCTGGTGGCTGGTGCGCGGTGGTGGCCGCGCTCGGCTCTCCCTTGTGGGCTGCGCCGCCTCGCTGGTGGCTGGCGCCCGCGTCGCCATTCGCTCGACGGACGAGCCAACCCGGGGCCCATCCGTTCTGGACTGCGGGTTGATTTGGAAATAATCTGAGGTGTTTTTTACAAAATATTCTGAGAGGGCCTCTGGAGCATGGGTTTATTTCCAAAACATAGAAGGGGTTTTAGTAAAATGACCGCGGATCGACCGATCTGGGCCGTCCGCGCGCCCGATCGAACGGCCACGAAAAGCCCGTGACATGGCACGCTGGCTGACCGCGGTTGGGACGCTTCTAGGGTACATAACTACATAATACTAATTAAAGCCAAAACAAAAAAAAAATTAAACCTGTTGAGTGGAGTTGAAATATTCAAACAGGTCGGTCCTGCCTCTAAGGCACATTCAGTTTGTTTTCAAAATGGGATTGTTTATGTTTGATGTGATCGTTTGTTGCACTGATTCGCTGTCGAAGTTTCCCGTGAGGTGGAGCTCCTTGAGGCTTGGAAGTTGCTGGATTCCGGTGAGGCATTGAGTACCAGTGGAATACCAGATTATCTTCTCGAGCCTAGGAGTAGCTTCTTCATCAAAGTTGATGCTGATGACGTCCAAGCAATCTATGACAAGGTACTTGAGATTCTGAAATCCACCTTTACTGAAAGCACTACTGGATTCAGGCACTCGGCAAAGGCCAAATTGCACTCAGCAAAGCCTTTGCCGAGTGCCACTTGGCAAAAAACACACGGCAAAAAATTGATCCGCAAAACCCTCTTTGCCGAGTGTCTTTTATCGGGCACTCAGCAAAGATTTTTTATTTTTTTTAAAAAAAAATTCTTTGCTGAGTGTCCTCTTGCCGGCACTCGGCAAAGTTTGAATTTTTTTTTAAAAAAAATTCTTTGCCGAGTGCCCTCTGGCCGGCACTCGGCAAAGTTTGATTTTTTTTAAAAAAAAGTGCCATGGTCATGGCACTCGGCAAAACTGAAAAATTGGTTTTCCGAGCACCCATTTTCCAGCTTAGCTGAGTGCTGTGACCATGGCACTCGGCAACGGGGTCATTTGCCGAGTGCAACACTCGGCAAAGTGACCCAAAACGTCAATTTTTAATTTTTTTTACATTCCATCGTGACAAATAAATTCATACAATCATATATCTCATCCATCACATATATATCTCATTCATCACATATATATCTCATCCATTACATATATATCTCATCCATCCACACATCCATCCGCACATATCACATCCATCACAATATATATCACATATATAATAATAAGTGCTCAAGTCCATCCAAATAAATCCACAAGTCCATCAAAGTCCACAAGTGCATCACAAGTATATCACAAGTCCATCACCAAGTGAACAACAAATAAAAAAATACAACGTGCACTCATCTCGGGCACTGCGACTGTGGTGAAGGCCCAGTTCCATCATTCGGAGGTGCATGAGGTGGATTATTCGAACCACCGTCAGATGGAGACTGCACGAAGAAGAAAAGATTGCATGTGAGACAAGATTTTTTGATAGCTAATCTAAGAAGGTAGAGGCCATACAAGCAAAGCACAAGCGAAAATAAAAAACTTTCATACTCATAGGAGTAGCTGGAGCTGTAGGACGCGGAGGTAGAGGTGGAACCAACAGCCCAGCTAGCAGAGAGAAACCTACACGTTGCCCAAGCCTTTGTAGGAACTCCGTAATGTCCGTCGGGCTCTGTGCCTGGGCCTGCCGCTTGGCCCGGACGGCCTCCCGCTCGGCCGGCTCGGCCTCCGGCTGGGCCGCCATCCTCTGGTGCCCGGCCTCGAGCTCCTGACGTTGCCTCATTTCTTCTTCCAGCCGGGCCTGCAATATTTTACTCCAATGTTTCAGTAATGCAAAGCTAATTAAGGTGTGTAAAGATCAATGTATGACGAGTAAAATAGGAATAACCTCGAGTGCGTCGACCCGGTGCTGTGCAGCGGTTGGCCATGTGCGAATGGCTGGGCTCTCGCTCGTGCTCCATGCTCGGATTTGGGAGAGAGAGGGAGTAGAGGCCGTGTCGATGACGCCGTCGCCAAACCAGAACCGCCCATGCTTCTTGCCTTGCCCCGCCCTCATGACAGCCTCTCCATCGAAGTCCTAGGTGCTCGGATCGTGGTCTGACCCATGGAGCGACCTCGCCACCTCAGTGTACTCACTGATGCGGGAGTGGACGCTCGGGTTCATGTATGCCTCGGGCGGGTCCTCCAGGTTGAAGGAGACGTCGGACGTCGCCTTGCCCTTGTGGGCCATACACCATGCCTGGAAGTCCGAGCAAGCCTGGCCACTATGTGACGCCGACTGCGAGAAAGACAGCACGATGATTAGAAATCAGGCAGAACTGAGCGTCACAATAGATAAATGAATTCGCGTACCCATGCTTGTTTGTATTCGGCGAGGCTACGGCTGCCTTGATGGTGTGCTGGACCTTGCATCTGCAAACGACGGTCTCGGGCATCCCTGTGCATCTTGAGGTACTCCTCCGTGAACCACCTCTCCACCATCATCTCCTAGCACTCGGGATACGCTTGGCACCACCAGGGAATCATCTACACGTCATCAAGTATTGGACATGTGATATCAGATGTCACATGTGGAGATGTCCTGGTTTATAAGCATCGTACATGACAATGAGCACCAAACCTTCTCAAATTTTTATCATAGCCTCCACATATGATATCACGACATCTCAACAAGTTTCATGATTTTCGGACTTCGTTTGCTTTTTATAGAATTTAAAAACACTTCGCATGCAAGTTCGCGGTCATGTTTCGTGAACAAGATGTCCGAAATTTCGGGTTCGTTCCTAGATACGGCCTCACACTATGCTCAGTAACATGACTATCATTTTTTGAATCATTAAATTCCATTATTCGTACCACGTGCAGTTTAAATTTATATTTTTCGAAAAAATTCAAGGAAACAAAATAAAGTAAATAAATATATCAAAAAGCAACAAAAAATCCTCAAATTCTAACTAGGAGTTCCTAGTACTTTAAAAGGGCTGCACAAAACATTTGGAGGCAAAAAAAAAAAACTTTACCGAGTGCCGGGGCATGGCACTCGGCAAAGGAGGTCTTTGCCGAGTGCCAAGAATAAGGCACTCGGCAAAGAGGGTTTTGAATTTTTTTAAAAAAATTTCCTCTTTGCCGAGTGTCTTCGCACGGGCACTCGGCAAAGACATTTCAAAAAAAAATTCTTTGCCGAGCGCTGTGTCAGGGGCACTCGGTAGAGTATTTTCCAAAAAAAAAATCTTTGTCGAGTGCCAGATCTGGGACACTCGGCAAAGATTTTTTTTAAAAAAAACCCTTCTTTGCCGAGTGCTAGGCCAAGTGGCACTCGGCAAAGTATTTTCCAAAAAAAAATCTTTGCCGAGTGCCAGATCTGGGATACTCGGTAAAGATTTTTTTTTAAAAAAAAACCTTCTCGGCAAAGAAGGACGTAGCCGAACACCGTTACGCGGGGCAGTCTATGCCGAGTGCCGCTCTTTTGCCGAGAGCCTGGCACTCGGCAAAGAAGTCCTTTGCCGAGAGCCTTTTTTTCCGAGTGCCCGGCACTCGGCAAAGAACTCTTTGTCGAGTGCAATTCTTTGCCGAGTGCAGCACTCGGCAAAGAAGATCTTTGCCGAGTGCCCGATTTTTGACACTCGGCAAAGCAGTTTGCACTCGGCAAAGATCCCGTTTCCAGTAGTGAAGTGAGTGTGCTTTCAGTGAATCACTCCTGTCGAAACCGAAGGTAGCTCAATCTAGTGATCCTACCAATGATTTTAATGTCACCAGCCGTCAGGAAAGTTTTGTGAATTGTTATCTTAGTAAGTTCTCTAAGGTTTTTAACCATATCAGTAAATCCATTTACCATGCCACTAACTTGTAGATGGCGAAGATACCTTGGAGGCATGAGTAACCTCTCTTCTATTTCTGTAGTTGTGTCTGAATCCTCATTGTTGGATATGATGCAGATTGACAAAGACTGAAGGCATCTGCTCAGCTTCCCTATTGCATGGAACAGATGCCGGAAGGTTGATTTCTGAGATCCATCAAGAACGAGGCCCAGCTTCCTCAACTGGAGAAGGTTGCCAATGTCAATGAGTTCATAACCGTGGCCAGAAACCGCAACATGGGACAGCACCTGCAGTTCTGCCATGCTCCCAATGTGCTTGGGCATCTGTATAGTGTGCAAAGATTCTTCTTCCTGGATCCCGTCGAGGCTTCTTCAGCCAGCAGTCTTCACACCGGCAAGTAGGTGCTTTAGCTTTGGAAGGAAAATGGATTTTTTCGGGAAAGCACGCACCTTTGTTTGTCGAATGTCCAGTGTCTCCAGGTACCGGAGCTTGCCAAGTTTCTTGGGTAGCTTTTGTGATGCCAGTGTTCCGGAGGCTCAAGTACTTGAGCTGAAAGACATGGTTGCAGATGTGCTTCAGCTAGCTGGTGATCCTTGAAATCCATGCAATCTTCTAGGTCGAGCACTTGCAGCAAACCCAACTGAGTCGATGAGAGCGGAATCGGATCCAAGAAGAAGGTGTCAGGCTTATAAATTTCTGCATGGTGACTTGATGATGCTGAGCTAAAGAAACGATTGAAAATGTTCCAGCATGTCTTTGCTGAACTACTGCTGCTGGCGTTGCTGTGCAGGTGCAGCTTGTTGTATCTGGAACGCATTACGGATCGAAATCCGATGAGCCAGGTCAGGGGGAAGGTTGGCGCTAACAAAGTCATCGTCCCTTGCCACCTCGGTAACGCGGTCGTGGATCAAGTATGCATGACACAGCTCTTGATCCTCCCGGTAACATCAGTGTCCTTGGGCGCAACGAGTCTCCGGGCAACAACTTTGTTCAAAAAAAAAAGTCTCCGGGCAACAAGCATATCGAAACAGCGTTCAGCTTGGTCCAGAGCACTCAGCCTGCCTCTCCTCGTCACCGTTCCTTCAGCCGCCCATCTCCTCACCAGCCTCGTCCGCCTAAAGTTGGTCCTCTCGGGCAAGATGCTCAGGTACAGCAGGCAGTTCTTGCAGCTTCTGGGAAGACCGTTGTACAGAAACAATATGACCTGCTTCTGGTTGTTGGAATAGGCGGAGTAGGACGAATCATCAAGGACAAGGTGGTCTCTCACGACCTTGAAGTCATCTAGGGTTTTGTTAGGGTCGACGTAGAGAGCCTGAATGAAGAGCCTGCAGGTGGTGGTCTGGAGGGCCAGCTTTTTGAAGATGGTCCTCAGGACAGGCTCAAGATCCGTGCTCTGGTGGCGGGTGTTGTTGGTGACCAGGGCGACAGCCTTGTCCAGGTAGAAACTGGCAAGGTACATTCTACCTTGCAGACGCCGGCGAAGCCTCTCCACGAGCTGGCGCTCATCGAGCCTCCTTCTTCTCGTTCCGGTTCCAGTGATGCTGGCTGCAGACTCTGCTGGTGCCGGTGGCTCGTCTAGCTGGGCTAGCGTGTCCCGGAGGAACTGGGCAGGGGTGCACTCTCCTGCTGTGGCCTGGATCATGGCCATGCAGTTCAGAGAGCAGGAGCTGGCCACCCATGGATCGAGGTACGCCGCCTTGGCGAAACGAAGAGCCTCGTCCTGGAGACCCATGCTGCCCACAAGTGCAATCACTCTGGGCGTGGCCTGCTGCTGGCCTCTGTCCTCCGTCATCCACCTGACAAGAGAGAAGCTCTCGAACGGGGCGGGCTCGGCCTCGGCCAGAGCACCCCGCCGGGCGTCCTCCTGCTCCGTGCTGGTGCCGTCGTCATCGTCTCCTGCCAACGACGACTGCCAACGACGATATCGGAGGTGCTTCGACGCCGTACCTGAGCCGCCTCTCCCCCACCTCGCGCGACCGGACCTTGAGCTCCCGGATCTGCACCGCGATGCGGTGGCGGGTGGACACCGTCCACAGCAACCGAGGCAGCCGGCGCAGGAAGACGAGTATGCCGCAGCCGCCTTGTCCGTCCCCCTCGGCGGTGCCCATGCCGTTGCAACGGGCGTAGAGGTCGACGCAGTTCTGGGAGGCGTAGGCCACCTCCGCGACCTGCTTCATCCAGGCGCGGACGCCGTGGTCCTCCTCGCCGCTGCCGCCGGTGGCCTCCGCCACTTGCAGCAGGAAGCCGAGCAGCGAGTCAACGGCACCCTGGGCGGAGCCCAAGAACATGTCTGCTTGGTTCTGAGGCTAGGATTACGATGGTTCAGGGAAATTGACACTTCGTAAGATTATCATTCACTCGGTGGCTATGATCATGGTGGTTCAGGGAAGCCAGCTAGGCAAGGCAGGTGTCATGCGTGCAAGGTTCCACCGAGGAAATTCTTACGTCAGGACATGACCAAATCATAGCGTCACTACTTTTTCCTTTGCGTCAGGAAATTCTTACGTCAGGACTATTCCGGCCACTGTGCCTAACTACTTTTTCCTTTGCATGAGCTGTCCAAGGCCATGCATGTTTACATGCATGTCCTCAGCTCATTTCTTCATCTCTGTACGTACATATATATCCTTTTTGGACACAGGAGAAGAACAGCTAGCTTATAGATGGCCAACGGGCCGGCCCGGCCCGGCCCGATAGCCAACGGGCCGGCACGGCACGCCGTGCCTCCCGGGCCGTGCCTCACCAGCCCACAGGCCTTGCCTCCGGCCTAGGCACGGCCTATGGGCCGATTTCCGTGCCGGGCCGGCCCGTGAGGCACGTCAATTTTCACGGGCCGTGCCAGCCCGAGGCTCACGAGAGAGGGAAGGGGAGAGCAGGAGGCAGGGCGCCACGGGAGGCGGCGGCCGCCGCTGGCGCGCTCGCCTGGAGGTGGGGTCGCTCGGTGACGCCGCGCGCGGGAGGAAGACGGCTGCGCGCGCTTGAACCCTAGATCCGCCACCGGTGAGCGCGGCCACCCTCGATCCGCCGCTGGGGACGCCACCACCCTGGATCCGCCGCCGGGGAGCGCCACACGCCTCCTCGCGTGTGGATCTCGTCGTCCTCCGCCTCCTCGCGCCGGATCTTGCGAAACCTCCGCCGTGGTTGGAGGGAGACGGGGCTGCGCTCGCCGCCGTGGTTGGAGGGAGAGGGAGGAGGGGCGCCGCCATGGTGGGAGCGAGGAGGTTCGCCGGCGTGGTTGGAGGGAGAGGGAGGGCCACCGAGGGAGGGAGAGAGGAGGTGGGGAAGCGAGGAGGAGGTGGCCGCGTGGGGAGGTGAGGAGCCGAGGAGGAGGCGGCCGCGTGGGGAGGCGACTGGCGAGGATAGGGTTCGGGCGTGGCCACGTCTGCGTGGGGACTGGGGAGGGGGCTACGCTGTGCGGGCCGGCTGGTGGCCTGGTGCTCTTAGCAGGCCGGCTGGCCGGGACGCTAGCGGGCCGGCTCGACTGTAGCAGGCCGTGCCGTGCCGGCCCACGTGCCTAGGGTAAGGCCCAGGCACGCCCTACTCCTCCGGGCCGGGCCAGCACAGGCCCGTTAGCCTCCGTGCCGGGCCGTGCTTGGGTCGGGCCAAAAAAGCGGGCCTCGGGCCAGGCCGACGGGCTCAGGCTGCATGGCCAAATATAAGCTAGCTGCAGATTCTTCCCCTTTTACTGTCGGCCGGGCGAGAAGATCAGCTAGCAGTTTCAGATTATTCATTCTCTATCACCACCACGTAATGCTAGCTAAGAATATGATGGAAACTAACGCTATAGCATACAAAGACATGAACAACACAAATATAAATGTGATACTGTGCAGTTGAAAACTTGTTTATTGAGCCTTACTTTTTGCATAAAGCTAGGCCGGACAAAGCCAACAATTGTGGCTACCATTGACCGTTACTCGTGTAACGTAATTAGGCAACCGACCCCTTTATGTAGGAATAATGGCTTTGTATATATGAGGCCGATAACCATAATACAAACGTAGGGCACTGCAAATGTTCTTAACCAGGTAGCTCTAACAGGTTTTTCATATTCAACTATAAGGTGTTGCCGTGTTGACATCACTCAATCACCTGCTGTTTTCTTCGTCTTCTGTAGAATATCCCTTTTGGGGCAGGAGAAGAACAGCTGCCGGCCGTTTGTTTCCCTTCTAGACTTTGGCAGAGAACGGCAATCTTAAGATATTTTCCCCACCATGTAATGATGAGAAAGGAACTTAATGCTATGGCTTACAGCTAACATGACATGTCTACAAGCTTTTTTTAAAGTATACACATAAATGCATCAACACCAAATGTGAAGGTCCGAAACGACGACCAGAGGGTGAGGGGTGGGGGGAGGAATGGGAGCCAATCAAAATCCTTTCTAAGAACTTTCCTATATTCCAAAATCAACCCGAAGCAACTACTTCTACGTACACACCTAGATCACTCGGGTCAATAAGTGACAAGATGATCTAAGACAGGATTAGAAAGGGCAAGGTGAACACCATGCTGGAAGCAAAACAGAAGTGAATCGAGAGTTCGAGACACCATCATGAAAAACCCCATACCACGGATGTTCCTCTAATTTACACGGAGTTTCTAGACCGCGGAAGCTCCACACATCCACAAAATATGTGAAATAGCAGGACTAAGTTGTCAGGAAATTTCCAAATCTCAACCAAATGAAGTTCAATCTGCACCAAAATTTGCACACCCACCACCAAAATCCTGAATTACCTTTAGTCCTAAAGATTTCCTTGAGGGCCAAAACAAACCGCCAAAGAAAGTGTAGTTTCCTTGGCCGTGGACATAGACCTCCAAGGAAATGGATACTCTTGAGTGCTAAACCAAACCGCCAAGGTAATTCCATATTTACTTGAGTGTTATTACAAACCACCAAGGTAATTCCTCATTTCCTTGAGTGTTATTCGAAACTGCCAAGGTAATTTGTATTTCCTGCCAAGGTAATTGCTCATTTCCTTGGGTATTATTCAAAAGTGCTAAGGTAATTTGTATTTCCTTGAGTGCTATTCGAAACCTCCAAGGTAATTTAAATTTTCTTGGGTGTAGTTTGAAACCCCCAAGGAAATTCTTAGAGCTTTAAATTGAAATTTTTGAATCTTCCAAATGACCTCAAATGGTGATATGACCTAAATGAAAGTTATAGTATTCAACGAGATCTACAACTTTTTAGTTCAAACCTTTTACATTTGAAATCGCTTAGGATCTCAAATATTCATCACAAGATTCAACAAAGTGAGTACAAAAGAAAAAGTAATTCATCCAGTCACAAGTTGCTTTGAGGTGTAGTGGTAAGTGTATTTCATTTGAAGCAATAGGTCACAGGTTTGAATTCCAGGAGACACCACTTTCGTTGATTTACAGTTGTTTGCCATTGCTCTATATTCCCTTTGAGGTTGCTGGCCCTCAAGGAAACTAATTTCCTTGACGGTTAGGAATATTTCGTTGAAGGTTGTTGCCCTCCAGAAAACTAATTTACTTGACGGTTTGTGGCCAAGGATCATTTCTTTGGTAGTTTTGGGCACTCAAGGTAATTTGGGATTGTGGTAGTGCTTCTAAGACATAGTGAAGGTATCCTCAAAAGGTCTTTCCTTAAACCTCAAAGCTTGGCCAGCAAATTTAAATTTAAGCTCTTAACCTAGACATGAAGAGATTGAGGGTGTTCATGGGGAATCTGTTGGATGGAAATGCTTTGTCCACAAGACATCATATCACCTAAAGGAACAAACAAAGAACACCTCAAAAACTACAGCTCAATGTTCATCACAAATTTCACAAAAAGAGATTGGAAAGAGGAGTTTTGGGGGAGAGGAACTTGAGACATTAGAGCTTGGCTTTAAGCTATGATTTTGGACAAGTTTTAATGGTCCTAAAACACTCCAAAATCGTGCCAATGATCAGACAAAATAGCAGCAAGAAATTCTCTCAAAATTGACCACAAAAACCACCGAAAAAGAGAAAATTCATATTTAGGGAGGAAAACAAGTGGTGAATGAATTTAATCTCTTGATTAGTTTACCATGTATGATTACAAACTACTAGTAGATCTCAAAGATTGGATGGCAAAAAGATAAATCAAAGAGTCTCCCACTCTCCCTCTCTCTCTCTCTCTCTAAGCCTATGTGATGGAGAAGCTGGATCTTGTCCTTGGTTGCTCAAGCTCCTCCTTCCTCTTGCTCTCCTCCTCCTAGCTCCAATGTGGTGAGCAAGAGAGGTCTCCTCTCTCTTCTATCCCTGACCCCTTGTTGAGCTCAACCACTAGCAGCAATCCATTTGCTTCTCTTGCTGGTAATGGCCTCCAATCTCCCCTCCTTATTCTCCCCTTCCTTCTCTTGGCTTGGTTGGGTGTGAGAGAGTATAGAGAAAGATGAACAAGAGTGAGAGTGAGTGGGAGATCTAACTACAACTCTGGCCTTGCCACTCTATAAGCTAGACAGGTGTGCGGAGAGGTGGGGCCAAGTGAAACTAGCAAAGTGACACCTAAGAGTTTCTACATGCTGACTTGATAGATAGTTCGCCATTTCCAACGGACACTCCTTCAGTTCACAAAGTGCTCTAACAACACCTGACAACTATTAGTCTTGTGCAGAAGTCTCAACGGACACTCCTTCATGATTGACAGAGCCTCCGTCAAAACATACAGTGTGCAGATTTGGTTTAGTTTCTTCACAAATTGATATCAAATGCATAAAATGCTCATGATGATGATGAATTTTAACATGTCATGACTGGTTCACGACAGGTGTCATGCCACCGTCTAGTGGTCTGTGCCACACTCTGACCATCTTCTGTGCCATCAGAGTGACTAGGATCATTCGACCGAGCCATCTTCTCTCCCCGCCCATCCTTTTCTTGTTCTCAATTAAAACCCTAGACCAAGCCCGATCTATGCAACACGGTTCAATGTCTGATAGAACTCGATTTCCTACGTATGTATGGTAGTTCTAGAAGCACTTATGATGAACGCATTGAGTAGAAAAGGAGATTCAAAGACTGAGTTTGATGGCAATTGACGTGGCATTGCTACGCACAGCTACGACATTGCCATGCAGCCCTATGGTAGTGCTACACCAGTTGCACTCAGATTCAATGATTGACTCCCCTTTTCTATTGAATCTATGCATCATTTTGTTCTTCTATTCACTACTGTGTAGACACTTATTAGTTCTACACATTTCTTGCATAGATGAGCTCCGGAGATGAGCCCGCGGAGAAGAGGACCAAGATGTTGCATGATCCAAGGGGGTGGTAGGAGGGAGGAGCCATCCTACAAGGGAGGTGTAGCAGGTAGGGGCAGTGGCCGTGGAGCAACGAGTAGGAGTGCTACTAGAGGCAGTGGGAGTGCTACCAAAGGCAGGGGAGTGCTGATGAGCTAGCATAGCATGGAATGACACTTGAGATGGCTGGGTGAATTATTCATCCGCATGCATGCCTTGCTAAATCAGCTCACCTCACAGAGTTCGCTCCTTCATATATGCTACCATATCTAGAGGATGTGACTGAGAGGATGCCCCAGGACACTAGGTAGAGGAACATCACTAGATGTACCAACGTGAGTGTGCCAGTGAAGCAATAGAGGTTTATTGATCCATACACGTTGCCCAAAGAAATGAAGTTGACCACCAGTTTTGGAATGAGTTCCATTCGGACTTCTATTCCATCGTGCTCTTTAGCTCAAAGTCATCTCGCATAGTGAAGATGAAATATGCTGATTGGGATCACTTGGTTGCAAAGAAGGATGGAGAGTTTGAAAGGGCCATACCAGCTTGTGAGCAGCACATGCTATATGATTTGATGGGGTTCCTGTATGACTGGAACATAGAGGTGTTTGCTCAGTTTCATGCCACCTTCTACTGCAATGTGAAGTATGATGAGATCCACTAGATGATAGAGGGCAGATACTAATGCTTGACTTTATCACCATTTCCTACCTTCTTGGCTTTGGTGAGGAGGATAGGAGAATTACAGAGATACATGATGAGATCTGAATGTCTGTCAGGAAGACCGCATTCATGTATGTGCATAGGAGAGCTGCAGATGTGAAGATCATGGGCTTGAAGAGTTACTACTACATCCTGAATAACATGACTAGGACTGCAATTAACCCCAAGGATGTAGCTACTTGGACCTTAATGGATATGCAAGGAATCTTCTTGCCAGGATGTCTCTTGGAGGTAGTGCATCATTCTCTGCTTCTAGGTTCCTATGGATGGAGTTGTAGGTAGTAGCAGACGATGTGAGGAAGGGGCTGTCCTATGCCCCTTATGTGATGTTCATCATCAACTATGTGATTGTATACACTTCTCTAAAGGATGGATGTCATGAGCCCTATAGAGGAGAGAAGACACACCACTCAACTATAGGAGACATTGTGGGCACTTACTCTAGAGCAGTAGCACAACCTTCAACTTCTGGCCCTAGCTCTCACTCTTCCTCAGTCGTAGGAAGAGCAAGCTTTCTTGGTTCCTCAAGGCCATCTTTTCAACATGCACCTACGCAGCGATGATAGCTTACGAGGCATGCCTTGTTGTCCGGGAGTTTAGGGAGCGTGCGAGACTTCCATTGCTAGAGGCCCCTTGCCCACCTCCTAAGTTTAGTGACTTGTCAGACCTTTCGAACAACGAGGAGGAGGAGGAGGAGGAGGAGGAGCAGTACACCGGTCCATTAACTCATGCCTCAACTTGTGGTATGCACTACACAGCTTTGACCCACCGTAAAGGCAAGGTGATGGTCTCCAATGAATACGACGAGGACGACGATGGTGGTGACTATGACAACTACGACGATGTTGGTGGAGACATCCGTTGGGACAACCTTGAGGACGAGGAGTGAGTTGTTGGTACCTCTCTTTCTTTTTCTCTCTTTTTGTGCTTATTGCCAAAAGGGGGAGAAATTGAGGGGGTACATCCTTTTCATCACCATTGATGTCATGTTGGAGGATCTACATGTTCTATCCATGTGAGGCTTGAGGGTGAGTTGAGAGCATTCTCAAACTCTTTGGTGGTTTGTATTATATTCCTTTCTATATTAGCTACCTATGTGGACCTCTGTATAATGGATATGGATATATATGTTATCTGTGCTTGATAGCTTGTCAGGTTATTGTTTGAGTAGTTTAATTTCTGTTATAACCTATTTGTGTGGTGTTTGCTTTCATTGTGCTAACTGTCATATCTGTGGCAGTGCGGTGAAGTTATGCGGAAGTGCCATATATGGCAGCTTTAGTTTTATTGAGTGCATAACTGTCATATTGCATCACAATTATGCAACACCCCACAGGAGCATGGATATAAGGGGAGCCCAACACTTAACTCAATCTGTGAAACTTGGCCTCTTATGCCAAGTTGAGAATTCAATTCTTGATTCACACATTTAGGGGGAGTCTCTATACCCATGGATAGAAATCTCAGTTTATATTCCATTCATTTGTAAGCTCTAATTGTGTTATCATCAATCACCAAAAAGGGAGAGATTGTAAGCGCAGTTAAGCCCTAATGTGGGTTTTGGTGATAATGACCACATAGTTAGAGGACTAATGAGATTTATTGATTTGACAAGCAGGTGAGAAAACAATGAGGATATTATTTAAATTGGAGCCGCCAATTAGAAAAAGTCATGGTGATGCACTCAAATTTGTTTTATGTTTTGAATTTGAGTTTAGGAACCACTGCACTATCAAGGGGGGGGGGTGAAATGCACAAGATTTAATGTGCAACCAAGTGCTTAACACATCCACCATATACAAATCCTCACACAAAAGCAAGCCAGCCCTTGTCTAACTCCTATTCTTTAGCAGCTGGCTAGAGCGGCACTGCCTCATTTTATGCAGCATTGCTACACCACAGCACTACCATGTAATTTGTGGCACTGCCGTGACTTAATGGGTAGTTGGAAGGAAGGGTATTTATATCTCTTCTTCCTCCGCCCAACGGTTAGCTCGTCCATTCATTCCTCACCAACCAGCTGACAAGCTCCAACCTTGCCATTGAAGGCCCCCAAGCTCTCCCTTTGATTCCCTAGTGATTCCTTGAGAGTTTGGCCTCCAAAATTTTGAAGAGAGCTTGCCAAACGGAGCTCGAACTCCTAGAGCACTTGGTTCGCATTCAAGCCGGTGGTTTGCATTTGTTACTCTTGGAGCAAGAGGTCCTAATTGGCTAGGCGTCGCCTGCTGAAGCACTACAACCTCTTGTGTGTGCTCCGAGAAGTTTGTAAACTCTCCCTACATCTAGTAAGAACCCTCAACCAAGAGACTTGCTCTCTTGACTTGAGAAGAGGATAGGGTTCGGTCAAACCCAAGCCTTGGTGGCTTCCTAAAAAATGTGGAGTAGGCAAGCCTTAGTGGCAAGCTGCACCACGGGATGAATACCTTGTCCTTGTGTTCTTGCACTTTGTATTGTGCTCTCTATTGTGTTGGTTGTGATTTTAGGGTTTCTTCCTGACCTACTTGTGCTTAAGCTTTCTACCTTGGAGAACCGGTGAACTAGGATCTACAATCTACCTAGAACCTCAGTAATTTACTCAATCTACTTTCCATTCAGTAGATTTTGAACTGTAGGTTCGAAGTGCTTTGATACGTGGCACCTCTGCAGTTGTGTCCAGAACTTCCACACCCAAGTGTGGCAGTGCCACGCCTGTGACTAGCCACTACATTGAGTTTGATTTTAAACAGGCCTATTCACCTCCCCCCCCTCTAGGCTTGCCTGATCCTTTTCAAAGACAAATTACCACACCTAGATACAAAGGTAACAAAATGTACTTGAATGAAAGGTGCAAGAAAATTGGTGAATCACATTAGATATATAGACTAATAAAATATTTGCTATTTCAAGCAAAACAAATATAGTAACTATAGTAATTTACCATGATAGAGAAAAATTTGTATATAATTAAAATCTTTATTAAAATAAATGTGAACAATCAACAAGATAACTTATGAACTAATAAGTGTTGGAACTGTTTGACTAATTTATAGTAAACTTCCAAATATGTCCATAACTTTATCAGGAGATAAGGTATGCGATACAACATTAATTTTGAATGGTTGATAAACAAATCTAGAATTTCTCATGGTCTTGTTCCTGATGACCCTTCTAGTTCTTCGGATGGTGTTGGTCAAGTATTTGTAGCTGCTTCCCTTCAACCATGCATGGGCTCTCCCCTTGTTGTAGAGGGTTTATATGTGAGCCAGGTTGTACTACATTAATTGAGCTTCAGGTGTTTAAGGTTTTGGATCTCAGCTTTTAGTCCTTCCCTCACAGCTGCATATAGAGGAATAATGGAACTAAAGTTAAACTAGTCATTGATAATTCGATAAAGGAACAAAACTTGTACAATAATCATTGAGGAAAACATTGTTAAAAACATTATCAGTAGGAGCATAGAGATCATAAGTTCATGAGATTAAGTAGTACTGAAGTCACATGCTAAAACATTTATATTCTATCTATATTACTTAAAGGACTAAATTAGCACCAAGTTATAACGAAATCATCACCAAATATCACCAACAAGGGTGAAAACCAGCGGTGATAGGGTCTTTCAAACCGGCGGTCTTGAGTATTCTGCGGAAGTGTCTCACTAGCAGAGTTGCACATCAGTTGCTGCTTTTGCCTTCGTCGTGCTAAGCATGCACTAGTCTATCTTATGAGCTAGCCAGAAACTCATGTTTCGACACAAAATTTATAATTTAAGATAATGCATCTTTATCACCAAGGCAAGAACAAAAATTGATACTTGATTTCTCGAAAATACGAACATATGAGTGCATCGAACAACTACAATTAGTGTTGTGAGCAACGTACCTATAGATCATATACACCGACAAATCAATTTATAGTACCACATGAAAGAACCAAGCACAGAGCATGAACTAAGGAATGCTAGAAGAAAGCAAACGGAACAAAACAGGGCATACCATCTTTGAGCATCGTCTGTTGCTCTAGCTCCCCAATGATCATTTCCATCTCCATCTTTTGTGCCATGAGCGCAGCAGATCCCTCCTGCACTCGTGCATATGTACACGACACAGTGACTGGTGTTATCAGTTTCGAAAAGAAACGTTCAGCATGTCCCTAGTAACTGTGAACTAAGGACAAACCTCTAGCGATTGCAATTCTGCATACAAGGATTTGCGCTCCTCCTCCAGTGTCACAATCATGCGCTCCAGGTTCTTGGTGTGCATCACCTTGCGGACCTTTGCCGTTGCGGAGTACGCGCGGTTATACAGAATCCTAAATATGTTCAGAAGAAAATATTTTCTCCAATGAGCAGTGACCACATGTAAAGTAACCGATGTCTAGAATTGCAATTATTACCTCTTCACCTTCTTCTGATCAGTTCTCAAAAGTTCTTGGAGCTTCTTGTCCTTCGCGATGATCGCCATCTCAGGATCGGTGAAAACGATCCCAGCGCCACTTTTGCTGCTGCTAGCACCTGCCCTTGGCAGCGGTGGCAGACCAGAAGTGGATGGCATCTTCCCTCCGATGGACAGCTTCAGCATGGAGCTGGAGCTGTAGTTGTCAATGGACATGCTTCGATCGAAACACGGCATGCTCCCAGCAAAGTTAGGGCTGCTGCTGCTGCTGCCCCAGCTGCTGGTAGCAAAGCTAGGGCTGCTGCTGCTGCTGCTGCCGCCCCAGCTTCTGGGAGCAAAGCTAGGGCTGCCGCTACTGCTGCCCCAGCTGCTGGGAGCAAAGCTAGGGCTGCCGCCGCCCCAGCTGCCGGGAGCAAAGCTAGGGCTGCTGCTGCTGCCGCCGCCCCAGCTTCCAGGAGCAAAGCTAGGGCTGCCGCTGCTACTACCCCAGATGCCTGGAGCAATGCTAGGGCTGCTGCTGCTGCTGCCGCCGCCCCAGCTTCCCGGACCAAAGCTAGGGCTGCTGCTGTTGCTGCCCCAGCTGCCGAAGACGTTGTACCTACTCTCTGCTTCCGGCGCGAAACTTGGTCCCTGTCTGTGGCCGCTGCTGCTCCTAGACCATCCGTTTAGTCCAGCAATGGAGCACGGGATAACATCCTGATATATCCCATCCTCATCGTCGTCGACGAGTGATATGAAGTCAGGATGACGGCGTGCTGTGGCGTCGACGTACTCCATCTCCATGACCTCCTGCTTCACCGGCAGCAGAGGCCCTTGTAGATTTGGCGCATGTGGGGCGAGAACGGAACTCGAAGATGGCTGCGCGAAGCCGTTAAAGTTGGTGCTGCTAGCGCCGGCAGCCTGGGGTGATGGCGGTACCAGCGGCAGCACAGGTGATGATGGCTTCATCATACCTCCGATGGAGCTGGCGACGCCTATGGACGAGCCGCCGAAGTGGCAGGCCATGCTCCCACTGCTGGTGCTTACCATGGTGCACGTGCTCGCCGCCGTCGGCGCCAACATCGGCGTCCAGTTGTTGCAGGTGCTCCCTGGCGCCATCCACGATGCACTTGCCCCGCCGCCACCACCGCCGCCGCCGCCCATCTGCGGACTAGTCGCCATCCACGATGCATTGGGCAGCTGATCCTCTGGATCCGAGACAAGGAAAGCACTTACATCTATCTCCTCATCCTCGATGGGCGGCAGTGGGGCGTCGACGGGGCTGTCTTCCACCGCCAGCGAAGGTATACGCAACCTCTGCGATAGCGGTTCCATCTCAGAGTCCGATGACGGCTGCGCGAACCCTACCAAGTTGTCGCTGCTCTGCGGCGCCAGGCCACTAGCAGGCGGCGGCGAGAAGAAGGACGACGACATCTCGTCGCTCAGCCACGCCGCGGACTCGCCGGCGAACCCGAACAAGCCCGGGCTTGGGCACTCTGGCAGGACCGACGCTGCCATCGACGACAACCCCCCTTGCTCCCACTGGCCTCCGAGGAGCGTCGGGAGAGGGGTTGCCGCCGTCGCTTCTGGATTGCCGAACAGATCATAACCCACCATAGGGAGCGTGCCGGCTGTGGGGAAGGAGGAGGAGGGCACGGACGGCGACGACGACGTCGCGTGCGCGTGGGCGGAGAGGGAGCCATTCCCCGCCGCCACAGCCGGCGAAAGTGGGATCTGCTGGTACCAGGATGACTCGGATCCGGATCCAGACGCAGGGACGAGGCCGGGAGACGGCGCAGGGGAGAATGCGGGCGATAGGAGGCTCGGGTCGCGCACGGAGGGCTCACCATGCTCAAGGACCGCAGCAGGGGACGTCCCGGCGGCGGGGGAGGTGGAGGTGTCGGGCTCCATGTCGGCTAGGGTTTCGGCGCAGGGTGCGAACGCGATGAGGGTGGGAGAGGCTGCGTGGGTTTCCGGCGGCGGGGTGCTGTGCGAAGGAGAGGAGCGCCGGAATGGGAGTGCCAGCCGGCGGTAGTAAATGGAGCAGCTAAAAGAGGAAGGTAGCTACTACTGCTAGTACTAGCTAGTGTCTGGTGGAGCGGGGGTTCAAATCAAAGTCAAACTTTTCAGTTTTAGTCAGTGCAAAGAAATGCCTAGACTGGACTGCCCGAAATAGGGCCATAAGTTGGTAGCAGTCCGATGCAGCGGCCCAGGTAAGTTTAATGCTTGCCCAACCCAATATGTGTGCAGCTCTGCCCTTTTTTTTAGAAACAAGTCCAGAAAAAAAGCTCTATCCTCTATAAACTATAACATGTTTTTCAGAGTCTAGACCAACACAATGTTGGCGGACGGCCCCTACCCCAATATGTTGTTTAGCAGACTACATAAGCACACTATATATCCTCAACTTGTGTAATGGAGGCAAAAAAAACGCACTCCAGCAGATTAGCTATTAGACTACCTTAATTTGCTGGCAACAAATTTCCCCTCCCACTATCCATTTCGGTTGGGCCAACAGGTGACTACCTATTTTTCTCATTTGTCTGTTTTCCGCCCGCACATCTCTTTCCTCTGACGAGCACCTGATCCACTGCCGTCGGTTCTCCGTAGGGGACCTCCACGCCGCCCCATGGGAGACGCCGGTGACCTTGCCCTAGCGCAGGAGGTGGCGGCCATCCCGGCACGGCCACGCCTCCCTGGCGCGAGCTCAAGGCAGCCATCCCCGGCGCAGGCGTCGTGACCCTCCCTGGCGTGGGAGGCAGTGGCCATCCCTTGCGTGGGTGCGCCATCGCCGGATCCGGCCGCCCCCGGCACGGCAGGAGTCCTCGGCCAACATGCGAGGCGCGGGGCAGAAGGCGGTGCGGGCGGCCCTAGCCAGCACAGCGGCCTGCTCGGCGCGGTGGCTGCCCCCGGCGCACCTCCGGCCACCTCCAGCTCCATCCATGGCGAGAAGAAGAACACGAGAGAGGATGACATGTGGGACACACATGTCATTCTCTGCTATGATGAGTTTGGGTTGCCTATTTTAGGTAGTATTGCTAGAGTTGGAGCAAAATATGGGTATTATGAAAATGGGTGGCTATCTAAAGAGATAAATAGGTAGTCGGTTTTAGGTAGTACTACTGGAGATGCTCTAATTGAGGCACTCCGTGCGCTAATTTGTTTCTTTGAAATAAAGGGGAGAACCTTTTCTCTAAGAAAATTGCCACTACCACAAAATAGGATATCCTTGAGGATCAAAAACCCTCAAGAAAACCATGAAAGCCACCGAGCCAAGGAAATAATCCTTAGTGGCCAACACTCAAGGAAGCACAGCCAAGGGTAGATAGCAAGGAAAATAGCTATTATCTGGAGCGTGGGCCGCCACAAATGATTTTCTTGAGGGTTCAGCCGCCAAAGAAATATAACAGTGTCAAGAAAATTAACACCCTCAAGAATATATGTTTTCTTGAATGCCGATGACCACCAAGGTATATCTAACAACCGTCAAGGATATATATTTTTCTAAGGGCCGATGACCCTCAAGGATATATGTTGCTGACCCCAAGTAGATATATAGCAAAAAAAGTTCACACATTTGCTACAGCTGGGAATCAAACTTGTGGTCAGAGGTTTCAAGTGAATCGTCACTTACAACTACACCACGATGGCTTTTGTGACTCAGTGAATGTTTCTTTGTTTTTTACTCACATTACTGAATATTATAATGAATATTTGAGACTCTAAACAATTTTAAATGCAAAAGCTTTGAACTGAAAAGTTTTATATCTCGTTGAGTACTACAACTTTTGATTAGGTTGTATCTCAATCCGAGATCTTTGGAAAATTTTTTAAAAAAATGAACTTTTGTTTTAGTTAATTATTTGTGCAGTGTATAAGCTTGAAGCATATCATTTCTATTTTTTGAGCATTTTTGTTCTCTGTTGGATAATAGCTTATTTTCTCTTCATTTGATCAGCAGTCCTAGTAAATCTGTCGCCAAAGAAAAGGAAAAAAAATAGCTCTGGCTCCATCTGGTCCCTCCTTCGTATTAGCCTTGGCTCCTCCATTGTGTCCAAGCACTCTTGCATTATTCATTCATCACATCACCTAATTATATGCATGAAAGGTTTGCATTCATGCACTAAAGACCTTGTTGCACCCCAAGTGTGACTTAAGTGAAGGAAAATGGAAAAAAACTTGCTTTACTCTCATAATGAGCTGAGTGCGGCAGACAAAAAGAGGACCTATCAATTGAGCCCATGGGTCTGAAAGGATCAAGATGCCCAAGAGGGGGGTAAATTGGGCTAATTCTAAATTTCTTCGCAATAAACAAATCCTATGGTTAGCCCAATTAACCCCTTGTGTCTAGAGAAGTGTTTCTATTGATCTAACGCACAAAAGTTTAGCAACCTAGTTCCAATCCTACTCTAGCAGGGCAATTCTAGGAATGTAAATGACAAGAATTAAAATGCTCAAAGTAAATGCTCAAAGTAAAGAGAGGAGAGGAAACGCGGCGATGTTTTGCCGAGGTATTGGAGAGTCGTCACTCCCCACTAGTCCTCATTGGAGCACCCGCGCAAGGGTGTAGCCCCCCCTTAATCCACGCAAGAATCAAGTGCTCGCTACGGATTGATTCTTTGACACTCCGTCGCGGTGAATCACTCACAACCGCTCACAACTTGAGTTGGGTCATCCACAAGCTCTCCGGATGATCACCAAGCTCCCAATCACCACCAAGCAGTCTAGGTGATGGCGATCACCAAGAGTAACAAGCACGAACTCTCACTTGACCACAACAAGCCTAGGGAGAAGGGTGGATGCACACTTTGCTATTCTTGATCTTCACTAATAAGGGCTCTCTTTGGATTCTCAAATCTCAATCACCTCACTAGAACCTTGCTCTTCTTGGCACTCTCTAAGGTGTGTTTCAGCTGTTGAAATGAGCAAAAGTAACTCCACATACGAGTGGAGCTTCTATTTATAAGACAGCCTGAAAAACGAACCGTTATGTGCCTCTGCGGGGTGACCGGATGCTCCGGTCTTGTTGACCGGACGCTCCGGTTAATTCAACCCGCATACCAGTGTTTATGAGTTGACCGGACGCCGGCAGGGTCCGGTCACCACTGACCGGACGCGTCCGGTCCCATTTTTCCCTCACTGGATGCTTACTGAACTCGACCGGATGCTGGACCCTCAGGGTCCGGTCAGCACTGACCGGACGCGTCCAGTCGTAGATTTACTCTTCTGGAACCTTACTGGAGTCGACCGGACGCTGGCCCTCAGCGTCCGGTCACTTGACCTCTCCAGCGTCCGGTCAAACCGGACTAGTTCACCTCAGTCAAATGAACTGACCGGACCCTGCGGCCAGCGTCCGGTCGCACCGGAGCCAGCGTCCGGTTAGTCTTTGACCCTCCATTCACTTCCAACTCTCGATCATTTGTGAATGAAGTTTGCTCCAATTGATCTTAGGCATATTTAGGAGCTACCTAGTGCTAGTTTTAACAAGTGTGCACCACACCTAACTCACTAGACTCACCTAGGTCAAGCTACCCGTCCATACCCCCCTTATTAGTACGGCCAAAGGAAAAACAAAGTCCTAAACTACTCTAAGTGTCTCTTCAACTCCAATCAACACTTAGAACTAGTCATCCTTAACCTTGTCGTCCATCCTTTGAAAACCAAAATGATTTCCAACGTAGGGGTATGACAACCTTGATTGCCCAATCAATCTCCATTACCGTGACCTAACTTAATTGCCTCTGTAAAACACACGTTAGTCACAGTAATCTAACATTGTCATTAATCACTGAAACCCAATTAGGGGCCTAGATGCTTTCAATCTCCCCCTTTTTGGTGATTGATGACAATACAACCTTGAGTATGTGAAAGAGTTGAGGTTTTTAACATGCTTGGATCATATAAGCTTTTAGCAATAAGAACAAAAGAGTTAGTCAAGCTTATATAACCCAAGCCATCATGATGTACTCAAATGATATGAAATAAGCATGAGTACAATAAGAAAAACTCATTTGCATCGGAGTAAAAACGCGGAAGTAAAGGCAAATGAGCATAGCTCAAGTGATATGACATATTAAAGAATTCAAAGTAGAGAGCACACATGTCATATATCACAATCACGTAGATATCACTATCACATAGATATAATAGTATGCATGAAAGTAAACACACGAATGCATAATAGTAATAGTGTATCACACAAATAAAACTCCAAATGCATATAAAAGACAAATAGCTAACTAGCTCCCCCTAAATGTCGCTCCCCTGAGTCTACATACTTGAACCCTCTCCCCCTTTGGCGTCAAACACCAAAACCTAAGGGCTGGTCGGCGGGGCTGCAGCGGACGAGTCGGGCGCTGAAGAACGAGGAGCAAGCTGAAACTGGGCAGCATCATCATCTGACCCTGAGCTCTGTGCTGACTGACCCTCTGTGGCTGGAAGCGTCGCTGAAGCGGTCTGGGTCTGAGCTGGGGCAGGTGCTGCCTATGATGCTGCTGGTATATCTGTCGTAGGATCTGAAGATGCGATAGACGAAGGGAGCCTCTGAGTAGTCACGGCGACTGGAGCTGCTGTAGAAGGACCTAGGGCATGCATATGTGGTGTTGTAGGCATCCCTATCAACTCGCTAAAAGATGCTCCAAGACTCCTGGAGACTGACGTGTCAGGCACAAATAGCGAGGATGACTGATCTGGTGTGAAGCCCGTCTGAAGTAGTGTGAACTGCGGGGCTACCACTGGCGAGGATAACCACTGGGACACCTGTACTAGCGGAGAAGCAAACAGAGCTGGAGGTTGTCCCTGACTCTAAAGCCCACTGGGCTGTACTGCTCGAGTCGTCGTAGTGGTGGCAGGCTGAGCAATCTGGGGCGAAGGCTATGGCTGTGGGGCCTCAAGAGCTGTCACTACATGCTGCATGAATCCCATAAGCTGCTGCTACATGAGTAACTATTGCTGATGCATCTGCTGCTGCTGCTGCTGGAGGACCTGCTGCTGTCGCTGAAACTCATCCTGACAAGCCTAAAACTGAGCAAAGTTGGCAGCGGTCTCCTAAGCCTGCCTAGCCTGATCCTGCTGCATCTGCTCAAGAATAGCAATGAGAGCGGGGTCCGTCTGTGGTGCAGGTGGAGCTGAGCTAGAACTGCCGGCCTCTGCATCGTGTCTGCGTGGAGGCATCTGAGGAATAGGTAGGTAGTTGTCATCCGAACTGTCACTAGACTCGCTCCTGTCTTGCTGAGCCTCAAGCTGCTCCTCCTCAGTAGCTGCTATACCTCTGATAATCTCATCCTGCTGAGCTGTGGACTCTGGTACATCTGGGTGACGGCGAGGCTGACTGGGTGCCTGAAGAGTGTTGTGTCTGATCCTCTGTGCCATGTTATATGCTGGGAACTCTATGGTGGCACCTCTATACTCTGCAACCATCTCTGGTGTCCTAACTTGCACAGCCTTGAGCATAAGGAATGTGATCTAATGTGCATATGGGAGCTGCCTGCGACCCTTGAAGCCCTCAGCTATCGTGTCCTCCATCTCAGATAGAAGATCCCAAATATCGAACATTATCTGCTACATCAGGGCATTAAGGAGCCAAAGCTGGAGGTGAGTCAAGCCCTCTCTATATCCCAACCTAGGAAGTAGTGTCCTCCTAATGATAGCCTCTAGCATTCTAGCTGTAGGTGTAAGGTCACTGGGGTTCCTCCTTGACCCCTCACCAAAGGGCTCCTTGAAGCAATGGCGCACAAGTTCTATAGGTGGCACCTTACCACCATGAGGATGCCTGGGAGGCTCTTGCTGTCCATAGCAAACCTCATGTAACTTGACAGGCTGCTCCTGTAGCCTCAGTATCTCCTTGGCCCTAAAACTCATCATCCTGTAGTCTCTGCCTCTGAATGCAAAGTGTATAAAGTTATGATGCGGGTCAACGTAGAGCGAAGCATAGAACTGCCGAACCCAAGATGGTACATACAATCCTGTCCGGCCAATCAGATCTGTCAGCCCTGGCAAATATGATAAGTAGGGGCGGATATGCTCTCCGGCTGCTGCCACAATAGACTCTATACTGCAAACCCGCTGAGATCTGAACACTGCCCCACTGTTGAGATAAGCATTGTAGAAATCCTCCTGCAGTGGCGTGTAGAAACCCTCTGCTGCTCTCTCATCCCTCCTCTCAGGAAACCACACATCAAACTCCATGAAGCGAAGCTGCTGAACCTGCTTGGCCGTGGTGGCCCTCAAGTAAAGATGTACCACTGGAGGAGGACCCTGTGGTCTAGGTGGTGGATGAGATCCCCTCCGCTGTGTTGGTGACCTCGGTGAGACTGGAGCACGGGTATGACCAGAGCAGCGTAGCTGTGGCTGTGGTGCTTGCTCTGTCTCCTCGGCCTCCTCGGCCTGCTAGCCCTCCTGTGTCTCTTGAGCTGGCTGAGGCTCTGTTGGTGGGGGCTGCTGCTGTGACTCCCCCTGAGGCTGAGTCTCCTCAATAGCCAGACGACGTCTAGCCATCACGACAGTCCCAGGTGGACTACCATGAAAACACTTAGCCTCCTCAACTGCTGCCCTCTGTGCTAGTGTAAGCTGCTGATCTGCAATCACAACCCCACTGCGAGCACCTCTTTCGGCACGCTCTGCGGCCTCTGCAACTGCTGCTGCACGAGCTGTCTCTGCATCTGGGTACTTCCTCTTCTTGGATGCAATCTTCTTTGTCGCCTTGCCTTTAGGATCTGCAGGCAGGCGAGGCGGGGGCCTCTGATCATCATCTCCTGGTCCACCTCCAACATTCTTGGTGTGAGCCATCTGATTTGTCAAGACAAACTGCCGCTGACAAGAACAACTGCTGCTGTCAAGAGTAACTACCTTGACACTTCCGAGGCTTGGCCTCGATCCGTACTCGCGAGCTTGGCTCCGAGTTGACTGACAACTGCCACACGATCTCAACGGCACCGACTCGCTGCACGATGGAATAGATAGATATACAAATAAATACAATATGTCTAATAGATGCGAAACCCTATGAGAGCAAGCAATGTAGATACGAAATAGAGACGACTGGCTTGCTACCTGACAAACCGGCGATCCGAAAAGATAAGCGACACTCGGGGAACCACCGAATCTAGGGTTAGGGTTGGCGATGAGCAGTGAACAATAGACTGGCGCTGGATGAGGACAGCATGGCAGCTGAGGATCTCTGCACCCGCTGTAGAGGTCGAGCTGTGAAGGCACGGGCACTGCGGCGTGGAGGAGCGGGGTGGCGCAGGAGCACGGGACCGTGCGGTGGCGCGTCAACTGCGGAGGCGCGTGGGAGGAATCTGGGAGCGCGGGAAGGCGATGCGGCGGTGCTGGCACCGAGTGAGTGCGGCGGAGATGCTCGGGCGCGGCGGTGCGAGGAGCTCGGCGCGATGAGTTGCGGTGGCGTCGGCTAGGGCTAGGTCACGGCGGATGCGGGGCAAGGTACGGCATGCGCGGTCATATGGGTCCCCCAACGCGACAGAATAGGAAACGAAAGAAGAGTTCTGATGCCGCACGAGATCTACTGACCGGACGCTCCGGTGGTAGCGACCAGACGCTACCACCCAGCGTTCGATCGATTCCAGAGAGGTCCAATTCCTCTGGAATCACGACGCGTCCGGTGGTCCATGACCGGACGCAGGCAGGGTCCGGTCAACTCAGCCTGTTTCTTCTTCAAACGACCGGACGCTGAGTTGTCTTCTGACCGGACGCTGAAAGGCAGAGTCTGGTCACTCCTTCAGCAGCAGTTCACCTCCTGTGAACTGACCGGACACTAGACATCAGAGTCCGGTGCAGCGTCCGGTCACTCTTTTACAGCAAATCTTCAAAGTTTCTTCACGCTGCCTGTTCCCAATCAAGTCCCAACTTGAATAAGATCCAAATAAACACCAATTAGGACTGATATAAGTGACCTCTCTCAAACCCTCAGGTTTTTCAAAATATTTTGCCTTAGGCTATAATTCTTTTTAAGAAAATAGGCAATAAGAGGGCAATTGAAGATAAACTATAAAACAACATTCATGCATATGCAATACTTGAATGTAAATCTAGTTGCTTGTCAAGTTTGATCCAAGGTTAAGCTTCTTCACACGCTTTTCGGCGGTTATCTTAACCATGTTAGACAAGCCCTATATGCATCACAAAAAAAATAAGCATGTTGTATGTTACAATGAATGCAAGGAAAGACACAAGCTCATCTTTTAGTGAAGTTACTAAAATCAAGTACATTGAGCTCATTCCGCAATCTACAAAATGTAGCCTCATCTAGCGGTTTAGTAAAGATATCCGCCAATTGATCCTCGGTTCTTACACCTTCTAGTGATATATCATTTTTAGCAACATGATCTCTTAGAAAGTGATGGCGAATATCTATGTGCTTGGTGCGAGAGTGTTGAACCGGATTATTTGCAAGTTTTACCGCACTTTCATTATCGCACAAAAGAGGTACTGTATCTAGAACTACACCATAGTCTAGCAAAGTTTGTTTCATGTATAATATTTGTGCACAACAAGCACCCGCGGCAATGTATTCGGCTTCGGTGGTGGACAAAGCCACACTATTTTGTTTCTTGGAGGACCAAGGCACAAGTGATCTACCAAGCAAATGGCACCCTCCGGATGTGCTTTTTCTATCAACTTTGCATCCGGCATAATCCGAATCGGAATAGCCAATTAGTTCAAATCTAGCTCCTTTAGGATACCAAAGGCCAATGCTTGGTGTGTGCTTAAAATACCTAAGGATTCTTTTTACGGCAATTAAATGAGTTTCCTTAGGATGAGCTTGAAATCTAGCGCACATACACACACTAAACATGATGTCGGACCTAGATGCGGTTAAATACAACAAGCTACCAATCATAGAATGATAGAGAGTTTGATCAACTTTGTTACCTCCCTCATCTAGGTCGAGATGTCCATTAGTAGGCATTGGTGCCTTGATTGACTTACATTCATCCATCTTGAATCTTTTGAGAAGATCTTTCATATATTTCTCTTGAGAGATGAAGATCCCTTCTCTCAATTGCTTGACTTGAAAACCAAGAAAGAATGTAAGCTCACCAATCATGGACATCTCGAACTCCTTCGACATCAATTCACCAAATTCTTTGCAAGAGTCTTCATTTGATGATCCAAAGATGATATCATCAACATATACTTGACAAATGAAAATATGCCCATCAAGCTTCTTGGTGAATAGTGTGGTGTCGACCTTCCCAATGGTGAAGCCCTTCTCTATGAGGAAGTCCCAAAGGCACTCTACCACGCTCTTGGGGTTTGCTTAAGCCCATATAACGCCTTGGACAACCTATAAACATGATTAGGATATCTAGGGTCTTCAAATCCGGGAGGTTGATCAACATAGACTAGTTCATTAATAAAGCCATTTAAAAATGCACTTTTCACATTCATTTGATAAAGTTTCATTTCATGATGTGATGCATATGCAAGGAGGATACGAATGGCTTCTAGCCTTGCAACCGGTGCAAAGGTCTCTCAAAAATCCAAACCTTCAACTTGAGAGAACCCCTTTGCAACTAGTCTTGCCTTGTTCCTCACAACAACACCTTGATCATGTTGCTTGTTTCAGAACACTCACTTTGTTCCAATGACTCTTGCACCTTTAGGTCGCTCTTCAAGAGTCCACACTTGATTTCGGGTGAAGTTATTCAACTCATCATGCATGGCATTTATCCAATCTAGATCTTGAAGAGCTTCTTCTACCTTAGTAGGTTCAAAGCAAGAGACAAAAGAGTGATGAGCAATAAATGAAGCAAGTTTTTGTGAACGTGTCATCACTCCCTTTGATGGACTCCCTATGATGAGATCTTGTGGATGATCTTGTAGTAGAGGTGTGTTTCTTCTATTGACCACTTGAGGAGGAGGTTGTGGAGCATCAACATCTTGTGCTTGTACCACCATTTGCTCATGGGATACATGAGTATCTTCATTTTCTACTCTCCCATCTTTTTCACCATCTTGTGGCACACTTGATGAAGAGGGTGGATCAATCACTTGTACATCATCTTCATCATCTTTTGGCTTGATGTCTCCAACTGAAATGTTCTTCATAGCCTCCCTCAATGGTTCATCACCTACATCATCAAGATTCTCATGTGCTCCTTGGGAGCCGTTAGATTCATCAAATTCCACATCATATATTTCTTCAACCAAGCCGGTGGCATGATTAAATACTCTATATGCTTTGGACTTTGATGAGTAACCAACAAGAAAACCAATATCACAACGTCTTTGAAACTTCCCTAGGTGTTGCCGCTTCTTGTAGATGCAGCATTTGCAACCAAACACGCTAAAGAAGGAGACATCTGGCTTCTTCCCATTGAGCAACTCATAAGGTGTCTTGCCAAGGAACTTTTGAAGGAATAGGCAGTTAGATGCATAGCATGTGGTGTTGATTGCTTCCACCCATAGAGCTTCGGGAGTGTTATACTCATCTAGCATTGTTCTTACAAGAGTGATCAATGTCCGGTTCTTTCTCTCAACTACACCATTTTGTTGAGGAGTATAGGTTGTGGAGACTTCATGTTTGATTCCAACTTCATCACAATATGCCTCTATGTTTGTGTTGTCAAACTCTTTTCCATTGTCACTTCTTATCTTCTTGAGCTTCACTTCAAATTCATTTTGTGCTCTCTTGGCAAATTTTTTGAAGCAAGATGCAACTTCGGATTTGTCATGAAGGAAGAACACCCATGTATACCTTGAATAATCATCAACTATCACAAGACAATAAAGATTTCCTCCCAAGCTCTTGTATGTTGTTGGTCCAAACAAATCCATGTGTAGGAGTTCTAGCACTCTTATGGTTGACATGAAAGCTTTTGTTGAATGAGTATTTGCAACTTGCTTGTCGGCTTGACATGCACTATAAAGCTTGTCCTTCTCAAACTTCACATCCTTCAATCCTCTCACCAAATCATTCTTCATTAGCTTCTTGAGTGAACTCATACCAACATGAGCAAGTCTTCTATGCCATAGCCACCCAAGTGTTGTTTTGGTGAATAGGCATGTCTTCAAGTTTGCATCTTCGGAGGTGAAGTCCACTAGATATAAGTTGTTGTATCTAAATCCTTGAAATATCACTTGATCATCATCCTTTTTGGATACAACAACCTCCTTCTCGGTGAACAAGCATTGAAAGCCAAGATCACACAATTGTCCAACGGATAGCAAGTTGAAGCTCAATGAAGCAACATATAGCACATTAGAGATGGAATGATCATTTGATATTGCCACTTTGCCCAATCCTTTAACCTTGCCCTTTGAGTTATCTCCAAATGTAATTCTCTCTTGTCCATCTACTTCTTCATCAAGTGAGGTGAACATACGAGGATCACCGGTCATATGTTGTGTGCAACCACTATCAATAACCCAATGACTTGCACCGGTCTTGTAGTTCACCTACACAAAAGAGATTCAAGCTTTAGGAACCCAAACTTGTTGAGGGCCCTTCACCTTCTCAACAAGTGACTTAGCAACCCAAATCTTCTTAGGCCTATTCTTGTTAGGAGGTCCTAAGAACATGATTTTCATCTTTCCACTAGAATCCTTTCTAAGCATGTAATGAGCATTGAAGGCAAAGGGTCTAGCATGCTTGGGCAAGGGTTGTGGTGGTGGAGTTTGGCACTCATGAGCAAAGTGGCCTTCTTGTCCACACTCAAAGCATTTCTTTGGCTTCGGCTTTGATTGTTGTTGTTGAACTTGAGCCTTCTTCTTCTCTACATGTGCCACATATCCAATGCCACTTCTATCCATCTTCATAACGGTGTTCATAAGTAGCTCACTTTGAAGATATTTGCCTCTTGTGAACTTGCTCAATCCAACCTAGAGATGCTCTTTCTCTAACTTAAGTTTCTTGTTCTCTTCCTTAAGAGCATCATTGTTCTTTTCTTTCTTGAGCTTCTTGTTTTCCTCTTTGAGCTTCTCATTCTCAAGGATCAAGTCACTATCATGATCAAGGGTTTCTAGCACAATGGTGTTGTGGCTTTTGATTTCTTCAAGTTCTCTCTTGAGCTTTGCATTGTCATTCTTGAGCTTGACATACTCATCATAGTCATTGCACTCAACCACTTGCTTGCCCTTGATACTAGAACCTTGCTCAATGCTCTCAATGATCAAGTCATCACATGATGTAGCTATATCAATCTTAACAACATGGTTAGTAGCATCATGCGGCTCATTGGATAGAAATTCTTGAGCAATAGCAAGATTATCATGATTAATCTTAAGAGTAGTATATTCATCTTTTAGCTTGTTGTGGCTAGTGATGAGCTCATTGTGCACCCACTCAAGTTTATCATATTTATCTTTAAACTCTTTCTTAGAAGATTTGAGCTCCTTGAGTTTGGATGACATAGCATCATTTGCTTCTCTAAGCTCAACATTAGCCTTTTCTATTTCATCACATTTTGCTAAAAGTGAATCATTCTTAGCATCTAGTTTTTTATTTTTAGCTCTACTCTTTCTAATGATCTTAGTGTATTGTCATAGTATTTTAACAAGATCATCATATGAAGGTGAATCATCATCATCATCGCTATCACTATCATTATCACTAGCTTGCTCATCATCACTACTATCATCATTCTTAGTTACCTTGCGTTCACCCTTGGCCATAAGGCATAGGTGTGTAGAGGATGATGGCGGTGGTGGCGGTGAAGATGAGAGATCAATAGCTATGGCGGCCACCTTCTCATTATCACTATCATCATCGGATGATCCACTAGATGAATCAATGTCCATGAGCCAATCACCGACAATGTAGGCCTTTCCACTCTTCTTTTTCTTGTGGAAGTCTCTCTTCTTGCCATCTCTCTTCTTGTATGGCTTGTTCTTTTTCTTTTCATCTTCTTCTTCATTGCTTGAGTCATCTTTCTTGCCCTTAAACTTATTCTTGAACTTGTCTTTCTTGGGCTTGGTGCATTGGTGTGCTAGATGACCAAGTTCACCATAATTGAAGCAATCCATTTCGGAGATTGGCTTTCTCCTAGAGCTTGTGAAGAACTTCTTCTTCTTGCCATCGAACTTGATGCCACTTTTGTTTAGCTTCTTTAGCATCTTGGTGGCTTTCTTCACCATGAGAGCAAGATCTTCATCTTCATCTTCTTCATCACTTGAACTCTCATACTCAAGTCTTGCTTTGCCCTTATCTTGACTACATTTGAATGCTAAATCTTTTTCTTTCTTCTTAGTAGAGGATGAGCCATCTTGAGGTGTGATGTGCATGTACATCTCATGAGCATTGATCTTTCCTAAGATTTGTGTCGGTGTAGCGGTGGAAAGATCACCTTGATGTAGCACGGTCACAATATGCCCATATTTGTCAATGGGAAGGACACTCAAGATCTTTCTCACAACATCAGACGGTGACATTTGAGTAAGTCCAAGCCCATTGACTTCCTCTACAAGAACATTCAAACGCGAATACATTTCATTAGCACATTCTTTAGGAAGCATTTCAAAAGAGTTGAGCTTTTTCATGACAAGATGATAGCGTTCCTCATGCTCACTCTTTGTTCCCTCATGGAGCGCACTAATGTCCGACCATAGTGCATGGGCGTCTTTGTGGTTCCTTATACGGTTGAACACATCTTTGCAAAGGCCTCTAAAGATGGTGTTGCGAGCCTTTGCATTCTATTTTTCATAGTTCACTTCATCGCCTTGAAGTTGTGCGGGATTCCTAGGTCTTGGGAACCCATGTGAGGTGGCTCTAAGTATTCCAACGTCTAGAGCTTCTAGGTACGCCTCCATGCAAATTTTCCAATATGGAAAATCATCCCCCTCGAAGATAGGAGGAGGTCCATCCCCGTGAGACATCTTGCTCTATGCGATTAAGCTTAAAAACGTGAGCACAAGGCTCCGATACCAATTGAAAGGATCAAGATGCCCAAGAGGGGGGGGGGTGAATTGGGCTAATTCCAAATTTCTTCGCAATAAACAAGTCCTATGGTTAGCCCAATTAACCCCTTGTGCCTAGAGAAGTGTTTGCTATTGATCTAAAGCACAAAAGTTTAGCAACCTAGTTCCAATCCTACTCTAGCATGTCAATTCTAGGAATGTAAATGACAAGAATTAAAATGCTCAAAGTAAATGCTCAAAGTAAAGAGAGGAGAGGAAACGCGGCGATGTTTTGCCGAGGTATCAGAGAGTCACCACTCCCCACTAGTCCTTGTTGGAGCACCCACTCAAGGGTGTAGCCCCCCCTTGATCCGTGCAAGGATCAAGTGCTCTCTACGGGTTGATTCTTTGACACTCCGTCGCGGTGAATCACCCACAACCGCTCACAGCTTGAGTTGGGTCATCCACAAGCTCTCCGGATGATCACCAAGCTCCCAATCACCACCAAGCCGTCTAGGTGATGGCGATCACCAAGAGTAACAAGCACGAACTCTCACTTGACCACAACAAGCCTAGGGAAAAGGGTGGATGCACACTTTGGTACTCTTGATCTTCACTAATGAGGGCTCTCTTTGGATTCTCAAATCTCAATCACCTCACTAGGACCTTGCTCTTCTTGGCACTCTCTAAGGTGTGTTTCAGCTGTTGAAATGAGCAAAAGTAACTCCACACACGAGTGGAGCTTCTATTTATACGACAGTCTAAAAAACGAACCGTTATGTGCCTCTGCGGGGTGACCGGACGCTCCGGTCTGTTCAACCCGCACACCAGTGTTTACGAGTTGACCGGACGCTGGCAGGGTCCGGTCACCACTGATCGGACACGTTCGGTCCCATTTTTCCCTCACTAGATGCTTACTATACTCGACCGGACGCTGGACCCTCAGGGTCCGGTCAGCACTGACTGGACGCGTCCGGTCGCAGATTTACTCTTCTGGAACCTTACTGGAGTCGACCGGACGCTGGCCCTCAGCGTCCGGTCACTTGACCTCTCCAGCGTCCGGTCAAACCGGACTAGTTCACCTCAGTCAAATGAACTGACCGGACCCTGCGGCTAGCGTCCGGTCGCACCGAAACCAGCGTCTGGTCAGTCTTTGACCCTCCATTGACTTCCAACTCTCGATCATTTGTGAATGAAGTTTGCTCCAATTGATCTTAGGCATATTTAGGAGCTACCTAGTGCTAGTTTTAACAAGTGTGTACCACACCTAACTCACTAGAGTCACCTAGGTCAAGCTACCCATCCATACCCCCCTTAATAGTACGGCCAAAGGAAAAACAAATTCCTAAACTACTCTAAGTGTCTCTCCAACTCCAATCGACACTTAGAACTAGTCATCCTTAACCTTGTCGTCCATCCTTTGAAAACCGAAACGATTTCCATCGTAGGGGCATGACAACCTTGATTGCCCAATCAATCTCCATTACCGTGACCTAACTTAATTGCCTCTGCAAAACACATGTTAGTCACAGTAATCTAACATTGTCATTAATCACCGAAACCCAATTAGGGGCCTAGATGCTTTCAGGGTCGAATTGATGAAAATAGCTCACCAAGCTCTGTGTTAAATTAAATGCAAGGTTAACACTATTTTGTAGAAATGCTTGTCCATTGAAACTCCTAACTACAGCGCAAAACAAATTGAGGAGTTCCTATGGAACATTGTGTCGACTTCACAATGATGTCTTGTCACCAAAATAGGAGGTGCCCTTGTTAAGTTGGCTACTTTGACTACAATGTGGCCACCATCAGAATAGCGAAGACAACAAGAAGCTAGCAAGAGCTTAGTCATCCATTTCACATCCACCTCGCCATCAACTTTGGCTCGAGGGGCTCATTGTTAGGTTTTGGCATCTACAGCAACTTCGCGTCATCACCACCTTCGATTCAAGGGCCTCACTATCAACTTTGGCATCATCATCAACTCTACCATGACATCACCTTCAATACAAAAGAGGCTCGCTGTCATCTTTGACAACAACATCAACTCCGCCTCACCAGTACATTTGAATTGAGAGCCTCACCATCACCTTTGGTGTTGGCGTTAGCTTTGCCCCACCATTGAATTTGTCTCAAGTAGTTCGTCGTTATCTTTGGTGTTGACATCAGCCTCACCTCATCGTCACCATCAGCTCAAGGGGCTTACCATCAGCTTTGGTCTTGTTATCAACTTTGCCACACATCATATCACCTTTAGCATGAGGGGCTTTCCATCAGCTTCGGTGACAACATCAACTCTGCCTTACCGCCACCTTCGGCTCGAGGAGCTCACCGTCAGCTTCGGTATCGACATCAATTCTGCACTACTTTCACCTTCAGCTCATACTTCAGAGAAGCTAGTCGGTGCCTCGGTGAGGTGCTAGGCTGCTACTACCTACTAACTGCTTGGCGTCGTGGCCCCTAGTTGTCCAAGGTCCGCTAGGCATATAGTGTTGTTTCCTATTGGGGCAAGTGTTGGATAGCGGCTGTCGTAGGCCACTGGCTGCACTATGCTGACCACCTACCACCTAGGGTCTCGGGGTTGCTACCAAGTGGTGGCCTCAGAGCTGGCGGCGCCGTTGAATGCTAGCCGCAACCATGAGCAGACCTGTGTAGTAGGGCCATGTGGTCGCTGGACTAGGGGCCAAGAAGGAGGAGGTTATGTTATGTTACCACTTACCATTGTATGCCACCTTATTCTAAATATGTTATGTTACCACTTACCACTTATTCATGTGATTAACGCTTACGAATGCATTCTAATATTGAGAATGACACCACAACACAATTATGAATATGCCATAATGGTTGATATTATGGGAATTATGCCATTATGGTATATTCATAATTATGCATGATAAAAGGTATTGATTCATTGTCGTCCTTCTCTGTTAGCATAATCTGCTAGCACAACAAATTGACTCATGTAGTTAGTGTTGTTCGACCAAATTTGCCATTTGGTTAGAAATAATACTTCTATGGTTCTTACCAAGATATCCAGTTCTTTTTGTCATTGTCATTTGTAGACATATGTTGTGTTGCGTGGTGGTCATAGATGTTATAGTCTTTGGACTTGCGTACAAGTGGTTTCCTAGCTAACATTGACTTCCCTCATGTAGTGACAATTCTTTCAAGGTTTTCATCTAACTTGCTGAATTGTTCTGACAATTGACTATATATTTAGGTATCCTAGTTTCAGCCATTGAGGTTGTCAATGGAAAAATAGTCTTTTTAGCTTTGTTTTTCTTATCCTGGTCCATGCTTCAGAGATGTTTGGTTGACACATAATCGGGCATTGGTATGTTAGATTTGGAGGAGTTGAAACAATATATTGGTGTAGCATATTCATGAAAGCTGTGATTTGTTTCACTAGGTGAAATAGGATACATGTTATATGAATTACCATAATCTTTGTTCCATTCATGTGATGTCCATGTGTTGTTAGGAGCACTACTAGAAATATCCACTTATATGATGAAAATCTTAATGATGAATCCGAAACTGTCATAGAGTATCGCTTTTTATGACTAATATTTATGTTTCATCATAGATCAGTGGTGATGATCCTCCAACCCTCCCTATCTATGACGAAATTAGGCATTGTCACGCGAAAGCTTCATAGAACAGCACAGGTTTCGTCACAAAAAAAACTCGCGCGCCTGTTCCTGCTCATCTATGACGATCCTCTTTAGAACTATGACGACTAGGGCTTCGTCATTGAACTAATTACACATCTGTGATGAAGTTTTCGATTTGTAATGAACGACACCTCGTCATAAATCTCCACATGGTCCTTTCTCCATCCGACTTGTACCTGTGGGACCTGCAGTTACTCATCCATGACGCTTTTAATTCATCATAAAAGTCTCCGCTCGGTCCTTCTCCATCCAACGTGTACTTGCGAGACCCTTCTGCATCCGACCTGTGGGACCAGACGTCCGGCGTGTACTTGTGGGACCTGTAGTTACTCATTCGTGACAGTTGCAATTCATCATAAAAGTCTCCGCTTGGTCCTTTCTCCATCCGACGTGTACCTGTAGGTCCCTTCTGCATCCGACCTGTGAGACCAGACGTCCAACGTGTACCTATGGGACCTGTAGTTACTCATCCGTGATGCTTGCAATTCGTTATAAAAAGTCTCCGCTTGGTCATTTCTCCATTCGACGTGTACCTGCAGGACCCTTCTGCATCTAACCTGTGGGACCTGATGGCTTACGTGTCACGTCTACATGTGGGACCTTTCTCCATCACCATCCGACGTGTGGGACCCGATGGCTTGCGTATCACTTTTACCATGTGTGCCGTTGGGGTTTAATTTCTCAAAAAAAGGTCTGATAGCTAGGAGTCAAACGCGGGATCTAGATCCAGGAATGGAACGTCTTTACCATTGCGCTAGACGCCCGGCTGTGCTGATATCTCTTTGGAGACGCTATAGTATCCTATTGGCTGTGTGGATGCCCTATAGGTTTGACCTATATTGGATATCCCCTGCAAGTGGAAACAAATCTGTGCCTGCTAGACTTGCGGCGGCGGTGGAGTCGGAGGATCCCCGGTCTGCTGTGGTGGCTCTAGCATCCTTTTAGTGGCGTGGCAGCGCTCTCCCGGTGGAGTGTGGCAGCATTGGCGTCCGCGTGATAAGGTGTGTGCCGCGGCAGAGGCGCCATGTAGCCGAGCCATGCCAGTTCATAGAACAATGGTATGAGTACCTTCTTCTGTGATTATAGGACTGAGTACATATAAAGAAAGACTATTCTGTATGAATTTCAATTGAAATCATTGCTTTTGTCACATAAAAATAGAAAACCAGACTGTCCCATAGTATAATATGAACAAATGCACAGATTAGTGCTCTCGAACACTATATGCTTTGTCCTATGCTAGTTTTGCCATTGTCCACCCAATGGTCTAAACTCTAACGAACTTTGCATACTTTTGCTACAACAGATGGACAGATCCTGGATTCCTAATGGATGACCATTCTCACTTACGCTCACCAATGGAGTTGAAGAGTTCATCGAGTGGGTTAAACAAAAATTCTCGGAGCAAAAGATCCCTTGCCCGTGTATTCAATGTCTTAACTAGGTGTATACAACTTGGTAGGAGGTGAAGGACCACTTATGAACATAATGTCACCCACATACACCACATGGATTCATTATGGGGAAGAGGGAGGAGGTACTGACATTATAGAACCATCAGATGTGCATGGATCTCATCATGATGGTTGGATTGTAGAGGAGTAGGAGTACAGCGATGATAACATATTACCAGATTTTGATGATTGTTAAAAACCTGTTGACATTTGAAGAGCGGGCTAGAAGAGTCCCAAAGTTTAAAAGAGTCTTGGATGATTTGAAGCAATCAGTTTCTTCTGGATCTACCTTCTCAAGATTCTCCTACCATGTCAGGTTGCTCTATATCAAGTCCCACTATCGAGTTAGCAACAACTATTTTGATATACTGTTTGCATTGCTGTTAGATGCATTCCCTAAGAGCAACGTACCAAAATCATGTGAGGAGGCACGCAAATATGTTCAAGAATTGGGACTTGGTTATGAAAGTATCTAGGTGTGCAAGAACAATTGTGTGTTGTTTTGGGGTGATCGTGAGAAATTGGAAGTGTGCCCAAAATGCAAAGAGTCTAGATGGGAGGATGCAAATGGTAGCAGGCGGGTTCCTCATAAGGTTTTTAGGCATTTTCCTCTAATACCGAGGTTGTAGAGGATCTTTGTTGCTTGAGGAACAGTAGCGAACGCCAAATGGCATGAGACTAAGTGAGAGAAGAATACTGATAAAATGAGCCATCCAGCAGACGAGGAGGCATGACAGTACTTTGATAGAAAGCACAAAACTTTTGTAGATGATCCAAGGAACTTGAGGCTTGCCATTGCCATAGATGGTTTCAATCCATTTGGCAACTTTACCTCGACATATAGTATGTGGCCTGTTCTTGTAATGCCTCTGAACCTACCACTATGAGAATGTGTGAACCCATCGAATTGCTTTATGTCTCTACTAATCCCGGGCCCAACCTCTCTAGGAAAGGATTTTGATGTATTCTTGGAGCCTCTTATAGACAAATTGCAAGAACTATAGAAGGGTGTCAACACTTTTCATGTACTATATCATGATGATAAGGAAGGCTTCACTCTATGCGCTGCCGTGCTTTGGTGCATACATGATTTTCTAGCATTGAGCACCTTGTCAGGCCAAACTACAAAAGATTATTATGGATGTATTTATTGTGACAAAAATCCATTGTCAAGGAGGCTAAGAAAGAAGCTAGGCTACCTTGGACATTGTCGTTACCTTCCTAGGAATCACCCTTGGAGGAAGAGCTTGGATTTTGGTGGCAAAATTGAGGACCGAGATGCACCGGAAAAGTTCACCTTAGAGGAGGTCCTTGAGGAACTCGAGAAGATGAAAGATGTTTGCCCAGGTAAGCACGGTGGAAAAATGAAACGAAAGCGTGGAGAGCCAGTGATTTATAATCAAAAATCTGCTTGGTGGGGGCTGCCGTATTGGAAGGACCTATTGCTGCCACACAATCTTGATGTCATGCACATTGAGAAGAACATATGTGAAAACATTCTTTGGACATTGCTAAAAGTGGAGGGCAAGACAAAGGACACAATGAACGCTAGGCTAGAATTGCATGATACGAACATAAGGCCTCAATATCACGGCGTGTAGCAAGGTAGCTCGCTTAAATTCCCGGAAGCTCGCTATGTCACGAAGGAAAAACATGGAGTAGAATTTTGAAAGTTCCTTAAAGGTGTCAAGTTTCCAAATGGTTATGCAGCCAACCTAGCAAAATCCATAAGTGTACATGGTACCAAGGTAGTTGGCAAGATGAAAACACATACTTGCCATGTCCTTCTCTAGAGGATCATACCTGCAGGCTTAAGAGGTTTTGTTCCCAAAGATGTATACGAAGCTATTTTAGAACTTGGGAACTTCTTTAGGCAACTGTGCAGTAGAACTCTGAGGAAAGAAGTCGTGAAAAAGTTGAAACGAGACATCCCACTCATCTTATGCAAGCTTGAGAAGATTTTTCCACCGGCCTTTTTCGATACTGTGGTGCACTTGGTTGTCCATCTACCTGAGGAGGCACTTCTTAGAGGGCTCGTATAGTACGGATGGATGTACCCAATAGAACGGTGACTGGGCACGTTGAAGAATTTCTTAAGGAACAGGGTCAGGCCTGAAGGATCCATTATGGAGGCTTACTTAGAAAGTGATATGTTGGCATTTTGGGAGAGGATCATCGAAGATGTTCCAACAAGATATAACTGAGATGACAATATGTCACATGATGGGCCAGCAGATGGTGACACCTCTATTTTCATGCATAGTGTCAAGCCCATTAGCAAAATTACATCAACGAACATCGATGATAAAGCCAAAATCAATAAGCTAGCTTGGTATGTGCTTAATAACTGCGACAAGGTTGGAACATATGTGGAGTAAGTATGATTTTTTATATGCTGATTTGTTGTTTCCTATATTACGTATGAATTGTTACCAATAATAATACTTATATGTGCTACGGAAAATATAGACAAATTTTAGAGGAAGAAGTGGCAAGTGATGATGTTGATAGTAGGCTAGCAGCAGAGTTTCCAGCGTGGTTTAAGTCTCATGTAGGTGATTACCATATTTTAGTTTGTTAGGCCTATCATTGGTAGAATTATATGACAACTTAGTGGTGACGGTGGTTTCATGTTTGTGTGCAAATCGAGGAGCTACGTAGAGAGAAACCAACAGAGATCAGTGAAGGTTTGTATGCACTATCATGTGGTCCTGATACTTGAGTCCAGGTCTATGCAGCTTGCAGTTTTAATGGAGTCAGGTATAGCACTGTTGACCGCGAGAAATCCCTACGTACATAGAACAGTGGTGTCATGATCGCCGACGCACATGAAGTCCAATCAGTGGAATTTTATGGTGTCCTTAGAGAAGTTATTCAGTTGATGTATAACTCCAATGTACAAAGCCATAGGACGGTGGTTCATATGTGCCATGACTGGTACAATCTAGCTAGCAATACTAAGTCTACAGGCATTGATGATGATGAACATTTTAGATCCATCAACATTAAATCATTCTGGTACAAGGGTGACCCTTACATTCTCGCGACATAGGCAAGGATGATTTTTTATCTGTAGGACACCTCCTTGGGCAAAGATTGGTGGGTCATGCAGAAGTTCGAATAAAGGGATACGTATGACGTGAATGAAGTCCTGCAGGGTGATGGTGATCAGGTTATGCACGAAGCTAGTCATGATGGAGAAGGCACTGTCATTGAAGCCAATTTAGAAGACCTTCTAAGAGATAAGATGGAAGCAATTGGCATACTTGAAGGCAGTGAGGATGAAGATGAGGATGAAGATGATACTGGAATCCAGTATTGTAGTGATGACAGTAACTATGGTGGCATAGATCATATGTCTAGATATGATGATGACTTGTAGGAGATTTCATGTATAATCTTTGGGAAAACTTGTATTCTAAAACTGCACTTTCTTTGGATTTCTGGCTTTGTATTCTAAACATGTTCGGTATGCTCAGTTGTTATAAACTTGTGCTTCAGCGGACATAGCTTTGTCCGCTAGGATCAATATTGCACTATGCGGACTGTCTGTTGTGTACAAGACTATTCCATTCTACTACAACTAGTACTACTTGTTATAGGTTCATATACACTACATCAACCATTGACATAAGGCATTCCTTTCACATAGCATGCTTCAATCACTACGGCGAGATTAGTAATCAGTTCTACTAGCATGCCAAGTACGTATACTAATACGTGTCTAGTTTACCAAACCGGGGCACAAAGCAACCCTTGCACGCTTACCAATAGTGAATTGAATGCAGGAGGAAAGCCTGTGCAGTTATTTCACTCAAAAACGTAGTCATAATAGTCAAGGGGCAGACTGATGAGTGAAGAGGAGTTGCTTTCGTAAGCAATTTCTCTTAGTTGGTTTTGCAGAGACATGCAGCAGCTAGCTAGAGACGACTACAATTTTTATTATCCAACGAGAGATCAAATGGACAACGGCGAACTTTCTAGCGTGTGCAGTAAAAATGCAATAGCTATGCCTCCTCCATTGCGCATTAGATCGAGGCGACACTTGTTCAGATGAACTCCTCGCTGCATGGTTCTTGCAAATTCAACAAATTTTATCGAAGACATGAGTTGGGTTCAGCATAGATCAAAGCCACTCATGACTACTACCACTACTGATAGGTTTTTGGTTCACCAAATCGAGGCACAAAGCTACCCTTGCGCGGTTGGCAAGAGTGAGAAGTGTTCGGCCCAGTTAGATGGATGGTGCTCGGAGATAATGGTAAACGTTACTTTGTGAACCAAAATATTTGCACAAATGCGCACATTACATGCTAGATAGAAAGATAACATAACGGCAAACCAGACTTCATATAGATATATATATGTGGAGTACAGCTACGATCTACCATCTACCATAAGAGGAGAGCAGTGCCATCCCACTACTCAAAGGCATCCAACTATTACCTAGACATACTAGTTCTAACTACAGATGATTAACATGACTTCATACTAATTCTAACGGCATGAGGCAGCATACTAGACATCTCCGCCACGGCGAAATGGCGGGGCCAAATGATCCCTTCAGTCCATCCAGCCCTGGTTCCTCACCAGGGTGCGATGGCAGGAAATGTTCTTATTGTTGGTGTAGTAGCCGTCTCGGAGGCCACGTGCCTTTGCTAGGACATGCGCCCTAGCGTCGGCCTCGTTCCAACCACGGGTCTTACGGTTGGGGCAGATGGGGCACACCAGGCCGCCGAACAGGCTCATGCGGATGAATAGATTCAGGCCTGTGGGGATAGGCATTGGGTAGCCGTGTAGACGATCATCATCAGAGTCCATCATGATGTTTCCTTGAGAGCCGTCAGACTCGGCCACGGCCTCGGCAGACGGCGAGGGGGATTGCGATGGTGGAAGAGACCCACTCCCGCCAGGAGCAGATCTGGCAGCAGCGAGTGGACCCAGCGATGGCGAGCGAGACCGCACCATGGCTAATGGTGGTGAGTGAACCACTAGTGGCCATGGCATCAACGTCGTCGTCGAGGGCGACCGGGAAAGCAATGGCAGCCTCGAAGATGGCCTACGGTAGCGCGACGGGAACACCGATCTCCCACGACTGTACATCGGCACTGCTGTGACAGAACCGATCAATTTATAAGAGCACAAGTACAAAAACAATCGCTGAAACGATCAAATTCTCGCACTTGAGCCCATATAACCCGGTAGTCAACTGAAACCACGAAGGATTTCAAACCAACTTGCATACAACCAAGATCACAGTAATTCAACATAACAAGCCACATGTTACATCCATTTCACAAGTAGTTTGCAAGTACCTCATACATCAGAGTACACATAGTTATTACAAAACAAGTTCACAAATAGCGGAAGCAAAGTAGTTTGAGACCATCACACACACTTAGTTCAAATACAAGCTAGCACCATAGTCATATCCAGCAAAAGCAGTACAATAAGATAACATAGATGATCATGCCCATGATCTAGTCTTCAACCCCAGCAGGGTGGAGACAATACTTGTAGTAGCCGTTATAGAGCATGTCATCTACAACAAGAGGGAATAAACCCTGAGTACGAGAATGTACTCAGCTAGACTTACCCGTCATAAACCAAAATAAATGACACCAAGGAGTATGCAAGGCTTTATCAGTGGATCTTGCTGGACAACCTTTTTTCATAAAAGCTTGAGTGACTATTAGCATTATTCACCTGTACTAGCAGTAACTTTTAGCCATTTCCTACCATCTATATTAGCACCTGTACTAATCAATCATTTGATTTAGTTGCAAACAATAATTACCATATCAGGTATTTCGTTGTATCATCATCATCGATTTAACCATCAAGTTCCATTAAGTGCATCTACGTTGCCGCTGCTCAGTCAAGTTCTCACTATCTGGGAGAGACGGCGATTCGAATCGATTCCTATCCAGCTAGAGGGGTATTCCTAACACAAACCCAGGCATACCGCGCGAAGGCAGCCTTAGGTCACCTTTGGTACATCTCAGGAATCGCGGCTCCGAGCAGCGCCGCACCCTCAGGGAGTCCACTCTGCCAGGTGGTCAATCTCACCTCGGACTTATGCCAATAGCTCCCCGCACATCCTTACTACCGCCAGGGTGCGCACTTTCACTTCTCGGTCTTCCGGCCTAAGTTGAGCTACTTGGCTTCGCGGTCGGAACGAGTTATCCGGCCAACTAAGTGATAGGCATGCATTCAACATGACATGAGGACGTACAGCGAATCGGTCCTTAAACGACACAGACGGGGATAGATTGACACCCAAGACCTCCATGCCTTGTTGCTGCACTACCGTCATCTCGTCCGGTCTCTTTTCAATATGAACACATGGTTCTTTTTCATGATAGCAATTATAGCCAACCGTGACCAGAGCTCATCCTACATCTCGCAGGTGACAGGAAATCACCCGACTTCTACCGGTCTAAGCATAGCTAAGCATCATTCGATCCTACACTTAATTAGGATTCATAGGATTTTATCTGGACAAGGTAAGGATATAATGCAACAATTGGTTCCAACCAATTCCTATACTTAATGCATCATCAACAGTAAAAGATACTCAAGATATTTGTAAAAACATGGGAGACTTAGAATGCTCCGGGGCTTGCCTTTCAGAAAAGATGAAGGTTGGTGATCAGGGCACTCAAGAACTTCTTCGCTTGCTCCTTCTTCGGGGGCCTGCACCTCCGGCTCCTGAGCTTGCTGCTGCTCCTCCGGATGTACTGGCTCGAATTCCAGAAGCGTGACTCCCTCCGAAACACCTATTCCATGCATATGCATAGTATAAGAATCATGCATGCACAAGAGATGGAAGATGATGATGAAATGTACAGCCATGTATGAATGGACGCATGAAAGACACAATAATACAAGATTAACATCGACTTTTACCGAGTAGGTGCATATCTCTTTTAGAAAACAAGAACGGCACACTCACCAAGTTCTAATAACCTAAGATAAAGTTGTTCATCTTCAGTAAGAGGTCTAGCACCTGCAACTAACAATTTATCTTAATTAGCCTAGCATCTAAATCATCACATCAACTCATATAAAGCAAACAAGTCATTCATTTCACTCAACAGTTTTGCAGGCTGCAACAGCAGCAACAAGTTTGACCTATAACTGGAGTTCTACAGATCAAAATACCCTGATTTAAGACTTTCTGGAAATCTTATAAAATTATTTACGACTTTCGTTTAATCACCAAAGTCTAATTCAAACTCGAACTACGTCAATCAGACTGATGTTGCAAAACTATCCGTGGATTCCAGAGAGCAGGCAGTTGGAAGTGCTGTCTTCCAACTGACATAACTCTCAAACTATTAGGCCAAATGCCTTGAAATTTTACCACAAGCTAGATAAACAAGTTTCCTACAACTTTGTTATTGACTACTTTCACAGCAAACATCAAATTCACCAGTTAATTCGCTTAACTCTAAAATCTATCTAGAAAGTCACTATAAATGAATTATAGCGAAAATAATATTTCATTACAAACAAGAATAGCACTATAAGTACTACCAATGCTACCAACAGTTAACGTACATCAAATGAACACTAGAAAACAAAGTGGCCATTCCTAAGTAAATTATTTTCATGCCTTTATTAATTTATTTAGATACTTAGGTTAAATAATAAACACCTATCCAAATTGTATAGAAAATTCTACAAAAATTACAGTAGCTTATACATGTCCCAAATAGACTACTGTATAAATTTCACATCATTTCAACAAACATAACATCCTACACAAAAATGACAAGACCGTAGGGCTTAAAATAGCATAAATAGTAAACCCTAGTGAAAAGTGTCAAGCAACAGATTTTATATTTTTCTTAGGTTCATCATAACACCATAACACTGTACAAAAAGTTTCATGCTCACTGGATACATATTTTTACCATGAAAAATAGCACAAGAAACTCCTAATTATAAAAGGGAAATTAATAACTCAAAAATTATCCATGCAATGACTCTCAAATTTTTACCAAAGACTATAATTATCAATAATAGCTCACCCACAAAATTTCATAATTTTTGGAGCACAGGAACTCAAGATATAAATTAAACAAGTTTGCATTCATTTAAAAACACATTTCAAGTTTCAATTTAAATCTTCCAAAAATTCCACTACAAGTGCTCATGTTATATTTTTCCTAAATACTACAGTTCACTGTGATTCTACCAAAATTAGCATCACTCCATTTGGATCTACCAATCTCTACATATAGATTTTACAAAATAGCATCAAAATCTGCATTTAAAATCAAGTCTAAAACTCTATGAGTCATTGATAGGCGGGGCCCACGGAGTCTATGGACCCACCGGCCAGTCGCAGACGAAGCAGGGGAGGTCGTTGACCGGCCACCGCTCGACGACGGCTAGGAGTCCGGCGAAGGGGGTGGCACCAACGTGCACATCACGTTGTCCCGCACCGATGGGAGTAGAAAACGGACCCCCTAGCTATAGAAGAGGAGGTCGCCGGCGGCAATGGCGGTTGCGGCGGCGCTGCGCGAGGCACGCCGGCCAACTCGGGTCATGGCGGTCCGACCTAAGCTTGGCGTGAGCATCTAGGGTTCGCAGGGAAACTGAGGGAAGGGAGAGAAAGGAGTGAGAGGGCTCCGGTGGTGGTTTGCCACGGCGAGCTCAACTCCGACTCCGGCGGCAATGGCGCTCCACTGCGGAGAAGAAGAACACGGCGTCTACCTTGACTCTCCGGCTCAGTGGCGAGGTGGACGAGCTCTAGAGGGTGACGATGGAGTCGTGGTTTTGCTGGAAGCAGCATTTTCACGGCGGCGAAGGAGCTAGGCGACGGCGCGGCTTGGCGAGAATGGCGGAGCGGCGCTGCTTTGCTCTCGGTGGCTCAGACACGCGCAAGAAGGAAAATAGAGAGCAAGGGCGAGTGGGAGGGCAGGCGGGCACGGCCTTCAAGCGGTCGCCAGCGGGCAGCAGCGTTGGGCCAACAACGGCGCATGGTGGCCACGCGGCGGCCGGTGTCTGAGCCCGGTCGGCACTGTGCCGAGTGCAAACTTTCAGCATTCAGTCGCCGATCAACTAACTGACAGCGCATATTCATCACGTCCCAACTCAAAAACGGTGGCGAGTTAGCAAATTCTCCTTGAAGCAAAGATGTAGAGCTACTATAGGGCTACAATTGTTCTATAGAAACCTTTAGCTAATTCGCAACGAATAACGAGTTACATCAAACCAAATTCGGCTCCATCAAACTGGAAACACAGCAAACACTTAGAAAAATTCTAAGTGTAGAATCAGCACTGGTTTCTGGCTTGTGGGCCCAAATTGAACATGTTCTACACATTTTCATGAGTTGGCTCCTAAACAAAGTTTGTTCCTTATAAAATTTGCTACAACTTTGCTTTAGGTTGCTCAGACATGCAAACACTCTAAGTTGTACTTTTTAAATAGTCAAACCAAAGCGCTCTAGGGGTCAACACAAGTCAAACAATTACTTGGAAGTGTAATTAGGCAAGATGGTCAACATGAACATTGTTGCTAATGACATTCTAAGTGTAGCTAAGTTGTTTAAGAGGACATTTGGCACACATTTGCATAGACCACACATGAGCACACACAATTGCTAGCATAAAACCAAGCAGTTCAAATAGAAACACACATGAAATGATACATTCATAATGGTATGATGCTTATGAATGAGATGATGATGCTCATGCTCCTGTGATGCAAGTGTTTTAGTGCAACCATAACACTGGGGTGTTACAGCCCTCCCCCCTTATAAAAATCTCGCCCCGAGATTTGAAAAGCGTACCATTTTGAATAAAAGGTAGGGTATACATCCTTCAAATAATCTTCCCGTTCCCACGTTGCATCGCTCTCACTTGCTTGGTTACTCCACATAACCATGTAGAACTTAACCACACGGTTCCGGGTTACTCTTTCTCTTGTGTCGATAACCCGCACTGGCCTTTCTTCATAGGATAGATCTGATTTCAACTTGATATTTCTAAGTGAAACTCTTTCTTCGGGAACACGAAGACATTTCTTCAATTGAGAGACATGAAAAACATTGAAGATAGCTCTCATCTCGTAAGGTAACTCTATCTTGTAAGCTACATTTCCACTCTTTTCTATGATCGGATATGGGCCTACATACCTAGGTGCAAGCTTCCTCTTAACTCCGAATCACTGCACACCTTTCATCGATGACACTTTCAGATAAACGTGATCACCTACTTCAAACTCAATGGGCTTTCTTCTTTTATCCGCATAGCTTTTCTGCCTAGCTTGAGCTGCTTTCATATGTTTCTGGATAGTACAGACTTGTTGTTCTGCCTCTTCGACGAAATCAATGCAGTAGTATCTCCTTTCTCCAGATTCAACCCAGTTCAAAGGAGTTCTACACTTGCGGCCATACAATGCTTCAAACGGGGCCATCTTGATGCTTTCTTGATAACTATTATTATAGGAAAATTCAGCCAAGGGTAACCACTTATCCCACAAACCTTTGGATGATATGACACAAGCTCTCAACATGTCTTCCAATATCTGATTCACTCGCTCCGTCTGTCCGGAGGTTTGTGGATGATAAGCAGAACTTCTAACTAAGTTGGTCCCTATCATCTTGTGCAAATGTTCCAAAAAATGAGCGGTGAACTGAGGTCCTCTGTCAGATACAATGGTTCTAGGAACACCATGGAGATGTACTATCTGATTAAAATATAACTCAGTATAGTCACTTGGTCGATAGTCAACTCTAACTGGTAAGAAATGAGCAGACTTTGTTAAACGATCCACTATTACCCATATGGAATTAAAATTCTTTTGGGTAGGGGGAAGTCCAACAATAAAATCCATACTAATCTCTTCCCATTTCCATCCTGGTATAGACAATGGTTGGAGAAGTCCAGCAGGCTTCATGTGAATTGCTTTGACTCTACAACAATTGTCACACCTTGCAACATAGGTTGCGATTTCTTTCTTCATCTTGGTCCACCAAAATCGAGATTTCAAATCTTGATACATTTTGCTACTTCCCGGGTGGATAGATAACTTGGACGAGTGAGCTTCTTCTAAGATTTGGTTTCTAAGCTCTTTGTCCTTCGGTACTACAAGTCTGGCCTTAAATCATAGAACACCCTTCTCATCAATGCGAAAGTGTTTTGTCTCCTGTTCCTTCATCTTTCTTTTGATGTGGAACACACCCACATTGGTTTTCTGAAGCTCGATAATTTTACTTTCTAGAGAGCAACTAAGGGTAATACTGTGTAACACAGCAGGATGTAACAGATGCGCCAAATGATAATCTGCTTCCAAGAGAGAATTACAGTGAGATTTCCTACTCAAAGCATCAGCAACAACATTTGCTTTACCCGGATGATAATGAACTTCTAAGTTATAATCTTTAATCAACTCTAGCCATCTTCTCTGTCTCATGTTCAATTCCGGTTGAGTGAAGATATACTTGAGACTTTTATGATCTGTATAGATATGACACACGTTACCGAGCAGGTAATGCCTCCAAATCTTCAAAGCATGAACTACCGCAGCTAACTCAAGATCATGAGTTGGATAATTAGCTTCGTGCTTCCTTAGCTGATGTGAGGCATAGGCGATAACTCGACCTTCCTGCATAAGGACACATCCTAAACCGGTACCTGATGCATCACAAAACACATCAAAAGGTTTCTCGATATCCGGTTGTGCCAACACAGGAGCTGATGTCAATAAGGTCCTCAAAGTGCAAAAAGCAGTCTCACACTCTGGATTCCAAACAAACTTCACATCTTTTTGAAGCAACCTGGTCATGGGCTTGGCTACCTTAGAGAAATCTGGGATGAATCGACGATAATATCCAGCCAAACCAAGGAAACTTCTATCCTCATGTACTGAAGTTGGTGCCTTCCAATCCATAACTTCTTGCACCTTAGACGGATCAACCGAAATCCCTTCATCGGACAACACATGACCCAAGAAAGGTACTTTCTTAAGCCAAAACTCACATTTACTAAACTTGGCATAAAGCTTATGTTCTTGTAGCCTGGATAAAACAACTCTCAGATGCTCGGCATGTTCTTCAGCATTTACGGAAAAGATCAAGATGTCATCAATGAAGACAACTACAAATTTGTCCAGTTCCTCCATGAATACCGAATTCATCAGATATACGAAGTATGCAGGAGCATTGGTCAAACCGAAAGACATAACCAGATACTCATACAACCCATATCTGGTGGAGAAAGCGGTCTTAGGCACATCCTCCGGTCTAATCTTTATCTGATGATAACCAGATCTCAAATCAATTTTGGAGAATACCTTTGCCTTAGACAATTGATCAAACAAAATATCAATACGGGGCAGTGGATACTTGTTCTTGATTGTGACAGCATTGAGTGGACGATAATCCACACACATGCGCAATGACTTGTCCTTCTTCTTCACAAATATAGCAGGACAACTCCAGGGAGAAGCACTAGGTCGGATAAGACCTTTCTCTAACAGATCTTGTAACTGCACTTTAAGCTCTGCTAACTCATTAGGCGACATCCTATAAGGCCTTCTAGAAATAGGTGCAGTGCCCGACACTAACTCGATCTTGAATTCTATATCTCGATTTGGCGGTAAACCAGGTAGATCATCAGGAAATACATCTAGAAATTCACACACTACTGGGACGTCCTCAATTCTCGGGGTTTGGATAGCATTAGCAGTGTTGTGGAGTTCTAGCTCTCTGGGAAGTGGCACGAGGAAGGCTTCCTTGCTGATAGGATCCCTCAACATAACGACCCTAGTGGAAGTATCAATGAGCACTCCATGACCGCTCATCCACTTCATTCCCAAGATTACATCTATCCCTAATCCCGGCAGAACTACCACATCGGCCATAAACACTCGTCCCTCTATTTCGATACTCACCCCTAGCACTATTTGATTGGTCGAAATATTACTTCCAGCTGCACTAATGCAATAACTACCCGTGGATACTGTAATTACCTTCTGATTGTATTTTGATGCAAAAGCTGGACTCATAAATGAATGCGAAGCACCAGAATCAAATAGTACAACTACCGGATGGTGATTCACAAGAAACTTACCCGCAGTAACCACCTCTCCTGAGGGTATCTCTGTCACATTGGTGTAGTTAACATGCCCTTGACGAGCACCAGAATTCCCCTGCTTCTGATTATTCTTCTGAGGATAAGGACAATTCTTGGACCAATGACCTATCCTGCCACAATTCCAGCATGGCCTGTTTGCTGGTGGAACAAAAGAATTCCCTGGTCCGGTGGTGCCCTTTGGAAGGGGTACAGTAAATGCTTTCTTGAAACCAGTCCTTGCCTAATTCTTCTGCTGTGGCGGCCGGTACCTAACGGCTGTAGTCGGTGGGTGAAACTGAGTCTTCACTACTGGAGCTTTAGCCTGAGAGGCACTTGCTTCAAAGGCCCTCTTACGATTTTTGGAAGCAGCATAGACATTGTTATTATTCTCTTGGGTAAGAGCATCACTTATGAACTTATTGAAAGTGGCACTCTTATTGTTCCCCATGGACTTCATCAGTTTGGGACTAAGCCCTCTCTTAAAGCTAGCAATCCTCTTTGCTTCAGAATCAACAAACTCTGGAGCATACCTTGCCAGATGGTTGAATGCATGAAGATATTCAGTGAGTGTTTTGGTGCCTTGCACCAGCTTCATAAACTCATTGTGCTTTATGGCCATCAATCCGGGAGGAATATAATGACTCTTGAAAGCCTCCTGGAATTGGTTCCACGTGATCTGAGCATTGTCCGATAAGGTGGACCTATAATGACGCCACCAAATACCTGTTGGTCCTTGTAACTAATGCGAAGCATACAACGCCTTCATCTATTCCGTCACCCTAAGCAAACGGAACTTGTGCTCAAGCGTGTTTAGCCACTCTTCTGCTTGGAGCGGCTCTTCAGCTTCCTTGAAGACGGGCGGCTTGGTATCTTGGAATTCCTTGAAATCACTAAACTGGTTGGGCTCTGGTCCCTATCGTTGATGGCGGCCCTGTGCTTGATGCTGGGCCAGGGTACGCATAGCATCCCCCAACGCACGCTGACCTTCCACGAGCATGGCCAACAGATCAGACGGTGTGGGCGATGGTGGCGGTGGAAGATCATCATCACCACTACCCCAGCACGGCCTGAATGCAGATTGCGCGACATCTGCAGAAGTGCATTTGTGAGTAATGATGGACGATGTCAGATACATTGCAGATGAATTGTAGAATTATGCCAAACTGAGCTTATTGGAGAGATTAATTTCATACAATAAACAGAGGCACAATAATTCATCCTCATAACATCGCCATAACTTTACTCCGCACATTCATGCGATGCATACGCTCACATGCCAAATTTTTGGTCTACTTCAAAGCTGGACTTCTATTTAAAGCTCACATCCAAATGGAGCCAACATGCAAGTTTTAGGGATTACATCCAAGTATAACGAGGTGGCTCTGCATATCCCACAAAATGTAGCACCTTCCACAACAGGGTTGGGGTGCCAAACACATGCAGGAATGTGCTACTCCTGGGTGGTAGTGCTGATGCAGCCATTTGTAGTAGCATTTCAATTTGGGTGTGAGAGGATTATCTTATAGGATGAGAATATATAATGGAACAATTAAGATAAGGGAGGGAGTGATGCAAAAATGTAATGGCATGAGTGAACATGATGCATGCACATTCCGTACGTCCTCACGAATCTTAAGAAAATTTTAGAATTCTAGCGACATAGACGGTGGCATACATACGTTCCCTCATATACGTATCTAGTCGAGCTACACGTTGCGTTGTTAGTGTACCTGCAGACAAATTCATTGCAACCCATCCCACAAGAGATAAATAAGCATACAATGAAAGCAGTAAACTAAGATACGCTCCATATATACATCCCATATGTACATACTTTGGTATCCAAAGCTACCCGATAGATGTACCCACAATTAAGTACCTTCATATATACATATGCGTAACATGTAAATATTCCAGTAACCATAACTAACTCTCCCCTAGACCGACAGTTGGACGGTCATGCTCTCACAACTCACACTTACCTGGGCGTAGAGGCAATTGATCCATACATTACCACCCAAGCGGATGGCATCCATACAATAGTACGCCGTATGGACGACGAAATAAAATGCAAGCAATTACCCCCCAAAGTCATTACTTAAATAAGCCACCTAAAAGACCTTATTTGGGCATAGAGGATATGACAACTGGCACACTTAAGTAAAATTTCAGATTTGAACCACCTATATATAAGTAGCTATAAGTTGTAAAAACTGATTTTCGCAAACAAAAACCTTTGTTTTAAATACACATATGACATGTTTAATGTTGAATCTAGCTCTGATGCCAGCTGTGATAGAATCGACCAATTTATAAGAGCACAAGTACAAAAACAATCATCGAAACGATCAAATTCTCGCACTTGAGCCCATATAAACCCGGTAGTCAACTGAAACCACGAAGGATTTCAAACCAACTTGCATACAACCAAGATCATAGTAATTCAACATAACAAGCCACATGTTACATCCATTTCACAAGTAGTTTGCAAGTACCTCATACATCAGAGTACACATAGTTATTACAAAACGAGTTCATAAATAGCGGAAGCAAAGTAGTTTGAGACCATCACACACACTTAGTTCAAATACAAGCTAGCACCATAGACATATCTAGCAAAAGAAGTACGATAAGATAACATAGATGATCATGCCCATGTTCTAGTCTTCATCCCCAGCAGGGTGGAGACAATACTTGCAGTAGCCGTTATAGAGCATGTCATCTGCAACAAGAGGGAATAAACCCTGAGTATGAGAATGTACTCAGCTAGACTTACCCGTCATAAACCAAAATAAATGACACCAAGGAGTATGCAAGGCTTTATCAGTGGATCTTGCTGGACAACCTTTTTGCATAAAAGCTTGAGTGACTATTAGCATTATTCACCTGTACTAGCAGTAACTTTTAGCCATTTCCTACCATCTATATTAGCACCTGTACTAATCAATCATTTGATTTAGTTGCAAACAATAATAACCATATCAGGTATTTCGTTGTATCATCATCATCGATTTAACCATCAAGTTCCATTAAGTGCATCTACGTTGTCGCTGCTCAGTCAAGTTCTCACTATCCGGGAGAGACGGCGATTCGAATCGATTCCTATCCAACTAGAGGGGTATTCCTAACACAAACCCAGGCATACCGCGCGAAGGCAGCCTTAGGTCACCTTTGGTACATCTCAGGAATCGTGGCTCCGAGCAGCGCCGCACCCTCAGGGAGTCCACTCTGCCAGGTGGTCAATCTCACCTCGGACTTATGCCAATAGCTCCCCGCACATCCTTACTACCGCCAGGGTGCGCACTTTCACTTCTCGGTCTTCCGGCCTAAGTTGAGCTACTTGGCTTCGCGGTCGGAACGAGTTATTCGGCCAACTAAGTGATAGGCATGCGTTCAACATGACATGAGGACGTACAGCGAATCGGTCCTTAAACGACACAGACGGGGATAGATTGACACCCAAGACCTCCATGCCTTGTTGCTGCACTACCGTCATCTCGTCCGGTCTCTTTTCAATATGAACACATGGTTCTTTTTCATGATAGCAATTATAGCCAACCGTGACCAGAGCTCATCCTACATCTCGCAGGTGACAGGAAATCACCCGACTTCTACCGGTCTAAGCATAGCTAAGCATCATTCGATCCTACACTTAATTAGGATTCATAGGATTTTATCTGGACAAGGTAAGGATATAATGCAACAATTGGTTCCAACCAATTCCTATACTTAATGCATCATCAACAGTAAAAGATACTCAAGATATTTGTAAAAACATGGGAGACTTAGAATGCTCTGGGGCTTGCCTTTCAGAAAAGATGAAGGTTGGTGATCAGGGCACTCAAGAACTTCTTTGCTTGCTCCTTCTTCGGGGGCCTGCACCTCCGGCTCCTGAGCTTGCTGCTGCTCCTCCGGATGTACTGGCTCGAATTCCAGAAGCGTGACTCCCTCTGGAACACCTATTGCATGCATATGCATAGTATAAGAATCATGCATGCACAAGAGATGGAAGATGATGATGAAATGTACAGCCATGTATGAATGGATGCATGAAAGACACAATGATACAAGATTAACATCGACTTTTACCGAGTAGGTGCATATCTCTTTTAGAAAACAAGAACGGCACACTCACCAAGTTCTAATAACCTAAGATAAAGTTGTTCATCTTCAGTAAGAGGTCTAGCACCTGCAACTAACAATTTATCTTAATTAGCCTAGCATCTAAATCATCACATCAACTCATATAAAGCAAACAAGTCATTCATTTCACTCAACAGTTTTGCAGGCTGCAACAGCAGCAACAAGTTTGACCTATAACTGGAGTTCTACAGATCAAAATACCCTGATTTAAAACTTTCTGGAAATCTTATAAAATTATTTACAACTTTCGTTTAATCACCAAAGTCTAATTCAAACTTGAACTAGGTCAAACAGACTGATCTTGCAAAACTATCTGTGGATTCCAGAGAGCAGGCAGTTGGAAGTGCTGTCTTTCAACTGACATAACTCTCAAACTACTAGGCCAAATGCCTTGAAATTTTACCACAAGCTAGATAAACAAGTTTCCTACAACTTTGTTATTGACTACTTTCACAGCAAACATCAAATTCACCAGTTAATTCGCTTAACTCTAAAATCTGTCTAGAAAGTCACTATAAATGAATTATAGCGAAAATAATATTTTATTACAAACAAGAATAGCACTATGAGTACTACCAATGCTACCAACAGTTAACGTACATCAAATGAACACTAGAAAATAAAGTGGCCATTCCTAAGTAAATTATTTTCATGCCTTTATTAATTTATTTAGATACTTAGGTTAAATAATAAACACCTATCCAAAGTGTATAGAAAATTCTACAAAAATTATAGTAGCTTATACATGTCCCAAATAGACTACTGTATAAATTTCACATCATTTCAACACACATAACATCCTACACAAAAATAACAAGACCGTAGGGCTTAAAATAGCATAAATAGTAAACCCTAGTGAAAAGTGTCAAGCAACAGATTTTATATTTTTCTTAGGTTCATCATAACACCATAACACTGTACAAAAAGTTTCTTGCTCACTGGATACATATTTTTACCATGAAAAATAGCACAAGAAACTCCTAATTATAAAAGGGAAATTAATAACTCAAAAACTATCCATGCAATGACTCTCAAATTTTTACCAAAGACTATAATTATCGATAATAGCTCACCCACAAAATTTCATAATTTTTGGAGCACAGGAACTCAAGATATAAATTAAACAAGTTTGCATTCATTTAAAAACACATTTCAAGTTTCAATTTAAATCTTCCAAAAATTCCACTACAAGTGCTCATGTTATATTTTTCCTAAATACTACAGTTCACTGTGATTCTACCAAAATTAGCATCACTCCATTTGGATCTACTAATCTCTACATATAGATTTTACAAAATAGCATCAAAATCTGCATTTAAAATCATGTCTAAAACTCTATGAGTCATTGACAGGCGGGGCCCGCGGGGTCAATGGACCCACCGGCCAGTCGCAGACGAAGCAGGGGAGGTCGTTGACCGGCCACCGCTCGACGACGGCGAGGAGTCCGGCGAAGGGGGTGGCACCAACGTGCACATCACATTGTCCCGCACCGATGGGAGTAGAAAATGGACCCCTAGCTATAGAGGCGGAGGTCGGCGGCGGCAATGGCGGTTGCGGCGGCGCTGCGCGAGGCACGCCGGCCAACTCGGGCCATGGCGGTCCGACCTAAGCATGACGTGAGCATCTAGGGTTCGCAGGGAAACTGAGAGAAGGGAGAGAAAGGAGTGAGAGGGCTCCGGTGGTGGTTTGCCACGGCGAGCTCAACTCCGACTCCGGCGGCAATGGCGCTTCGCTGCGGAGAAGAAGAACACGACATCTACCTTGATTCTCTGGCTCAGTGGCGAGGTAGACGAGCTCTAGAGGGTGACGATGGAGTCGTGGGCTAGCTGGAAGTAGCGTTTTCACGGCGGCGAAGGAGCTAGGCGACGGCGCGGCTTGGCGGCAATGGCGTGGCGGCTTCGCTCTCGGTGGCTCAGACGCGCACGAGAAGGAAAATAGAGAGCAAGGGTGAGTGGGAGGGCAAGCAGGCACGGCCTTCAAGCGGTCACCAGCGGGCAGCAGCATCAGGCCAGCCACGGCACGTGGTGGCCTCGCGGCGGCCGGTGTCTGAGCCCGGTCGGCACTGTGACGAGTTCAAACTTTTAGCATTCAGTCGCCGTTCAACTGACTAACAGCGCATATTCATCACCTCCCAACTCAAAAACAGTGGTGAGTTAGCAAATTCTCCTTGAAGCAAAGATGTAGAGCTACTATAGGGCTACAATTGTTCTATATAAACCTTTAGCTAATTACATAATTGAATAATGAGTTACATCAAACCAAAGTCGGCTCCATCAAACTGGAAACACAACAAACACTTAGAAAATTCTCTAAGTGTAGAATCAACACTCTTGGTTTCTGGCTTGGGGCCCAAATTGAACATGTTCTACACATTTTCATGAGTTGGCTCCTAAACAAAGTTTGTTCCTTATAAAATTTGCTACAACTTTGCTTTAGGTTGTTCAGACATGCAAACAATCTAAGTTGTACTTTTTAAATAGTCAAACCAAAGCGCTCTAGGGGTCAACACAAGTCAAACAATTACTTGGAAGTGTAATTAGGCAAGATGGTCAACATGAACATTGTTGCTAATGACATTCTAAGTGTAGCTAAGTTGTTTAAGAGGACATTTGGCACACATTTTCATAGACCACACATGAGCACACACAATTGCTAGCATAAAACCAAGCAGTTCAAATAGAAACACACATGAAATGATACATTCATAATGGTATGATGCTTATGAATGAGATGATGATGCTCATGCTCCTGTGATGCAAGTGTTTTAGTGCAACCATCACACTAGGGTGTTACAACTGCCTCCACCGACAACAACCTGGGGTGCGCCATCGGCCCCGACTATGCTGAACCACTAGAGGAAGCGGGGACTAGAGCCAGTCCACCCTTCCTCGATGTGTACCTGTAGCGATTCATGGGGACGACCTTCATGGCAACCGACGGGAAGGCGGTGGTGGGGACTTTGTGAGGTGAGGTGAGGGCTTTTGCGGAATGCAAGGTGGAATGAAACAATTGGAATTGGAGCGAGGTCAGGCTTTATGTATACACAGGGATAGTAGGGCTTTTAAGGTGAGATTAAGATTTTTTTTCCAAACCGCTGCGCGTCGCCTCGGGTGCCGTCACACTTCCACAGGAATTGCAACTATATTACACCAGGGAAGGCGTGTGCGACCATAGATGCATGAGTAATGGCGTACCCAACCATCCTCTACAAAAACAGAGCATGTCTTGTCCATTTATGCCGATGAGACGGCACGACGATACCAAATGTATGGCCATCGGACTTTCTGTCAAGGCGAGACTTATTCAGATGAACTCCTCGTGGCATGGTTGTTGCAAGTTCAACAAATTTTATCAGATACATGCAAACAAGACGAGTTGGGTTCACCATAGATCAAAGCCAGTCATGACTACTGATACTACAAACAAATGCACATAGATCGCTACGACACTCAAAACTATGGAAGACACGTTTTCTATCCGACGCGTTCAAATATACGGTGGAAGGACTTTCTTACATGCATTTAGGCTAAGCTACTGTATGGCTACTCTGTTCTGCATTTAGGCCAGGCTTGCTCCACTCAAAAAAACCTTTGCGCGGTTGCCGAGAGCAAAGTGAATGCAGGATGAAAGCTGGACAGGAGTGAATCAGAGAAAATTTAATAGATTTTTTGACCACCATGACACGATTGAGACTTGAAAGTCTGGTGCGGTTGTGATAGGTCTTTTCACTCCTATCCAAGCAGTCACAACAGTCGAGGGGCAGATTGAAGAGTGAAGAGGAGTTCCTTTCGTAAGCAATTTCTCTTGGTTGGTTTTGCATAGACATGCTAACAAGATGAGTTGGGTTCACCACAGATCAAAGCCACTCATGACTACTGATATTACAAACAAATGCACACAGATCGCTACGACACTCAAAACTATGAAAGACACATTTTCTATCCGACGTGTTCAAATGTATGGTGGAAGGACTTTCTTATGTGCATTTTCGCCAGGCTACTGTGTGGCTACTCTATTATGCATTTAGGCCACGCTTGCTCCTCTCAAAGAAACCTTTGCGCGGTTGCCGAGAGCGAAGTGAATGCAGGAAGAAAGCTGTACATGAGTGAATCAGAGAAAATTTAAGAGATTTTTTTACCACCATGACACGATTGACACTTGAAAGCCTGGTGCGGTTGTGATAGATCTTTTCACTCCTATCCAAGAAGTCATAATAGTTGAGGGGTAGATTAAAGAGTCAAGAGGAGTCCTTTCGTAAGCAATTTCTCTTGGTTGGTTTTGCAGAGACATGCTAACAAGATGAGTTGGGTTCACCACAGATCAAAGCCACTCATGACTATAGATACTACAAACAAATGCACACAGATCGCTACGACACTCAAAACTATGGACGACATGTTTTCTATCCAACGCGTTCAAATATATGGTGGAAGGACTTTCTTATGTGCGTAGTAGAATTTCAACACCTCTGGCTACTATGTTCGGCATTTAGGCCAGGCTTGCTCCTCACAAAGAAACCTTGTTCAGTTGCCGAGAGCGAAGTGACGAGTTTGGTTCAACACAGATCAAAGCCACTCATGACTACTACTACCACTACTAATACGTGTTTGGTTCACCAAACCGAGGCACAAAGCAACCCTTGCACGGTTGGATTGAGATATGTTGGGCCCGTTTAGGTTTACAATGCTTGGACCATCACATGCGCATGAAGATAATGGTAAACGATACTTTGTGAACCAAAATGTTTGCACAAATGCGCACATTACATGCATTATCAATGCTACTAGATAGAAAGATAATGGCAAACCAGACTTCATATATATGTGGATTACAACAATGATATGAGTTCAGCCTACATAACCATGCCTTCATCTGCCATAATAATAAGAGGAGAGCAGTGTCATCCCACTACTCAAAGTCATCCAACTACTACCTAGACATACTATTTCTAACTATAGATGATTAACATGACTTCATACTAATTCTAATGGCACCTGGCCGCAAACTAGTCCTAACTACATATGTTGACATGACTTGATACTACTAATGAGGAGTGTCATACTGCCATCCCACACCTCTATGCAAGTCATGCAACAAGGGCACCAACAGGTGCGAACAAAATCCAACGCCTGCAAGGTAAACCAACCTTGGTTGAAGCCAGCAAACCTCTCCACCACGGTGAACCAACGCGGCCGGATGATAACTTTAGGCCATCCAGCCTTGGTTCCTTGCCTAGGCGCGATGGCGAGCAATGTTCTTATCGTTGGTGTAGGTGTCGTCTAGGGGGGGCGTATGCCCTCGCCAGCACATGCACCCTAGCGTTGGCCTCGATCCAACCACAGGCCTTACGGTTGGGGCAGACGGGGCGCACCAGGCCACCAAATGGGCTAACACGCAAGAACAGATTTGGGCCCGGGAGAACAGGCATTGCATAGCCGTGCAGACGATCATCCTCCGAGTTCATCGTGACATAGCCCGGAGAGCCGTCGGACTCAAACTCAGCCTCGGCCAAGATGTCGGCCACGGCCTTGGCCTCGGCCAAGATGTCGGCCTCGTCGTCGGCCTCGGTGGATGGCGAGGGGGACCACGACGGTGCAGGTGACCCACCCATGAGGGGAGCGGATCTGGCGACGACGAGCGGAAGCGAGGCTGCACCAGGGCCGGTGGTGGTGAGCGAACCACCGGTGCCAGTGGTGTTAGCGTCGTCGCCAAGGATGATGGGGAGAGCTGTAGCCTAGGAGTTGGCATGAGTCTCGGCGACGAGAACACCGATCTACGGGGACTAGACATCGCCGCCGCCTCCACCAACACCAACCTGGGGTGCGCCATCGGCCCCACCTTCGTCGAACCACTGTAGGAAGCAGGGACTACAACTGGGCCACCGATGGCCTTCATGGCAACCGACGGGGTGGCAGAGGTGGGTGGTGAGGAGAGGCCTTTTGCGCAATGGAAGGTGAAATGGTAAACAATATGAATTGGGGCGAGGCCAGGCTTTATGTATACACAGGGACGCTAGGGCTTCTAAGGCAAGAAACTCTGTAAAGATTTATTTATACATAGGGACGCGAAGGCTTCTAAGGCAAGATACTCCGTGAAGATTTATCTTTCCCTGAGGTGGGTGCCATCGTGCTCCCTTGGGAATCGCAACCGTATTACACCGGCGGTTGCAAAAATTGAGCACGTCTCGTCCATTTATGCTGATGAGATGACACGACGACATCAATTGTGTGGCTGGTGGACTTTTTGATGTGCGCAGTAAAATTTCATAGTTTGTGATCGACTACACTCACTCGTCATTTCATCTAATATTATTATTACTAGTAGTAGGGGCGTGGTCGCATGACCATGTTCTGCTTGGCTTTTAATTTAATAATTCCTAAAAGAAAGTAACATTTCTCATAATGTATGACATGGGGCCGGGAGTACATTTGCACAAATGCATACGCCACGTATACTATCCGACGCATTCAAATATACGGCGACCTGACTTTCTTGCGTGTGCAGTAGAATTTTCAACACCTATGGCTCATCTGTTCTACATTAGGCTAGGCTTGCTCCTCTCAAAGAAACCTTGCGCGGTTGCCAAGAGCGAAGTGAATGTCGTACACATTTGTGCGGTTGTGATAGGTCTTTTCACTCCTATCCAAGCAGTCATAATAGTCGAGGGGTAGACAGAAGAGTGAAGAGGAGTTTCTTTCATAAGCAATTTCTCTTGGTTGGTTTTGAAGAGTCATGCAACGGATAGCTAGAGATGGGTACACTTACTATCCAATGAAAGATCCAATGGACAGCGGGGGACTTTTTGGCATGTGTAGTAAAAATGCAACATCTATGCCTCCTCCGTTGTGCATTAGATCGAGCCAAGACTTGTTTAGATGAACTCATCCCTGCATGGCTATTGCAAGTTCAGCAATTTTTATTAGACACATGCAAATAATACGAGTTGGGTTCACGACGGATCAGAGCCACTCATTTTGGGCACGATCAGAGCGACTCATGACTACTACCACTACTGATGCATGTTTGTTCACCAAACCGAAGCACAAAGCAACCATTGCTCGGTTGCCAAGAGTGAGGTGTGTCCATCCTGGTCAGATTTATAATGCTCGGACTATCACGTGTGCAACGAGATAATGGTAAATGTTCCTTTATGAATGAAAATGTTTGCACAAATGTGTACGGCACATATACTATCCGATGCGTTCAAATATATTGCAACAGGACTTTCTGGTTGCCGAGACTTGCTCCTCTCAAAGAAACCTTGTGCGGTTGTCGAGAGCAAAGTGAATGCAGGATGAAAGCTGGACAAGAGTGAATTGACCACCATGACACGGTTGAGACTTGAAAGCCTGTTGTAGTGGTGATAAGTCTTTTCACCCCTCAGGTGCCGTCGCAATCCCATGGGAACCTCAACCAGTCATACCACAGAAGGCGTGTTCGACCGGAGATGTAGGACTATCGACGTTTCCAAGCGTACACTGATGAAAATAGAGCATGTCTCATCCATTTACGTCGATGAGACAGCATCGGTCTCGATGTTGGTTTTTACATGTTAGCTCCTCCACTGATGCCCCAATAGTGTGTGCACTCCTTGCATTTGTGACAACACTAGAAACACAGAAAAAGAAAGCCCCCCACGAGAGGAGAACGAGAACAGACACATACCAGCAAGGATTCCTCAAGACTGTCAAGTTCCCTAGTTGGCATGGCGGGCTGCAAGAAGACATGGTAGGACCGAGCCAGAGTGACCTAGAGTGCATGAAGTTCCTTCTTCCTAGAATGTATGCAGAAACATTAGTAAGTGCCCGTTTTTTGTGTGCTAAATCCGATCTGCTAGGGTTTGACTTTGGGAATGAACTTTTCCCTCTATCTGGCTATGTTGATCATGGTGCACGTAGAAACTACCGGCTGCAATAGCTTGGGCCGTTGGAGGTCGTCGGAAACTCAAGCTTTGTCTGGATGATGAGCAGAGCCTGGCCCAGTGGAAGGTGGAGGTGTTCCTCGACGGCGGCCACTTGTACCTCCGCCGGGGATGGAAGCTCTTCACCCACACCCTCAACCTCCAAGACAAGTTCTCTCTTGTATTGCGGTATGATGGTCGGTCACAGATTAACGTCAAGGTCTTTGACCTTACCACCTGCCGCAAGCAGTACCCGCACGACTTCGAGGCCAACGGTAGTCAGCTCTCCCTATCCATCATAGAGCTGAGGAGTTTTGCAGTGATCCTGAAGAAGTACCACCTACCCATTAACATCATAGATTAACGGCGGCCACATGTATAACTTATTACAGAACCATAAAATAGACATTGTCATAAGCAAGACTTCAATTATTACATCAAGAATCATTCTAAATCCAAATCTCGATGCCTCCATTCCCTCACCTTGTACCGCATCCGTCCCTTCGACTGTCGAACTATCACCAATCTCTTGTATGTCTCTTCCTTAGTAGGGAATCAAGGTGACTATGCATCCAAAGGATGTGGTGATGATGACGAAGCAGGCATCAAAGTCATGACGGTGTTGTTGAGGTCGAAGTCGCCTGGTGAGTACACTAAATCTCATCGTCCAAATCCTATGTCTCATCATGCTCAGCAACATGGTTACCTAGACGAATGGTGGACTCTCCAGTCTGCAGAACTAAAATAGCAGTATCAGACCCTAGGGTCGACTCAGCTCTATTAATGGTAGGATTAGTAGGCTTGGTGGTCGCATCAGGCTCCGTGATTGTTGGGGAAGCCCTGGGAGGCTCCGTATGTGCCCCTATGGCATCCCATGTAGTATCTGGCCCCTCGACCTGATTGGGCAGAGATGGTCGATCAACTGCCTCATGAGCTAAAGCTGAACTCTGCTTATGCTTGATTGTAGTAATACTAGCATTAGCAGGTTCAGGCATCTCGGTCGTTGGAGAAGTCCCGAGAGGCTCTATATGTGTCCCCATGGCAGCTTGCACCTCGACCTGAGGGGGCGAAGAAGGTGGATCACCTGCCTCATAAGGACCAGAAGTTGGCTCAGGTATCTCAGGCATTGGAGAAGCCTAGAAAGGCTCTATATGTTCCTCCGTGGTGGCTTGCACCTCGACCTAAGGGAGTGAACAAGGTGGATCACCGGCCTGATCAGGACCTGAAGCTAAACTCTGCTTATGTAGCGTCGCAATGGGTAACTCTATGTGGATAGCTGTATTATCAGGACCAGTCAGATAAACAGCAATGGGGTTGACCTGACTACCACATTCCAACTGAAGTGTCTAAAAGTCAGGGGCCTTAACCCCTGTGGCACTATACAGTTGATTAAAGCAACTAGTGAACACATTGCACATCATGTTGATTTTTATGCCTTGTGGGTTGATGGCCTCACAAAAAGCAGATGATTGCTGGCTCATCTGCTCTTTGAGAACGACCACACTCTCTGCTTGCTTATCAATACTTGCTTTCAAACACCTCTCTTGTCGTTCCATACGCTTCTAGTTTTCTTCCTGGACGATAACTAGCCTAGCAAGTATCTGTCCAAGCTCCGACGATTGCTGAATGGACACTAGAGGCGGTGCCTGCTTGGCTAACGTCTCTGTAGTAGGTGGAAATCATCCATCTCTTTGTTAGTCACACCACCGAAGGACGACCCTCCCTCATCGTGGTCGCCTGACATAGGGTCACAATAGTCGCTGTCATCAGAGTCTTAATCTTGCATTCGTACATTCAAGATTCCTCTGATCCAAGACTGGTGCTCTGCCTTCTCTAGGGCTGCATCCATCGTTTTGTGTCATTCTCTATCCTCTATGGGTAACAGCTCTTGAACGGACCTAAGGGCACGCTATCAACGATGACGATTGTCCGAACTTGCTGGCATGTAAGTCATAACCTCATAGGTCGACTCATTGTACAGTGGCCCATTCTTTTCAAAGTCAATCATGCATAGCAGATAGCTGATGATGCGAGGGTACATGTGCTGCCATCCAGTACTAATAGCGTCAGCTATCACATCCTCGATCTTAGACAGGAAAAAGTGTAAGAAGTCAAACTGCTCGCCTCTCCATATTGATAGTAGTAGCCACTGCTGCAAGCTGGTCAATGACTCCATGTTGCTGCCACGAGGATGGACTGTCTTCCTCAGAGCCATGTGTAGAACGTAAGCCTCTGGATGCAGTCTGTCTGTTGTACGCAAGGATCCACTGACGAAGGGCTTCATGAAGAGCGGCTGAATCTCTTGGCCTACAGGAAATGTACCTCCAGCCCTACTACGACGTGGAGGAAGAGCATCTCCATAGACTATTTGGTGGAGCTTCCTATCTGAAGTGTCAACCCTGAGGAGTGCTTGCAGGTGGTCATGGTACAATTGCTCTGGCCGACCATGGAGCATAAAAGCAATGTAGTCATGCTCCGGATGAATCCACACTATTGCATAGAACTAACGCACCTAGCTTATCATAATTCAATCAACCTCACTGAAAAGGTGAACGAAGCCTAGGAACCACTCAAAGAGGGGGCGGATGGGTATACCAGCTGCTCTCTCAAGCTCATCCCAACCAAGTATCCTTTGGTATGATAGTGCTGTCCCTCTAGCACGGTAGCTCCTAAAGAAATTAACTCTCCTAAGTCACAGTCCTGAACTATGATTTTGTGACAGGCTCTTTGACTAGTGGAAACCAAAACTCAATATCATAGAACCTGATGCTCCACATCTTGTTTGAGCTGTAATACCGAAAGTCATAGAACTAAACCACCACTTTCTTTATCTCAATATTACTGCTCCTCATAGCACCATTGGCAAACATCAAACCTCCTCGATTGCTCTAGTACCACCATTGGCAGACATCAAATTACCTCCTCGACTACTCCTTGTACCACCAATTGTGGCACACATTGAACCTCCACGAGGGTGAGCGCATGCGCGCCCATGAGTAACTGCAGATTGGACCTAGGAAGGTGCAAAGCAACTAGTCTGGTTTTTGGAGTGGAACTCGGTCATGAGTTGTAGTTGTTCCTCAGTGAGCTCCTCCTCCCTAAGTTCCATTTCAGCGCTCTCCTCACGCTACTGCTATTGGTGGGCCGTTCAAGTCTGCCTGCGAGAATTCCTAGGCTCCAAGGCTAGCATAGCTTTGGTTGCTTCTTCCTCTACTTCTCAGATACTATCCGCCTTCCTCTGCCTCTTCCTGGGTTGTGGTGGTGCTCGTTCCTATGCTTCTAGGAGACTACGAGCCTTCGTCTGGCTCTTTCTAGGCTGTGGTGGTGCCTATTCCACTGCTTCTCGGAGAATGTTTGCCTACCTCTGGCTCTTTCTATGATGTGGTACTTCTGACCGCTTTACTTTAATTCGCGCCATCTGCAACAATCAGAAAAAATTACACATGCATTTCATCAAACACCTTACAATCATGAAGAAAAAAAGTGGAGATCGCAGATGGCCCCACCATGCTGAGGCGAGAAGGCAATCTTGACCAGCTTGCTCATTAGAGGAGTGGCGCGCTGACAGACGACGGCACGGTAGATCACCGCGGCGAGGTAGATCCCCACTGCGTGGAAGGATCTGGGCAAGAGTTTTCAGTGTGCGGGGGGGAGGGGGTGGGGGATTTTTGGAGGGGGGGGGGGAGGCAGCACTAGGTGGGTGGCGCCGGAGGGGGCGAACGGCGATGAAAACGGCGCGCAAAAGAGGAAAAGATGGGTACTGAGAGAATGCCTTTAGCGGCGGACTGTCCACGTGCTGTGTAATTGTATCACCGACACAAACGTTGTCAAGAGTCACCATCCACCGAAACTTGGGGGTCACCAAAACTTGGGGGATTAATATTCGTGATCCAATGGTTAATACACATTAGGCCTTGTTTGGATGCGCATGTATTCATCTCATTCATCATATAAAATTCAGTCTCTGCTCACCAGACGCCAAACGGGGTGGCGATTTGCCCGCGCGAAAATTTGATTTCGGGCAAAAATGAACTCCCTGCGCGTGCCGCCAACACGAACCGAAAATTAGAAATCTCTATTTTGCCCTCCTCACGGAAAATTGGTTTACCACACCATCGTTTTTAGACAAGGGTATTTGTGGTATTGTGATGGCCACATAAAAGCACAAGGAGTCATCGTCTCTGCCTCCATCTCCATTCTCCAGCCGGACTAGCCACACCGTCTCTCTCCCGCTCCAAAGCCTAGCCCCCTCTACCACCGTAGTCTGAACCCTAGCTAGGAGCATCGGCATAGCAGCTTGACTCCCTCTCCACTCTCTAGCCGCATCGTTTCTCATACCTTTCTAAACCCTAGTCGGAGCCAAAGCTAGATCCAGATCCGATCCCCTTTGTCGATAGCAGGTCCGCTGACGGCGGTACACGCTGAATCTGGACGCCCTATGTCGGCACCTATCATGATCGAGCCCTAGCGTCATCGTTGACGACCGCCACACCAGATCTACTACCCCTTCGTCGACATCGGTCGCACCACTTCCACGACCAGGATGACAAGAGGGCGGTGCCGACGATGCAGCGTAGCCAGGAATACGAAGAGTTACCCAAATTCCTTTTAGCCCTTGTTTGGATGCATGTGTATCCACTTCAATCCACATGTGTTGGAGTGGATTGGAATGGAATTTAGTTTAATTCCACTCCAATGCACTTCAACACATGTGGATCAAGATGAATACATGCGCATCCAAACAAGGCCTTATGATGCGTGCTGTATTCTAGTGGTTGGACTTGGGACATGTAGATATATAGTGACAGGGTTACATGTTTCTTAGTTGATTGTAGTTCACATGTGCTTTATTCGAGTAATAGCTTCCGTATAAGTTGTAGTTCACATGTGCTTTATTCAAGTAATGGCTTCCGTATAAGCAGTAGTTTAGGCACCAAATTTGCATGCTCCTGCTCTGTTTTGTTGACATTCGGTACAAGGTTAACTCAATAAATGCCTTTGTAATCTATATGTTGACATCAGGAATATCTCCCTAAAGTAGGGGAGCGTGTTCAGGGATATGGTGATACAGATATAGATTTAGAAGAGCCAGTACCCCTTGCAATTGAGGTGCTTGTTCTATCTTGTCATGTTGGGATGGGAGGGGGTTGGTTTAGGTAGCAGTGTAATTCAATTCTTTGTTGTGTGGATAGCAATGCAATTTTTACATGCTTGCCGCTTAAGTTTGTTTCTCCAATTCAGGCTATGGGTTGAACAAGCCGTAGAGAAGTCCCTGCCAGCAGGGCAAAAGGCAGCACCGATATGGGTCCTAGGGGATGGCAATCCAAGAGAGTGAAGCCAACTAGTCCAGCAGAGTTGCAGCATCTTGTAGTTCCAACTAGGTCCAAAAGTCAGCACGCACAAGGTGAACAAAGCCCTATGAGGGACTGGTCATGTGAAGATGACCTTAGCCTTGCCGAAGAGGAGACTCCACCTCCCCACCCACAGAATGACCAAACTTGCGAAGGTTGGTACTACCTTAGACATGTCTATAAATCAAGTCACGCTATTTGATATCCATGTTACTTTTCTAACAATCTGAATGTATGAAAACTATGTAGTACCATTGCAGAGAAGAGCGAGGAAGTCGACGCAAGCAACTAAGGGGGTTGGGCTTCACAAAACCACCCAATCAATGGGAACAAGGATGCCCATCTCGGTTGTCAAGGGGAATAGAAGGCCACATGATCCATTGCAAGCTAGCAAGTTTGCCTCAGAAGCAGGTGTAGTAGTCAGGTCTCAAGTACCAATTTTCCCGCACTAGAAACATTACAAGCGACGAATCGAACATCTCAATGAATTTGTGGCCAAGCTATCTGTAAGTATGTATATCCTCTATTGACATTCAACTATGCCTTGAGCAACTTAGTAATGGATTTAATTTGCATTCATACTTCTGCAGTTGAGGTTGGCCATTGATGACAATGATGAAGCAACAAAAGAAGCATGCATGAGTGTATTCTAGTCTTTTATACGACCGACACAGTATAAGTTCAAGTGATCCTAATTCAAAGGCGTCCCCACTGATCAAATCAGAAAGACCTCTCATGTGTCTTACATGAATGACGCATAGTGGTGTGCACTGGTCCACAAGTGGTTAAGTTCCAAGAACAAGGTGTGTGTGTGTGTGTGAACTCATTTATTTCTTGTCTAGTCTTTATGTGGTCTACTTATGCTGCAGTCTAACACAATTGTGATTATAGGCAGTCTCAGAGCAGAACAAGCGAAACCGTGCAAAAGTCAAGTACCACCAGGCTACCGGATCTCGCTCCTATGTTGCCCACCTGCAAGCATATGTAAGTGATGGTTGTGTTACTCTTTTTATATCAAATACGCAATGCCTTTTGTATCAACAGAAAGGCAGGCGCAATTTTAATAGGACAAAAACAGGAAGGACGCAGGACATGATCAAGAAGTGCTCGTTGAAGAACATGATCGACCTCATGAAGATATTGATGCAGTGGGAATCTTTAACAACTTCCATACCAGTAGCAACACAGGACTGAGCGATGCTGCAAGAGAAGCAGTGGTAAGTACCTTCATTTACTTTCCTTGAAATCTATTAAAGCCATTGGCATAAAAAGAAGGAAAAGTAGGAGGAGCCTAAAGTGGCACCATCATTTTGAAGTTGTAATATTACAATAGTTAATATGTTACCTATGCATTGTGCTTATGAATCTCTGTCGACAGTACGCTAAGGAAGACCTATACATTACTTGTAATGAAATAATCTCTTGGTTCTACAATTTAAGTCGTCTTCCTAATGTTTACTCCTTGGTTTTCGCAGGAAGCTATGGAAACTATACAGGCAGAACCTGTTGCTAATGTTGTTTCCAAGGTCCTCTCCCAAGCCAGCTGCAACATCTTTTCTTTGAAGAATGCTGGTATCAGAACAAGCTGCTCCAGACTTTGGGAACGGCTTGCGGCTCAACAGGAAAGTTTAGCTGCCCTCACCGAACAAGTGGATCAACTGAAGAGGAAGGCAGAAAACACTGATAGGGAGTTTGAGGAGCTCAAGAAACAGCAATAGGAGGAGTACAATAAGCTCCGTGAGCATATCATGCTCTTAAGCGCCGGTAACTCTCAGTCTTGTTGATGCAGTGAACATGTGGTTTGTTTGCTGTTTTGATGTGAACTTTTGGCGGCTTGATATGTGAAATCTGTCCTCTGTCAGTGGTTTGCTGCTGAACTGAACTACTGTTATTTGATTCAGGTTCAATATAATTATGCAAGTAGTCATTTTGTGCAGCAGTGTAAATCTAAAATCATTTTTTTTGATGTAATGATTGGTGTGCACGTGGCAGATCCGGCATAGGCACGTTGTTAAATAAGAATCTGAAACATGGACGAACCAGTGAATGACACGTGTAAGAGCTAGGATAGAACACATTGGCCAATACAAACCAAATACGTGGTACAAATCCGTCCTGTCACATGGTCGAATAAAAAAAGACACGTGGGTAGCTCAGGGCACGACACGTGGCCCAATAAAATACTGACACGCGGGCGTACAGCATCGAGACACGTGGTCGAGTAAAAGAAAGACACGCGGGGTATTGTGGTCATGCCACGTGGACCAATAAAAATACGACACATGGTCCAATGAAGAAGTGACACGTGACCCAACCGCAACACGACACGTGTGCCAATAGAAAACTAACATGTGGAACAACAGGGGCCCGACACATGGTCCAATAAGAACCTAAAATGTGCAAGAACCAGAGATGGCCATGTTGTGAAATAAGGTGACACGTACCTGAACCATCTCCAATGCAACTGGCTATAGCAAGTACACGTGGAAAAGCATCTCCAACGGAAGCACCCGCCAGCGTGGCTGCCCCCTGCCACGCATGCCAAAGCAGTTCTATGATGATCTGTTTTTGTCATAGATCTGTCCACTTGTATGACGATTTTCTAGATTCATCATAGAAGTTCAAGTATGACGTGACTTCTATGACGAATAGGTTTTCGTCATAAATTCGTCATAAAACTGAAATTATGATGAATTTGGCTCCTTCAGTGGCGAAAGCTGATTGTCATAGAAGTGGATATTCCTAGTAGTGGACACACTTTCTTCCTAAAAAAGATGGTCAAGTATCATATTTACATATCTAGCTACAATCAATAATGTCATATGTAATTATCACCTGAAAATATCGATGATCCTTCATTGATGAAATTTGGTTGGTGTACATTTTGGTATGAAGGTCTTGTATAAATTTACAATTTCAATAAATTAGAACCAACTGAAAAATAGTTCTCATACAACACATACCATCAGATCCCTTCTCATTTGTCCAATAATCTCTTCTTCTATTGTAGAGAACCTGCCACGGAGACCATAATCCATTATGTTGTCTACCAATTATTCTTCTAGAGTGACCAATTTGAACCACGCAGGTTTTCCAACATGATTATGCCCCCTATGTCCATGAGATCATTAAAATTCTAAACTCTCATCTTTGCACATAATGATATATATACTCCCCCTTGATCCTTGGTCTCCTTTGATATTGCTTCCTTATCAATTTGAAGCATTCCTTCTGTCACCAAGACTTGTGGAAGCTTTCTTCATTTACTTCAAGGAGTAGGAAGCTTGCTTTGCTATGCTCTCTCCTCCTTTAACATATAATCAACAAGGACACACATACAAGGAGAGTTGTTAACAGCAAAGGTATTCATGATGGGAGTATCTTTACTATTGATCCACTTAGGAGCTCATGACAAAGGGGTGTTTCCAATTGAATGCCATCACTCCCCTTTGTTATTATCACTTGAATGGGTAGATCTTTGACTTCTCCTCCATGGTACTCTTATCTTCACCTAAAGGGACTACATAAGATAGAATTGAAAACATGTTAGTACCAAAACCACAATCTATACACCAAGCTCCCCTAAGCGTGCACAAGAAATCATTGAATCACTTACGTGATACTAATTAAAATATTTATGCCAATTGAAATTTAAAAATCTTGCATATTGATTATGACATCAATAGGGAGGACAACCTAAAACTTAGGAAACAAATTTAAATATGAAATGCAATTCTACACAAGGAATTTTTCAAAAGGATCTAATTATGCATAATGTAGTGTTACCTTAGCATGTGGTAGGAGAAGTGAGGTACATGATCCTCGATCTCCTCCTTGGCATTGACTTGATCCAATATGATGTACCCCAATGATATACGTCCCTTGTATACCAAGTGTCCAAATTCCTCACATGCCATGTATGGCCTCCATCCCATGTGGATCCAAACCTCTTGAGGCCCATCCACTTGATCAGTTCATTATGATTAGGAACCCAAATAGTCTTGTTCCATCCATAAGCCTTCCACTCAACCTTGTTGGCAACCACATTGTCATTTCTCACCTTCTTGGGTATGTAGTGATTTCTCTTGCCTTTGTTTACCTTGTTGGATTGGTGTACATAATGGATTTGATGGTTGGATTAACCTTTTTCTTCATTGCACCCATCTTGTTTCCGTCTTATAGCTTGCTTACACTGAAAGGACTTCTAGCCTTATTGGTGAAACTTGAAGCATGTCACAGTTGTTCCTAACTCAAGCTTCTTCACCATGTGTTCATGGTTGTTCCTCCCTCAAGCTTCTTCACCTCCTTCTTGAGCCTCTCCACCTCTTACTTGAGCTCATCATTTTCTGACACAATGATGACATCACATGATTCTACAATGTCTTTCTCAACTTCATGTTAGTGGTTAGATCATAAGAAGTTTAAGGCTTCTACCATGGAAATAGGAATTGAACTAGAGGTAGGTTGTTCCATGCACAAAATAAAGAGGTTTATTTGCATTGAGGCTCTCCAATTTCGATTTGAGCTCACAATGCTCCCGGTCTAGCAAATTGAATATGTTGAGCAATGGCTCATAATAATTAATAAGTGACAAAGGTAGCATTCAGTTCGTCAATAACTTTGAGGGCCTTAATTTCATTAGATTGTTTCTTCAATTGCCTCTTTTGTTCATAGAGCAAGTCAACTGGGTCCTCTCTTCATCGCCAAAGGAGTCATTACTTGCATTATTCTTCTTACACATGGAGCAAGGCATGTTGGTGATGACTCATTGAAGTGGCTTGGCTTGGAGGAGCTGGTGGAGTATGATGCGGACAATGTCGGTCACAGATATTTCTTTGGATATTGAGTAAAAGTAGCATCCATATATACAAATACACAATGTAATCGTTCCACCTCTCCATGCTTAAATAAAATAAAAAAGAGTTTTTTTAGAAAAAAAGAAAACCAAACGTGAACAACTCAGCTTCTATTGCATCACTGCTCTTGAGCCCACAGTCACTGGTGTGGTAATTTTTGTGGCTAGTGAAGGCAGCGGCTGCAACTTTCTTCGGCCCAATTCAGCTCCCTGTCCAGCAGTTGGCCGAGCTCGGATTTGCATGCCACAGGCCCCCGAAGTAGCAGCATGTAGCATTGGCGCAGCAACATGACTATTGTCCCACCTGGTGAGCAACACAAGATAAGCTATAAATCAGATGACCGAGGGAGCCAGGTCAAGTAGAAACTAGAACTAGAAAGCCTACATAGGGTGGAATCGCTATCCTATATAAATTAATTAATTCTTATTATTAACTAAATTAAAATTTTACATATATATAAATTATGTAATATATATAGCCCAATATATATTTTGGATATAAGTTGGATAATATTATTTGATTATATTCTTGGATATCCAATATCTAACAGACAATGGATATTCTTGGATAAATATTGATATCTGATAGGAATATCCGTATTTACATTTGATATTTGAAAATTTTCTTAGATATTAGAAAATTTTAACCAAATAGCTAAACGTGTGCTTTTGATAAAACAATTTTCACTTGAGGAACTTGAGGCTTCTTCATCATCACTCTCTTCAATTCTTCTTCGCTGGAGTTTGGTTCTTTCTTGGCTTGGTTTTGCTCTTGTGCTTACTTTGGTGGCCAAGCTCTTGATGTCTGGTGAAGAAATTAAAGTTCTTGATGCCAATTTGAAACTCATGAATGACCTTGTTGATGACTTGATTAGGTATCTTCTCAACAAGTTTCTTCTTATGAAGAATGAAGATGATCAAATTGTACTTCGTCTTCCCAAATCCCAAGAGCTTGAATGATCTTCTAGTTGTACACGGCATCAATAATGTCCATACCTAAAGCATTGATTTCATTGAGAAGAACATTTAGGTCTGAGAACATATCATGTGATTCACGTGCTCTTGTGGTTTAAATATATTCAGTTTTCAATGAGAACACAATATTTTTCATTTCGTAGATCCCAGAGCATGTGCATTGCAACAAAAAACCAAATTAAACACACTATCGAGACAATATGTTGGATCTTGCAATTGCATCTAATTTTCTCTTGACCTAGGTCTCGTTCTTTTTGCTCTCAAAGGTAATACGCCAAACATCAAAGTGCTCTCACTTGATGGTGTCCTTCCGCGAACACTTTCTGACATGGAAAACTCATGTCATCGAAGTGCAAAGCCTTTTCGGTATTCATCCCACCTCTCGACATCGTAAGCTCAGTTGGCGGCAAAACCAAAAAGTCCAATTGAAAGGTCCCATGAACACACTTGAGGTGGGTGAACTTGTTGTCTAATTTCAAACCTTAATCCTAGGGCTCATTGAAAACTACCACTAGAAAAATGAAAAAAAAAACTAAGTCTAGCATGATGTCCATTTATGGTTTTTTCTAATGTGATCTAACTTACCCTCATTCCACCACAAAGAATTTTGCAACTTAGAGACAATCCAATCAACTAGCATATATCTTACCTAGGAAGGTAAAGGTCACACAAACAGAAGCAATAAAGGTAGTAAGTAAAGAGAGCTAGAGTTAGAGAGGGCAAACTCTAGATACAAGGAGATTCATGGTATTGGTTGCCCAAACACAACTCCTAGTCAATGTTGGAGCTTCACTGAAATATGCTCATGGACACCAGCTCTCTTTCAATCATGGTGTTGTACTTACTCTAAGGTCACCATCAAACAAAGGAAAGTGCCATGAGTCACCAAGTCTTACCACTGCCACCCAACTCTCCCAGTCCCGGTGATACCATATCCACTAGAGATTTTTTTCATGCAGGAAGAGGTTCCCTCGTCCACTACACACTGAGTTGCCACTAATCCACACGAAGATTAGAGGGTCGACGCTTGGAAGGCCACCAAAGCCCTCATTAGAAGGCACAAAGACCTCAAACACTGCGGCTCACTAAGATACAAGGGGACAATAGCCTCGACTCACAATTCTCTCAAGCTCTTTGGCCTAACACTCACAACTCACAAGAATGAATAATTATGGTCTCTATCCTAACCCTGGGTATGATCTTGATTCACTAGAGATGGTGGATGGAGTGTAGAAACACCTTCCCTCTCTTCTAACATCCTAAAGGTACTCCTACAACATCAAGAAACCTATGGGAACTCATATATATAGCACCACCCCTCTCAACTACAAGTTAGGCAATGCAAATTTTCTGCACTGCAGCGGATGATCCACCACCTTCAAATATGTTGCACCAGATCATATTGTTGCCATTAGTCGTTGCAGTAGCCATAGTAGATTTCTACCCACTATATGCTCCGTCGTATTCTTTTTCTCCTTTACCAGACCTCTCGTGTATACACAATGGCCAAGCCTCTGAACTACATCGAATGATACGTTGCACTATGCAATTGTACATGCCAGATTGTTCGGTGCACTATGTCGCAGAGTGGGCACGAGCCACCAGTGATCCATTTACGTAGTATTCTTCTCATCGGATCATCTGGCACATGTTTTGGTGGGGAGCATTCCACTGAGAGGCACCTCTGTGTTGGTTTGTCCGGCCAAATCTCCAGTCGTCTAGTGCTTGAGCATGATCCCCGTCATACTATCCAATATAGAACTTTGCATAGTGCCACCTCACAGTCCACCCTATAGTCTGACATGTTCAACACCTCCATCGCCAGACCATCCTATGCAGTTTTAGCACACTTGTTGCTTTTTACCCCATTTCTTCACTAGTTTTCACACCACTTATTCTCCTATGTGTCCCTGGAACGTATTAAGATCGTGTCTAGTACATCTTTCACACACATGTTAGTCTTAGGTTTGTGTTGTCATCTAAATCACCAAAACTAAATGCACGATCATGTAAAGGGCTTATTTTTTAGATAATGGAATAGAAGTATCCCAGCATGGTCTAGCTGTTCCTTATTAAAATAGATGTACTTGTAGCAAAGGAAATCTCATAGTTCATTGAACAGAAGTGCAAAATAGCGATTCAACACCTTTAACAGGTATACATGTACGTAAACCTCCATGCTTGACTAGCAAAATTCTTTATTGTGGTAACCTCCAAAACACAACTTCATGATTCTCCACCTTTTGTAAAGGGCACATGATACCTCTAAGAAATACACCTCATCATCGAATTAAAAAATGTGCAAATGAAAACTATGGACTTGTAGAACTATGCTTATAAAGTTTGAGAACCTACCTAATTAATTATACCTGTAAGAAGAACATTGTATTTAGTTTTGAACCTCCAATTAAAGAAGCTTACAACCTTTAATTAAACTTACAAACATCCAAATATAGGTGGATATGAGGATTTAAATGCTTATAAGTAGAGTCAAGCTTCATGCAATAGCACTACAACTATCTGTAGATGCAACTTAGGGCATCTCTAGTGTATAGATCTGCCCTTGGTTCTATATAATGTTGTGATATCACTTATGAAATTGTCTCCAATGTAAGAATCACCATTTGAGTCTATACATGGGACCTACAAAATAAAAAATAGCTCATCCTAAACAACATGTGTCCCCTTCTTTCTCCTGCACCACTCATTGCCTCGTCCGCTGCCCTGAAGAAGCACCTCCCTCGTGCTGCATGCCTAGGGGCAAGCTTTCCCACACCACCGGCACCATGGGTCTTTGGTCGACCTTGCCCCTTGGCTCAGACTTGCACCAACTCGTGGCACCTCCCTGCCGTGCCGCGCCACCACCACCCATCCCCATAGCACCTTCACTGCCTGTTACAACCACGGGCCAACCTGTTGTGAGCTTGGCGGCTACCAGATCCAAGTGCACTGATGACATCTTTGTAGCCGTAGCCCCAGGCCACGTCGATCGACCGTTGCACCCTCAACGCTAGGAGCATCTTCTTCTTTAACCATTTTTCTCCCTTCTGGCCCCGGCCATCGCCGACAACACACCCTTGTAGTGGGCAGATCTGTATGGTTTGGTGATTCTAGAATTTGTCCTGCAGATCCTCTCCATGTGCTTCTAGAATCCATCATGTTGGGGAGATTGAAGATTGTCAAGAAAGAACAGATATTTTATTTCATGAGAGTCGGTTCCAACTGTGGGAGCAAGTTCTTTTTAGAAATGAGTCCACATTCAGAGGCAGAGCTCATCAATTTTGACATCTAGGGAAATTATCAATGCGTATATATCACCCACACCGTGTTAAAATATGCCCCTGCACCGGGGCTAATACCGGTAAATAATAAAACTAGCTCATAAATGCATAAGTTTAGATGATATCTTAATTTCATACTTAAATCCACAATATAATTGATGTTAACATGAAAGTGGTTAAAAATACCTAACTAATGATGGTTTGGTTCGTCCTCGCCTCTCATGTCTTCATCAACAGCATCATTTGAACCTGAACCTACAAATAGATTTGGTATTTAAAAATATTAGCAGTGCAGTCCATAAATAAAATTCATCATTTGACAAAAATGATAGGAATATATCAAAGCAACATCCACTTGCACTAGTTTGAGATAATGGAGGTAACTTTTTCACCCGAGACTTTAGTTCTTGAAAATGATATAAAATATTTTCATCTTTGATGCTTGCAAAGGCATCTTGCTCAATATAACAAATCATCCTATGATTCAACCAATCACCCCCATCTTATTCCTCAACTCTGTCTTGACAGATTTCATAACTGAGAAGGATCTCACAATAGTGGCATCGCAACTGGCAAAGTCAAGATTAACGTAATGACACGATAAACTAACTGAAAAACTATGTGTGTCTATCAATTTGAACCATCTTAATAGCAAGATCTCCAAGTCCGCTACAACCAGAGCAAAGGTAGAATCATTTCTCACTTCACCAATGAATATGTCAATTTGATCTCTAAGGCATAAAAGGTCATACATGTGCAAAAGTCATCTTTATAAATCTCAACCAGCTATAAATATTTTGGATGTCATAGTTGGCAAAAGAATTCCTTAGATCTAGACAAGCAATGCATCTCAATAGTTGAGTAGACTTTTCAGCAAAGCGATTATTAATTTTCACAATAATATGATCATACACCATATTAAATATTTCATACCTCAAATGGTGATAGTAAGTCACTAATTGTTCTCCTCGTCCCCTTGAGCGACCCTAACAGTTATGGTGTCCTCCATTTTTGGTACAATGATCTTATGTAAGAGACAAAAGGTCTCTGCCTACTCAAATAGTTCTTCCCAACCATTCTCCCATACTTCACTAACTTGTGGTGTTGTCCCAATCAATCCTACAACGTGGATAATGTTCTGATCTTTCTTGTGCAAGCATTTTGATAAATCATTAGTTTTTTCCAATAAGAAGCAAAAACAAGCACAAATTCAAAGAGCTCCATCTGTTTCAATAAACCTGAAGCCACATATCTCTTGTCTCTATTAGTGGTATCCTCGGCCAAATTCTCTTGTACTTCTTGAATAGCATCCCACATGAGAAGAATACGACACAAGGTTTTATGATGTGAACCCTATCGAGTATCCCCTGGTTGTGCAAGGTTGGTTTCTTTGTCCTCTCCATGAAAAAATCTCGCCCCACTCCAATTGATTCACAAGGTTCTCATGGTGTTGTTGGGTCAATTAATCCCTTATCTTACAAGAAGCATTATTAACAGTGTTAACAATCAAAGTGGAGGTGCCAAAGAATTTAAGTAACACTTGGCAATCGAAACAACCACCGATTGCAATTGGTGTGCAAAACAGTGTGTATGTAAAAAGCATACTCCCTCCATCCCAAAATATCGGTCGTTCTAGCACCGGACATAGGTACCAAGGCTCGAAACAAAAGGCTTTACTGCCCATCGATTTCCGCCTCCACATCGCGACTCCCCACCCCGCCGCACGCGTCTCTTCGCTCGTCCTCCGCCGTGTGTCAGTCGTAGGTGTCGGGTGGCTGGTGGCGACGGTGGCCTCAGCCCATGCGCTGAGGATGTTTTGTCTAGCCTTGGTGGTGCGGCCGTGGCACCTCCACCGCCGCCTTCAGCGGGCTGTAGTAGAGGCGTAGAGTTGAAGCGCTGGGAGGAGCTGGTGGTGGTGCAACAACATGCGTTTGTCACGGGGGCGGCGTGGCCTCCATTGCCATGCCTCGTAGGAACCCTACCTCGCCCCTACGAGATGAGTGCTCCTAGATCTAGGCAGTGTTATCCTAAACGGTAAACGGTAAACAGTCGGTCACCTACCGTTTAGCCCATTATTCGGGCAAAATGGGTGTTTAAACGGGAAAACAACCATTTAAACAATCAAAACAACCGATTAAATGGAAACAGTGTAGCACCATGTAGCGTTTAAACGGTATGTAAACGGGCTAAATGGCCGTTTAGGCGAACAGTGGATCTAGGTGATGGTTGCGTGGGAGAGCGGGTCAGAGGGTAGTGCGTGTTGGTCGAGGCCGACGGTGGAGAAGAGGGAGGTGCGCACGGTGTCACCACCGACGAAGGGTGGCGTGCGCGGGGTTCAACGCTGGCCGCTGGCATAGGAGAAGAGGGTGTCACGCGCAGGGTCGAGGCGGTGGAGAAGAGGGAGGAGGGCGGCCGTTGTCCTCCCACCAGCGAAGGAGAAGATGGTGGTGCACGTAGGGTGGCAGTGGCGACGAATGCCGATGAAGGGTGGAGGTGATGAGCACCGACGACAGAGGAGAGAGAAGGGATAAAGATGGTTTCATGTGGGACCCATGGCTTCAACGACTCTCTTTGTGGGCCAGGGACAAAATACAAACACTAAAACGGTAGTTTTTTTAGGATAGAGGTAGGATGAATTTTCGTCTAATATATGTCTTTGCAACCCATGAAATTCTCTCCTCATGTTTGATGTCCCATCATACCATCTTGCCCACAGAATCTAGACACTGATCCATGAGACGCAAACATAACATCCAAACATACCACAATATATAGACGTAGGTCGTGTATGAAACCGGCCTATAACCACTCATCGGGAACCACCGTCTCTCACTACGTCACACAGGGTTTGTAGGGGCGGCTCAAGACCATTTATAGGGGCAATTTGGCTAGCCGCTCCTACCAAACCGTCTCTACAAATCATACATTTGTAGAGGCGATTCCCACACCGCCCCTACAAATCGATTTGTAGGGGCGGCTGGTAACACCAGCCGCCTCTACAAAATCGATTTGTTGGGGCGGCTGTAGTACCAGCCGCCCCTACAATACATTTTGCCGCAAAAAAATCAAATTTACAATTCAAATTCGACCAGAACATATATATATATATATATATATATATATATATATATAATTCAAATCTAAACAGAACATATATAATTCAAATCTGACCACAAGCACAAGAGCATTATATAAACTACCATTACAAGTCCAATTCATAAGAATATATACAATCCATCATTAAATAGACATAATTCACAAGTCTAATTCGTTCCATAAGTCCAAACCGTCCCACAAGGTAAGACCAATGTCAAATTTCATACACATTGTTATCAACGGCCTAGAGCTAGCCTTTTAGTCTCATGAAGGCGTTGGTTCTGAGGATTTCTACCTAAGTCAGAATCTCGGTTATGGTAGATGCCTTTGACATGTACAATCTGGTCCAATATGAAATTGCAAAGGTCGCCGACGAGCTGTAAGAGTTGGTCATCCTTGTATGGGTCTCTTATCATTTCTTTCTCTTCTTTCCACTACAAGAGAACAAGTTTCGGTTTAGTATTTAATACCATGTGCGAAGTTTTTATACTACGGATAAAGAGGTTCAAGCTTACTCTTAAGGGGTGTCTCTTGTAGGCACCAGTGTTACTCATCATAGAATATACATAATATCCACAATGTACACTCACAGGCTTCTACTTGGGGCACTATGTGTTTTCCATATGGAAATATTAAGTAACACTTTTGACAGCCATGTAATGAAGTACTAAAGTAAGTTACACTTACCGCACATAGTATTTTTATAGCCAGTCTTTCCTTCCTTACTGGATTATGCCTTCCATGATGTTGTTTGACATAGAACCTAAATGCCCTATTCGAATTATTTTAGCAAATATAACTTGTTAGTATCCAAAAGTGAACATTCCAAGTATATATACAAACATATAAGCTAATGAGGATTGTCGATATGTATACGTCTTGAGAATCGATATGAAGTCTTTATATGTCATCGGGTCCCTATATATTGAATCAAAGACCCATGCCATGCTCCTCCCAACATCGACGCCTATACAAATTCAGTGGTTGTTGCATGGATTTAATCATAAAACTAGATAAGCTCTTTTGCATCGAATAAAATATATCGAACAAAGCTTTAAGTATAGAGTTAAACTTACTCGAAGTTGTATGGTAGCCATATAGTAGAGTATTGTTAGAGATTTTTAAAAGCTAGGGCAATGTATGCTGAAACCTTATGGGACTCTTGCCTTAGTTTCTTCGCACGGATGTCCTCTTTTTCTCGAAGGGTCTTTCCAGCAGCTAACTCTTTGGCATCCAGTTTCCACTGTCTAGGGTAATTAAAATTTGTTTGTGCTATAGCTTGAGGGTCTATATACCCGGCTTTCACACTTGGCATTTATTTTATAATGTGCACTTACATTCTACAAATCATGGCGTGGGTTAGTTACAACAAAATCCAAATATTACATTCATATCATATCGGGAGGATAAAGACTTATAGGTACCACGTGCGAATTAGATTCATTTCCATTGTTCCAAGGTGAAAGCATGTCTATATGTCATTAAAGTCAAAGATAATTTTCCCGGCTAGGCTTCTAAATATGCCGGTGGGAAAGCATGCTTGTACGAGGTCTATGCTCGTTAGGAGAACACGCAGGTACCAATCATGGAACATTCTCATTCCAAGTGGTAGGCACTGGATGTTCCGGTTTGATAGAAAGGGCTTGCCTCTTTCATATATTTTTGGGCAATCATTTGACCATTTGATGGCATCAACATTTAGATACTGCTTTGTTGTTTAGTGAAGTTTGCTAGTGACGGCCTCCTTAGAAGCCCGTGATGGGACTTTTTTAACTTGATTCTCAGGCTTGAACTGGTCATGAGAATACCACCTGTGCACCGACGAGACGTCTTTTATCAAAACATAAATTGGCCTTATGGTGATTGGATGCTTCTTTCGAAGTTCCCATTCAGGCATGTCCTCATCTTCTTATGCATCAGCTTCTTCAGGAGATACTCGTTGTTCATGTATCGGCTGCGCTTATTGAGAAGACTGTGGCATCTCATTATACGCTTGCTCGGTATGAGCTGAAGAAGATTGTGGCTTATTAGGCACAAGCTCGCTAGGGGGCGGCTAACGAACCATACATCCAAAAGTTCATGTACTTCATCTTTTACAACAAAACAAACATTAAAGGACTACTTATTCAGATATATATAAAAATAAATCAAATTAATAATTACCTGAGAATAATTGTATATACTTCATATATATATATATGAATATAAATCAAATATAATTACATGAAGCATACAAACACATCATGGTAGAGGAAAATTAATTAATAGCCTATTTATCCATAAATAATTAAAATACATATTTGTTGATTATAATAAATAATTTCAAAGACAACAACTACCAACAATTATATTTTACCCAATATCTTTCATGCAAACCCTAGTCCAATTTCATCAAACATAAATTTACAAAAACGAAATTAATAAAAAAACCAAACCATAAATCTAGATCTAGATCTACATGCACATGAAACATCCATAAAACTAACTAATTGTTCACTAAAATCAAGAAACATAGACCAAATAAGGGTATGATCTTGTTCCCCTACCTAATTTACCCTAGTATATTCAAAACTTAGGTCTAATTTGCTTCATAAGTAGCTCAAGCACCATAGAAGAGAGAGAAAAGCAAAACTATAATTACTCACTAACCAACTATTAAAACTTCAAAAAAATGTGGAATAACATTTTCTTACCTTCTACAACCTCTCCATCAAAGGATTTGATATCAAAACATTCCCCCCTTAATTTTTGGGAGGTACCCAATACCTCCCTACCTTTTTTTCACGGGTTGGAGTGAGTGACCCGAGGAGAAAGAAGGGGCTACAGATTTTTATACGTGGGGCATTTGTAGAGGCGGCTGGTGATTGAGCCGTCCCTACAAATCGGAACACCGGGGGCGGCTCGTATCACCGGCCACCCCTACTGTGCCATTTATTGGGGTGGCTGGTCTCGTAGGTCCCGAGCACGCCCACTGTAGGAGCGGCTCCATCACCAACCGCCTCTACAAAAACAAATTTATCCCGTTACTATAAACATTTTTTTAGCAGTGTCTTGCCCATCGGAGTCCAGTGGAAATTAAACCACCGCTGTCATCGACATCGTAGCTATATATCTTCACATTCTCAAAAGTCGCAACCCACACCCACACCCACGCCGCCCCTTCCCCTTGGGAATACAGTGGAGGAAGTGGAACCGCCAGAATGTCGTCGTCCACGGCAATGCCGCCGCCGGCGTCGCCACGGGAGCACGTGGAGAGGATCGGGCAGGAGCGCTACTTCATCGGGCGCGGCGAGCAGAACCCGCGGGCGGAGGACATGCACCAGGTCGTCAACTACCTGTCGCACGAGCTCTACTCCAAGGACGTCCACTTCCTCATGAGGCTCGTGCAGGTAATCGGCGCACCTTGCTGTCGCTGTTCTCTTGTGTGAGCGGATGGCTAGTATGTTTTGCGATTTCTGCAATTTTGCCCTTCTGCTCTTACAACTTACAAGTCCTATGATCACTAGGCTGCGTAAGAAAATAATAAATTTAATTTAAAACATTTTCGTCAAATTTGGTACTAAGTTTTTCTTTTTACCCTAAGTGCACTCAACTTTATATAAAACTAGAACCATACCACGCGTGTTGTCGTGGAATTTTCTTAAAAAATAAATATGTTATATAAATAATATTACTATACGATAGTCTGTATACTTTATATAGATGAATTTGATTTACATGTTGTTTTATTGTATCAAATCTGGTAAAAAATCGATGAGCTAATAGAAGAAAAATCAATGAAATATTTGATCACATTATAAAAGAGCATATGATGAAGCAATAGCGTATCTAGATGACTACGTTAATACATTAAGGATAAAAAGTATTGCTCATAATAGAGTTGACATGGACATTTTTTATATAATTAATAATGGATGACATGGATATATTGCATGAAAGGATTGCAAATTAGTGAGACATTTAGTGGAGAATAATGTAGACACCTTTCAACGAAGAGAGAGAAAATATTTAGTGGGATTTAGCTTTATAAGAGTATACATATATATACATATAAAAAGAAATGGTTTAAATATTTTGGATGCCCCTCATTTTCTCTGTCCAATTATAGCAACAGTCACTTTTCAGCAATATTTTGTTTTTTAACCCGAATATTTTGCTCTCAAATACTAGTTATCCAGTCTGTTTGTTTGGCTTGTGCTTGTCGTATACGATCGTAAATTTCCAACCAAAACAATATTTTTCTCTCACACAAACCAATCAACGATACTTCTTCACGAACGACGACAATACGAATCCGCCGACCGATCAGGGTCGTCTCTCGCTGCTAGGTAAGCCTCATTTTTATGCCTACGCTGTTATTGTGAAGTGAGGCTTCCTTGGAGTCTGGGCACTTCTATTCTTGGTGCGCGGCGTTCCCATTACCTCTTGTGTGCTCAGTGGCTGGCTTGTGGGCCCTCAACTCTTGGACCCACACGTCAGTTGCATGGGATGGACGGAGAAAATGATGTCCCCTTCGTAAATATATATCCTTGGGATGGAACACCGACTAGACCCACCGAGACTCGTAGCACGAAAAAGAAAATTACTGTTCAACTGTGATTCGGAGTAGATTGAAAGGGTTAATTTGAACATGCCATTATAAATGTCACGTTTTGAAAATCTACCACTACTATTTACAATATTAGAAATCTGCCATTACAATTTTTACTTTCCTTGAACCGTGCCATTTTATACGTCTGACTACCATGAAAAAAAAAATAGCAGGCTAAAGCGGCGCTATAGCAGTGGGAGAAGCCTGCCGCTAAGCTATTGGTCTTTTTAACGCTATGACGGCTTTCGCCGCTATAGCGCCGCTATTTGCCACATTTGCCGCTATAGCGCCGCTAAACGCTATAACGATTTTCTACTTATTAGTTATCATTTGTTACTAATTTGGTATTTTGGATGGTTAAACTTTTATGAATCATGTTGTAATGTCATTTGGTATTTGGTAATGTTACTTAGAATTGTGGAACTTTAGAAACATATTTGTGTTCATCGAATTTCATATTTGTCATGTTTTTTTATCAATTACTGGTGTTTTCATGTTTTTTTTATAAAAACGCTATCTGGCATAGCGCCGCTATAGCTGCATAGCTTCTAGAAAAAATTGCCGCTATTTTCAATAGCCCGCTATTTTAAACACTTCTGACTACCCCTTGGGCCCATCTACATACGCATGTATTTCGGTATTACCCAAGCTGCCCCTTTCTTCTTTCCTATGTCAAGAAGCTAAAATCTCAAAACAATGACGTGATGAGGTGTGTGGGCAGCACAAGGTGGGAGTGGGGGCGACTGCCGATGAAGCGCGGGTGCGGCTGTCCTCCACATACATCATCTCTCTCGCTCTCTCTCTAGCTCAAGCCACCAGCTAACGGCGGACCATCTCGTTCCCTTCCCTCGCCGTCGATGAAGAAAGCAACAGGGCCGGCACAAGGGTGGCCGTGAACCCGACGGTCCGGTGCACCAGAGGAGTGCAGCGGTGTTGCAGCGGTCGCGACAACGCTTCATGTGTGTGGGCCCCCACCCTGCTGCTGCGGCGTGGCCGGATCTGCGGGCACCAGTGCGGCTGAGTCCGCCGGCAGCGCCATGGCAGCCTGCCGAGCACTTGATGCGGGAGTGGAGGGCGCAAGAGCCTGGCCCAGCTGCTCCGTGAGGCGGTCCCGGAGCACGTGGGCCTCATGCTGGCCCAGGGACGTCTGGCGGAACATATGTAGCCGGCCGTCGGCGAGGACACCACCCGCTGCTTGGACCCGTCGACGCGTGGTTAGGGATGTTCCGGGGTAGGGTCAGGGGTATTGGCACGAGCGAGGCACTTGTCTCTGCAGAGTTGTTGTGGTGGGCTGCAATGCACCTCGGCCGGCCAACAGGGCGGAGGCCATCGCCGGCGCCAGCGAGGTTCCACGAGCTTGATTGGTGTGATGGCAATTTGGATCCAGGAGAGCGGTAGTGGTGGTTGAGCTCGTCGGCAGCCATGCCATAGGAAGCGGTGGCGAGGGTGTTGGGGATGAGGGCCGACGCTGCCGCCACCGTGTTCGCCGCTGACAATACCTCCATGCCTTGTATTGAGGAGAAGAAACATATGAGGAAGAAAGGGGCATTTCAGGCAATAGTGGTCTGTAAACGGGTCCAAAGACATCTAAGATGTAGAAAATGGCACGCTTCAAGTAAAATGTGAATTGTAATAGTATATTTATAAATAGACGAATAGCAATGGTAGATCTCCAATCCGTGATATTTTCTAATGGCATGGTTCAAATTAACCCAATTATCTTAATATAACTGTTCAACCGTGTTCAACTGTGCCAGATCCACGCATCAACGACATCCTTGTAGCCGTAACCCCGGACCATATCGGTCGACCGCTGCACTCTCTCCACCAGGAGCACCTTCTTCCTTGACCACTTCATCCCACTTCTGGCTCGGTTGCCATCGGCAACATGCCCTTATAGTGGGCGGATCTGCATGGTTTACTGCTTCTAGAATTCATCCTGCAGGGTCGAGTGGCAATGGCGGGGGAGATTGAAGACGCTGAAGAAAGAAAACAAAAGATATTTATTTCATGGGAGTCGGTTCTAATTATGGAAGCGGCTTCTGTATAGAAACAAGTCCTAATGTACATGTATGGAACCGGCCTAAAACTGCCCATTGCAGACGCTCTTACAGTGGATGTGGAACTAGTCTTGCTTGACCTTGCTTAGCGAGGCAAGCCTAACGAGGAGAATTGAATTGGCTAGCTCACTTGAGCAAGAAAAAAGTGGCTCGCGCAGAAATCAAGACAGTAAGGCAAGAGATCCAAACCCAGTGCTTTCTTCAGTTCCTAGCTAAGGCCCTGTATGATCCACCCTAGCTAAACCTTAGCTAGCCAAATTAGCGGGCTAAAGTTTAGTTGGGATTGTTGGGATCCTCTAGCTCATTGATGTTTATTTGCAATGTTGCCGTTCCTTTTGTTGAAGCCGATATGGATATAGAAAAATAGAGGGGCAATTTCGCCTTTAACTATGTTTTAGCTGGGTTGGAGCCCCTAAAGAGATTATGTATGTTTTGGCCTCTAGCTAGAGTTTAGTTAAGTTGTAGCTGCCTCGTTTAGATCCCTACCAGCTAAAGTTTATAACCTAAGCAAAGAAGGTAAGACATGTCTAGCGAACCAAAACTTGCCCTAATTTGACCTGAGGTATACTTGAGCAAATTGATCCTGGTCCGGCCCGAGCCTGATGGGTTTTGGTCCGCCCACGAACCTTACTGGACTGGGCCTGGTCACAGATCCTGCTGCACAGAAAAAAATTCTTGGCTCGAGCCTGGCTCGAAATGCTATTTTTAGCTATTTTACGTTATAAAATGTACGGATGGCCCGGCTCGGACCCGGCCCGAAAATAGGGCCTGACTTGCTAGTAAAACGTCCCTGGGCAGGATTTTTTCAGCCCGGAATAACTGGGATTTTTTTTTACCCAGCCCGAACCCGGGTTAGGCCGCAGATTGCTCAAGTCCAGCCTGAGGCTTCAAGAACGAACATCGCCAATCCAAGCGCCGCATTCTTATCGCCGTCCCCCAGCGTTACAAAATCGGCCTCGAAGCCGAGACGCCGAGTGCCCCCTCATCTCCCTTCTCCGCTGTCTCGGGAACCACGCCGTTCGTAGTCCAGTTCACCGCCGTTGGCATCACCACCGCAGTTATAAATCTTTACCTTCTCGCAAGTCGCAACCCAAGCCGTCCCTTTCCCTTGGGAGTCGAGTGGAAGTGGAACCACCAGAATGTCATCGTCCTCGGCGATGCCGCCGCCGGCGTCGCCGCGGGAGCACGTGGAGAGGATCTGGTGGGAGCGCTACTTCATCGTTGCGGCGAGCAGAACCCGCTGGCGGAGGACATGCACCAGGCCGTCAACTACCTCTCTCAGGAGCTCTACTCCAAGGACGTGCACTTCCTCATGGAGCTCGTGCAGGTAATCGGCGCATCTTGCTGTCGCTGTTCTAGTGTGAGCGGAAGGATAGTATGCTTTGAGATTTCTACAATTTTGCTATATTTATTTCTTGCTCCTTCCATAATTAATTCTTGTGTGACTTCTTACTTCTATGCCTTATTATCAGCACCGCATTCCCTCTCTGGTTCTCGAGTACTCTTTCAAGTTCTACAATTTGCAAATGCGATTACAATTTAGAGCATCTCCAAGAGTCTCTAAAAATCACTCCCAATCTTGATTTTTTGCCAAGATTGAAAGAAAATTGCGCTCCAAAACTCCCTATGTCAACTCCCAATCTTTTTGTGCTTGGGAAAATCAACCGATCGCGCAGATATATCCGCGCCTACCACGCCTGTATCCATCGGCCAATCTAAACATGAAAGGGCGTGAGAAAGAATAAAGAGTATGACAGGATTTCTAATGTAAATTATAAGAGAGAATCTATAAAAGTGGTTAGGTTAGGATATTTTAGAAATAGTATAGGAATCCTTATGTAAAATTGTCTTCTATATTAGGCTGAGATTTTGGAAACTGTTTGAGCAACCCAACATATGCTTCCATCTTTTTTTAGTCACTTGGAAAACTCATCAATTTACCAAATTACCAAACGTTTTAAGGAACAATTGGAGATGCCTTTTACAAGTCCTATGACTAGGCTGCCTAAGAAATTAATTAATTTAATACATGTTCGTTGAATTTGGTATTAAGTTTTCCTTTTCCTCCACCAAAGTGCAGCCAACTTTATATAAAATAAAATATAAAAAGAAATGGTTTCCATATTTTCGCTGCCCCTCATCTTCTCTGTCCAGTTTTAGAAAGTGTTACTTTTTCATCAATATTTTGTTTTTTTAACCCAAAAATATTTTGCTTTCGAATAGTCATCAACCCTCTGGTAGGTTAGCCTCATTTTATGCCTCAGTTTTTAACACCGCCTAGACGCACCTAGACTGGTAGCACGAAAAAGCAAATTTACTGTTTAGCTGTGATTCGGAGACATTCCTATTCTCGAGATTTGATTGAGAACGAGCAGATGATAAATGCATTATTTCTGCTTCTTTGCAACCGAAAATGTATTTTTTTTAGGAATACTCCTACAGTTCAACAAAAAGACTTGACCTTCAAATTGTTTTCAGGGTCTCTTTCTGTCACTAGATGTGTCCTTTTGCTGTAAAAACCCTCTGGTAAAAAAAAAAAAACTGCTCCCAGTTTTGTAAAAAGTAGACTGCAATTCCACGCTTGCGGTCTTGTGGGCTCACATATTCCTCTGCTGGTTTCTTTTGCTGCTTGCGGAAGATTTCCTTAAATTTAGACTGGAATTCATGAAAGTGTTTGATCATGGTCCTATTTCTTTCATTATGTATAGAATTTTAAAAGCCTGCAAGAACTCATGTATGTTGCATGCCTGTGGAAAATGTTCTCTAGAAAACAATTAATCTCGATTGAGAAAAGAGAATTTTGTTACTGTGACCTTAATTTCTCACCAATTCTGATTAAAATAAGGTACATGCATACTCCCTCCATCCTAAAAAAAATTCAATTCTGGATACAATATTAATATTTATCATACAAAATAGGTAACATTAGATTTGTCATGAAATATTTTTTCATAATTTATTTATTTGGCATCAGAAACATTAATATTTTTACCTATACATCTGGTCAAACAAACTTTGAGTACTTTAACTGACAATGCATCTAGAATTGTATTCTTTTTTGGGACTGAGGTAACTTCATGTGTCAAAAATCTATGTTGCCACTCGAGTCTGTATTACATAACTACAGGACGGCAGTTTGTATTATTTTTATTAAATTTTAGTCCATTTCTTTGAAGCATACAACAGATACATGAAATCAACAAAATCAGTTCCAGCCAATGTTTAAGGTCTACTGCTGTCATACGTCTAATGAGAGGCCCGCAACCTAGAGCTAACGGGCCTAGCGAGGCCCAGAGAAGGGCGCTGGCCGGCCTCAACCGGTTCCAGCGTGCCCTAGAGGGCCCGCGCGCGCCAGGAGGAGGGGCGCCGTCGCCCTCGCTGCCGCCGTCATCCAGGAAGGATTAGATTAGAGAGGTTTACCATATTAGAGTTTGGTTAGTTATGGAAGGGAGAATCCAATCTATATGGATCTCCCGTAGTTGCTTGGGATACAAGTCCAATAGGGACTATAAATACAAGGAGGATGTAATCAAGCAATAGAAGAGCAATTGCTCCTTCCCTCTCTCCCTCTCTGCGCCTATCGCCCCCTCTCCCTTCGCCGTCTCCCTCCCCACGCCGCCAGCCCTAGCCGCCAACCCCTCTCCACCATAGCTGCCAGCCCCCTCCCTCAGGAGGACTCCTACAATTGCCCAAAAAAATGATTCAAAAAGTTTTTGATTAGTGGCACATGTTTCTTAAATCTTCATCATGTATCCGGAAAGAGTAACACCTATTGAACAAAACATATATTTCTGTTTTGCTTGTATCAATAAACCAGACTCATTTCACTGCCATGTCACTTAAATCCAAGGGGTTAACACAATTAGAAGTTACAAATCTGAGAAAAGGAAAAATAGTTGCAATTATAAAATTCTCATTATTTATTCTAGGAAAGAACTAGCGCCAAAAAAGACTCAATCAGCCTGTTCGCTGGTTGGTTTCAGCCAGCCCAAACCAGCCAGCCAATAGTGTTTTCTTCTCACAAAAAACCAGCATCAGCCAGCCCAAACCAGCACCAGCACCAACCAGCGAACAGGCCCAATACTTTGATCAACTTAGTAGCATTGGAGATTTGTAAACACAGAAATAACTATATTTTCAAGAGTACTAGTCCTATTGTATCCTTGGAGTGCGGACGGTAGAGGTCATGGAGGCCCTATGGCGTGGCTGGCTTCTGACCTCTGGGCGCTCTTCATGTGCTTTGGACATGTCCTTTGTTCAAGCATCGCAAGCATGTTAGCATGTATAAATTGTTCTAGATTGTTTTTGTCTTGGGTGCGTTGTGCGTGTCGTTGTACATTAGTACTCTTCTTAATGAAATGAAACACAGTTCTCTGCATCATACAGGAAAAAGTCACGGAAACAGGAGGTAAAATGTTTTCGATTGTTGCAGCCTATAGCAATGATTTTGTATGTATAAGTATATAAGACCCTGTTGTATGAGCTGGCACCCCACATGAACCAGTACTTGAGGACAATAAACAATAACACTATAGGCCAGATGATGCAGTTGAGTCTGAATATGAAACAAAACATAGTCGCATTCCCGCTACTATAGGCACCCGAGTAAGCTCCCAAATTGGGTACTAATGTATGATATTAACATACGTGTACTTCATCATTCTTCATGAACCAAGTAACAGAAGAGTAGAGTAGACAGGAACCAAAGTGACATTGATCGAATTTATGTGTGCATCTTCTTAATGCATTATATGCAGCTCTCCTGAGTATTTGAGAAAAAAAAAGTTTATATGAGCAGATGGGTTATAGTAGAATTTTATTACTTAGTTTGTGCTACTCTTGTTGCATTATCGTTACCATGTATGCACATAACTGGTAATGATATTGTGTACTCCCTCTGTCCTCAAATATAAGGGATCCCGAGTTTAAAATTTGTACCAAAATACAACGTGTTCTGGGTCCTCAACCCCCTTTCTCCTGAGTCCTTTTTGATAGGAAATATTGGGATTCTTTTTAAACTTGGCATCACCCAAAACAACCAGCTAGTAATTAAGGAAAATAATAATTGAACTATTCCATCCTAATTTGTAAGGGGTCTTTTGCTAGGCTCCTTATTTTGTCTCAAAATTGTTTGGATACTATGTATTTGAGGACGGAGGTAGTATTTGGCTATGATAACACATACCTTTTTCCATTTTCTAAAGTTCATGCATGGTACGGCGACGAACCTTGGAGCGTAGAAAATATGGAGGAGAGGGAAAGGTTCGAGGTTTGGAGTCTCGGCGTCGAGAGGGCGGCGCCGTGGTGGGTTCTGCGAAGGGAGAACAGGAAGGGGCGACACAGATGACGGGAAACAGGGGGCTGGGCGCCCAACGGAGGCAATAGTCTCAATTCCAGGCTAATCCCCCTTCATCTCACGGTTTAGAGCCTTATAGACCAGATTACAATCCATAACCAATCTCTCCTAATTCTCCTCCTTAAACTACTGCAAATATCTAACAGACTCCCTGGACTTAGCCACTATTATGACTCCTCCTCTCATAGGTCCTACCGACCATAACATCTCTCCCCTCCTTCGAAAAGAGCTCGTCCTCGAGCTGAAATGACGGATGAGCTGCGCGGAAATCATCAACTGGTTCCCATGTTGCTTCTGAAGCTGGCATATCAGCCCACTGGACTAACACGTGCCAGGTTCCGCGACGAAGACTGGAACGGAGCACACGATCAGGCCGAAGCAGAGGACGACCGTGCCGAAGAGGAGGCAGCGATGGCACCGTCGACGGAGGAGGCCCTCGGAAAGGCTTGAGCACGCCAACATGGAAGACATCATGAATGCGCGCGCCTTGTGGAAGTTGGAGCCGGTATGCCACTTCCCCCACGCGCTCCAGCACTTGGTACGGCCCAGCGTACTTGGGAGCAAGATTTCCACGCCTGCCCGGAGCGAGGGACTGAGTAGGGCGGTTAAGAAGACGTAGCCACACCCAGTCCCCCACTTGGAACTCCAGCCGGCGATGATTGGCGTCGTAGTACTTGCGGGCATGCTCCTGGGCCTGCAGAAGGGGAGCACGAACCTCGGCAATAAACTCATCGCGGTCGGAGAGGATAGAGTCCACGACATCTGTTTGGGCGCGACCAGGAGCATACGGCAGCAGCTCTGGAGGGGCGCAGCCATACACCACGACGAACGGCGATGTGCGGAGAGCTGAGTGGTAGGCGGTGTTGTAGCAAAACTCCGCCCACGGCAGCCAGTCCAGCCAATCCCTAGGCCGATCTCCAGTAAGACACCTCAGATACATGGCGATGGTCTTGTTCACCGCCTCGGACTGCCCATCCGTCTGGGGGTGGAAGGTAGTACTCATGTGCAGCTGGACGCCCGCCTGGCGAAACAGATCCCGCCAAACTTGGCCGGTGAACACGGGGTCGCGATCGCTCACGATGGAATCCGAGAACCCGTGCAGGCGGACGATGTCGTGGAAGAAAGCGCGGGCGACGGACGTCGCGGTGTACGGGTGCCCCAGCGGGATGAAATGGGCGTACTTGGAGAACCTGTCAACCACGGTTAGAATAACACTCTTGCCGTGTACCTTGGGAAGAGCCTCGATGAAATCCATGGCTATGTCCGCCCAAACACGAGACGGCACCGGCAGCGGCTGGAGGAGCCCCGCCGGGTGCAAGGTCTCTGTTTTGTTGCGCTGGCAGACGACACAGGTGGAGACAAAATCCCGAACGACACGGCGGTCGTGCTCGATGAAGAACTCAGTTCGGAGTCGCTGCAGCGTCTTCTGGATGCCCTCATGGGCGCCTGTATGTGCCTGCTGCAGCACGTCCTCCAGGACAGCAGAGGCCGAGGGAACGAAGACACGACCCTTGTGGATGAGGAGGCCGTCCTTAACGCACCAATCAGCGCCCTGTGCGCCAGCCGCGACCGCGTCCCGGCGGTCACGGAGCTCCTGCGACGACTCCAGCTCTTGGCGAAGAACATCGAAGAGATGGAAGGTGGGCACCGACACCATGGCGAGGGCTGGAGCTGGAGCCAGAAACACAGCCAGCAGCGGAGCATCACCATCGCGTCATGACAGGGCGTCGGCGACCACGTTGAACCGTCCCGGGCGGTACTCGACGCGGAAGTCATATCCGAACAGCTTACTTATCCATTGGTGTTGCGGGATCGTGGACAGCCGTTGGTCGAGCATGAACTTCAGGGCATAATGATCTGTGCGGACGACGAAAGCACGGCCCCATAGGTACGGGCGCCAATGCCGCACCGCCTGGACGAGTCCGATCAGCTCGCGTTCGTATGCAGCCACTTTGAGATGGCGAGCTGCGAAGGGGCGGCTGAAGAACGCAATAGGGCCGGCGCCTTGGTGCAGTACTGCACCGAACCCGGAGCCCGACGCATCACAATCGACCGTGAATTCGCTGCTGAAATCCGGCAAGTGAAGCACCGGCGCGGAGGACAGGGCCTCCTTGAGCGCCGAGAAGGCCTTTGCCGCGGCGTCGGACCAGCTGAAGCCTTCCTTGCGCAGCAGGCTGGTGAGTGGCGCAGCGAGGATGCCGTAGTCTTTGACGAAGCGCCGGTAGTAGCTCGCTAGACCGAGAAACCCACGCAGGCCACGGGCTGACCGCGGCTGCGGCCAGGACTGGACTGCTGCAACCTTGGAAGCGTCCATGGCCACGCCATCCGGTGATATGACATGCCCCAGGTAGTGTACTGATGCAGCAGCGAAGGAGCATTTGGAACGCTTCAGATGTAGCTGGTGCTCACGAAGGATGTCGAGGACGGCGCGCAGATGCTGTAGGTGCTCCGTCCATGTGGCGCTGTAAATCAGGATATCATCAAAGAACACCAGGACACAGCGACGGAGGAACAGCTTGAGAACGAAATTCATGAGGGCTTGGAATGTTGATGGCGCATTTGACAACCCAAAGGGCATGACTAGGAACTCGAAATGGCCCTGATGCGTGCGGAATGCCGTCTTGGCAACATCAGCGGGGTGCACCCGCACCTGGTGATAACTAGAGCACCTGGTGATAACTAGAGCGTAGGTCGAGCTTCGAGAAGAATTTGGACCCATGCAGCTCGTCTAGCAGCTCCTCCACCACGGGTATAGGGAACTTATCCTTAATCGTCGCTGCGTTCGGGGCGCGGTAATCGACACAGAGCCTCCAGGAGCCGTCATGCTTCTTGACAAGCAGGACTGGTGCTGAGAACGGGGATGTGCTGGCCCTGATGGTCCCCTGCCGAAGCATCTCATCACATTGCTTCTCCAACTCATCTTTCTGAAGCTGTGGGTAACGGTAGGGCCGAACAGCAACAGGATCAACAGCCGGCTTGAGATGGATGCGGTGGTCACAAGGTCGAGCAGGAGGGAGACCGATCGGGGCTGCGAACACATCTGCATAAGAATCGAGCAGATGCTCCAGCAGCATGGGCTCCGTCCCCTTGGCCGGGAAGAGCTGACCGGCGTGCAGACGGCCTGTCGGAGGAATGTCAGAGCGCGTCGACCTAATGCCTTTCCACAGGACGTGGCGCCCCTGGTGAGTGAACGCCATGCAAAGGTCATCGAAGTCCCAGAGTATGGGTCCAAGGGTGCGAAGCCACGTGATCCCGAGGACCATGTCATAGCAGTCCAGCGGAATGGCAAAGCAATCCACTGAGAAGAACTCCTCGCCGATCTTGATGGCGACGTCGCGCGCCAGGCCACGGCAAGCCACGCGGTCGCCATTGGCAACCACTACATGGGCGCCACCGCTGTCGTGGAAGTGGAGCCCGACGCGGCGCGCAGCGTTCATTCTGACGAAGTTGTGCGTGGAACCGGAGTCGAGTAATGTTGTGAGCTCGTGGTCGCCAACCTGGACACGCAACTGCATCGTGCCCGCCGTGCGTATGCCGGTGATCGCGGACAAGGAGATCAAAGGGGCATCCGGATCGAACGGAGGGTGCCCCTGGTCCTGGATGGCCGGAGCAGCAGGATCATCTTCAGCCGGCTCCTCCTCAATGAAGTCTGCAACTTCAAGGTAGAATAGGCGGGCGCACTTATGGCCGCGAACATAAGGCTCATCACAGTTATAGCAGAGCACGAACATAAGGCTCATCACAGTTATAGCAGAGCCCTTGCTTGCGCCGCTCCGCCATGGCCTCCGGGGACAAGCGTTTGAAAGTGCGAGTCGGCTGGAGAGGCGAAGACGATGACGTTGAAGCTGATTGCGGAGTCGGAGCCGACGCGGTCGGATTGCCCGCAAACCGGCGCGGCGCGCGTGGGGGGGGCGCCGGGAGAGCCAACAGGGCTGACGAGTTGCGCCGCTCATATGCGCGTGCGAGACGCACAGCGCGCTGGAGATCTTGGGGCTCTTGGAGTTCGACATCAGCGCGGATTTGCTCTGGGAGGCCACCGGTGAACAGCTGCGCTTTCTGCAGCGGTGTGAGAGCACCAGCGTGCGCTGCCCGGGCCTGGAACAGCTCCGCGTAGGCCTCCACCGTGGAGGTGAAGGGGAGGCGTGCCAGCTCGGCCAGGTGGTTGGTGCTGAAGGTAGGGCCGAACCGCTGCTGACAGAGCTGTTTGAACGGCTCCCACTCCGGGCGTCCCGAATCACGTTCCAAGTCCAGGTACTTTCAAGTCCAGGTACCACTGCCTGGCCGTCCCCTTGAGGTGGTAAGACGCAAACTAGACACGATCTGACGGCCGAGTTTGATATCCATGGAAGAATTGTTCGTAGGTCGTCAGCCAGCTGAGAGGATCCTCGGTACCTTCATAGATGGGTAGGGACAGCTTGGGAAACCGGGGAGTGAATGCGGTGTCATGGCCAGCCGGCGTGTGGAAAAGGTACGGGGCTGATTGGATGGGGACGGTGGTGGACGGTGAAGCTCTCGATCCGTTGATGATGGACGAGAGGGATGGGACAGGTGATGGGGAGTGCGGGAAGCTGATTTGGGTGATGGGAACGCCTGTGGATGGGGGTGGGCGTGGTGGCGGCAATTGGGGTTGCGAGCGCTGCGGCTGGAACGGGATGTGATATGGCGAAGTGGTGCCGAGCTCGGGGATGATTGGGTGGTTGCCGGGCGGAGCCGGATGCCACCAGTATCCGTGCATGCCAGACAGCGGCAAGGGCAGCGAGGGCGGGGATGCGATCCTCCAGTATGATCACGCGCAGCAGCGCTGTGGCCCCTAGTTGATGCCGCATCCATAGATGGTGGCCGTAAGTTGATTGAAGGCCTCCTCACGGCGTTCTGGGTGGCGGCGGCGGCCGGAATAAGCCAGCGGGAGGGTGGGGATGATCGGTGGGTGGTGGTGGTGGCGTGGTGCGGCGGTGTGGTGGTGGTGGCTATGTCGGCGGTGGTGGTGGTAGATGCGATGGCGGCGGCTGTAGTGGTGGTGGGCAGAGAGGGTGGCTGTGAGGAAGAAGCCATGGTCTCTGATACCAGGTTGGTACGGCGATGAACCTTGGAGCGTAGAAAATATGGAGGAGAGGGAAAGGTTCGAGGTTTGGAGTCTCGGCGTCGAGAGGGCGGCGCCATGGTGGGTTCTCAAGAAGGAGAACAGGAAGGGGCGCACAGATGACGGGAAAGCAGAAATTTGGGCCCCAAGGGAGGCAATAGTCTCAATCCCAGTGCTAATCCCCTTCATCTCACGGTTTAGAGCCTTATAGGCCAGATTACAATCCATAACCAATCTCTCCTAATTCTCCTCCTTAAACTACTGCAAATATCTAACAGACTCCCTGGACTTAGCCACTGTTGGCTCACGGGATCACCGTCTGACGATAGTGAACTAGTCTCCGACCACTAGTCTCCCGAGACTGACTACTAGTCTCCCGAGACTGACCACTAGTCTCCGCACCCGCACCACTAGTCTCCCGCACCCGCACCACTAGTCTCCGCACCAGGACCACTAGTCTTCGACCCACTACACCGGTTCTGTCCGTACCCACACACTACGGATCGAGCTAGAAGAAGAAGGGAGAACAGAGCAAGCACGCACAATACAAGATAACAACGTTGGCCGAAGCCTTGTTTGTGTGATGGCAAATCTGAGATCTCTTTCTTTCGAGTTGTCATACATGTCTATTTATACAACTCTAACTATCTAGTCCATGTGCGGCGCTCATGCCGCACAAAGATAACTAGATAACTTTGCAGTGGCTGACTCGCATGCTCGCCATCGCTGTTCCTCTGATCTTTGCAGGTGGTGAGCCATGCGGTGCTCGCACCTCTGGCAGCGACTCATGTATCACACAAAGAGGGGCAAAGTCGGCGCCGCCTTCCTTGCCGTGTTCACACACACAACAGGCAGCTAAGTCGGCGCCGCCTTCATCTCATTGTGTTCACACAAGGTGGCGATGAGATTAGCTAACAATCTTTCCCTAATCCTACTACTAACCCTTGTACCCGTCCATGCCGATCATCTCCCTCCATGCCGATCATCGCCTTCAGCTCCTTGAGTCAAGTCGTCCGAAAGCGGCTTGGTGAGGACGTCCGCGAGCTGCCGCCGGCGCTTTAATGAACTTCGATGACGATCGCCCTCCATCAACACAGTCCCCGAGGAAGTGGAACTTCACGTCGATGTGTTTACTCGGTCGTCGCGAACCGGATTCTTCGCGCGAGGGCGATGGCGGGCTGGTTGTCCACCATTAGTGCTTTGGTGGGTGAGCTTCCACGCCGGTTAGCTCACCCGGCAGCCGGCCAGAGCTTTCACAACTTGGCACGCCCGCATGTGGCCGCCGCCGCTACGTACTCGCCTCGCACGTAGATAGCGCCACCACCTTCTGCTTCGATGATGACCATGAAATTGGGGCTGACCCGAGGAAGACGAAATGCGCGGGTGCTCCGTCGTCGTCGATGTCCCCGCCATGTCTCGCATCATCGAACACCGTGAGCTGCAGCCCTACTTCCCCGATCTTTGGAAAGATGATTCCATGATTCACCGTCCCTTGACGTAGTGTAGTAGCCGCTTCACCGCAGCCCAGTGATCCTCTCTGGGATCCTCCATGAAGCGACTGACATAGCCCACGGCGAACGCAATGTCTGGCCTTGTGTGGACTAGGTAGCGCAGACCGCCGACGATGCTGTGGTAGAGTGTTGCATCTACTTTCGCCATGTGTCGTCCTTCGTCGCCTTTCACCGCTCCTCCATCGGAGTCACGCATGACTTGCACTCCACCATGCCACTCCTCTCCAACAGCTTGGAGGCATACGCGCTTTGCCCGAGCGTGAGTTCCTCCTTCCCCTGTCTCACCTCGATGCCGAGGTAGTAGGAGAGAGCGCCGAGATCGCTCATTCGAAAACGAGCTGCCATCTCTCGCTTCAAGCTGTTGATATCCTCCGTGCGCGCACCGGTGACGATTAAGTCACCCACATACACGCCGACCACGAGTTCTTCCTTCCCCCGTCATCGCGTGTAGAGCGCGTGCTCTGTTGCGCACCTCTGAAACCCAAGCTCGCCCAGCGTGGTGTCAAGCTTGGCGTTCCATGCTCGAGGGGCTTGCCTCAGCCCGTGAGCGCTTTCTTTTGATCGAGCACCCTGTTCTCCTCTCCCTTGACAAATAACCACGGAGGTTGCCTGACGAAGACCGTTTCCGCCAGCTCGCCGTTGAGGAAGGCCGATTTAACGTCCATGTGATGGACGCGCCAGTCCTTTGCTGCTGCCAAAGCAAAGTAGCAAATGGATCAACTCCATGCGCGCTACTGGTGCAAAGACCTCCTTGAAGTCGATGACCTCGCGCTGGACAAAGCCTCGGGCGACGAGGCGCGCCTTGTACTTGACAATGGTGCCGAGCTCGTCCCTTTTGACTTTGTACACCCACTTCAGGCTGATCGGACGACATCCTGGGGGTGGATTGACGAGCTGCCAAGTCTCGTTTTCCTCGATCGCCTTCATCTCCTCCAGCATTGCCCATCGCCAGTTCCATCGCGCTCGGCTAGCGCGAACGTGGGTGGTTCCTCTGCACTGACGAGTAGCAGCTCTGCGTCGTTGAGCAGCCTACCCGCCATACCTGAGGGACCTGTGCCGCCGACGATGTCGTCCAGCCTGGGAACCTCAACTCCTCACCTTCGTGGTAGGCGTCCACGAACTCAGTGATGTCACTTGGAGGTGAGACGAACTCGATCGGGGGTGATGAAATTCTTTCTTCCGCCGGAGTGCCTCGCGATAGCACCCGAAGTGCTGCGGCCTTTATACAGGCTTCGGATCGTCATAAACTCCTGCGGTGTTCGCCACACCGTGTGGAGTGCCCACCTCTCGATCTTGGAGTGGTCGGAACCACAGTAAGACGTCTTGGCTCCGCCACGGGAGTGCTCGGTACCCGTCCTGAAGTGGTCGCCGCCACTGTAGAACCTCCTGGCTCCACTCCTGGCGTGCTCATCCTTCCTCCAGAAGTGCTCGACACTCCTCTTGGAGTGCTCGGCATCCCTCCTGAAGTGCTCGACTCTACCGTCGGAGTGCTCGGCGCTCCTCCCGGAGTGCGTGGCACCTGTTCCGCAGCGTCTCCACCGTCGTGGATGACCAAGTGCTCGACGACGAAGGTGTTGGTGAAGCCTCCCGCTTCCCCCGTGCTCGGACTGTGCCAGTCCCAAGCTGCCTCCTCGTTGAACACAACGTCGCGCGAGACAGTCACCTTGTCTCCGCGTGGGTCATAGAGCCGGTACGCCTTGGTACCCTCCGCGTAGCCCAGGAACACCATGGGTGTGCTCTCATCCCAACTTGGTGAGGTTCAGCCGTCTTCCGGACGTGGCGATGCAAATCGAATGTCCGGAGGAATGACACGTTCGGCTTGCTCCCGTACCAAGCTTCGAACGGCGTCTTGCCCGTTAGGGCTTTGGTTGGAGCGCGGTTGAGGATGAACACCACCGTGGTCACCGCCTCTCCCCAGAACTTTGCCGGCATCCCTTTGGCCTTCATCATGGATCGGGCCATGCCGACCACTGTCTGGTTCCGTCGCTCCACCACGCCATTCTATTGTGGCGAGTACGGCGCGGCGTGATGTTGCTCCACACCTTGATCCACGCAGTACGTAGCAAACTCCACCGAAGTGAATTCGCCACCCCGATCAGTCCTTAGTACACGGAGCTTCTTGCCGCTCTCGGCCTCCGCGCGCATCTTGAACTTCTTGATCGCCACTGCCGCTTCGTCCTTGCTCGTCAGGAGTTGCAGCCACATGTAGCGACTGCGATCGTCCACGAGTAGGAGGAAGTACCGCCGACCACCGCATGTAGCAGGCGTGATCGGCCCGCAGAGGTCGCCGTGAACTAGCTTGAGAGCTTCCTTCGCGCGATGCTTGGCCACCTTTGGGAAAGGTAGCCTCCTCTGCTTCCTGGCCAGGCAGCTGTCACATAGCTCGCCTCCGTGTTTGATGTGGGGTAGCCCTCAGACCATCTTCCTCAGCCGACCAAGCGCGTCGAAGCTGAGATGTCCGAACCGGGCATGCCACATCCACGGTTCCTCGGAGTGCCTTGCTGCCAGGCAAACCGGCTGCTCTACCTTCAGGTCGAGCAGGTACAACCGGTTCAGGGACCTCTTCACCTTGGCGAGAAGTCGCTGCTCCCGGTCTCTGATCCTCAGAACGCCGTCCTTGATCAGAACCTCGCTACCGCGCTCATCCAGCTGACCAATGCTGATGATGCTGGAACGCAGCTGCGGGATGTAGTATACATCCGTTAGCGCGCGGTGCTCCCCATTCTGGCATCTGAAGATGATGGTGCCGCGCCCTTGGATAGCCACCCTTGAGTCGTCACCAAACTTCACCGTACCGGTAACATCGCCGTCGAGCTCGGAGGAGTCCTTGGAGCCCGTCATGTGGTTACTGGCACCAGAGTCCAGATACCACCGCTGCTCCTGGTCGACGCCCACATGCCCAAGATGGACTTGGGCGCGTGGTTCGTCGAGGTTGACGGTCTTCAGGGCCTTGCTAGATCCTTCCACCGTCGTCGCCTCATCCCTCTCCATGGCCTTGACGTCGTGCAGTGCACAGAACGTCGCCATAAGGATAGTAGCCTCATCCTCATCATCGGCTTTCGCCAGGTGAGCCTGAGCCTTCTTTTCCTTCTTGCGATTTGGGCACTCCCGTGCCCAATGGCCCATCTTCCCGCAACACTGACAGGCGTTGGAGTCGATTTGCTTCTTCTCCGAAGAAGCCACGCCACGATGTTTGCCGTTGCCACCGCGATCGGAGGAGGCTGCCTTCCGGAGTTTCGCCGAGCAGCCCACTCTTCTTCATCGCCAGGAGTTTCCCATCGCCCTTCGCTGTCGCGCCGCTCTGGCGGCGCTCGTCCACCGCCTGTGACGGTCGCGCCACATCCTCGATGGTGAGGTGGACAAGTCCAAAGATCGTCTCTATGGATAGAGCGATCTGGATGTACTTTGCCGCACGGAGTGGAGGAACTTGAGACCGCCTCCTCTTCGTCGATGGTGACGCCGCGGTGGCTCTTGACTTGCGATGAGTGTCTCCGCAGCGGAGGAAAAGTCCTCCACCGTTTCACCATCCTTGAACTTGAGGTTTGCGTACTCACTTGAAGCCGGGCGTGGCGCCGTCGCCTTCTTTGCGCGGTTGGAACCGGCGCGCATCGCCGCAAATGGCCTCCCACGCCTCCTTAGCTGAGCTCTTCGTCCCCAAACGGTTCCCTATACTCGGCGGGTACAAAGCGAGGATAGCCTCCATCGTGACATGTTGTCTTCTTCCACGTCGGTGCCCTTGTCAACACATTCCGCAGCCGTCTGCTCGAAGCTTGACTTTCATGGTCACCGACCACTCTCCATAGTTAGTGCGAGTCGGCGTCGGCCAAGTGGTGCCGCCGACCTTCCCGCGCACCGTCGGCGGACAACTACCTCCGGTAGTAGTAGGCAGCAGCTATGACGATTACCACCGCCATCGCCCAACTCCAAACCGCTTTGTCCTCGCCATCGGTTAGAATGACGACGGCGCTTGTGCGGCTCGATACCACTTGTTGGCCCACGGGATCACCGTCGGACGATAGTGAACTAGTCTCCACCACTAGTCTCCCGCACCCGCACCACTAGTCTCCGCACTGGACCACTAGTCTCCCGGCACGGACCACTAGTCTCCGCACGGACCACTAGTCTCCCGGACTGGACCACTAGTCTCCAGACCAGACCACTAGTCTCCAGACCACTACACCGGTTCTGTCCGTACCCACACACTACGGATCGAGCTAGAAGAAGAAGGGAGAACAGAGCAAGCACGCACAATACAAGACAACAACGTTGACCGAAGCCCTGTCTGTGTGATGGCAAATCTGAGATCTCTTTACTGAGTTGCCATACATGTCTATTTATACAACTCTAACTATCTAGTCCATGTGCAGCGCCCATGCTGGCACAATAACTAGATAACCTGACAGGGCTGACTCTGCGCTGGCCACTGCCTGTTCCTACAGTGCTGCAGGTGAGCCATGCGGCGCCTGCACCTACAGCAACTAATGTATCACAGCAGGGGGCAAAGTCGGCGCCGCCTTCCCTTGCTGTGTTCACACACAGCAGGCAGCTAAGTCGGCGCCGCCTTCATCTGCTGTGTTCACACAAGGTGACAGTAGATTAGCTAACAGCCACTATTACGACTCCTCCTCTCATAGGTCCTACCGACCATAACAATGCATCAGTTCACTCGCTATAAAATGTATGCTCAAAGGATGTTCCCTTTTAGCTAACAATTTCAGCTGTGGGGTTTCTTTGATAATTGTAGTTGAGCTGCCCTTGTCATTTTTCTATAGATTTTTTTTGATGTGTGCGATCAGTATTGCTTCATGTATTTTGATCCCTGATAACTTTGGAAAACTACAATACTGTTCTGTTCCTGTTCTTCAATGAAAAACAATACTCCTGGAAAAGAAACACTGTAATTGTCTGTCATTGCAGGCTTGTTTTTTGTAGACTTGTGAAACCTACAAAAGCTAATTGTTTCTCTTTTTTTTAGAAAGGGTGACAAGATCATTACCCCATAATTTACTAGACGAAAAGGAATGATCCCATTATTTTGGAAAATAGGGCCCAAAGTCTGAACAACTGCAGAGTTCCAATACAGAAGCCACCCAGACCTTTTTTCTGAAACGACGCAGGAGAACTACATGTCATTTCATTAAGAAGAGAAACTAACAAAGGAGAGGCAGAACCTACTCCCCGAAGAAACCTAGTACAGGACTTTTAGCGCCACCCGCCAGAAAACACAGCCGACCTCAGCCCACCAGGTGCCTAGACAGCCATAGGCAGCGACCTACATAGAAGCTGTTGCAGTGACTTGGCACCAGCCCAGCGCCATAAAATACATTCCTCAGAAACTATAGTTAAAACTTTTTGGACACTAGACTAACACCCACAAAGACACAGCACCAACTGTGATTGGTGTTACCATTTTTGGTGATCAGTCTACCTCATTGGTTCATGTTTCCATTTGTTAGTGCATAAATCTTAATATTATTTCCCATATTAATGTCTCCTTTCTAAAAAAAACTAGAATGCCGAAGACAATGAGTACCCGTCTGGAGTAGCACCTTCTTTGGAGTTTCTAATTACATCAAAGGATATTACTGGATGTGGTGCATCCTCGACTTTGCTGATTTTCAACAATGAGAGGGGATTCTCATCGACCAATATAGATTCCATTTGTCGTGTAGGGAAATCGACAAAGAAGGGAAACAGACTCCATGGTTACATCGGAGAGAAAGGTAAATATTTGCAGCTGAGTCAATCTTTTGTGTTTTGTTTTTCAGCTATTAGAATATCTTGAACTTTTTTTAAAGGAAAAGTTTGTTGGAATTGTCAAAGATTGTGATAGCTGATACAGATTAAATTATATTGTTAAATGGCAGGAACTATGTTCAGCATTGCTTAGAGCATTCTGTTTTCTCTATTCACGAACACAAATTGGTTTGCTTTTCATGGATTAGTTAGAACTGTTTTGTCAAACTGAAGCAATATAATAATACTTTAATTCCCAATTGCTGGAACTTTGTCTAATGCTTGATGCATTGATATGACACTAAGTATGACCACTACTTAAAATTGTCACTGTTGGAATTTATGCATTTCCTATAAGTTTATTGGGTGGCCAGTGACGTTGGGAGAGAGACCTCCTTAATTGTGGTACTGGAGTTCACACATATGTATCCAATTTATCTGGGTCAAGTTCTTTTTAATACATGTATTAGTATGTATAACAATGGAAAACATTGATCATGACCTTCAAATGTTTTGCTTTAAGATCTGCACATATTTTTTTTTCTTAAGGTTTTGGCATGAACATTATTAAATTTTGCTCCTGGGATTGATTACTGTAGCAAATTGGCACATTAATGTTTTAATGAATATAAGCAATTACTCTCAAAGAGCATATGCTCATATTTTCTTTCATGTCTTGATGAACTAGTTTAACCCTGCCAGTGAGCTATTCCTTAGATGTGCTAGTTTTCTTCTATGTATATCAATTCAAATTCATATAAGTTGGGTCTGAATGTGTTTCGGCAGCCAAAATCTGTTATGCATTCTTGCCATTTATTGCTTGACTGTATGCCGATCCGTTTCATTTCATTTCAAAGAGTTGCCTCAATACCAGTTCTAATATCTTGTGCCTTTAATTTAGGTATTGGGTTCAAGAGTGTTTTCTTGATATCAAGCCAGCCTCATATATTTAGTAATGGTTACCAGATCAAGTTCAATGAGAAACCATGTGCTGAATGCAATATTGGGTACATTGTCCCTGAGTGGGTGGAATTTGGACCTACCCTTTCAGATATCAAAGCTATATATGGATGCTCCAAAATCCTACCTACAACCACAATCATCTTGCCATTGAAGAGCGAGAAGGTTGATGCAGTGAAGAAACAGCTTTTTTTTTCGAAAACGCAGGAGAACTGCGCTTCATTATATTAAGAAGAAAAAAAGGGGGGAGAGACCCCAGTTACAACACACACCACACCACTCCAAAATAAAAGTACAAACGCGCCTATGGAAACAAAGAGGCGACCAAGACTAGACGTCCTCCAGACTACAGGGCTACAGGGGGAGGGGGAGGCTGGGAAGCCAAGAAAGGTAGCCCCCGAGCCCCCGCCACAGCCGAAAGCCGACTCTCTTCTATAGCAAAACCCAAAACACCACCCAAGTTGGGAGTATCTCCGTCAAAAACACACCTATTTCGGTGGTTCCACAAGGTCCAAGCTCCTAAGATCACAAGAGAGTTGAACCCCTTCCTTGTTAACCCAACAGTAGCATTGCTTGAATTTTCCCACCACACATCAAAAGAAAAATCCGAAGGCTGTGGATAGAATTGTTGGATCCCAAAGTGCTGGAGCAAATAGAACCAAAATTGCCGAGCAAAGACACAAGAAACCAGCAGATGATTAACAGTTTCCTCCTCTTGATCACAGAGGAGGCATTGTGCCGGCTGTGGCAGCCCCCGCCTTGCAAGCCGATCAGCCGTCCAACACCTGTCATGTGCGACCAGCCACATGAAGAAACGACACTTGGGTGGAGCCCAAGATTTCCAGATTCTCTTATATTGGCCAAAAAGAGTGGATCCTATGAAAAAACCCTCATATGCTGACTTGGCCGAATACTGACCACTAGAAGAAAGACGCCGAATGTGAGCGTCTTCAACCTCTGGCTGTAGCTGAAAATCATAAAGGAGATCCCAGAGATTGAGGAACTCCACCGTTACTTCCACTGTCATGATACCTCGGATATCCAGAACCCAAGCATGATCAGTAAGAGCTTCTTCAACTGTGCGTTTATTTACTATCCTTTTTGGTATTCTAGCAAGAAGATGAGGGGCTAGGTCTGCAATTGATTGTCCATTCAGCCATTTATCAGCCCAGAAAAAAGTGTTTGCCCCATTGCCAACTTTAGAGACAACCGCAAATCTGAAGAAGGCTTGGACCTGTCCAGCACACTGGATAGGAAAGTTCGCCCAGGCCTATGGAGTTCCGTTTTACGAGCCAAACCCAGTATCATCCATGGCGCCCATCCAAGATATTTCAGGTCCGAGATCCCCAAACCACCAAGCTCCGGTGGACGGCTCGCCTTGCCCTATGCCACAAGACAATGACCCCCTTTTACTTCCTTTCTTTCCCTCCATAGGAAACCCCGTCTAAGTTTGTCCACAGCTTTGATGGCCCAGAGAGGGAAGTCTATGGCCATAACAAGGTACACTAGCATAGCAAAGAGCACAAACTGTCTTGCACTTTTCTTCTAGCCCTAGTCATGAGGTCCGCCTTCCAACTTTGGCAAACCGATCTGCAATCTTATCAATAATAGGCTGGATCGCCCTTAGTGAGCTTCTTAAGGGAGAGGGTAAACCTAAATATTTGCAAGGGAATTCGGACACCGCACAAGGCAATCGGTTACGGATGGTGGTCAACTCCATGTCACCACACCGATGGGTAAAACACTTTGCTCTTTTGAAGGTTGGTTTTAAGCCTGAAGCATCACCAAAAAGATTGAGAATTTCCATTACAGATTGATGTCACCAGACTTCCGGCTGAGGAACAAAGACCACATCATCGGCGAGAGAGAGATCTGTCTTTTGCAAAAACCCGCCGGAGAGGGGCTGCAGGAGTCCCTCATTGGCTGTCTTTGAAACCATGTGTCCTAGAACGTCCATAACCAAGATGAACAACATAGGTGATAGGGGGTCACCCCACGCATAAGCCATTGGTGAACAATAGAGTTGCTGAATCCCATTCAGCAGAACTCGAGTAGAAGAAGATGCTAACATGACCATGACCAAGTCTCTCCAAATTGGCCCAAAACCCAAATGTTGCATCACCTCAAGGAGAAAAGGCCACGACACCGAGTCAAAGGCCTTAGAGATGTCTAATTTGAGTAGAATTCGTGGTGGCTTTTTTTCTTTGGTGAAGGAACCTTGCTTTGTTTTTGGACCAACATGAAGTTATCTTGGATAAAACGACCTTTAATGTAAACACTTTGGTTGGGAGACACCAATTGTTGCAGCCGGCTTGCCCAGACGATTGGCCAATGACTTAGTGACTAGTTTAGCTAAGCTATGAACTAGGCTAATAAATTTGGAAATCCTTTGGCCGTTCTCTTTGAGTCCACCTTAGGGAGTAGGGTGATGAAGGCATGTTGAGGACCTCGAAGTTGACAAACTTTCTGCTCCAAATTGCTGAAATTGTAGCCATTATATCATCTTTTATGATTGACCAACAGGACTGTAGAACCTACCCGTGAAACCATCGTGCCTGGCGCTTTATCCGGGGTAGCTGCTCTATGGTTCTCCATACTTCTTCAAAGAAAAGGGAGGTCAAGTTTAGTAAGGTCGTGAGTATTCAGCCCAATTCGATTGAGGTCCACCGTATTTTCCCTGTCCACATGTGTACCTAGCAAACTGTTATAAAAATCATCAATAATGGAAGCTTTGTCGGCGTGATTTGTGTAGATTTGATCATCAGAATCTAGCTTCCCAATGAAGTTTTTCCTCTTCCGATGACGGGCATGCTACTGAAAAAGTTTTGTATTGGCGTCACCATCCTTTAGCCAATTGATCCTTGAACGCAGCCGGGCGATGGTGCGTTTAAGGGAAGCCAACGCGAGGCAATGCTTCTTCAGATTATTCTTCAACCATATTTCTCCTGCAGCGAGCACACGAGCATCTTGTGCAATCTCAAGCTGGTGGAGAATTTCCCTGGCGAGGACAAGTTGGGAATTTATATGCCCGATTTTCTTGTCACTCCAACTTTGCAACCCTTTAGAGGCTTCCTTAAATTTGCGGTCCAGAGAAATGAATGGGCATGGCCCTGGGCAGTCAGCTCTGATATTACGAAGTTCCTGCAGAAATTGTATCTTCTCATTTCCTTGTGGTCCATAAACACAAGTAAGCCACCAAGGTTGCCCCTCAGCTGAAGAGAATTATATGGTCACGCGGTGATTATCAACACGTTGAGCTCTAGAAACTCTAATATGCCGTTGCCAAGTTACCAAAATACCTCCACTAGCACCAGCCGAAGGGACCTCAATGAACTCAGAGAAATCAGAGCCAAATGCCGACAGAAGCGTCCTTCTTGTTACTTCCACCATTTGTCTCCTGAATGCAGACAATGTCTGGATGAGCTGAATCGATAGTGGTACGAACCAAGTCTTGCCTGGTGAAGAATTAAGGCCCCTCACATTCCAGATAAGAATTTTACTTGGATCCATTAATGACAAACAAAAATACGACCACAAATATCTAGAGACCTTCTCTCACTAATCAGCTAGAAGCTCAAACCCCTCATTACCAGGGCCAAAATCATCAGGAAGAGACCAGTTGAATAAAGCAGTCAAGGCACGAATATGTGAATCAGAAAGGGCCTTACCGAATAGCCTTGCGTAGTCGTCCAGAGCCTGTTGATCAATGCCTTCCAGCTCCGTAAGAATATCCACAGCTTACATTGCCTTCTTCATTCTTCTCTCCAAGTCTTCAGGGCCAAATTCCACCTTTTTCCCAGCAAGCCGCTGGCTCTGCCGCGAAGCTTCCCCAGGTGGGCGTGACCTGCCCTTCCTCTTATTAGTTCGGGGGACAGGAAGTAGACCGACAGCACGCCGGGCCATCTTGTTGATGAAGTCTGCCTGGGCAGAAAGCATAGGGGCAGCCCCAACTGCTGTCGGGGTCACCAGCGAGCCCACCACGCCGTCCATGCCCGTGGCCAGAGGAAGAGTAGAGGGGCCCCCAGCCGCTGACGGAGTCACTGACGGGACTACCACACCGGCAACCGAGGGGGGAACTTCTTGCGCCAAAGTAGGGGACGAGGGCCGATTCTCCTCAGCATCCGGGCTATCCATCGGCGGGGGCGTCATCTACAATCCCGCCAACAGGGGAGAAGCAGCACCCACTAGTTTCGAGCACTTGTGCAGGCGCCGACAGAAACGTCGACACGAGTACACTTGGAGAGGTCTTGCAGATGTGCCTTGCCATGGAGGTGGGGTTACCAAAAGATGGAACTCCGGGATAGCAGAGGAGGGGGGCGATTGCACAGGCGAGCTGGGCGAGGTCGGAGGAGGAACTCCATCCGTTGCCGCACCGACAGGCAGGTTCCCGAAAGAGACCAACACTGTCGATCGGCCGGGGGAGTTCTAGGCCGCAGCCTCACCCAAGCCCACACCACTTGTATCGGAATTAGCGGTTACTTGAAGATCCTGGTCCAACCCACATGAAATAGGTAAATGGTGGTAAGAGGCTGAAGCCGTCACCACAGGCCCAAGATCAACCGGATGCCCAGTGATGGGCTCAGGGGATGGAAGAGACCTAGGAACCTTGTTCACATGATTCCATGAATAGCCGCCGGCTCCAACATCAACTTCAAAGCGCATTAGCATAGGGGAGGCCACCAAGGGAAACATCTCATCAGATCGAGGCCTCACAATAACAACAGCCGTCGTCTCCTCGGTTCCTTGCGCCACATTAATGGAAGCAGAAAGAGGCCTCTCAGCAACAGTCGGGCACACCGCATTAACAGCAGCCGTCGTTTCCATGGTTCCTTGCGCCACATCAATGTAAGCAGAGAGAACCCCGCTTGGGAGGTCCCGCCCCGCTGCCTCCTCGGTCACTTGCACCACATCAATGGGATCGATGGGAGCAGAGCTATCCGCGCCTGGGAGGTTCCGCACCTGATCATCCTCCTTGGAACCCGCTGACACCAACAGAGAGCACGTAGGTGTGACAGATGACCCCCGCCTGCTTCAAGCAAGCTCGCTGCACGGCAGCGCCCGCGTGAGACGCGTCGGCTGGCGTCGGGAGGTGGCGAGGGAGATCGGATACGCCGCCGCCGCCATGTTGAGTCTTCATCGTCATCATCCCCTTCGTCAGATGAAGGAGGAGGGGTCAGAGCCGGTCCAACCAGGCGGAGGACATCGCTGTACCTCAGAACGACAGGGTATGCCAAAATCCTTTTGACAGGGGAATCTTCAATAGCAGCCACTGGGGGCTCAACAACCCAGAGCTCTTTCTCTGGGGAAGCGCAGACGGATCCGTGCTCCAAGCCAAACACCGGAAACATGACAGGTCCGAAAGCGCCAGAGTATCAGGATGCACCTGCTGGACCCAAGCATGAGGACTCAAGAAGCGATCCACCGTCGAAGTCTCCCAGACGTGGGCAGGGATTCCTCGGAGCTCAACATCAAGCAGAAACGGTAGAACACGTGCATGGGCACCAGCCAGACGATTCCAACGCTTGCACAGCAGGCTAAAATTGAACCTGGACGAACGGACTGGTTGCTGCAGCCCAACCAAACGATCAACCAGGGCCATGTCGGGGAGGACCAGCAGGTAGCTTGAGGGAGAAGCACGACGCAGCACTAAAGAGTCAGCCTCAACTGCAATTCCGGGTGCAATCACCGCCGCCACATCCTCCACAGCAGCAAGGGGCTCTTCGCCGATCACAGACACAATGACTGCCCGAGCAAGGTCCTCTTCAGCTCTAGCGACCTGCTCGCTCCAGTCGATGACGCAAGAGGGGGGGGGCTTCTCAGCAACACAGATTGTTGACGGGGAGGCAGCGCCCGGCAGCGGGTCAGACGCCGGAGCAGGGTCAGGAAAACCAAGCTCAGAACGCCGACGGTTGCGCGGACGTCGACGCCGGTGTGACCTTCCCGCCTGTGCTCCTTGGTCTTGGGCCTACATCTCCAGAGGGCTTCACGTTGTATCAGCACCACCAGCCACATCCGCCGGAGAAGGCCGTTGTGGGGGCGCAGTGCTAGCAGCTTCGCGACCGGAGTCAATTCGTTGCCACACGGAACCCCTCGCCGTACCAGCTCCACGAGCCACACCTGCCGGAGAAGACCGTTGCAGGGTCGCGGCGCTAGCAACTTCGCGAGCCAGGCCGATCCGTCGCCACACGGGGCCCCTAGCCACACCAGCTCCACGAGCCACACCCGCCGGAGAAGACCGTTGCGGGGGGGGGGGGGCAGCTTCACAGCCCTAGCCGATCCGCCGCCACACGTAGCGAAGGCCCGATGGCGTAAGAAGATGCGTTCCGCCATCGCCCCACCGTGGGACACGCAGAGCGATGATGGCCTGGGGGGGCAAATGGAAGCAACGAAGTTTTCTCATGACAGTGAGGAGCATGCGGTGTGAGAGGGCGAAAGACAATTGAAGCATTTGCCGGTGAGGTCGGCATGCATTGAGCGGCGTGGGGTACAACCGTACAAGCCGCACGTAGACGCCGCCGCCGAGCACCACGGGATTCAGCCTTCTGCCAACCACTCGAACCGGGGTGAGCCGCGCCAGTCGAGGAAGCAGTGCCGCACCGACCAGGACGAGACCGGCGAAGGAGCGTGATCCTGGGGGCACACCTGGGAGCCGCCGGCGGGGGAGCAGGGCCAGGGGCCGCCGAGGATGACGCGCCCGCCGCCACCTCCATAGGCCCGCCGTCGAGGCACAGAAGGGGCCGCGCTTGAGGACGAGAGGACGATGTCGAGTGTGTTCCAAGTGCTTTCATGAATGCTCTTGTAACACTTGTGAAGTCCAGAGCTGCACCTGAAATGTGTCTGCCATCAATGTTCAATTTCCTACCTGTCAATTCTTCATTGATTCCACTGCTTGAGCCAGTTAGGTCTGGCATCAAAAACAAGGTTCTCACCGAGGATATAGTTCCATGTGAATCTTATGCTTCACAGAAGATATTCTGCAAGCCCAGTGAAGTTGCATGGCTTAAGCCAGCCTTTTGGACTATCCTTGGCAAAGCACGGGAATCTGGTGCAGATTTGAAGTCTGTCAACTCATGGAACCTACATTCTTAGTTCCCATTTTGACAATAGTAGATACAACAGTGTGCTTGAGTTTCTTGGTATCAAAAGCGTGAGCACTAATGGTACGCAAAATGCATTGAAGGGTCTAATCTTGTCAAGGAGGTACATGAGCAGCTTTACCTGGAAATCTTATATTTTGTTGCGAGTAATTGGCAAAACTGTTTTTCTGGTACAAACATGATGTCTGTTCCTCTACTGAAATATGTTGATCGGAATGGTGTTCTCTCTTTCTGGAGCATATCCAGAGCTAGTCAACGGGATGATAGGTTATGCACTGCATCTAATATGAACTGTACATCATGGCTAATCAGCTGGAACAGGGAGTTTCCATCTTCTAATCGGTTCTTTCTCCATCCCAGCACACAGGCTGCTCTGGATAGTTTCTCAGAGAAGATGACAGTGGAAAGCTGGCTTCGGAACCATGCAAGAATGGAGGTTGTCTCTGTCTACAGTTATGGATTGACTGTTGCTGCTTCCTTGAGTATTGATCGAAGGCCTGTCATTGCTTTTGCACACTTTCTGTACAACTCATTTAAGATGAATTATATAGAGAAGTACTGGTTATCAGAACTCTGCCATGTCATGCCAGTAATTGACAGCGGTGGCCATGTTGTCAAGGAAAGAAAAAGCATAATAGTTCCAGCCAATGGGAGCAAATGGGTTGGTTTGTTGGGTGCAAACCCATGGAGGGACAAAGGCTACATTGAATTGTCAGCAGATTACAAGGCAGTAGGCCATTTTGCTGGGAACTACACATCTAAGGATCAGCTGTTGGAATTTCTCAAGATGCATCTGCATGCCTCAGATGTGCCATTCATACACCCACCAAATGCGAGGTTCCATACTGTCTCATCGCCTCTCACAGTGGACAATGCATTCTTGCTACTGGAATGGATACGGAATATCAAGTCAAATGGTGTAATTTTACCAGATCGATTCCTGGCTTGTGTAAAAGAAGGGAGTTGGCTAAAGACATCCGTTGGGTACAAGCCACCAAATGAATCATTTCTGTCCAGTGCTAACTGGGGAAGTCTTTTGCAAAGTGGAACTTCATTCATCGATATACCAATGATTGATCAACAATTCTATCGAAACAAGCTGCATGTGTACAAACAGGAACTCAAGGCAATTGGGGTGAGATTTGAATTTCAGGAGGCATCATCTTACATTGGAAGCCATCTCATGTCTATGGCTGCAAGCAACGTGTTAACCAGAGACTGTGTGTACTCCTTGCTTCGGCTCATTCGGTTCCTATGAGAGAAGGTTCTATCTCCAAGTCAATTGATTGACAGTGTCAAAGGTGGAGGTTGGATGAAGAGTACTCTTGGCTATAGGTGTCCTTCTGATTGTATCATCAAAGATTCAGAATGGGCAGTAGCATCCTGTATCAGTGACCAACCATTCCTTGATGTCGAGTTCTATGGTAAGGGCATCCTTTCATATAAACCAGAGCTGGAGTTGCTTGGTGTTATTGTTGGGTTCAAAAACAATTACCATCTTGTTATTGATAACTTCAAGTTCAGATCCTCTGCTATTACTTCTGAGTCTACTGTATTCATCCTCAAATGCATCCGTTATGTTGGTTCATGTCAAGATTTCATAAGGAAGCTCAGAGATTTGAAACGGGTGAAGACTAATGTGGGCTTTTGTGCTCCAAATGTCTCTTTTCTTGTGGATTCTGAATGGGAGTGCCTTGTGAAGATCTTCAAAGGAGTTCCAATAATTGATTTAGGATTTTATGGGAGTGTGATCAGTTCATACAGAGAAGAGTTGAAGAAGGCCGGTTTGATCACACGATTTGAGGAGGCATCGAAGGCTATAGCCAATGTTTTCAAGCGCATGGTATCTGAGTCATCACTTACGAAGGCTAATGTCTTAGCTCTACTACTAGCTTATCGGCAGCTGAGAACACACAGCCCACTTCCTGTTGAGCTTTTCAACTGCATGCGCACAGAGAAGTGGATACACACATCACTAGGGTTCCAATCTTCGTCAAATACAATCCTATTTGATAATGCATGGCAATATCTATCTCCCATAGCAATATTACCGTTCATTGATGATGGTGACACTTGTCATGGTTTGGGGAAGGATATATACAGTTATAAAGATGAGCTTAGGGAGTTGGGTGTTACTGTTGAAGTGAAATTTGGTGCCAAATTTGTCCTTGCTGGCCTCAGCATTCCTGATGATCCTTCCATTATGTCCAAAGCTACCATTTTGTCGTTTCTGGAGTGTATGAAGAACTACTTTGACTCTGCAACTGAACCTCCAAAGGGCTTTAAAGACACGATTTCCAAGAAGTGGTTGAAGACATCCTTGGGCTACCAATGTCCTGATGAATGTATTCTCTTTGATGTAAAACAATGTTTTCTACACATGGAAGATGGCCGTTTCATCGATGATGCATTCTATGGTTCAGAGATAGCTTCATTCAAACATCCCCTTGCGATGATTGGAGTGACTGTAGATGTTAATTGTGCACAAGATCTTATTGCCCAGTATCTGAGGAACAAAACAGATACAGATACTATTTCCTGGATCTACAGGTATCTGAAGAAATGTGACTGGAAGCCTGACAACAACAACAGAAATTGGATTTTGATACCAAATGAAACAGAGGGTGGAGACTGGGTGGGCTCAAGAAGTTGTGTTCTGTATGATAAAAACTATCTATTTGGCCTGCAGCTGCATGTTCTGGACAAATATTATGACAGAAAGCTGCTTGAATTCTTTTCACTTGCTTTCAGTGTGAGGCATGGACCTTGTTCTGAAGACTACTGCAAACTATGGGCCACATGGGAGAGTTCAGTCCACGAGCTAGCCATATCTGATTGCTTCGCTTTCTGGAAATTCATTGCAACGAACTGGACCAAGAAAAGAGGAAATTCTTTCTGGTTGTGTCAAGGTTCCAGTATGTACTGATGGCAATATTATTTTATCAAACAAGGAGAATGTGTTCATTCCTGATGATCTACTGCTGGCAGATTTGTTCAGCAAGCATCCTCAGCAATTGCTATTCATCTGGTATCCTTCTTCTGCTCTACCTTCCATGTCTCGAGCAAGGTTCAACTGCATATATGGTAGTATCGGTGTCAAGACGATCTCAAAAGCAGTCACCAAGAATGATTCCTTCACTTCAGCTAATAGCCGTTTCAAAACAGTGGTTCTGAGTAAGGTGATCAAGGTTGGGTTGCTCCAAATAGTCATCGCATTCCTTTCGAATCCTGCTTTTGACATTCCTGCCGAAGATAGGCACAAGATGGTTTCTTGCCTCCTGAATGTGACTATCAAAGAGACCGATGAACCGATCACAATGGCATACAGTGTGAGTTTGTCCTCTGGAGAGGTGGTGGAGGTGAAGGCCAGACGAATGCTTCGGTGGGAAAGGGAGAATTCAAAGCTGTACATGCAGAGAACTGATGGCGTATCCAGCTACGAAGACAAGATTGAATTTGTGACCTACTTTGCACATGAGATATCTCATGGGTTGCTGTTTCAGATGCCAGATCAGATATCTTCGCTCGCTGAACTCATAAAAATTGGCAGCTTACTGGACTTCGAGCCTGCCGCTGTTGCGTTCTTGCTGAAGTTCAAAAACCTGCAGCTGTTCCCAGAAGATGAAGATTTCCTGTTTCGTTCAAAAAGATGAAGATTTCCTGAACTCATCACCGCTAGGTACACGTCATGAAATCTACATTAGCATCTTGTGCTTCTGATTTTTCTCACAAGTACTCCCTCCGGTTCTCTAAAGCAAGTCGTTTTGGGCATCGACACGGTCTTTAAGAAACAACTTTGACTGCAACTTTTTGCTATAAAATATCTATAAAATATAGTCAATATATACTTTTATGAAACTACATTTCGAGATGAATCTACTTACATCAGTTTCATATTTTCAAACTCAACCCAAAAGAAGTTATTTGTAGTCAAAGTTTAAAATGTTTGACTTAAGACAACCTCAAAACGACTTGCTTTATAGAACCGGAGGGAGTACATCATTACATAATCTACCGATGGTCTGAGGCTAATTTCAATGCACAGGTGGCAGCAAAAAATCAGTGAACAACTAGCAGCCTGCAAATTTTACTCTATTGTACTTGTTCAAGGTTAGTAAATTACTGTCTTCTCGTTCAAAAAAAGTAAATTACTGTCTTCAATACTTTACTTGCCATTTGCATCCATGTACTGTTTCGGGGCTGCACCAGTTTTTCTTGATGCAACGAAGTCTTATGTAAGTTATCTTTGTGCGCAGAGTGCTGCCTGCAATTCCTAGAAAAGATTTGGTGTTGCGCTTGCGCCTGGAGGCTCCTGAATATCACCAACGTTGGTGTCTTCTATGATGCATTTGTATCACCGTCAGTCTGCTATCTCCCTATTACAGTTATGGATTCAGTGCCTCCTGGTACAAAACATGTCAGTTGTTTCGGTAGTGTTAAATGACACCAAGTACTTGAATGAAGTGTTACTATTAATATTGTCAATGCCTTGTGTGTGCTCTGTTGATTCATGGTCCCGCTACATGAGTTGTGTTTGTTTGAGATTTGTGGCTGTGACTGATCTGTTAATTGCACGGGTTTTGCTTGTACTGGAGGCCAAATAGAGTAGTTTCCGTCGGTGTATACGCTAGGCGTATCAGTCGCAGTCTTGCGATGAAAGTTGTCACGTTTTTGTATCATACTGCTTGTTCTTTCACCTCTCCTGAAATGCACTACTAGATGTCAAACAAGTTTATTTGCCACTGCTCTAGAAGCATTGGTCATCCTAAATTGGATGCTCTACTAGTGCAACACATCGTGATTTTTTTTTCTCGATTTTTGTTTTTTAGTAATGGAAACAAGTTCCGGCTTCGTCATTCATCAGTATTTTGTGTCTGCCATCCGAAGGGCCTGTTTCGTTCTAGGTGACTAAAGTTTAGTCACCCTATTTTAGCCTCTTTTAGTCCCTAAAGTATCTAACAGGCCGACTGAAAGGTAACTAAAATCATTTAGTCCCTTAGAGATGAATAAAGGGGACTAAAAGCCCAAAAGAACAGCCCTTACACCTCCAAACATGACAGCCCAAAAGATTCTGTGCATTTAATAGGGACGTTTTGTTCTTTATTCATCAGCTTTAATGGCAATTAGTCCATAAAACCAAACAAGCTAGAAATAAAGTTTAGTCCCTGGAATTAGTTGATTATCTGTTCATGTCCTTGTCTACACTCAAATGCCTTGAACAGAAAGCAAATGTTATATGAAGTAAAATAGACAGCAGGGACGGAGCCTTGAAGCGCAAATTCGTAATGTGTGAGCTAATGGGCCAAAGCCGGATGCTTTAACATTGTGCAAATTAAAATCTTACGTCACAATATCAAGGTGACAAATTGCTAAAACTGGTTCAATGTGCATCAACTGCACTAGAGTAAAATGCACCAATAATCCTTACATTTGTTCGAAATTCAAGCCTAATAAGGGCCTGTTTGGATGAGTTAGAGCAACTCCAGCAGACTACCTATCCTTAATTTGGATTGTGGAGACAAAAAAAAACACTCTAGCAAACTACCTATCAGGAACCCAAATTTATTGGCCCAACAAATTTTTCCTCTCTACTACCTATTTATTTTGGGCCAACAAAGCAGACTATCTATTTTCCTTCCATCTCTTTCCTCCCCACGTGACTCTTTCTTCACCTGAGCACTCCACGCAAGGAAACTTGCGGTGCGTGGCCATCCCCGGCACATACCGGCACAGCCATCACCGGCACAAGCAAGCTCGATCCGTCGCGGCCATCCCCAGCACAGGCACGGCGCAGGAGCGACGGCCGTCCCAGATCTGGGAGAGACGAGGTCGAGCCGCGCTTCCACGGCCGCACGCCACCTTCGGCGGACTCCCCTCTCCGGCGCGACCTCCGGCGGTCTCCTGTCGCCGGCATGACCTCCGGCGTGGCCCTCCCTGGCGGTTTCGCGTGCGGCCACGGCTCCCAGCGGCGTCCCTCCCCGTACCGACCCTTGTGCAGCAACTCCCCTACCGGCGGCAAGCGATTGATGGCCGAGTTTGTAGATGGTGACAAGGAAGAGGACGACACGTGGGCCCCACATGTCATGGATTGCTAGAATGAATTTGGATTGGGAGCAAAATATGGGTAGCCCCACATGTCATGGATTGCTAGAATGAATTTGGGAGCCATGTTTTATGTGGTACCGCTGGAGTTGGGAGCAAAATATGGGTAGGATGAAAATAGGCGGCTACCAAAAGAGACAAATAGAGTCTCTTTTAGGTAGTACTGCTGAAGTTGCTCTTAAGGCTAGTTAGTAGATGAGCTAAAAATTAGCTCAAATTAATTGATGTTGGCTAGGAAGTAGCTAAAAAATTAGCCAACATATTAACCATCTTGTTTGGATGGGTTGGTACTAATTTAGTCATTTTAGCTAGCTAGCAATTAGCTATTGTATCAAACATACTATATGACAAATTGTTAGCCATGAATACGGGCATAACTATAGATGGTCTAGGGTATCCATTAACTTTTTCTCTGTTTTCCTCACACGATCACTTCTGCACCTCCCTTCACCTCTTCTTCTCTTCAGTAGTTTTTGTTGAATCAATAGTTTGTTTCCGGTCAAACATTTTCTTTATATATAAAGGACCGATAAAGGTGACCAAAGGAGGGTAAATGGGATCCAATCAAAATTTCTTCTAAAATGGCCGCTAACCCAATCATCCCTACAAAACACCAAATCTCACAAACGTGGTGTTCTCGAGCTAACTAGTGGCTGGAAGTTCTCGGTGATGACTGAAGAACACAATGGGACACTCACAACAGCGAAAAACCAAGCGCTGCACTGAAACTCCCCAAAACTTGAAAATGGATCTCTCAACTTCAGTCACAACGAAGCAGGAGTCCGACTCGAAATCCTCTAAGTCAACTGGTGACTTGAGGACTGAGAAAAGTTCTTGGATATTACTAGAACACTACGGAACAAGCGGAACTCAAAACAGACACCGAGAGCAACGAAACACACCGAAACGAGCAACAACTTAGTAGAAGTCGGCTTGGCCGCCCTGAGCTCCTCCTGGCAGCACTAAACTCGACCTGGCCAAGTGGTGTGGCCGGCCTAGGCCAGGATGGAGGCCGGCCTAGGCACCTTACCCTGTGCAGCACCACCATGAAACTTTTTCCCAAAAGGCAAAATCATCTCAAATGAGATGAAATTTGACACGGAGGTAGGAGATGTCAGGAAGAAATACCAGAATATCAAAAGCCAAAAAGACCAAGGGAACTCTATAGATCGAGAAATCTTCGGATCAGACCGGGGTTTCTAAACTTTTCTCAAAATCCCTAAAACTTGTGCTCATGAGGAATCTAGTCAAATCGACTTGCATATATGTTTCTCATGTGTCATAGCACATATCAAACCATGCCAATCAGTCCCAATCTCCCCAAAAAACGAAATCACCCAAAAGACAAGAGAAGGGAGTCCGGGCGAGGAAAAACCGATTCAAAACAAAAGCACAATGCAAGAACTCGGATCTACCATGAATGATTGCTCTATTTCTTCACCAACAAGATTTGGTTCTTACATAGGAATAATTAACATAGATAGTATCAATCTCCTGCATTGTGGATCTCAACAGCAATAAACTAGGAAACTAGAGATTGGGAAAACCTAGAGAGTGACAACTAGAGTGATGTGTTGGTTAGGAGCAGTCATCCTCTTATTTATAGAGCTATTACACAATCTGAAACCTGCACTTAGATATTTTGGCTGAACCACTTAACCCTAGGAGTAAAATGGTCCAACTTGAGATCCAAGCATCCAATGGCCACATGTTCTTTACGATTTTGCTTCGCCTTGATGTTAGCTTCACGGTGACGCCAACTCCAACCGGGTTTTGAGGCCTAAACCCGAGAAACCGTCTACTAGTGGTTTTGAGGCCCAAACCACCAAACCGCCTGGAGAAGCGTATCCTCTATGCCTCCTCCACGATCTCGACACGTGTCACCGTCGTCCTCGACAGCCTGATCACCAAGTCCTCTTGCGCCTCCACTTGACTTGGTCAACTACCATCTTGACTTGGTCAACACAGTCTTCTCCTCCTCATGTATTCTTGCTTTATTGATGTCCCCATGTATCAGCCACCCACGGTCAATCTTTCAGCCATCTTGGTCTCTCAGTCCAAGCCTCACGTCCGTCCTTCACCGCTCGTGGTCCATTAGCACGTTACATCTCTACTTGACATTCTCTATGTCCGTCGACCGTATTTGTGCTCCACACCTGCACACCAACACAACCAAGAGACATGTTGCACATGCACACAATTGTTTGTCTCCAAACTCAACCAAAACCGATCATCTCCTAACAATCACTCATCACAAGTTGACACAAGAAGAGCACATATTAACCTTGTGTTCGCAATATAAAATGAATAGATATGGCATTTACTTTTTGTTGGTGGTCATTAACGATCATATCCGACCGCCAATTAAAGTCCAAAACAGGAGAAATGAACAAACTCTTGACACATATGCATATACTTTTGACATAGTTCCACTTGTGTTGGAAGAAACATGTTTTGCAGGACACACATTTGAATACAAGTGGAAAACAAAGCAAAAGGCGCAAAGCAGAAAGCGTAATGCAGAAATGCGCAAAGGAAATACATGCAAAGGCCCATCCAATCATCAAATCTAGGCCGAGCACCGACGTGGATATGGCCCAGGCCCACCTAGGAACCGACCACGCGAAGGCGGTCATGAGGCGGCCCCACTAGGGTGCGGGTGCACCAGGGGTGCGGCCGCACCCCAGCTGCTACCACCTGGGCCCGCATGCTCTAGCAGTTGCATGGCGGCATGCAACGCCGGTCCACGGCGGTTTCCTTATTTTCCTGCGCCAAACCGACCATACTCTTGTATAAAGACAGGGGTGGAGTTCATATTCAACAATGGTGACGGTCATTAACATCAATCATAAACCGTCAACATAACCTGCATATATACTTAATTCCATCACTAAACATAGGTTTAGGGGTTTAAACTAATAAATTTCATGAGTTTTGGTGAATCTGTGTTTTTAGCAGGGTTTATCCAGAAAACCGACAAGGTGGACCTATTTGTCAAAGTAAATCATGATTATCCGCGACGTAAATTAGCACCAGAAGGTTCCAGAGGACTCTAGAGGGCACTCCACTAAAACCTAGCTCGAGGCACTATCAGCTGGCCCCACCTGTAGGCCGGCTGGTCTCCTGTCCCCATCTGGCAGCCCCTCCTTCGAACATCGGTTCTCCACCGCCTTAAAGATTGCATCTACGTCATTTATTCAAGTCAGTTTGATCCGAGGGTCTAGAATTGACGCTACCCCCTATATATACAACCCTGTACCCCCTCCCTAGAGCCATCCCTAAAACCCTAATTCATATCTTCAAGATCAGAGCCAGCAATCAAGAGAAAATTAGTCCTCCATAGGATCTAGTCTTATAAATAGAAATAGTGAGATATAGAGTGAGGGAAGAGTTTGGAGGAGGTGCCGGCCTATCAGTGTCTCTCTATGGATTGTACCTTGGAGGATCCAAGTTCTACTTGAGCTTGCTTCTGAGATGTCTCTGGCAATCAACTTCTGATTCAAGTAAGCATCTTGTTTTTATTGTTCATCAGGATCACGACTCTTTTGCATGCTTTATTCTCTTCCTAGGGGGAGTAAAGTATTAATCGTAAGTGTAAGCATGGTGCTTAGACTTAGGTTAATCGTGGATGCATCCTGCATTCTGGACCAGTGGTAGATCGCAAAGTAGCGTTAGAACGCAAGTGTGACACTTTCATTGAGTCCTCTGTAGTCCACCTCCCGTTTGTAGGCCAAGTAGGACCTGGTTACGAAGGAAAGCATCATCTGCTAGTGTCTTTCCCTAGTAATGTCCCCAGTTGAATGGTAGAAGACATAGCTTACCCAAGTCAGAACTAGAGAACCTTAGTAATCATCTCTACGCTCCTGTTTATCCTAACCTTTTTACTACCCTTAGTTAAGTTAGATTGTAGTTAATCTCACACGTTTCCCTATGGATACAATACTTGGAATACTTCCGGGTGAAAGCTACAGCGGTATCCATGCGCTTGCGGATTTATCTGTGTGCGTAAATAAATACCAACAAGCTTTCTAGCGCTGTTGTCGGGGAAACGGTTGCTGAATTAACTACGAGCCTAGCTTAACCTTTTATCTTTTATTCTTTCTTTTGTTTTTCTTTTTTGTTTAGCATGGATAGCACACCTATATATCAATATGCTAAACCCATGAGCGCAAGCCTAAAACCACCAAAATCTTTAGAGCCTATCATAACACCTAGTTATGAGCTGCGCCCGTGTTTAATAAAATTGATTCAGGAACGATCCTTCTCGGAAGAAGGCAACAAAAATCCATACTCACACCTATGGAAATTTGCACTGACCTGTGCATGCTTGCATATCGCTGGCATGTCTGATAAAACCTTAAGATGGAAGTGTTTCTGTTCTCTTTGACGGGAAGAGCTAAACAATGGTATAGTAGAACCGTAGGAAGTATGCAAGGAGATTAAGAAACGTTATGCTCTAAATTTTGTGTACGTTTCTTTCCCATCTCTAAAGTGGTTAGCCTTTGAAAAGAGATTCTAAATTTTAGGCAATTAGAAGAAGAATCTCTTGACTCATCATGGGAACATATTAATAGTCTTATCACCACTGGCCCAGACCTTGCTATTTCAGACCCGATGCTCCTTCAACATTTTTATATGGGTCTTAGCGAGGATTCTGTGCAATCCCATGACCAAGCCTCTAGAGGAGCTTTCCTTCATTTGTCTGCTAGTGAAGCAAGGTCTATGCATGATAGAATTAGAGTAAAGACTCCATGCACTAACATTCATAATGAGCTCCCCAAGGTAGAGAAGGAATCATCCCCTAATCAAGTAGAGGAAGTTTTGATAGCCAAATCACAACCACTCCAATCCCAAGATTTAGCTATCAATCCCGAACCATCAATACCCTAGAATCTAAATCCTCCAAGGGAAGAAGAAATTCAACATTTTGAAATTTCTTGTGAGGATGATCTTTTTGATGCTGATTTTAGGAAAAGTCTAAACTTCCAGTTCCACAAGAGACCTTCGGGCGAATATAATTGAAATCCTTTCAAGAAGGGATCTCTTAGAAAGCGTCCTTATTCCCATATAGGACATTGGGAATAATTCAAGGATGGCATGACTAGTGAACCCATAGAAGGAGAGCCAAGCCATCTAGAAGCTATTCCTATTTTCTTCCCTTCTATGCCCACATTAGATGTCTCATTCAAACCCATCCTTGACCCAGATGATTCCCTTTATGCTCTTTTTCCTGAGTCTCATGATGATCCTAGAAATCTACTAAGGCACCCAAAGCATAGGAGTCATAAAGGCCACAAGAAAGACAAAGAAGAGCAACAACATTGACCGGAGGATATTAAGAACTTATGTGCCGTTGCCATTGAATGGATGGATGAGGCCTTGGACAAGATCAACCTGAGAGTCACCAATCCAAGGGAAATCTTGGACAATAAAATGTCCAATGAATGTCATAGACATAGAATGATGGAGACAATGTTTCTGTTTATAGACATTCACGAAGAAACAACCTTGGAGTCTGAAAAGGATGATGGTATCGATGAGCATGGAAGTTATTTCATGAACACCTCATCAAATCCATGCTCACATGAGAAATCTCCTAAATCAATTGGTCTCTCTAACATTACCACACATGAGATCTTAAACCCCCTCGTGCTTCGTGTTCATAAAGATTTTGAAAGGGAGGTTGTAGATGCATATCTTTATCATAAATATTGCAAATCTCTTTGGCATGAATCTTGAGATAGGCACCCAAAGGTTGGTGTTGGAAGGGAAACCACATCACCAGTTAGAAACGTAATTCGAAGGTTTCCCAAGGACGAGCTTCTGTCCTAAAACAAGCACTTTCGGGTGATAACACGAGCTTTCACCTTTTGCTGTGATGCCTTTGTGAAAGGTGCATAGAAATATAATTGTGAAAATATTCCTTCGGGTTGTCACTAACCATTCTAGGTTTAAAGCAAAAAGAATGAAGGATGACGACACAAGGTATGTCCAACCAATTATCATGCAACATTGAATCACATTCAATCATGATAGTTCTATCATCCAAACTTGATTTTGCTACAAAATTCAGACTGGGGGATGGATTTCTCTGAAAAATCCTATGCCATGTTGCAAATTCATCTTGGTTATCTCTACCTTTAAGTCATGCTCAATAACAGTCGTGCTCTTTCATCTCCAATTGAATAAATCTCTATTGTGCTTTCATGCTACCTTTGCCTACCATAGTAAGTTTTGGTTTGGAAGTACTGCACATACTTCCATAGGCGTTTAAATTAAGCATGGTGCTTAGGTTAAATAGCCTCTCTTAGTCAAATTAGACATGGAGTCTAGTTTGGTTATTGAACTAAAAATTACTTGTGTAGACATTGTATATTTTGTTGGACTAACTCCTATAGGAAACTCTCAAATCCAATCTGGATAAGTCAAGAGATGAATTCATATCAGAGATGAATCATGATGAGGAAGTGGATGAACAAATCAACAGGCTATGAGCAACATCAAAGACAACATAGCATTGAGTCTTCCTAAAACTCAAGCTAGGATGCTGATGAAAAGCAGGATGCAACCCACCTCGTATTAGACAGAATATGCCTGTTTTCATTACCTTCAAAAGGACTAGCTCGCACTTCGGCAACAAGGACCAAGATGTGAAGATTGAAGAGCAAAAAGATGACATGACAAAAGAATGAGAAAGAAAGGGTGCAATCTAGAAAACAAGAAGCTCATAAACAGGTCAAACTGTAAGGCTAGCCGAACAAGGAAAACTTCAAGCAAAAGGGAAGGACCATCCTGAGTCATCTATCCTTCGTCAAATGGTGTCATCACGCTCCAATGACAAAGGTAACATTCTAAGGTAAATGGTCATTATTTAAAAAAGAAGAAGAGAGTTTTTCCTTGATTCTAGTAGGCACATAAATAAGAAACAAACATATTCGAGTTACAACTTACTTGATCCAACCTGATTAACTCAACATGTTCTTTAAGCTTGTTCCTAGCACCACTTTATTGATCTCATAGTTTTAACCAAATAAGCTCAAAAGTGCACATCCTATCTTTGGAAGATGATAGTCATAATCATGTAAAGATTGATACATTATGTACAGATAGACAAATCCTTCCATGGGTTAAGCAATTCAACCCTTTTGGCCAAATGTACTTAAATGCTACATTCATAGTCAATTGAACAAAGCGCATAACATCAACTTCATCTTGTTTTATGTGCCTAAGGCTAGAGAAGAATAAATAAAGTTTTGGTTCAGTTGGTGTTTTCCCACCAACAGAGCCCATGCACTGATCTCTACCTTGTTTTTATGAGCAGGACATATTTCAAGCAAAGTGTGGGGGAGTCAGTCGATTTCCTAGACTTCTACACGTGAATGTTCTGAACCTGTCAAACTCAAAACCAAGACGGGTTTGGCGGAAGAAGGTGGCATCACCATTAGAGTCACCACCTCAAGAATCCTCATCTTCAGAGCGAATCTAGGAACTTGATCAATGAACTTCACAAAGAGAAGTCTGGCTCAAAGAACTTACAACACCGAACCCTCACCGAAAGAGCTAGCTTGGGGGAGAACTACTCCCGAGTATCCAGGTAAGTATTCTTCCCCTTTTTGTTTTAGTTTTAGTTTTCTTTTAATTAGTTCAAAAATGCTGAATAAAAAACAAAATAAAAATTTATCTTTGCATTAGTCATTTATAGTAATAATGTGTCATCTAGTAAAATTGAAACACAAAATAAAAAGGTGTGTCTAGTTTGCTTTAATTTGTTTTTAAGAGCTGAATAAAATAAAGAGGACTCAAAATAATCTATTAAATAGAAATGAACAATAGTTGCTCTACTGTAATTCCTTTCAAGTACCTAGTTTTCAGCCTTGAATTCTCCTGAGTTTTGGATAAAATTGTTTTGATATAAGGATTTACTCTGAACTTGAAACTCGTGGGTGGCATATGCTTGATCTAAGTCTAGGTAATTGACAGATATGATATGAGAAGGTCTAAGCTACTGTTTATCTTGTTCCAAGTGACACTAAAGTTCTGGAGATTTACTTTTTGAAAAACACAAAAATGCTACATTATGAGTTCCTATATGATAAAACTTGAATTCCCACCAGAGCCATACATGTTATTTAGGTTAGGAAAACTTCAACATATATGTTGTTTGCCTTTGCATTGAGTTTTGTCAAGCTTTGTGACCCTTATGTGAGGTTTGTCATGCTCTTAAAACCAAGATCACGTACACACCATCCAAATATGCACTACTCCTACACTGGGGGTATGTGCAAAAACATGCCTTCCTTCTAGATCCACCCAAAAATGTTCTACTACTACACTGGGAGTGAACACAAAAACATGCTTGATAGGTTTTTCATCCACTAAATAAATGCTCCAAGTTCTTGTTGCTATCTCTCAAAAGTTTTGCTACAGAAAAGAGGCATGGGCTATGCAAAAGTTATTCATATAAAAAGAGAGAAAAAAAAGTTGAGAAAAAATGGATAAGTATCCGAGATATCTAAAACAATGGGTAATTAGATGCCCGCCTAAAAAAGAAGAGATGAATAAGATAGCCCCTGTTCTCTAGCAAATATTTCCAAGTTTCAAAAGAGAGATAAGTTTTCAAGGAGCAAAGTAGAATTAGGTTAGTGTAGGGTCTACATGGCGGACGAGAGGGGGGTGAATAGTCCTTTCTAAAAAATTAATCGCGTCGGCTAACCAAAAAATGCGAAATTAAAACTACCGGTCTATCCAAGACTACACCCATCTATCTAAGTTCACAAGCACCTTAGAAAAGATCCTAATAAGGCAACAAAGGTGCCGGGCTAGCTAGAGCTCTCCTAAACAATTCTAGCTTGCAAAATTGCACAAACCTATGCCGCTAGTACTTCAAACACGGGGGAGCTCCTACACAACTAGTATGCAAAAGCACAAAGCTTAATCTCACTAGCAATGCTCAATAACAAGGCAACTAATGCCAAATTAGAGAGCGCAAAAAACTTAGCTACGCAAACTAAGCAATGTGACTAACAAGGTTACTCAAACCAATTAGTCACGCAAGAGCTACTTCTATGCTACACAAGCAAGAAGGTAACTAGCAAGCTACACAAGCACAACTAGTTACAAGAGCAACTACAACAACACAAGCACAAGATATATGAAAGTAAATACAAGCTTGTGTTGGGGGATTGCAAACTAATGGGAAGAACAGGGTTGACACGGTGATTTTTCTCTTGAGATTCACGTGCTTGCCAACACGCTAGTCTCCGTTGTGTCAACCGCTCACTTGGTGGTTTGGCGGCTAATTGGCATCACCCACCAAGCCCACATGTTGGTCACCGCAAGAACCTACCCACAATTGAGGATAGCTGAATGACATGCTCTACTAGAGTTGCTCTTCACGGCTCCCACGGGGCGAGCACAATGCCCCTCTCAAATCCTTCTCCGGAGCTCTGCACAATCTTCTTGTGGGCTTCACGATGGAGAACTCGCCACCAAGCCGTCTAGGAGGTGGCAACCTCCTAGAGTGACAAGCACCACCGGCTTGCAACACGAACACCTAGTGCCACTCGATGCAATCTCTCAACACAACGCACTAGAATCACTCACTCGCAATTGATTAGCACTCTTACAAGCACAAGTGAGTTAGAGGGCATCTAAGCACTTCTACACAAGCCACATAGGCATGAGGGTGCTCAGCAACAAGCCCAAGGCCGGCCAAGGTCACTACTTTATAGCCCCAAGGGCTAAAAGAGCCGTTGCACGAAAATAGGCTTTGGGGAGGTCTGGACCCAGGCTTCAGACCCAAGGTCCAGACCATCTACAGTGAAGGTCCGAACCCCCGGATCATGCCATGTGTCCCCATGTTTAACCGCACCTATTAGATCCCAATGGTCACTATTTATCATGCTATTTGCATGAAACCGGACTCACGATCCGGACCCCAAATCCGGACCAACTCCCTCAGGGTTCGGACCCTAACAGAAATGTTCTAGAGAGGGGAAACACCTTTGGACCTGTTCAGACCTAGCATCTGGACCGTCTCTAGGAGTCCAACGCCGCCTCCTGTTGAACCCATAGTGGAGACGTACCCCCTTCGTACTCGTGCGAAAAACTATGACGAAACCGGACTCTCCCGCTATGGTCCGAGGCCAGCACAACACAGGGTCCGACACTGTGCGAGCAGCGCTGATCGCGGCGCTCCCATGGCTAGACCCGCAATGATCCTCGGTCCGCCCGCCTGAGTCTGGAGAGAGTGTGCGAAGCCATGTTCCTCCTTGGTACAATCGGACCCTAGCGCTTGGGTCCAAACTCTCCTTCGCCCACGGTCCAAAGCCGAGCGAGCGCTAGCCTGCCCTCTGGTTGCGCCGCTCCTTTCCCCAAGGCTGGACTCCCTCGATCTCTAGGGACTGAGGATAGGGCCAAGTCCCAGTTGCAGTGATCCCGCGGGCGCTGCATCAAACCCACGTCCCTCCTTGCCTCGGCCCATGACGGCTCCCCAGTCGGAACCGTTAGCTAGCATTGAACCCGTGTGGCCAAGTGACGAACCCGCGCAGTTCCTCATGATCTAAAGCCGCGCACTAATGCTCACTCTATGTCGAACCCAAACGGGCCGACCAGACCCGGTAATACCCTGCGTTGGACCCACAACTTGCTTCCTCGGTCCAAAAGCACCAAGCGCGCGCGCCTCAGTCCCAGCGTTGGAGAGCCGGACCCATGCCACCGGATCTGAGGACCACGACCAGGTTCCAAAGCCTGCTAGGTGGTGCCTGCTTGAAACGTCCTACTGGCTAGAGGGGGGTGAATAGCCTATTAAAAATTTCTACAACAACACTTAACAAACCAGTTAGATAATTCTGAGGCGAAGCAAGTGTTGCGCTAGCCTACTAAAACTGCAAGCCACCTACCAAAATTCTAGTTTATATGGTTTCTATCCACACAATATCTATGTAACTACACTAAGTTACTGTGCTCTCAAAGGCTAACTAAAGAGCCACACTAACCAAACTAACAAGCTCTCACAACTAGCTACACTAAAGAGCTTGACAACTAGTTTGCGGTAATATAGAGAGAGAGCAAGATAGTTATACCGCCGTGTCGAGGAATGAATCAATCAATCACAAGAATGAATACCAATGAAGACCAATCACCTCGGAATCAAATGATGACACAATGATTTTTTACCGAGGTTCACTTGCTTGCCGGCAAGCTAGTCCTCGTTGTGGCTATTCACTCACTTGGAGGTTCACGCGCTAATTGGCATCACACGCCAAACCCTCAATAGGGTGCCACACAACCAACACAAGATGAGGATCACACAAGCCACGAGCAATTCACTAGAGTACCTTTTGGCTCTCCACTGGGGAAAGGTCAAGAACCCCTCACAATCACCACGATCAGAGCCGGAGACAATCACCAACCTCTGCTCAACGATCCTCGCTGCTCCAAGCCATTTATGTGGCGGCAACCACCAAGAGTAACAAGTGAATCCCACAGCAAAACACGAACACCAGGTGCCTCTAGATGCAAACACTCAAGCAATGTACTTGGATTCACTCCCAATCTCACAAAGATGATGAATCTATGATGGAGATGAGTGGGAGGGCTTTGGCAAGCAAACATATGAAATGCACCATACAAGTTCATGAGCTTGCTCCCCCTACTTGTGTGCTCAAAATTTTAATTGATGCCTTTCCTTTGTCATATCTCTCCCCCTATGTCAAATTCTCCCCCTATCACTTATATCTTTATTTCTTTCACCCTTTGTTGTCTTTTTACTATCTTAGTACACTAATATCTTTGTTTTTCTCCCCATGTACTAATATCACTCTTATCTTTGTTTTTCTCCCCCTTTGTCATCAATGACCACAAAGGTTCAAAATGTAGATAGGTTGAGATTATCAATGTCAATCAATGGGGTGAGGATGATATTCCCAAATTTGGTCCAATCTAGATCATTTACCAAAGATATTTAACTTAGTTTGATCCAAGGACAAGCTTCTTCACACATCCAAATAAGGGTTATCTTGTACCATATTGAGTTAAACACTTTAGAGCTCATTTTCTAGATCAAACACTAGGTTTAGAAGCCCACAAACATGTCATATGCTACCACTAGATCAAAATAAGTATAGAAGCAATAGTGGTACCATACAATCATCAAAATCATTTGATTTTCATGAATGATCCTATTTAATGTGAGAGATGACTAGATGCACTAAACATGTCCTTAGCAAGGATGTATGCCATGCCAATCAACTTTTACCTTGGATTGCTCGAAGGAGAGGCATGTCATATAAGTGGGGGGGGGGGGTGAATCAACACATATTTGAGAAATCCAATATGTTCAACTCATTCCTTAGCTTGCAAAACCTTTTCTCATCCAATGGCTTGGTGAATATATCAGCAAGTTGATCTTTGGTGCCTACACCCTCTATGCAAATGTCCCCTTTTTATTGGTGATCTCTTATGAAATGGTGGCGGACATCAATGTGCTTTGTTATTGCATGTTGAACCGCATTGTTGGTCAATTTGATTGCACTCTCATTGTCACATAGCAATGGCACTTTCTTGAACTTGATTCTAAAGTCACTCAAAGTGGCCTTCATCCAAAGTATTTGTGCACAACAACTACTGGCGGATATGTATTCGGCTTCGGCGGTTGATAATGCAACACTATTTTGCTTCTTTGATGACCATGAAACAAGTGATCTTCCCAACAATTGACATGTGCCCGAGGTGCTCTTCCTTTCAACCTTGCATCCCGCATAATCTGAGTCGGAGTAACCAACTAGCTCAAACTTTGCTCCTTTGGGATACCACAAACCAACATTTTGTGTATGCTTCAAGTACCTCAATATTCTCTTTGTAGCCTTTAAATGACTTTCTCTTGGTGAGGCTTGAAATCTTGCACACATACATACACTAAACATGACATCCGGCCTTGATGCGGTCACATAGAGTAGGCTTCCAACCATAGACTGATATAATTTTTGATCCACCATATTTCCACTTGCGTCACTATCCAAGTTGCCATTTGTTCCCATTGGTGTAATAATAGCTTTGCTATCACTCATTCAAAACTTTTTGATCATATCCTTGATATACTTGCCTTGACTCACAAATGTACCATTCTTCAATTGCTTGATTTGAAGAATAAGGAAGTAACTTAACTCTCCAATCATGGATATCTCAAACTCATTAACCATCATCTTTCCAAACTCTTCACAAAAGTCTTGATTGGTTGATCCAAATATGATGTCATCAACATAGATTTTTGCAACACAAATAAATCTTTTTTAATCTTCTTGATGAAAAGAGTGGTGTCAACCTTGCCCATCATGAACCCTTTAGAGAGTAGAAAGTTCCTCAATCTCTCATACCATGCTCTAGGTGCTTGCTTCAAGCCATACAATGCCTTCTTCAACTTGTACACATGGTACGGCTTCTTGTCATCTTCAAAACCGGGAGGTTGCTCAACATATACTTCTTCATTGATGTAACCATTGAGAAATACACTCTTGACATCCATTCGATAGAGTTTGATGTTGTGGGCACAAGCATAGGCTAGCAAGATTCTAATTGCTTCCAATCTAGCAACCGGGGCATATGTTTCTCCAAAGTTAAGACCTTTAACTTGTGTATATCATTGTGCTACCAATCTTGCTTTGTTCCTTACTACTATCCCATCTTGATCTTGCTTGTTTCTAAAGACCCATTTGGTTCCAATCACATTGTGTCCCTTTGGTCTCTCTACTAATTCCCATACTTGATTTCTTGTGAAGTTGTTCAATTCTTCATGCATAGCATTCACCCAATCAACATCCTTCAATGCTTCATCTATCTTCTTTGGTTCAATGGATGACACAAATGAGAAGTGCTCACAAAATGAAGCCAATCTTGATTTAGTTTGCACACCTCTTGAAATATCACCAATGATAGTGTCCAATAGATGATCCCTTACAATATTGGTTGGTTGGAGGATTGGAACTTGATTGCTTGCACTTGCTCGATCATTGGGTTGAGATGATGCACTAGCCACTTGATCTTGTTCATTATCATGAGAGCCACTTGTACTAGCTTGATTTGTATCATCTTGCACATTTGAGTTAGAGAGCACTTGCACTTGATCATCTTCATCATCATTCACTTGCCTAGGCCTCAATTCACCAACATCTATGTTCTTCATGGCATTTGAAAGTTGAATGCCTCTAACATCTTCCAAGTTCTCATTTTCTTCTTGTGAACCCTTGGTTTCATCAAATTCAACATCATGAACTTCCTCAAGAGTACCATTATCCAAATTTCAAACTCTATATGCTTTGCTTGTAGTGGAATAACCAAGTAAGAATTCTTCATCACATTTCATGTCAAACTTGCCCAATCTAGTGCATTTCTTCAAGATATAGCATTTGCAACCAAAGACCCGAAAATATGCAATGTTGGGCTTTCTACCATTCAAGAGCTCATATGGTGTCTTCTCTTTCAATGGGTGACAATAGAGGCGGTTGCTACAATAGCAAGTCGTGTTGATAGCTTCGGCCGAAAAAGATTGACTCACATTGTACTCACTAAGCATAGACCTTGCCATATCAATGAGTGTTCTATTCTTCCTCTCAACAAAGCCATTTGATTGTGGAGTGTACTTGGCCAAGAATTGATGTCTAATTTCAAATTCATCACACAACTCATTAATTCTACTGTTCTTGAACTCACTACCATTGTCATTTCTAACTCTCTTGATGGTTGTTTCAAACTCATTGTGAATGCCCTTGACAAATGATTTGAAATTTGCAAACACATCACTTTTATCCACTAGAAAGAATACCTAAGTGTATCTAGTATAATCATCCACTATCACAAAGCCATATTTGTTTTCACCAATGCTAGTGTATTGAGTTAGCCCAAACAAATCTATGTGCAATAACTCAAATGCTTTACTAGTGCTCATCATGCTTTTCTTAGGATGGGTGTTTCCAACTTGTTTTGCTGGCTTGACAAGAGCTACAAAGCTTATCCTTCTCAAACACAACATCTTTCAAGCCTCGAACCTAGTCATGCTTAACCAATCTATTCAATTGTTTCATTCCAACATGACCAAGCCATCTATGCCATAGCCAACCCATGCTAGACTAAGTGAACAAACATGTAGATAGTTTAGCTTCACTAGCATTGAAATCAACTAAGTATAGATTCTCATATCTAAAGCCTTTGAAGATCAAGTTAGAGCCATCTACACTTATGATCTCTACATCCTCTACCCCAAATATGTATTTGAATCCAAGATCACATAATTGAGCCACGGATAGCAAATTGAAATTCAAGCTCTCTACTAGCAACACATTGGATATGCTTATGTCATTGGATATTGCAATCTTACCAAGCCCTTTGCCTTGCCTTTGCCATTGTCACCAAATGTGATACTATCATAACCATCATTGTCATTGGTGTTGATTGAGTTGAACATTCTTGCATCACCGGTCATGTGTTGAGTGCACTCACTATCAAGAACCCAATGCCTTCCTCCGGCCTTGTAATTGACCTACAAAAGAAGATCAATTCTTTTTAGGTACCCAAACTTGCTTGGGTCCTTGAAGGTTAGTCACTAAGCTCTTTGGTACCCAAATGGCTTTCTTCTTTGAGCCCATCCATGGTGCACCAATGAACTTAGCCTTTACACCATTTGCACCCATGGTAAGCATATAGAAAGAATCAAGCTTAATGGAGGATACATTTGCATTTTTGCTCTTGTTCTTGCACTCATGCTCTTTATGACCAACTTGTTTGCAACTAGTGCAAAACCGACCATTGTTCTTCACAAAACTAGTCTTGTGAGGAGCAAAGGCCGCCTTGCCTTTCTTGGGGGTATAGCCCAATCCCTCTTTATAGAGAGAAGCTATTTGGCTACCCAAGCACATAAGCAAGCGGTCCTCACCACCATAGGCCTTAGACAAGGTATGAGTGAGCTTATTGACCTCCTTCTTGAGGGTCTCATTCTCAACCATTAGTGAGGCATCACAAGTGAAACCATCACTACTAGATGAGGTGGAAGTAGGAGTACTACAAGAAGGGTTTGCGGGAGCAACAATGATAGACATAGATAATGATTCATTAATTATATCACAAGTTAACCCTACATCACAAGTCTCAACATGCTTCTTCTTATTTTATTCATTAAGCAAAGAAGAATGAGCTTTTTCAAGCTTCTTGTGAGCCTTGCCAAGCTTCTCATGGGCTTCCTCTAGCCTCTCATGAGTTTCCTTGAGATCATCAAGGGCTTGCTTAAGGGCTTTTACCTCCTTATTCAAGCTCTTGCATTCCCTTCTCTTAATGTCAAAGTGTTCTTTAGCATCTTCTAGCATGTCAAATAATTCATCTTTAGTGGGTTCATCATCATCACTATCACTATCATTTTCATTATCATGTTCCTCATCACTTCCATCATCACAAGTTTGTACCTTAGTGGCCTTAGACATGAAGCATGATGGAGTGTCAAAGAGAGAAGGCTTCTCATTGATAGCAATGCTTGCAAGTGTCTTCTTGGTGGTCTTGTCATCATCACTATCATCATCATCACTTGAGGAAGCATCACTATCCCAAGTGACCATATATGAACCACCCTTCTTCTTCTTGAAGGTCATCTTGTCCTTCTTCTCTTTCTTTTCCTTCTTGTCCTTCTTCTTGTTCATCTTGTCATCATCTTTGTCACTATTGTATGGGCATTGAGCAACAAGATGATCCTTGCTTCCACAATTGAAGCACCTTCTTGACTCTTCCTTTTTCTTGGATGAAGACTTCTTTCTTCTAGCACGGTAGCCCTTCTTCATCATGAACTTGTCAAATCTCTTAACAAAGAGAGCCATCTTTTCATCATCCATCTCATCAAAGCTCAAGTCTTCATCTTCACTTGATGATTCTTGCTTTGCCTTGCCCTTGGATGATGTGGCCTTGAATGCCACACTCTTCTTCTTGTCATCCTTCTTCTCATCTTTCTTCTCCTTCTTTTCTTCCTTCTCATCATCATCTCTATATGTGTCATCGGTCATTATATTTTTCAACACTCGGTTTGGTGTCATGGTGTTCAAACCACTCCTTACTAGAATAGTGACCAATGTGCCAAATCTTGAAGGTAAGCATCTCAAGAACTTGTGAGAGAAGTTCTTGTCCTTCACCTCTTCTCCAAGTGCTTTGAGATCATTTACAAGCACTTGAAGCCTATGGAACATTTCTGGCACTCTCTCATCCTCCTTCATCTTGAAGCTTGCAAACTTTTCTTTGAGAATGTATGCCTTTGCACCCTTTATGGCTTGAATGCCCTCAAATGATTTCTCCAACTTCTTCCATGCCTCATGAGCTCTCTCAATGTTCTTGATTTGCTCAAATGTTCTCTCATCCAAAGCATTATGGATGGCACTAAGAGCAATGTCATTATTTTGGAGAAGCATTTCTTCGGTGGCAGTGGGAGCCTCTTCATCATCAATCTCAATCTTGGTCTCTACCACCTTCCAAACTTTACTATTGATTGACTTGATATAAATTGTCATCTTAGCCTTCCAATAGGGATAGTTGGAGCCATCAAATTGGGGTGGCTTCTTGGTGTTGTTGATTTGAGCCATTTTTACACCGAAGGTTGTTAAGCCTCAAATCATGGTGACCTCAGCTCCGATACCACTTGAAAGGTCCTAATGGCTAGAGGGGGGGTGAATAGCCTATTAAAAATTTCTACAAAAACACTTAACAAACTGATTAGACAATTATGAGGCAAAGCAAGTTGTCGGCATGAAATTTCGTCCCGTGCCGTGGACACACGAGCAAGCCGGAAGGGTCTGCTCGATGGAGCTATAGATCCACCTAGCTTCAACGCAGGGGTGGTCGATCCTATGTACTCCTCCCGAGATGTGCCAGTCAATTTGACCCTGCAATTTACAAGGAGAGAAAGTTTATCAGTAATTTAGGGTGGAACGTGCCAGTGTTGCCAGACAGTCCCGAATGTGCGACTCTAAGAGCCGATACAAAAGGAGATCGACTAAATAGTTGATTCCAGCATATTGATAAGAATAAATTAATTAAAGCTCTTGGGGTTGTGTAAGAGAAATTAGTTATCATTCAGGATGAATACCATTATTTAAACAAATGTTAGTCAATGGCAATAATATGTCAACAATGATTGGTTTATGCTAAGCCAATGACTGCAAGTAACCGAATCCCTTTTATATAAAAGAAATAGCTCAACACCATTTAACCATTTAATAAAGAGAAATCTAAAGAACAAATTAGATCTCACCTATCACTATGACCAGTGGGGCAAGAGGCAGAATCATGCAGGCCATAGAAACAACAATAGATTCGACGACCCTAACTTATTACTAATATCAGGGGGCATGAGGCAGGATCATGCAGGCCGTAATACAATAATGAGATCATGGGGCTAACACATCTTTCAACCTATCTTTACTTCAACAATCTCATGATGTGAACCATTCATGAAAGCACTCGATATCGGCTAAAACAGTCGATTCAGGCATAGCGCACAGTTACGGTCATGTCTTATCAGGAACGGATCTACCAAGTAACGATCCCACTCCACGGTGCTAACAGTGGGGTGTGAGACAGAATCACAGAGGCCGTGATAACAGGCCATGGAAAGGTTTTCGCTAACCAATAGATCTACTCAAGACGCAAAATGCCTTAACCGCACGCTATGCACGATTAAGATTGACATGAAACAACCGATAAAACATAACTCATCGTTTAAAGTGTAGATTAGATCAATTTAGATTAAGAAACGATGGGTTAAATAGAATATAAGGCCGATCCAGATCAATCCCAATCGGGCAAAGTGATATTGCTATAATTAGATAATTAATGAAAGCAATAAGCAATATCGGTAACTTAATGAATCCATCAAAGACTGTCATTCTTAGGTAGAGCCAATAACTTGACCTTAATCTAGTTCATGCAGTGGGGGTCGACCGGATCGATGCAGCCATACTTGAACTAGATAAGAATCGATAACTAACTTATACCAGAGTCGTAATGGAGGTCGACCGGATCAATGTAGCCGTACGAACAGAGGTATAAGCCATGACAGTACTTACAGACAAGCAGTGGGAGTCGACCGGATCGATGCAGTCGTACTCACTGAAGAACTCGCTGAGATCTACTCTACTCCTACTCCTAAGGGGTGGCTGGAGCCAAAAAAGTAAGGAACTTGTATTTGATTGATTGTCTTTTTTATAATAGCCGGGGTTTGATATTTATACCCGGAACCTACGCATGATTCCTATCTAAGCACGACTCATCACAATTTTTGGCCCTAGAGAAAACATTCCTAATTTTAAGATACTTGGACTCTAATCTTTCCCTTTTTGTAGAGTCCAACATGCATTGTCCCGGCGCTGATCGTAGCCTTTGTCGTTATCTGTTGGCGCTATCTGAAGAAAGCTGATTCCAGTGTTGCATTCGAATCAGCTGATACCGACCTACACGCGATTGATTCCATGGCGACATGATCTTGGGAGCTTTCAAGTCCCTGTGATTCTTCTCCCAAATTTTGGTGTAAACACATGCCCCCCAATTTTGGGATAAAAGTAATTTTGTTCCAAAATTATCACGTCTGTATCCTCGATTGGTTCACAGTCATGGGTAGAGAATCTTGATCTGGTGTCTACTGTTTGTCGCCGTCTATGTCAGCTCATGAGCCCATGCTTCAAAACTTTTATGAGAGCATCATTGCTTCACGGGCACTTGGATTCACCTTTCCAGGCCGGCTATAAAATGTCTATCCGACCCTGGCGAGAGCAACCCACCAATTCAGCTATGTTCCTCTTCCATCTGCCCCCTCAAATGCGTCTAACTCCACTGGACCCTCCATGGTTTATCCTTTTGCTATGAAGATCTTGAGCGGTAAGAAGAATTCTTGTGCATAGGGTGATTATGTCGTTCATTCTAGCACCTTGTCGAGCAAGCGGATCAGCTACTACGGCTAGAAGAATTCTTGTGATATCACCTGAGTCTTCTCTCCATGCTTGGAGAGCTATTCTAGTGTTTGCAAGGGCTAAAATGTGTGGACACCTTCCCCTTGTTTGTTCCTCCAAACACCCACCAGGAAAGCCACAGGCTTCTTTCCCATGGGTTCCTAGTCACCGAGAAATCATCTGGGCATCTGTTAGGCGGGCGGCCTTTCCTGGCATAATTTTATCAACGGGCCGATGTGACTCGGTTCACGATGACCTTCGGCCTTGTGGGGACACGAACTCCCTTCAATCCAAAGAAGCCTTGGTGGGTTGATCTCTGGTCAATGTAAACTCTTCGTATCCATCCCACGATATTTTGTAATTTGGGGAAATAATAATTCCGAATATGTTATCTCTTCGTTATCTGTCCCCTGAATTTCTAGAGTGTCGATCCATTTCCGTATCTAATTTCAATTTCACACCCCCAGCGAAATCTATCCCCTTGCCTTCCCGGGCTATATATACGGGCCACGACTGTGGATCAAAAAACAACCCGCTTTAGCTCAAACCTTCTGCGACCTTAGTGTAGTTCCTGCTTTTCTATAGGTTTGAGATCATGGAGAACAACAAGAGGTCTACTGAGGAGGCTCTCAACGGATCCACATCATCGCGCCAACGCCTTCATCACCAAGAGGGTGCCACTTGGGATGCTCCTACCGTTTTGGAGCAGAGGACCGACTCCGCTCAGCCTTTGGGGTCATCTTTAGCACCGATTCGCCGCTAGCTCCCCCGCTACCCGAGGACTTTGGTCAACAATGATGATCTACTGGCCTGCATTGATCGGACTGATCTGAATCTAGACAGCTGTCTTTCCCTAGCAGAATCGGCTCTAGCCATGATTCAAGTCCAATCATCCTCCGAGGCTGATCTAGGGGAAAGGCTGGCCAGGGCTGAAGCCAGAATCATAGGTGAAACGCCTACCACAATTTCTTTTTTGCCTTTTCTTAACTTTGCTTTCGAGATCTCTAATCACTCTTTCCTTAAATCTTTTAGATCTAACTGCTCAGTTGGAAAGCCTTCGATCAGCTGTGGATCATGCGGTGAGATTTGTCAATGTCAGGGGCGCCGTTCCGGTGGTTCACTTGCATGACATCCTGAACCGTGTCAGGGAGGTTGATCTTCATGGCGTTCGTCATGGTGCCGCCATGGCGTTGGCCGCTGCACAAGCCCGCTCTAGCCACAATCTTCAGCTTCTTCCCCACGGTTTTCTAGATGTGGCGCACCCTGGAGATCATGATCGCTTGGTTGAGGATTTCTCTAGTGCCGCCAACTCTGTAGCCTTCAACACCCTAGCCGATGATATAGTAGGCAAAGTGTTTTCCGGCCCATAGCTTGTAATAGGTGATATTTAGCAAACAATTTCTCTGTCTTGAGTGATTTTCCTTTGCATCGTACTTCATATTATATGAATCACTTTGTCCATGTTTGCTTTGCTCCTATAGGTGATACACATCGTACCGGCTTTTACCCCTTCAGGTTTCTTTTGCACTAGAGGCGATACCCTTTTGGTATCAGCAATTAGAGCCGACGGCCGAGCAAATCGGTTGTCAAGTATTAATCCAAATGCTAGGGTAATATTTCTTTAGATATTTCCCATTAATTGCTCTGCCAAATTCTTCTTCTCCTCTTAGTATTTCCAAAATATAAGCATTACTAGGCGCACAACATTTGATCCGATAAGGTCCTTCCCAATTAGGTGACCATTTGCTGAACTTGCTGTCCTTTAACCCGATTGGCAATTTTACTTTCCAGACCAAATCTCCTTCAGAAAACTGCTTATTCTTGACCTTTTTATTGTAATACCTTGCAATCCTTAGTTTATTGGCTTTGATATTTTCAAGAGCACGTAGCCGAAGGCAACTCAAGTCCTCTAAGTCATGTATCATAAGATTCTTGTAGACTTCGGCTGACAAATCATTCTGCATCATAACACGCCTTGATCTAGTCTGAATTTCCCAAGGGAGGACTGCATTATGGCCATACACAAGTTCATAAGCTGATGTTTTAATTAATCCATGATAGGCCATCCTATATGCCCATAGTGCCTCATTAAGCATTGAATGCCACTTCCTCGGCTGCTCCTCAATCTTCTTCTTGATCAGCTTAATCATAATCTGATTGAACGCCTCTGCCTAGCCATTAGCTTGAGCATAGTAAGGAGAAGAATTTAATAGCTTGATTCCCATACTGGCAGCAAAATCTCTGAACTCTTCTGATATGAACATTGTCCCTTGATCGGTGGTTATAGTCTAAGGAATCCTGAAACGATACACAATGTGCTCCTTGACAAAATCAACCATGTTCTTTGAGGTTACCATCTTCAAAAGAATTGCCTCAACCCATTTAGTGAAGTAATCTGTTGCTACCAATATGAACTTATGTCCTTTGCTTGAGGACAGAAAAATTTGGCCAATTAAATCAATTCCCCAACCTCAAAATGGCCATGGCTTGATTATTGGATTCATGGCCGATGCAGGTGATTTCTGGATATTACGAAAACGTTGACAATCCTGGCACCCCTTGTAATATTCAAAACAGTGTTCCAGTATTGTTGGCCAAAAATATCTAGTTCTGCGAATAATCCATTTCATCTTATAAGCTGATTGATGAGCTCCACAAACCCCTTCATGCACCTCGCCCATCAACACCTTAGCCTCTTCTTGATTTAAGCATTTGAGCAACACCCCATCGACTGTTTTATAATATAGCTGATCATCTAGTAAAACATACTTAGTCGATTTGTACCTTAGCTTCCTGGTAACCTTCTGTGATGGATTCCTAAGGTAATCGGCTATTTCATCTCTCCAATCATCATTCGAGGTTTCACTACTCAGGACTTCCTGAAACATTCGATAACCTGAAGCACTCTGAGCTAAACGATTGGCCTCTTGATTCTATGCTCTCAGAATATGTTGAAAAGAGGCATGAGGAAATTCCTTGAGTAATCTTTGGCACTCATCATAATATCCCCTCAGAGTATCTTCCTTGCACTCATATAAGCCGATCAACTGATTAATAATCAACTGTGAATCGCCAAATATTTCAATTGCTGCGGCCTTTACTTCGTGAAGAAGTTGAAGCCCCTTAAGAATAGCTTCATATTCTTCTTGGTTGTTGGTAATCATTGGCTCAGTCGGAAAAGCAAACTCAAAACTTGCCCCCCGAGGAGAAATAATAACAATACCAATGCCACCACCTTGCTTGCATGACGACCCATCAAAGAACAACGTCCATGGTACCGGCTCCACATAGCCAATAATTGGCCTATGATGTTGGGTGACAAAATCAGCTATTACTTGTCCTTTGATTGCTCTACCCGATTCGTACCTCAAGTCAAATTCCGATAACGCGAGAATCCATTTCCCCAACCTTCCATTCAGTATTGGGATTGATAACATGTGCTTGATCACATCAGCCTTGGAAACAAACCATACACTCGGCCGATAATAAGTAGTGCCGCAACTTGGTGCAAGAGAAATATAAGCACAAGCATAACTTTTCGGTGGGAGAATATCTTGTTTCTAGATCCTGAAGTGTCCTACTCAGATAGAAAACTACTCCCTCTTTTCCTTCAAACTTTTGCATCAAGGCCGATCCAATTGTTTTGTCATCGGCCGATATGTACAACTTAAAAGGTTTACCCTGCTGAGGAGGAACTAGCACTGGTGGACGCTTCATATATTCTTTTATCTCTTCAAACGCCTTTTGTTGTATGTCACCCCATCTAAATTCTTGATCATTTTTTAATTTCAATAAGGGAGAAAATGATAGAACTCTTTCTGACAAGTTTGAAATAAACCTTCTGATAAAATTAATCTTGCCAAGCAAAGATTGTAACTCTATCTTAGTAGTCGGGGGCACTGCTTCGTCAATTGCCTTCATGCTTTTCTGACCGACTTCGATCCCTCTCTCATGGCCCATAAAACCCAAGAATTGTCCAGCTGATACTCCAAAAGCACATTTATTAGGATTCATCTTTAGGCCATCCTTTCTTGTGCATTCCAGAGTCTCCCGCAAATCAGCTAGATGCTCTTTGTACCCCTTGGATTTTATCATCATATCATCAATGTAGATTTCAACAATTCTGTCGATCAACTTATGAAAAATATAATTCATCGCCCTCTGATAAGTTGCACCAGCATTCTTCAGACCAAAAGTCATCACAACCCACTCAAATAAACCGATTGCACCAGGGCATCTGAAAGCGGTTTTTGCTATATCTTCTTCAGCAAAGAAAATTTGGTTATATCCCGCATTGCCGTCCATGAAACTAATAACTTTGTGCCCGGCTGCTGCGTGTACCAACATATCGGCTATCGGCATCGGATAACCATCCATGGGTGTGGCTTTATTCAAATCCCTAAAATCGATGCAAACTCTTAATTTCCCATTCTTCTTATACACAGGGACAACATTTGATATCCACTCTGCATATCGGCACGGTTGGATAAACTTTGCCTCCAGTAACCTTTCAGTCTCCTTTTTTATATCATTAAGTACATTCGGGTTGAACCTCCTTGGAGCTTGTTTAAACGGCTGATATCCAGGTTTGATGGGCAACCGATGTTCAACAATTGATCGGTCTAGACCAGACATCTCATAATATTCCCAAGCAAAACAGTCTTTAAATTCCTTCAATAAATCAACTAACTCTCGCTTATACTCAGGATCCAACTTGGCACTTACATACGTCGGCCTAGGTCTATCTCCAGAAACAATGTCTACTTCTAATTCATCGGCCGACGTGAAGCCATGTCCTAGTTTGCCATCTGTACCATCTATTCTATTGTCCATTAAGGCAAATTTTTAAAGCCGACAGCTTGGATCGGATGTTGGCTTTCATCAATGACTTTAATGAAGCCTCCTTCCCATATCTTGAGAGAAAAGCATTCGAAGTCTCCTAGTTCCCAAAACACTGGATCGGCTGTTGCGATACTCACAAACTCATCAGCGCGAACCAGCTCGACGTCATCTCCATGCCATTGAATCAGACACTGATGCATGGTCGATGGCACACAACAGTTTGCATGGATCCAATCATGACCAAGGAGTAAACTATATGACCCTTTTCTATCGATGACGAAGAATGTGGTGAGCAGAGTTTTACTCCTGATTGTCAGTTCGACGTTTATTGCCACCCGGGTCTTGGACGTATTATCCTCGAAGTCTCTAAGCATCATGTCGGTCTCAAGCAAATCTCCTAGTCCCTTGCCAAGTTTACGGAAAGTGGTGTAAGGCATAAGATTGACAGAAGCACCTTCGTCCACCAACATCTTGTTCATCGGCTTCCCATCAACAAAACCATTCATATATAAAGCCTTTAAGTGCCGATTCTTGACTGGTTTATCAAATATTGCTTGTTGTATAACCGTCAACTTGGCAACTATCTCTTCATACTCTGATTCATCACAATCTGAATAAACCTCTTGATCTGCTGGAGCTCTGAACTCTGATGGCAATAGAAAAGCCATTTGAATATTAGCCGATGGTTGCCTTCTATCGGCTGTTTGCTTAGCACGCCATACTTGAGGTTTACCGGATGCCTGAGTCTATTCCAACTCTCTATTCCTAAGGCGTTGCACCCTTCTCTTCTGGTTTCTTGTCAAACCTCCTGGACACCATTGGCCTTCTTGCTAGACAGATTCTCTCTCATTGCCTTTTTCTTCGTAATCAGCTCAATCTTGATCAATAACTCTTTTTCCAAGCCGATCATAAATACTTTCATTTTTTAAGCGCCGATCCATGTTATTATGATGATATGTATCTTGAGCATGGATAGGCCGACGGTTGGTTTGAGATTGCCTAAACTCCTAATATCGATCGCTGCATTCTGGATAGTCATGTCTGGTAGGCAACTTCAAACCTTCATTCCAGCAATGTCTGAAGAAAGGACAATTCCATTATGATTCGACTTGTTTCCTTTCATACCTCTCCTTTTCCAGTTGACGCTGGCATTCTTGATCTTCTAACCAACACTGATAATCCTTCTCCTTCTGCCACTGCCACTTATTCAACAGGATCCGAGATGTAACTCACGGCTTTGTTGCCCCGTCTTTTGATGTTTCCCCCTGTTCATATCGGCTCTTTTGCTTGTTGCTACGTCTTCTAATTTCTCTGTACTCATCAGCCGATATTTGCATCTCAGGATCGACTATTCCAGCTTCTCTTGATTTGGTTGATGTTAGGATCTTAGTCTTTCCTTTGAGCAGCCTAGCACCAACCATGTTTTGATCTCTTGGGAAAGGATTATCATCAACTTTCATTTTCCAAGGTGTATCAAACATGAGTCTTCCTTGCTGAATAGCCCTCTGTATATGCTGTCGAAAAGTTCTACATTCATTAGTGGAATGAGAAGTAGCGTTATAGAACATGCAGAACCTCTTATTCCTCATTTGATCAGGGGGCAACATAACATGATTATCGGGCAACATGATCTGCCCCTTCTCAAGCAAGAAATCAAAGAGCTTGTTAGATTTCATGATGTCAAAGTCATAGCTTTCTTCGACTCCTCTTTCCCAAGGATTTGGCACCATTACTGTCTTTTTGCCCCAATTCCATTTAGCCGCGGCAACCTCTTCTTCATCTTCATAGCCATCATCGATGGAATATGGATTATAAGCTTCGGCTACTGTGGTACTCTTCTAGAATCGGGTATCTCTGCGCATACTCTAGAATTGTCTATTGAGCGCTGCCACTCGTTGAGCCAATTGACGCAAGTTGTCAAATTCTTGTCCCAGCACTTTCTCCTTCCATGTTGGCAGCATTCCTTGCACTGCCAAAGCAGCTAGCTGATCATCAGCTAAGTTCAATGAGAAGCACAAATTTCTGGTCTCTCAGAACCTCTGAAGAAACTCAGTGCCCGATTCGCTAGTCTTCTGCCTTATGGTTGTCAAATCGGTTATCTTCTTTTCTCTAGTCCCAGTGTAAAAATATGTATGAAACTTCTTCTCTAGGTCAGCCCAATTGGCAATGGAATTGACTAGCAGTGATGAAAACCAAGTGAAGGCTGGCCCTGATAGGGATAGGGAGAAGAAATGAACTCGATGGGCCTCTTCAACAGATGCTTCACCCAACTGTGTAAGATACCAATTGACATGTTCTATCGTGCTTGTGCTGTCTTGGCCAGTGAACTTGGCAAACTCTAGGAGCCTGTAATTTGTGGGAAGAGTGACCAAATCATACCATTCTGGATATGGGCATTTGTATGAGAAGGTCATCCCTTTTGGCTTTAGACCGAACTGATTCTTCATCATCTCGGTCACCCTCAGCAGCAACTCATTAGCATTTGAGTTTGGATTTCTCTGCACCTGCTGACCCATCTGTGGATTGAAATCCCGTGTGCCTTGATACCCTAGATTCGGAATCATGTGAAGGGTGTTATAATCCGTGCCATAATGATACCCCTATGGAATCTCTATTTGTTGAGTCTTTTGCTAGTTCGCTGCTTCAAGTCTATGGTTGTAGACATGAGGATCTATATCTCTATGGATCCTTTGAATTGACGGTGCTATTTTTTGAGCCGACTACGGTACGTGGCTTGATGTGCCAAAATTGATCACCTGGTTCTGACCTTGCCCCGTTGGTTGTTGCACATGCTGCACTGACAATCCAGGATTATACTGCATCTGATTTGTAGTAGTACCATGAGCTTGTTCAGATGAACCTTGAACTGCCTGGACATCATCATTACCAGCTGGTGCTGCTTTCTGATGGCTAGTACCGACTTGATTAGTCCCTTGGGTCGATGGATCTGGGATGTTGTAATAAGCCGACCCAACTTGACCAACTGGAAACCCATGAATCGCTTCTTTCATGGTGTTGTGGAATGTGTCCAAGAAAGCTTCATTATGGCTTGATATGGCATCACAAACAGATTTGTTTACAATTTCCATAAAGAAATGCCTATCTTCAGCTTCAACTGTATCTATCTGCCCATGCAATAGTACTCTTGGTAGTGGATATTTCTGAATAATTGTGTTGTCATGTGTTTTGGTGTAGGACAACAAACACTTGTCCTAAAATTATTCTATAGCTTTGCTGATGACATCTTTATCTCCATCAGGTTGGTCTTTGTAATGTACCATAAGGATGTCGTTGTTGTTGTAAACTGCCATGACGATTGTGGGGTCCCACCAGGCGTGCTAGAAACATGTGTCGGCACAAAATTTCGTCCCGTGCCGAGGACACACGAGCAAGCTGGAAGGGTCTGCTCGATGGAGCTGTAGATGCGCCTAGCTTCAACGCAGGGGTGGTCGATCCTACGTACTCCTCCCGAGACATGTCAGTCAATTTGACCCTGCAATTGACAAGGAGAGAAAGTTTATCAGTAATTTAGGGCGGAATGTGCCGGTGTTGCCAGACAGTCTCGAATGTGCGGCTCTGAGAGCCGATATGAAAGGAGATCGACTAAATAATCGATTCTAGCATATTCATAAGAATAAATTAATTAAAGCTCGTGGGGTTGTGTAAGAGAAATCAGTTATCATTCAGGATGAATACCATTATTTAAACAAATGTTAGTAACTGCCAATAAGGTGTCAACAATGATTGGTTTATGCTAAGCCAATGACTGCAAGTAACCGAATCCCTTTTATATAAAAGAAACAGCTCAACACCATTTAACCATTTAATAAAGAGAAATCTAATGAACATATTAGATCTCATCTATCGCTATGAATAGTGGGGCATGAGGCAGAATCATGCAGGCCGTAGAAACAACAATAGATTCGACGACCCTAACTTATTACTAATATCAGTGGGGCATGAGGTAGGATCATGCAGGCCGTAATACAATAATAAGATCATAGGGCTAACACATCTTTCAACCTATCTTTACTTCAACAATCTCGTGATGTGAGCCATTTGTGAAAGCACTCGATATCGGCTAAAACAGCCGATTCAGGCATAGCGCACAGTTACGGTCATGCCTTATCAGGAACGGATCTACCAAGTAACGATCCCACTCCACGGTGCTAACAGTGGGGTGTGAGGCAGAATCACACAGGCCATGATAATGGGCCATGGAAAGGATTTTGCTAACCAATAGATCTACTCAAGACGCAACATGCCTTAACCGCACGCTATGCACGATTAAGATTGATATGAAACAGACGATAAAACATAACTCATCGTTTAAAGTGTAGATTAGATCAATTTAGGTTAACAAACGATGGGTTAAATACAATATAAGGCCGATCCAGATCAATCCCAATCGGGCAAAGTGATATTGCGGTAATTAGATAATTAATGAAAACAATAAGCAATATCGGTAACTTAATAAATCTACCAAAGACTATCATTCTTAGGTGGAGCCGATAACTTGACCTTAATCTAGTTCATGCATTGGGGGTCGACCGGATCGATGTAGCCATACTTGAACTAGATAAGAATCGATAATTAACTTATACTAGAGTTGCAGTGGAGGTCGACCGGATCGATGCAGCCGTACGAACAGAGGTATAAGCCATAACGGTACTTACAGACAAGTAGTGGGGGTCGACCGGATCGATGCAGCCATACTCGCTGAAGAACTCGCCGAGATCTACTCTACTCCTACTCCTAAGAGGTGGCCGGAGCCAAAAAAGTAAGGAACTTGTATTTGATTGATTGTCTTTTTTACAATAGCCGGGGTTTAATATTTATACCCGGAACCTACGCATGATTCCTATCTAAGCACGACTCATCACAATTTTTGGCCCTAGAGAAAACATTCCTAATTTTAAGATAACTTGGACTCTAATCTTTCCCTTTTTGTAGAGTCCAACATGCCTTGTCCCGGCACCGATCGTAGCCTTTGTCATTATCTGCTGGCGCTATCTGAAGAAAGCCGATTCCAGTGTTGCATTCGAATCAGCCGATACCGACCTGCACGTGATTGATTCCTTGGCGACATGATCTTGGGAGCTTTCAAGTCCCTGCGATTCTTCTTCCAAATTTTGTTCTAAACACAAGTATTGCACTAGCCTACTAAAAATGCAAGCCACCTACCACAATTCTTGTTTATAAGGTTTCTATCCACACAATAGCTATGTCACTACACTAAGTTAGTGTGCTCTCAAAGGCTAACTAAAGATCCACACTAACCAAACTAACAACCTCTCACAACTAGCTACACTAAAGAGCTTGACAACTAGTTTGCGGTAATGTAGAGAGAGAGCAAGATAGTTATACCGCCGTGTTGAGGAATGAATCAATCAATCATAAAAATGAATACCAATAAAGACCAATCACCTTGGAATCAAATGATGACACAATGATTTTTTACTGAGGTTCACTTGCTTGCCGACAAGCTAGTCCACGTTGTGGCAATTCACTCACTTAGAGGTTGGCATCACACGCCAAACCCTCAATAGGGTGCCGCACAACTAACACAAGATGAGGATCACACAAGCAATGAGCAATTCACTAGAGTACCTTTTGGCTCTTCACCGGAGAAAGGTCAAGAACCCCTCACAATCACCACAATCGGAGCCAGAGACAATCACCAACCTCTGCTCGATGATCCTCACTGCTCCAAGCCATCTAGGTGGCGGCAACCACCAAGAGTAACAAGCGAATCCCGTAGTGAAACACAAACACCAAGTGCCTCTAGATGCAAACACTCAAGCAATGCACTTGGATTCACTCCCAATCTCACAAAGATGATGAATCTATGATGGAGATGAGCGGGAGGGCTTTGGCTAAGCTCACAAGGTTTCTATGTCAATGTCAATGGCTAAGAGAGTGAGCTTGAGCTAGCCATGGGGCTTAAATAGAAGCCCCCATGAAATAGAGTCGTTGGCTCAATTATTGGGCTGACTGCGCATCGACCGGACACGTAGCTCGTGAGCACCGGACGCACCGGTCGTGAATACCGGATGCGTCTGGTAGGTTGACCGGACACATCCGGTTGCTCCATGACCACCACATGTCTAGTTCAAACTAAAGTAGCCATTGCTGCCCACACTCACTAGCGACCGGACGCTCTGACCGGACATTGAGTTAGAAATGACCGGACGCTGAGCCACAGCGTCCGGTCGAGTCCAGAAAGTACCCGGGGCCGACTAGACGCGTTCGGTCACTCTGGACCAGACGCCGGAGACACAGCGTCCGGTCGAGTCTAGTAAGCACCCAGGTCCGACTGGACGCGTCCGGTCACTCCAGACCGAACGCTCCCAGCATCCGGTCGAATGTTACACTGAACATCGACTTTGCTGATTCACACCAGACCTGTCCGGTGTGGCGACCGGACACGTTCGGTTGCTGAGTTCGTCATTAATACCGGACGTGTCCAGTAGCCATACCGGACATGTCCGATCACTCTATGACCAGCGCGACTAACTCCTTTTCAACTCTATCTTCTTCACCCTTGCTCAAATGTGCCAACCACAAAGTGTATCACCTTGTGCACATGTGTTAGCATATTTTCACAAACATTTTCAAGGGTGTTAGCACTTTGTCAACCGCATTTCGATACGAGTTTCACCCCTCTTAATAGTATGGCTATCGAACCTAAATGTGATCACACTCTCTAGGTGTCTCAATCACTAAACCGAAAAGCTCCTATCAATTCCACCTTTGCCTTGAGCTTTTGTTTTTCTCTTACTTCTTTTCCAGGTCCAAGCACTTGATCATCACCATGGCGTCACCATCATCATGTCATGATCTTCATTTGTTTTACCACTTGGAATGTGCTACCTATCTCATGATCTCTTTGATAAAGTAGGTTAGCACTTAGTGTTTCATCAATTCACCAAAACCAAACTAGAGCTTTCATCGCTGCATTCCTACTGGCTGACTATCGCTTTCAAGCACTATCTTCAACAAGAATTTCTTGGTCACAAACGAAAATTGCATGTTGACTTCTCTCTCTCACTAACACACGCCTGCAAGCTTGTCCCCCTACTATTCTTCAACAAGAATTTCTTGGTTAGAAAAGAGAATTGCTTGTTGAGAGATAGGACTACTAATTTCATTCTTTTAAGTGCAACTTCTTCTCTTTTTCACCACCCTTTCAAATGTGCTAACACCACCAAGTGTACACCACTAAGTGCAAGTGTGTTAGCATTTTTCTAAACATTTTTCAAGGGTTAATCATTCACCTTGACACGCCACTCGATCCTAGCAACGATGCGAAGTTAGATCACTCGAATGGCATTACATGACCGATATATAAACAAGTTTGCCCCTCTTGATAGTACGGCCATCTATCCTAAACCCAGTCATAAACTTCTCTACACACCTATGACCGGTGAAATGAAATGCCCTAGGTTATATCTTTGCCTTGCGCATTCCATTCCATCTCCTCCGATGTTGATGCAACGTATGCACCAACCATATCACCAAATGATATGATCCACTTCATATCATCACGTGACCGCATTGATTCATCGATCTTGACTTCACTTGCTCTTCACCGTTGCTTCGGTCCAATGGCGCCAAGTCATCACTCAACTTGTCGTTCACACTTGCAACTAGTCCATTAAGCCAAGCCTTGTCTTGATCTTCTCCACCTTGGTCACATGACTCAATGTCATGTCTCATGTAATGAGCTCCTTCATCACATGTTCACCTGTGGACTAATCTCCTGTGTATCTCTCATAAACACATTAGTCCACCTAGGTTGTCACTCAATTACCAAAACCAAACTAGGGACCTTTAAATCTCCCCCTTTTTGTAATTGATGACAACTCTACAAAGATATGGAAATTAAGCTCTTGTGGATTCATGTTGCTTGCCCAAACAATTTTACCATGTGTAAATGATTTTGGACAAGTACCACAAACCTGAATTGGTAGTATTAGCTCCCCTACATATGTGCTATAGTGTTTGGTTTGAAGATTGCACATATGCATAGATTAGAATTGTGGGAGAGTAATTACTACCAAATAATGCTAAGGTGTAAAGAATAAACATTTGAAGCGTGATATACCAGTCGGAGTTACACCTTTAAGTTCATCCTTAGCACCATGGTTAGCAAGATGCCACTTGGAAACAAAAACACTAGATACCCCGTGAGATCAACATTAGAAGCAAGGTACTAGTATTACTTGAAAAACAAACCAAGTGTCTAGCTATCATCCTATGCATGTTAGTTTCCATTTCATCAATTAAATTCTACAACTAGCATACACTACACAAGCATGCATATCAAATTTTAAAACTTATGCAATGCAAGCAAGTACATGAATATGCATGAATCAAATGCAACCAATCAAAGTTCATGAGCTTGCTCCCCCTACTTGTGTGCTTTTCCCCATGTCCAACTTCTACTTCTCCCCATGCATTTTCATATATTTGTTCCAACTTCTCCCCCTTTGTCATCAATTTCCATAAAATGTGTGCTTCTTATTGATACAAAGGACTACAATGGGATAGATGGTTGACACTTGAATCTTGCATTTTTATGAACACTACTAAATATGTTGGAATGACACCACTAGTAGCCCTTGAGATACCTCATGTAGGATCTTTGGCCTTGATACCAATCGGTGGGGCACCTCCCCCTATGTCATAGCATGGGTCATCCATTTGATAGACTTGAGCTCTTGTAGTTGAGGGAACTTGTTTTTCTTGATGATCACTTAAAGTTGAGGATCACTTGTGGAACCACCATTTGATGTGCTAGATACCACTTGTATGAATACCACTTGAAATATCATGACTAGCTCCCTTTTGGGTGTTGCTTGCTTTTCTTGATCAACCCTTTTGATTGCTTCAACTAAGCATCTCAAATGTCCCTTGGATCACCACTTCTATGTTAGCCTTCCAAGCAACACACTTGGTTTACCTACAAAAGGCGGCATGCCCCTACACTAGGGAGAAGTGACCTCTCTCCAAAGAACCATTTTTGATACTCACTTGATAGTCCACCACTACTGTTCACGTCGCGAGCAGAAGGTTTCTTTTGGTCGTGTTTTGCTGCTCTGAACGCCGGATAGTCCAAGACCTCACCACGAATAGTCTGGGGCTCCTGTTGAAGCATGTTCAGAACTATTTTAGCAAGTTCATTTTCTGGTGTTTGACTTGCGTACAGTCCAGGATTCAACCGGGCATAGTCCACCGTTGTTCTTTCTATCCAGGTCATAACTGTTTCTCATCGTTCGGTTTTTGGGAGTTGAACGTCGGACAATCGAGCCCTCAACCCTAGACAGTCTGGGACCTAACCCGCAGATAGTCCAGACTCCCTTCGGCAAACAGTTCGGGCATGTGCAGATTGTGTTGTTTTCTCTCGTTCTTTCGAGCTCTTGTTTCCATCGATTCTCGGTTGTTCCGCTGTACTTCTTGGTCATCACCAAAGGTACCCAGCCACCCATTAGCTTGTGATCATACCGATCTCACGTGCGTTTGCTCTTGTGTTGTGATTTTGGGACAGCGGCTTAGAGTTTCGAAAGAAATTTGAGGCTCCCATTCACCCCCCCCCTCTGGTCGTCGTTTTCGGTCCTTCAATTGGTATCAGAGCCGGTTAAGGATCATTCCACCTTAATCAGTCCGTGATCTATGAGGGTGACATGGAGCGCGGTTCCAGCAAACCGCTGTTCTTCGATGGAACAAATTACCCCTACTGGAAGATCCACATGTCTGTGCATCTTCAGGGCAATGATTGGTGAGTTTGGGAGATTTGCGAGGATTCTAACTACGAGGTGCTTGCTACTCATCTCGGTCAGGAGCAGATGGTTTCTTGGGTTGTGATTTTGGGACAGCGGCTTAGAGTTTCGAAAGAAATTCGAGGCTCCCATTCACCCCCTCTCATCGCTGTTTTTGGTCCTTCAAGCTAGCTTGGCTCGGTCAGGCTCGGTAAGGCTCGGTACAATAGCGAGCTGGCTCATTATAACTAATGAGCTAAAAAGCTAACTCAGCTTGTCTCGGCCAAAAGCTTGAGCTAGCTCGTTTGGCTCATGAGACAGGGACAAAAAATATAAAATGAAGACTTCTAGGAGGTAGCGATGCATTTTCCTCGGTCTCCATGGCCGCAGGTTGAGAGGGTTTCGAGTATAGTAGGTCAGTAGCAGTTCAGCAATCCACAATCGGTAGAGGGAGATTGAAGATTCGAGAGGAAAGGAGATAGAGAGGAGTGTCCAATTGAGGACTAAACTTAGCTCATCAAGGGAGAGGCGCCACCATAGTTCCTATATTTGCTCGCGACGTCGTGTCTTACTCCCACCATCACCGGCCGCAGTAATGGACTCGCACAGGCATGCTTGCCCCATCGTGGTTCTCCAGCGTCCGATCGCTCGGATGCAGCCACGTGTCCCCTGTGTTCAAAACTTAGCCATTCGATCTAAACGGTCAACTCTCAGTTGCTCGCGTGTTAAAGAATGAACGGACGCACCGCTTTCACCACCAGAGGCAGAAGCCCACGGCGTTCGATCACTTCTAGAAAGCTCCCAGAGCGGCAAAACACTGACCAAAAACATCGGGTCAACGTCGACCTAGCGCGCCCCAGCGTCTGGTCCAAGCGCTGCTTCTCTGTCTGCGCTCTTGGTGCTGACATCACCATACGTCATAGCCCACCTGACGAACTATAGTCGCGTCCGATCACCACCAACAGCCAGCATCCAACAAGTGATCGAACGCACTAGAGGCAGCGTCCGGTCGCTCTTGTGCTCTCTCGGCCAACTGCGCCACCTCGCTATAATTGATCGGACGCGTCGGGGTGAGTCTGGTCACCCCGCGACCAACATCTGGTTGTGGACATCCTCCTCCTTTTCTTTTTCCTAAGTCCACAACCACTTCAACCTTGCTTCCAACTTGCTAACCACAAAGTGTAGAACTTGTGTGCATGTGTGTTAGCATTTTTCAAAGCATTTTACAAGGGTCAAAGTTAGCACACTAGGTTCCTAAATGCATATGAAAGAATTATGTCACCTAGTGGCACTCAATAAGCCGTTTAGCCAAAGATTTCCCCTCTTTATAGTAAGGCTATCGATCCTACGTCACTCACACCCTCTATGGTGTCTTGAGTGCAAAACAAAATCCTATCATATATCTTTGCCTTGATTTTCTCGGTTTTTATTTTGCTCTTTCTTCTTTTCTATGTTGAGCTTGATCATCTTCATTTCATGTCCACCTCCATCACCATGGACCTCATCTTGCTCAAACACTTGGATTGGACCACCTTTTCTAATTCACACACTTAGATCAAAGGTTAGTCCTAGGTTTCATCAATTATCTGAAACCAAACTAGGGCTTTCAATCTCCCCCTTTTTGGTAATTGATGACAACCTATTTACAAAGATATTCATGTTGCTTGCCCAAGCATATTACCAAGCGTAAAGATTATGGACAAGTTTTATCAACCCAAATTGGTAGTATTAGCTCCCCCTACATATGTGCTAAGAGTTTGGATTTGAAAGCTTGCACATATGCATGGATTAGAAGTTTGGGAGAGTAAAATAATGCTAAGGTGTAAAGAATGGACCTTTGAAGCATGATACCAATCGGAGTTGCCATTTGAACACCATTCTTAGCACCATGATTTGCTAGATATCACTTGAAAAGCAAGGACAAACTAGATACCTCGTGAGATCAATATTATAAGCAAGGCTCTAGTACCACTTGTAAAAAATCTAGGTATATCTAGCTATCCTATGCATGCTAGTTTTTATTTCATCAAACATTTTCTACAATATAGTATACACCACACAAGCATGGATAGGGAATTTAAGAACTTGTGCCATGGAAGCAAACATATGTAAATGCACATACAAATGCAACATACAAGTTTATGAGCTTTCTCCCCCTACTTGTGTGCTTCAAATTTTAATTGATCCCCTTACAATGTTATTTCATTTGTTTGCTCCCCCTATCTTACTATCTTTGTGAATTTCTCTCCCCCTTTGGCAACAATTAGCACAAAAGGCGAGCTCAAATTTTAGATAGGTTAGAGTGAAACCATGTGAAGTGAGGATCATTTTCCTAATTTGGTTCAATCTAGATCACTTGCAAAACATATTTAACTCAGTTTGATCCAAGGGCAAGCTTCTTCACACCTCAAAATAAGGGTTATCATGCACCATGTTAGTTAAACACTTATAGCTCATTTTCTATATCAGACACAAGGTTCACAAGCCCACAAACATGTCATATGCTACCACTAGATCATTTCAAGCATACAAGCAATAGTGGTACCATACAAGCATCAAATTCATTTGATTTTCATGAATGAGCCTAAGACATGATAGGAATGACTAGATGCACTAAACAAGTCCTTAGCAATGGATGAATGACATGTCAATAAATTTACCTTGCTTTGCTCGAAGGAGAGGCATGTCATATAATGGGGTTGCATCAACACATATTTGAGAAGTCAAGTATGTTCAATTCATTCCATAGCTTGCAAAACCTCTTCTCATCAAATGGCTTGGTGAACATATCGGCAAGTTGATCATCGGTGCCCACACTCTCAATGCAAATGTCCCCTTTTTATTGATGATCTCTTATGAAATGATGACGGACATCAATGTGCTTTGTTCTTGAATATTGAACCGGGTTATTGGTGAGCTTCATGGCACTTTCATTGTCACATAGCAATGTCACTTGTTTGAATTTGATTCCAAAGTCACTCAAAGTTGCCTTCATCCAAAGTAATTGAGCACAACAACTACCGGCCGAAATGTACTCCGCTTCGGCGGTTGAAAGTGCTACACTATTTTATTTCTTTGATGACCAAGACACAAGTGATCTTCCCAATAGTTGACATGTGCCCAATGTGCTCTTTCTATCAACTTTGCATCCCGCATAATCGGAGTCCGAATATTCAATCAACTCAAATCTAGCTCCTTTGGGATACCACAATCCAACATTTTGTGTATGCTTCAAGTACCTCAATATTCTCTTTGTTGCCTTCAAGTGACTCTCTCTTGGTGAGGCTTGAAATCTAGCACACATGCATACACTAAATATCACATCCGGCCTTGATGCGGTCACATAGAGTAGGCTTGCAATCATAGACCGATACATTTTTTGATCCACCATGTTGCCACTAGTATCACTATCCAAGTTTCTATTTGTTCCCATGGGTGTACTAATAGCTTTAGCATCATCCATTTCAAACTTCTTGAGCATGTCTTTGATGTACTTGCCTTGACTCACAAATGTGCCATTCTTCATTTGCTTGATTTGAAGACCAAGGAAGTAACTAAGCTCTCCAATCATGGACATCTCAAACTCACTTGCCATCATCTTTCCAAACTCCTCACAAAAATCTTGATTGGTTGATCCAAATATGATATCATCAACATAGATTTGCAGCACAAACAAGTCATTGCCTAGCTTCTTGGTGAAGAGAGTGGTGTCAACCTTGCCCATCTTGAATCCCTTAGAGAGTAGAAAATCCCTCAATCTCTCATACCATGCTCTTGGTGCTTGTTTCAATCCATACAAAGCCTTTCTCAAATTGTAAACATGGTTGGGCTTCTTCTCATCTTCAAAACCAGGAGGTTGCTCAACATACACAAGCTCATTGATGTACACATTGAGAAAAACACTTTTCACGACCATTTGGTACAACTTGATGTTATGAGCACAAGCATAGGCTAACAAGATCCTAATTGCTTTAAATCTTCCAACCAGGGCATATGTTTCTCCAAAGTCAAGACCTTCAACTTGAGTGTAACCTTAAGCCACTAATCTTGCTTTGTTCCATACAACTATCTCGTCTTGATCTTGCTTGTTGCGAAAGACTCACTTGGTTCCAATCACATTATGATCCTTAGGCCTCTCAACTAGCTCCCATACTTGGTTTCTTGTGAAGTTGTTTAGCTCTTCATGCATAGCATTCACCCAATCAACATCCTTCAAAGCTTCATCTATCTTCTAAGGTTCAATGGATGACACCAATGAGAAGTGTAACAGAACCGACCAATTTATAAGAGTACAAGTATGAAAGCAATCACTGGAGTGATCAAACCATCATACTTGAACCCATATAAACCCGGTAGTCAACTGAAACCACGAAGGATTTCAAGCCAACTTGCATACAACCAAGATCACAGTAATTCAACATAACAAGCCACATGTTACATCCATTTCACAAGTAGTTTGTAAGTACCTCATACATCAAAGTACAACTAGTTATTACAAAATGAGTTCACAAATAGTGGAAGCAAAGTAGTTTGAGACCATCACACACACTTAGTTCAAATACAAGCCAGCACCATAGTCATATCCAGCAAAAGCAGTAAGATAAGATAACATAGATGATCATGCCTATGATCTAGTCTTCATCCCTAGCAGGGTGGAGACAATACTTGCAGTAGCCGTTATAGAGCACGTCATCTGCAACAAGAGGGAATAAACCCTGAGTACGAGAATGTACTCAGCTAGACTTACCCGTCAAAAACCAAAATAAATGACACCAAGGAGTATGCAAGGCTTTATCAGTGGATCTTGCTGGACAACCTTTTTGCATAAAAGCTTGAGTAACCATTAGCATTATTCACCTGTACTAGCAGTGACTTTTAGCCATTTCCTACCATCTATATTAGCACCTGTACTAATCAATCATTTGATTTAGTTACAAACAATAATAACCATATCAAGTATTTCATGGCTCATCATTGTCATCCTCCTCATGATCACCATCATTTAACCATATCTTTACATTTAGTGAATCTACGTTGCCGCTGCTCAGTCAAGTTCTCACTATCCGGGAGAGACGGCGATTCGAATCGATTCCTATCCAGCTGGAGGGGTATTCCTAACACAAACCCAGGCATACCGCGCGAAGGCAGCCTTAGGTCACCTTTGGTACATCTCAGGAATCGCGGCTCCGAGCAGCGCCGCACCCTCAGGGAGTCCACTCTGCCAGGTGGTCAATCTCACCTCGGACTTACGCCAATAGCTCCCCGCACATCCTTACTACCGCCAGGGTGCGCACTTTCACTTCTCGGTCTTCCGGCCTGAGTTGAGCTACTCGGCTTCACGGTCGGAACGAGTTATCCGGCCAACTAAGTGATAGGCATGCGTTCAACATGACATGAGGACGTACAGCGAATCGGTCCTTAAACGACACAGACGGGGATAGATTCACACCCAAGACCTCCATGCCTTGTTGCTGCACTACCGTCATCCCGTCCGGTCTCTTTTCAATATTAACACATGGTTCTTTTTCATGATAGCAAATATAGCCAACCGTGACCAGAGCTCATCCTACATCTCGCAGGTGACAGGAAATCACCCGACTTCTACCGGTCTAAGCATAGCTAAGCATCATTCGATCCTACACTTAATTAGGATTCATAGGATTTTATCTGGACAAGGTAAGGATATAATGCAACAATTGGTTCCAACCAATTCCTATACTTAATGCATCATCAACAATAAAAGATACTCAAGATATTTGTAAAAACATGGGAGACTTAAAATGCTCCGGGGCTTGCCTTTCAGAAAAGAGGAAGGTTGGTGATCGGGGCACTCAAGAACTTCTTCGCTGGCTCCTTCTTCGGGTGTCTGCACCTCCGGCTCCTGAGCTTGCTGCTGCTCCTCCGGATGTACTGGCTCGAATTCTAGAAGTGTGACTCCCTCCGGAACACCTATTGCATGCATATGCATAGTATAAGAATCATGCATGCACAAGAGATGGAAGATGATGATGAAATGTACAGCCATGTATGAATGGACGCATGAAAGACACAATGATACAAGATTAACATCGACTTTTACTGAGTAGGTGCATATCTCTTTTAGAAAACAAGAACGGCACACTCACCAAGTTCTAATAACCTAAGATAAAGTTGTTCATCTTCAGTAAGTGGTCTAGCACCTGCAACTAACAATTTATCTTAATTAGCCTAGCATCTAAATCATCACATCAACTCATATAAAGCAAACAGGTCATTCACTGCACTCAATAGTTTTGCAGGCTGCAACAGCAGCAACAAGTTTGACCCATAACTAGAGTTCTACAGATCCAAATATCCTGATTTAAGACTTTCTAGAAAGCTTATAAAATTATCTAGAACTTTCATTTAATCACCAAAGTCTAATTGAAACTAGAACTAGGTCAAACAGACTGATCTTGCAAAACTGTCCGTGGATTCCAGAGAGCAGGCAGTTGGGAGTGCTGTCTTCAAACTGACATAACTCTCAAACTACTAGGCCAAATGCCTTGAAATTTTAACACAAGCTAGATAAACAAGTTTCCTACAACTTTGTTATTGACCACTTTCCCAGAAAACATCATCTTCACTAGTTAATCTACTTAACTCTAAAATCTGTCCAGAAAGTCACTATAAGTGAATTATAGCGAAAATAATATTTCATTACATACAAGAATAGCACTATGAGTACTATCAATGCTACCAATAGTTAACATACATCAAATGAACACTACAAAACATAGTGGCCATTCCTAAATAAATTATTTTCATGCCTTTATTAATTTATCTAGATACTTAGGTTAAATAATAAACACCTATCCAAAATCTATAGAAAATTCTACAAAAATTATAGTAGTTTATATATGTCCCCAATAGACTACTGTATAAATTTCACATTATTTCAACAAACATAACATCCTACACAAAAATGATAAGACCGTATGGATTAAAATACCATAAATAGAAAATCCTAGTGAAAAGTGTCAAGGAATAGATTTTATATTTTTCTTAGGTTCATCATAACACCATAACACTGTACAAAAAGTTTCATGCTCACTGGATACATATTTTTACCATAAAAAATAGCACAAGAATCTCCTAATTATAAAAGGGAAATTAATAACTCAAAAACTATACATGCAATGACTCTAAAATTTTTACCAGAGCTTATAATCATCAAGAATAGCTCACCATACAAATTTCATAATTTTTGGAGCACTGCAACTCTAGATATGAGTTAAACAAGTTTGCATTCATTTAAAAACACATTTTAAGTTACAATTTAATTCTTCCAGAAACTTTACTACAAGTGCTAATGTTATATTTTTCCTAAATACTACACTCCACCAAGATCCTATAAAAATTGGAACCACCCAATTTGGATCTACCAAACTCGAGATATAAATTTTACAAAACATCATCAAAATCAGCACAAATGAGCTAGCTTTCTGGATCTAAGTCACCGACACGCGGGACCCGTGGGGTCAACGGTCCCACCGGCCAAAGGTAGCAGAACAGAGGAGCGACGGTTGACCCGCGCTTGCTCGCCGGCGACGAGGATTCCAGCGAGGCCAAGGGCACCGGCGTGCTCGCCTCGACGAGACGCACCTAAAGGTTCCTAAGGATCAACCCCTACCGAAGCCTAACTAGGGCGGCGACGGCAATGGCGGACGGTGGCGAGGACCCGGCGGCGCTCCGGCGATGGCGAGCCCCCATTACCCCACCCAAGTTCGATACGAGCTACATGGGTTCACGGCTAAGCCATTCGAGAAGAGAAAGAGGAGAAGGGGAGCCTCCAGTGCTCCGGCCACGGTGAGCTCGCGCTCCAGCGAGGTGACAGGCACGGCGGCGATGACGGAAATCGCCAAAGGACCCTCACTTTGGCTCTACTAGGGCTATGAAGCGGTCGAGCGAGTAGAGCAGTGCAAGGCGCAACTATGCGTGTGAGCAATTGCTCAGCGGCTGACCGGCGGAGGAGCTACGCGACGGCGACGCTAGCTCAGCGGCAATGGTGCGACGGCAGCTTCGCTCTCGGTGGCTCAGACGCACGCGAAAAGGAAATAGAGAGCAAGGGCGAGTGGGAGGGCAGGCGGGCATGGCCTTCAAGCGGTCGCCAGCGGGCAGCAGTGTCAGGCCAGCCACGGCGCGTGGCGGCCACGCGATGGCCGGTGTCTGAGCCCGGTCGGCACTGTGCCGAGTTCAAACTTTCAGCATTCAGTCGCCGATCAACCGACTGACAGTGCATTTTCATCGCCTCCCAACTCAAAAACGGTGGCGAGTTAGCAAATTCTCCTTGAAGCAAAGTTGTAGAGCTACAATAGGGCTACAACATTTCTTTAGCAAGTATCAGCTAACTCTCAACCAATCACGAGTTACATCAAGCCAAAGTTAGCTTCAACAAACTATAAATGCAGTCCAGACTTAGAAAATTTCTAAGTGTTGAATCCAACCCCAATTTTGACTTGTGGGACCTTTTTGAGCATGTTGTGCACATTTTCATGAGTTGGTCATAAAACAACTTTTGTTCCTTATAAAATTTGCTACAACTTTGCTTTAGGTTGCTCAGACATGCAAACACTCTAAGTTGTACTTTTTAAACAGTCAAAGATAAGAGCTCTAGGGTCAACACAAGTCAAGCTATTACTTGGAAGTGTAATTAGGCAAGATGGTCAACATGAACATTGTTGCTAATGACATTCTAAGTATAGCTAAGTTGTTTAAGAGGACATTTAACACACAATTGCATAAACCACACAAGAGCACCCACAATTGCTAGCATAGAACCAAACAATTCAAATGAAACACACATGAAATGATACATTCATCATGGTATGATGCTTATGAATGAGATGATAATGCACATGCTCATGTGATGCAAGTGTTTTAGTGCAACCATAACACTGAGGTGTTACAAGAAGTGTTCATAAAATGATGCCAATCTTGATCTTGTTTGCATACCTCTTGAAATATCACCAATGGTAGAATCCAATGGATGATCTCTTGCAACATTGGTAGGTTGGATCACTTGCACTTGATTGCTTGCATTTGATTGATCACTTGGTTGAGATGATGAACTAGCCACTTATTGTTGATCTTGCACTTTGTCATCACTAGCACTTGCTTGATCTTGATCATAAGAGCCACTAGCTTGCACATTTGAGTTAGAGAGCACTTGATTCTTGTCATCTTCAACATTAATCACCTCTCTAGGCCTTATGTCACCATTGTCCATATTCTTCATTGCATTGACCAATTGAGTTCCTCTCACATCATTTAGATTCTCATCTTTCTCTTGGGAACCATTGGTTTCATCAAATTCCACATCATGAGCCTCCTCAAGAATACCACTAGCCAAATTCCAAACTCTATAAGCCTTGCTAGTGGTGGAGTAACCAAGAAAGAAACCTTTATCACATTTCTTCTCAAACTTACTCAATCTTGTGCCTTTTTTCAATATATAACATTTACAACCAAAAACCCAAAAGTATGTAATATTGGGATTTCTATCATTTAAGAGCTCATATGGGGTCTTCTCCTTCAATGGATGACAATAGAGTCGGTTGCTATAGTAGCAAGCCATGTTGATTGCTTCGTCCTAAAATGAATGACTCACATTGTACTCACTCAACATTGATCGTGCCATGTCAATCAAGATTCTATTCTTCCTCTCAACTAGGCCATTTGATTGAGGAGTGTACTTGGCCAAAAATTGATGTCTAATCCCAAACTTATCACACAAATCATCAACTCTTATGTTCTTGAATTCACTTCTATTGTAACTTCTCACTTTCTTGATGGTTGTTTCAAAGGCATTGTGAATTCTCTTGATGAATGTCTTGAAGGTTGCAAACACATCACTCATGTCAACAAGAAAGAACGCCCAAGTGTATTTAGTGAAATCATCCACAATCACAAATCCATATTTGCTTCCACCAATGCTAGTGTATGTGGTTGGTCCAAATAAATCCATGTGCAACAACTTAAATGCCTTAGATGTGCTCATCATGCTCTTCTTAGGATGTGTGTTGCCAACTTGCTTTCCGGCTTGACATGCACTACAAAGCTTATTCTTCTCAAATGTGACATCCTTCAAGCCTCTAACTAAGTCATACTTGATCAACTTGTTCAGTTGTTTCATTCCAACATGACCAAGCCTTCTATGCCATAACCAACCCATGCTAGACTTAGTGAGCAAATATGTTGACAATTGAGCTTCTCTAGCATTGAAATCAACCAAGTATAGATTCTAATATCTAAATCCTTTGAATATCAAGTTAGAGCTATCTATACTTATGATCTCTACATCATCTACACCAAATATGCACTTAAAACCAAGATCACACAATTGAGCTACCGACACTAGGTTGAAGTTCAAGCTCTCAACTAGTAGCACATTGAAAATGCTCAAGTCATTGGATATTGCAATCTTACCAAGATCCTTGACCTTGCCTTTGCCATTATCACCAAATATTATACTATCAATCCCATTGCTCTCATTCTCATTGATTGAACTGAACATTCTTGAATCACAGGCCATGTGTTGTGTGCACCCAATACCTTCCTCTGGCTTTATAATTGACCTACAAAAGAAGATCAATTCTTTTTAGGTACCCAACTTGCTTGGGTCCTTGAAGGTTAGTTACCAAGGTCTTTGGTACCCAAATGGCCTTCTTCTTTAGGCCCACAATTGGTGTACCAATGAACTTAGCCTTCACACCATTGGCACCCTTAACAAGCATGTAACAAGAATCAAATCTAATTGAGGATACATTAGGTTGCTTGTTCTTGTTAGTCTTGCAATATTGCTCTATATGTCCAACTTGCTTGCATCTATTGCAAAACCAACCATTGCCCTTCACAAAGCTAGCTTTGGGAGTGACAAAGGTCGCCTTGCCTTTCTTGGGGGTATAGCTTAATCCCTCTTTGTTGAGAGAAAACCTTTGGCTACCCAAGCACTTTAGCAAGCGGGCATCTCTACCATAGGCATTGCCTAAGGCACGAGTGAGCTCATTCACCTCTTTCTTGAGGGTCTCATTTTCCACCATTAGTGAGGTATCACAAGTGAAACCATCACTCAAAGGTGAAGTAGAAGTGGTAGTGCTACAAGAAGGGTTAGTGGGAGCAACAACAATGGGCTTATAAAAAGATACATCAATAATATAACATGTTAGTTCTACATCACAAGACACAATCACTTGCTTCTTCTTGGCTTCCTCCTTCTTGACTTGCTCAATGAGAGAGGAGTGAGCCTTTTCAAGCTTAGAGTGAGCTTTGCCAAGCTTCTCATGGGCTTCCATTAGCCTCTCATAAGTGGCATTGAGCTCATCAAAGGATTGCTCAAGAAATTTGACTTTCTTGCGTAATTCTTTGCACTCCTTTCTCTTCATCTCAAAGCAAGTGTGTACTTCTCATCATCATTATCATCATCATCACTCCTACAAGCATCACTTTCACATTCATCATCATCACTCACATCATATTTTACCTTAGTAGGCATTGCCATGAGGCATGTCTATGGAGTGCCAAAGATGGAAGGCTTGTTGTTGATGGCAATGCTTGCTAGTGCTTTCTTGCTGGATTTCTTATCATCATCACTAGAGCCATCACTATCCGAAGAGCCATCACTATCCCAAGTGACCACATAGATTCCACCCTTCTTCTTTTGGAAAGTCATCTTCTTCTCCTTCTTTTTCTTCTTGTCCTTCTTGTGCTTGTTCTTCTCATCCTCATCATTGTCACTATTGTAGGGATAATCCGCTATAACGTGATCGCGGCCCTTGCAATTGTAGCATCTTCTCACATATTCTTTGCTCTTGGTGTGATATCTTCTCTTTCTTGCACCATAGCCCTTCTTATTCATGAATTTTCCCATCTTGCGCACAAAGAGAGCCATAGCTTCATCATCAATGTCACTAAGATCTTCATCATCGCTTGATTCTTTCTTGGACTTGCCCTTGTTCTTGGATGATGAGCTAGCCTTGAATGCTACACTCTTCTTCTTGTCTTCATCTTCCTTCTTGTCATCCATGTCAACCCCCTCCCTTTCCACACGGTATGTCTCTTATGTCATAACATCACCTAGTACTTGGTTAAGGGTAATCTCCTTCAATCCTCCTCTTATGATGAGCAATCTCAACATTTCAAATCTTGGAGGTAAGGACATCAAGAACCGATGAGAGACATCATCATCATTGATCTTCTCTCCCAATGCCTTCAAGTCATTGACAATCACTTGCAACCAATGGAACATCTCCAGAATGCCCTCATCATTCTTCATCTTGAAGCTTGTCAACTTGTCCTTGAGAATGTACAACTTAGCACTCTTCACCGCCGGTGTGCCCTCATATGTTTCTTCCGATCTCTTCCACACCTCATTAGCTCTATCACAATCCTTGATTTGCTCAAACACCTTGGAATCAATGGCATTGTATATGGCGTTGAGAGCCATTGTATTGCATTGCTTCTTGGCCTTGTCTTGGTTGGTGAGATTATCGAGATCAATGATGGCATAGTCACTCTCGGTCACATCCCACACTTGATCATTGATTGATCCAAGATACATCTTCATCTTTCTCTTCCAATAATCATAGCATGTGCCATCAAAGAACGGTGGTTTGCCCCCCACATGGTTGAACATAACTTGAGCCTTAATTTGACACCAAGGTTGTTAAGCCTTCAATCAAACAGTGACCACAGCTCTGATACCATTTGAAAGGTCCTAATATGGCTAGAGGGAGGTTGAATAGCCTATTTAAAAATCTACAAGATCACTAGAGCAATTTAATTAGTATGACAAATGGCGAAATACAAACTTGCTCTAGCTCTACAAGGGTTGTAAGTTACCTATCCAATAATTCTAGTTGCTATGATCACTAGCACACAAGAGGCTATGTTGCTACTCACTAAGAGCTCTCAAACTTGCTACACTAAAGAGCTCCACTAGATGAACTTAAGCTACAAAGCAAGCTCTCAATTCTAGATACACTAAAGAGCTTGCTACAACTAGTTTGCGGGAATGTAAATGAGTGAGTAGGGTGATTATACCGCCATGTAGAGGAGTGAACCAATCACAAGATGAATACCAATTCAATCACTAGGAGAATACCAACGGGCAAGAGACAACCAATTTTTCTCCTGAGGTTCACGTGCTTGCCGGCAGTCTAGTCCCCGTTGTGTCGTCCAACACTTGGTGATTCGGCCGCTAAGAGGTGTTGCATGGACCTCATCCACACAATTGGACACTGCAAGAACCTACCCACAAGTGAGGTAACTCAATGACACGAGCAATCCACTAGAGTTACCTTTTGGCTCTCCGCCGGGGCCCTCACAATCACCGGAGCCAGCCATGAACAATCACCAACACGTGCTGAAGCTCCTCTACTGCTCCAAGCCATCTAGGTGGCGGCAACTACCAAGAGTAACAAGAAATCCACAGCCACAATGATCCACAAGTGCCACTAGATGCAATTACTTAAGCAAATGCACTTGGAATCATTCCCAATCTCACTATGATGATGAATCAAAGACGGAGATGGGTGGGAGGTGTTTGTCAAGGCTCACAAGGATATCAAGTATGTCAAAGTACCAAGAGAGTCAGCCCTAAGCCGGTCAAACACTATTTATAGATGTCCCCAAACAAATATAGCCGTTAGAACCAAAAAGGGGCACCCCACGCCAGCATCCGGTCGCTCGGATGCAACCACATGTCCCTCGCGTTCAAACCTTAGCCGTTCGATCTCAACGGTCAACTCTCAGTGGCTCGGGTGTTAAAGAATGACCGGACGCACCGCTTGTGCCACCAGACGTAGAAGCCCACGGCGTCCAATCACTTCCAGAAAGCTCCAAGAGCGGCAAAACACTGACCAGACACGTTAGGTCAATGTTGACCTAGCGCGCCCTAGCGTTAGTCCCTAGCACTGCTTCTCTGCCTGCGCTCTCGATGCTGACATCACCATATGTCATAGCCCACCTGACGCACCATCGTCACGTCCGATCGCCGCCAACAGCCAGCATCCAACAAGTGACCGAATGCGCTAGAGGCAGCGTCCGGTAGCTCCTCTGCCCTCTCGGCCAGCTGCGCCACCTCGCTATAATTGATTGGACGCACCGAGGTGAGTCTGGTCACCCCACGACCAGCATCCGGTTGTGGACATCCTCCTCCTTTTCTTTTTTTAAGTCCACAACCACTTCACCCTTGCTTCCAACTTGCTAACCACAAAGTGTAGAACTTGTGTGCATGTGTGTTAGCATTTTTCAAAGCATTTTACAAGGGTCAAAGTTAGCACACTAGGTTCCTAAATGCATATGCAAGAATTATGTCACCTAGTGGCACTCGATAAACCGTTTAGCCAAAGATTTCCCCTCTTTATAGTACGGCTATCGATCCTAAGTCACTCACACCCTCTATGGTGTCTTGAGTGCAAAACAAAAACCCATCATATACCTTTACCTTGATCTTCTCGGTTTTTATTTCTCTTTCTTCTTTTCCAAGTTGAGCTTGATCATATTCATTTCATGTCCACCTCCATCACCATGGACCTCATCTTGCTCAAACACTTGGATTGGACCACCTTTTCTAATTCACATACTTAGATCAAAGGTTAGTCCTAGGTTTCATCAATTATCGAAAACCAAACTAGGGCTTTCAAGCAGCTAAAACAAAGAGTAGGGGAACAGAGGGTCTCCCTATGTTACTCCTCTTTTGCAATGAAACACCTTTCCAGGGGTGTCATTCAATAAGACAAATGAGGTTCCTGAACTGAAGTTCAATTCCATGCATGACAACCATTTTCCCCAAAACCCATTCTTTTCATAATTTCTAACATGGCCCCATGCTCAATCCTGTCAAAAACCTTCTCAAAATCAAGCTTATGGATCATAATTTCTCTCTTTGAAGTGTGGCATAGGTGCAGATATTCAAAGGACCATGCAAGGCAGTCCTAAATGGTTCTTGTCCTAATAAAACCATATTGGTTGACATGGACCAATTTAGTGATAAGGGGCTGCAACTTGTTGGCTAGGAGCTTAGTGATGATCTTGATAGAGGAATTGAACAGTGAGATTGGTCTGAAGTCATTAATTCTAGTTGGCCCATCTATCTTTGGAACAAGAGTTATAAAAGAACCATTTATGCTCTTGAGGCAAATCTGTCCTTGATGAAAGGCATTACAGAGGCTATAAAAGTCTTGTTTCACTATGGGCCAGCATTTTTTCAAGAATTTGTTGTTGAATCCATCAGGGCCAGGAGACTTGTCCTGGGGTAGCTGCTTAGTGACCTCATCAATGTCTTGATGGCTAAAAGGCTCCTCAAGTGGACTAACATCAACATCCTGAATAAACAGAGAGTCCAAGTCAAAGAGCATCTGCTCAAAGTTTGATGTCCCTAGTCTCTCCTTGAAGTTATTCCAGATAAGGTCAGCCTTTAAGCTATGATCTTGGACTAGATTTCCAGAGTGATCAGAAAGTGAAGTAATCAGGTTTCTTCTGTGCCTCAAAGTGGCATTGGGATGGAAAAGCTTTGAGTTTTCATCACCTAACTGAACCCCACTTGATATTCCCCCTTTGCTTCCAGAAAACCATCTGTTGATGAAGAAGACTAGCAAGCTTCTGATTCAAAATCTCTCTAAAGTTCCATGCAAGAAGAGCCAAGTCTCTCCATTCTTCAATAGAGTCTAGGAAGGAGATTACAAGTTTGACATTAGCAATGGTCTTCTTCATGTTAGAGAGTTGGGCCTGCCATCTTTTTTGATTATTCCTGAGGGCTTTAAACTTGGTAGTCAGGAGCTTAGCTGCATCTTGTTGGGGGTAGGGAGCATTCCAAGAACTAGTCACTAGTGTCAAAAACTCAGGGTGTGACTTCCAAAAAAATTCAAATCTGAAAACTTTTCCCTTTGGGATGGCAGTTTTTACCTCTACTATACAAGGGCAATGATCAGAAGTCTCCACGACTAGTGAGTGTGCCAGAGTGAGAGGGTACCTGAGGGTCTAGGCTTGGGAGGAAAAGAACCAGTCCAGCCTTTCAAGGAGGGGGCTGTTGTTTATTAGTACAAGTAAACTTCCTGCCATGAAAGGGAATCTCCACCACACCCAAAGAGCTAATAGCATTGTTGAACATTAACATTTCTCCAATGTTTCCACCAGGCCTATTCCTATCCTCTAGCTTTTTTATTAGATTAAAATCCCCTACTATCAGCCACTGAATATCACCAGGCATTTGAATGCTCTCAAACCAATCTAAGAAGGCACTCTTTCCTTCAACATCACAAGGGCCATACATTGAAGTAAGGATCCAAGAATCATTGTTGAACTAGGAGGGGAACTCAACTAAAATGGCAAACTCATTTTGGAAGATTTCTAGACCAAAGAAGAAATAGCTCTTCCATGCCACTAGGATACCTCCAGAGGCCCCAATTGAAGGTAGAAAGCAGAAAGCATCAAAAGACCTTGGGCAAAATTTTCTTAAGTAGCTGAGATCAAAACTACTTTTGGTTTCCTGAATGCTGATAATATCACAATTGCTCTCTGTGATCTTGTTTCTGAGTGAATCCCACTTGTTCTCAGCATTGATACCTCTAATGTTCCAACAAAGGATCTTCCAAGTTCTGTTAGATTGTCTATTATCCATAAAACCTATGATATAAAAAGTACTCTAGTACTACCAAGCACAGCATGGGTACATCAAAAGAGTGACTTAATAAAAAGCCTAGAGTCAATACAGCCACATCCATCACACAAACGAAAGGGTACCATAAGTTTTTAGGATAAAGAGACTGACTAAACAACAAAATAGAGAAAGAAAAGCAAAGAAAAAAACAAAGGCTGAAGGAACAGCCTCTAGCAATCTTCAGGTGCCTCATCCTAGAAGTGGGTCTGTCTTCAGTCTTCAGCTTCTCCATTAGCATCATCATCAGCTTCCTTATCATTCTTCTTAGGGGGCACAGTACCAACAGGTGTTGTACCCTTCTTGTTGTTGTTGTTGAGAGCCGAGTCAGTTACTTGTGAAGCTTCAATGTCACAAAGAGAAGCACTTAGCTTTCTGATGGTGTTCGTCGAGATTGATGGTGGTGCAGAATTGCAGCCAAGGCAGCTTTTGTCCATGCAGACATGATCCTTGAATCCGTTCTTGTTCTTCTGAACCCTAGGACTCCTTACCTGAGTTTGGACTAGAACAGTGCCTTGCTTTCTAGTTTTCTTGGTGTTGGTGGTGGAGCTATTCTCAGCAGTGAAGGTGACAGAGCCATCACTGTCAACAGGTGGAGCATCTTTTGGGTCTACTTCTGTGTCTTCGGCTTCAGATATAGGTGACAGCTTGCAAGTCAGGGGGACCTTGCTTGGACAACTGTTGGGTAGAGAAAAACTGATGCTGTGTCCCTCACCAATTAGAGGAAGGAGACTTGTAGATTGCATGAATTCATTGGCCTTCTCAAAGTGTCCTGGGGACATTAGAAGGGCAATGAAGAAACCAGCCCATTCAACAGGAACAGTGAATTGAGGTGCTACCCCAGGTTGGGGAGCAAAAAACTTCTTCCACATCCCAGAGCTATCCTCAAATCCAGACAAGAAAGCTGGCATCAAAGGGCTGACAGCAGATATATTGGGTTGTGGGCCAGTGAAGACATAGCCCACATGTATATTCTGAGGCCTAGGGGCATTTCCTTGGGCTGCTTCTTCATCTAGCAGCTGTTTGATTTCCTCATCGGCCATGAGTTCATCCTCTTGAATTTCCAAGGTCAGAAAGTTCTCAGGTTCATTGACAACAGGAATATTAACTTCAATAGCTGGGGGATGTCTAGGACCAGTTGTGCAATTCTCTGCATCAGAGCTGGGTCATCCTGTTCCACCTGATTGTCTTCCTCCTCCTCATTCACTTGGTTCAGAAACTCATTAAGGTCAAGAGGCATCCCAACGTGTTGTGTTCCTGCAAACACTGGATCCACAATCATCTCCTGCATATCTAGCTGCATATTGAGGTCCAGCTCTTGAGGACCCTCAACATCACCATTCAGGTTAAAATTGGGGATATTTTGGATATTGTTAGGCCAGCCATTCCAGTCACCAATAGCTGCATTATCATTCACAGGGTTGTTCTGTCCACCAAAACCTCCAAGAACCACATTGGGGCCTATCTAAAGATTGGGTTGAGCTGCGGGACCCGGTCCATTCTCGACCAAAACCAAAAAGATCAAAAGGACCACCAGGGGGAAAGCATCAGTCCAGGAGCAGGGTCCTCATCCTGTGGCAAAGACACCAAGCAAATTACCTGCAGACCTCACACACCGCACCGTCCATGACTCATACAGAAGCCTTCTCCTTCAAAGAGAACTAGGAACCGAGGAATGGACTCAAAATCAACAACTCTTGCTTGCACCAAGAGCCTTGATAAGTGTCTACCATCATCAACCCAGTAAAGCACTCTACCAAAAGTACTGATGGTATTGGCAACAAACTCATCCTCCCTGAAATCTGGCGGAAATCCCATCAACAACAACTAACACTCCTTGTTGAAGTTGATTGTGCGCCAGTTTCTACCATTGTTATGCTCCACAAAAGTGATCGTGACATCACTGATAATATAAGCACCATGCTGAATCAAACGATCTCTATCAAAGGCATTTCTAAACCTAACGTAAGCCTGACCAAGGTGGGTGGGTTGCATATCAGTGAAGACAACATTCTGCTCGTTGGTGAAGAAATCTGTCACTACTACTTGGATGGCTTGGAAAGTTACCTGATGCGCTGGCATCAGGTGGATGGTGACGATGGCCAAGTCTTGATTCTTGGCACGAGGACGCATCAAAACCACTCTCTCCATTGGCTTCCGAGGGCCAACCTCCAGATGATTGAGCCCACGAGGGACAAACGGCGTTGGGTCGACATGGTTTTCTAATATATGTATATAGAAAGGGTGGTGGTCTTATACGAGTAGAAAACCTTCCTAAAATAGGATATACAAAAATTTTCTATGAGACCAGAGGAGTTTTGATCGAATTTCAGTTTCAATAACCACCCTAGGCGGGTTTGCACAGCACACTGCAAGCCACCACCGGACTCAGGTAAAACCTATCTGGGCCGGTTGACTTCGGCCACTAGAAACCAGACTTTTCCCACGTTGGTCCAATTTATTCCAAATTGGCTCAAATTTTACCATTTTGTCTTGTATTTGATTCTCAAATATGGAAATGCAAAGTCCACTGACTGCTTTGCTGCCAATAGGTTGTTAGGCATGGTACTTTACCTGCTGATGATACACCCTTTTTTTCTATAGCTGCTGATTATACTATATATATTAATCCTTCTCCTACGAAAGCCATAAGAGCATCTCCATCTCACTCTCTAAATCATCATTTGGAAAGCCATTTACATAAAAATCATTTTCTATATCTTTTCAGTCTCCAACCGTTTTTCTATATCTCATGTGCATTCTAGAGATTCATTCTCGTCTTCTATTTTTGGCTAGCGAAAAATCCGGAATAGAAGATGGCTATATTTGGATAACCATTTAGAAAAGCTGTTATATGTTAGTTTTTCACCAAAATCTCTATTCATAGCAATTAGGAAGGATATGGAGAGTCTTTTGGAGATACTCTAAAGCTACCAGTCTAGCATACCACCATGGAAAGCTGGTGGTTGGGCAGAATTCTCGCACGGAAATGAAACTGAATGTCTTTTGTGCCAAGCAACAAACCGTGTCGAGAGAATCTGTTATTTCCACAAATGCGTATGATTGTCCATTTTCCCCGTAACGGAGATTCTTCATCTGGATTAATGGGAGACGTGGAGGCCCTCCTAGCGCTGCAATGGATGCAGCCTGGAACGGCAAACATCACCGCCGATTTCAGGAGCAGACCGAACGCGCATTCCTGCAGGTCGTCTCTGCCTTTGTAGTTTGTGCAGGTCGCTAGCCAGTCGTTCGGCGGCGTGACGAGCGCAGGCAGCTCTGATCCATCCGCAGACAGGCGCAGGCCGCGCAGCAGCGCCTATAAATTTGCACCTGGTCGATCGAGGTCGACCACCAGTCCACCACCACAAGCATATGATTGGCAAGGGGCAAGAAACAGATCGAGCTGTTGCTGCCTACTGCCCTGGTACGTCGTCTTCTGGACTCGAGCCAGGGGGCTGGGCTTGCGGTTCCTTTTCCTTTCATTCCCAGTTTTGTCTTTAATTTCTCTTATTAGTTCTCTCTCATATGTCCACACTGAACTTTATGTGGCATGGATGAATTAAGATTGGTTGAGATTTGATGGCTCAGATAGGAAAAAGATTATTGTTATGCCTAGCTGTATTATTTATTATTATTATTATTATTATTATTATTATTATTATTATCATCATCATCATCATCATCATCATCATCATCATCATCATCATCATCATCATCATCATCGTCATCTAATTGTTTGATAACCGTCCTGCTAATCACTTACTTTGAGTTAATAAAAAATGTTCCCGGTACTCTTCAACCGCAAAAAAAAAACAATGGAAAGTTGGCTTATCACTAACCATGAAAGCGGCACTAATTGTGGAGTGAGCGTTGTATTTAGACAATGCCACTCGTGTATTGTGGAGTGATGGTTGTAGCTAAACAATAATTGATACTTATGCCTTTTTTCTCTTTGTTTCATTTATTGTTTCATACCTCTTACTAATAAAAAATATTTATATTAAATTGTACTTTTTCTCTTTGTTCATTTTAACATAAGAGGCACAATAGACACTTTGTAGTGTTTATATGATTGTAAACTTATAATCAATTATTTATCTATATGCTTTTTATTTATATCCACAGTTTTTTACAAAATATCTTTGTGTATATTTAATATGCATTTAGTTCAAACCTTAGCTTCAATTATGGTTGCTCTTGTTGCAGCTCATATACTATGATGCCATGAATCTAAATTTTAATTTTCCAAATTTTATCTTACTAATTTATACTTTGATATAGTTTTTTATCCTTTTGTGCTTTTTAGAAAACAATAAGGACTTGAGATCGTAACTTGTAATCTTAAGTACTACGATGGCATAAACAATTGTTTAAAAGTTACATAATGTTGCTTAAGATCGGTGGTACAAGTTGAAGTGAGATCTAGGATGGGTAAAGATGCTAACCTCAATAGGATATTAATATTTAATCTTTATAATAATTGTTCATCCAAATGAATCCCAAAGTCTAGGAAGATATGGCCACCTGTGGGCTGTACTAACCTTCCCCATCTCTCAGTTATTCGAATTTTTCTGTCAAGGAATATGTGCAATAACAGTTATACTATCAATCAATATAGATGTGCCAAACATTTTTTATTAAAATGTGTCAATATATCTAAAGTAATTACTTATATAAACTATATGTCATGGCTATTAGTACAGTGTTAAATAATTTGTTATTATCATTAGTATATGAAATATTAAGCAAATATTTTTCATGATTGTTGAAACATAACATATATATTTATCACTCATGCATGCATGTGTTCATGATTTGAATGATGGTAGAGCATGTATGATTATTTAGTCAATTTTTAATATATTAATGTCAATATAAGTGGGTAATGTACAAATATACATGTTTTATGTTTATTTAAACATTTGTTGTAATAGAAGATTTTGATGATTTAGATGTAGATTGGAGGGGACAATTTCGTTATTTTATAATGACATAAGTAGTAATTTAGATAGAAATTTAAGGAGCTATGTAGATTATCTATCATAATAGCAAGTGGGTAATTACATGCAAATTTTAGGGGTTATGTAGATTATTTATCGTAATAGTAGATTGATACTTAGTTATCTATCATGTTTCTTAATGGCATATGTGGATAATTTAAATATGGATTCATGGGTTATTTTATATTTTTTACATAGTCATAGAGGTTTTGTAATTGTTTACAATTTTCTAGTTGTTGCAATTTTCTATCCATGAGTTAAGTTGAAACACTATTGCTTATGTATCCTTTATTCAAATTTTATTTTATTTTATTTGAAGAAAATATTCTATGCCCAAGTGTACCCGGCTCTTACAATGTCTCAAATAGTCGTTTTACCTTGCACCATGAAACTAGAGATGTTGAATTTTTTTATATCAAAATATTAGGTATGTAGTAGTATTGTTTTATAAATCATATAGTATTTAATTAGATTGCTAATATTGATATAACATAATGTTTCTTCAATATGTATAAACTTATTTAAGACAACTTAGGAAATTTATTACCATGGAGTATTGATATGACTTAAAGTTGTTAGTCATTGCTATGTGTTTTTGTCACACCCAATTTTAAGGATAAAATGGAGTGCAAAATCTTATGTGCGCCCAGAGATCAGTCACACACATAAGCCGACAAATTATGAATAGTATCATCACAAATGTTTATTACATCACGAATAAGACAGAGTTATCACAAGAATATGGCAGGAATAATAAAAGATCTCTCGCGGAAGCTCCATTTCACAGGGACATCGACTGGTTGACCACAAGTCTAGAAGTCCTCAGGAAAATCATCATACCCAAAGCCATCTGTTACCCATCCAGGATTTTTATCCAAGTAATGAAAATAAACAAGCGTAAGTACATGTCGTACTCAACAAGTGTAACACGGGGTTCATGAGGCTCAAAGGCTTGACACAGGTTTAACAGCATTTAGCTTTTAGTTGTCACAATTTTAGCTTATGAGTAGCATCAAGTTGTTTCAATTCCCATTGCAAAACACATGATCAAATATAAACATGAATAATGAATAGCATAAACATATATTACTTAGTGATCATCTATTCTATAAGGGTTCCAAGGCCGCTCGTGACCGTGAGCACGGCTGATATACCAGTTTTACACTCTACAGAGGCTGTACACTTTTACTGTGAGTCGTGATACCCATATGTCCGGGTTAATTACTCTCAAAACACTTCCAAGGTGAGCAGGCAGGGGTCATTATGAAGTCTTTCAAAGGTTCGTCTAACAAGTTAGGGCCGCTAGGTTTCTATGGCCTACGAATGTAGAGCTCCCCTTCCGACAGGCACAATGACGAGTAGCCTATACACTGACGGACAGAGGCCGCACTATATCCAACCCGGAACACACCCCTCTTGCGCCATAAAGGTAACCACTAACAAGCTAGAAAAGGTCCTCATACTGAGCTAAAGCCAGAGCCATGTAGCCCTCACAGCTGTACTGTAAGTCCCGGATGATCACTTACAGATAAGTCCTTAGGGAGAGCAATCTGAAGCATTTAGAAAGTAGCTAAACACTCCAGCCCCCTGTTTCCATGTTGCTAAAAAGTCATATTTTTATGTTTATTTCATATATCATTAATCAAGTTACAAGATCATGGTTTAATTGAGCACTAGCAAAGCTACCCAAATGCATAACCCGTAGGTAACAAGGTAAAAGTTCAATTCTAGGGAATTCCTATCAAGGCGACACATGCAATATGAATTTAATGAATTAAAGTGAATAGGAAACAAGGATAATCCCATGCTATACTTGTCTTGAGCAAAGTACTCCTACTGGTCCTGCTCGTCAAAGTCGTACCCTTAATCTCCCTCGAACTGCTCACCGTCTATACTCGATAACCACAGCAACATACAATCATCCAGGAGCAATCATGCAAAGCAAACAAGGCTACAGATTAGAACAGTACACCAACAGCAAAGAATCAAGATGAAAAGTTTGGAAAACGAATCTACGTCTCGCTATGAACACACAGACGCGAAGATCATGAAAATCGGATCTAAAACGAAGAAGTTATGAATTAAATAAGTTTTCCTATAGCAAAATAATAGATTAAATCTAATCTCGAATTTTAAAAGTTGGAAATCTATTTTACAGTAACATAAACATGTAGATTACTTAATTACGAACCTAACTCAACTTAAACGGATCAAATCAGAGTTAAAACGGAGATTTTATGGCTAAAACAAGTTGGATGGCAAAACTGTGAATAACTGAAAACGTATTCCAATAAAACCGAACCAAAATACGCTTTTAAAAAGAGAAAATGAAATCTGTAAACGCGCTTTGGACTACGGGTTAAACCAGGAATAATTGTAAGGGCTTATCCACAAAATTCCGATCGAAGGGGTATCCTTCAATTTGAACCGCCGGATTAGATCTAGATGGCTTGGATTTAATCTGGCGAAAGGTGTCAGCCGGAACAGTGCCTACGGCACGCCTCCGACGGCGGCACCATGGCCGACATGCTGAAGCACTCGGTTCACGACCTCCAGTGCACTATTCGACCAAAGAAAGGTACCGGGAGAGAGAGGAAGGGATGGGGATCTCACCCGAACCGAAAAACACAAGCGGAAGGCAGCGAAGGTGGCTCGGTGCTCGGTGGGCAGCGGTGGTCGGCGGCGGCGCTGGAACGAAGCTCGGCTGCGGCTGCTTGGCGAAGAAAAATGGGCGCCAGATGGGATAGGAGACAGAGGAGGGCGCGGGCGCTATTTATGGGGCCGAATCCCTTGGGCGGCACGGCATCACAGGGTCGTGGCAAGGGCGGACACGACAGCGTCGGCACAGTGTCCGACTGGGACATGAGCAAGAGGAAGGAGGCGGGTCTGACTAGCGGGCCTAGATGGTCAGCGAGCGGAGGAAGGCGCGCGGTCAGCGGGAGCGGCTGGGCCAGCGAAGCTGGGCTTCGGCCCAAGCGGAGAGGAGAGGGAGAGCAGCGGCCCGGGAAGGAAGAAGAAAGGGCTGCGCTGGTGGGCCTTGCGGAGCTGGCGCGGGGCGCGGCTTGCGGCGCTGGAATGAGTGGGCCGGCACCAGAGCAAGGCCGAGCGGGCCTCAGCGGGAAAGAAACGAAATAGGCCGGCGCGGGGAAGAAAAGGCCACAGCAGAAAACAGGCCTACGGGCCAAAACAGAGGAATGAGAAGAAATTTATTCTTTTCTTTTTCTAATTTTTCCAAAGCAATTTTAAAATGAAATTTTGACTCAATTTGAAACCCGACTTCAACCAAACAATTCAAAATAACATGCAGCGGCATGAATGCACAAACATAATTGTTAACCTATATTTGATTTTAATTTGATAAACTTTATTATTTTTCCTAAATTTAAATGCTCTCAAGAATGCATAATAAATCAATTTCCCCTATTTTAAAATGTTGTAAATTTTAGGGTGTTACAGTTTTCTTAAGTATTTTTTCCATGTTCGATAAGATATTTAAATAAATATTTATTTAATGCGTACATATTTACTTGACTAATAATTTTATGTTTACTTTTAACATAAATACATAGAAAGTGTGTAATTTAAAAATATACATAACATACTTTACAGATGTTGAAATATTTTGGTAATAGGTTATATTAGCATTTACCTCTAGATTTGAGAATTTTTTGTTATTTTTTATAATGGCTAAGGTGGATAATTTACATATGAACTAAAAGGTGTTACTTTCTAATATCTTTCATAATTGCATATATTGGTAATTTGAATGCAAACCTAGGGATTACTTTGTTTCATCTTTTATAATAGCATATGTGGGTAATTCATAAAAAATACGACAGTGTTATTTTAAATTATCTTTCATAATAGCATAGTTGGTTAATTTAGATGTAAACCTAGAGGGTTATTATGATTAATCTTTTACTAATGGCAGATGTTGGTAATTTACATGCAAATTTTAGGGTTGGTTTGAAAATTCTTTCATAGTGGCATATGTAGATAATTTAGATACAAATTTATGTGGTTATTTCGAATTATAATGGAAGAAGTGGATAATTTAGATACAAAATTAGTGGGTTACTTTGTGTATTTTCATAAAACAGAGGTGGGTAATTTTTAATAAAACATAATAGATCCAATGTCTATTATTAGCACTGATGTTTAGAGATACTAAATTAAAGGCTAGATATTTATGATTATTGTGCTAATTTCTAGGATTTAATTATCTTTTTTTCTAAGAATTAATATGGAGCCTCCATTAGAGCATTAGTAATAGTTAGATGTTTTGTATTGCTAAGAATAAGCTTTTGAATACTATTTTGTTGATGAAAATATCTGGAATACTATAGCACTATGCCTTCCCAAACACATCTAATAAATAAATTGCACTACGAACAAAGGGTATATATCTTCCCCAATGTACTGCTAGTCTTCTACACTGTATATAGTCTTGTCATTGGCTTTTTAATTACTTAATTTTGAGTGTATATTCTTGTAGTACACTAAATAAGTCTTTTGTTTTTTTTTCAAATTCCAATAGTGGTTACTCAGTTGATGTGTGTTGCACCTGGTTTTAAGGACAAAACCAGATACACGACATATATGAGCTCAGGAAGTCAAATCTCACATATAGCTACAAATAAAGGTAATATCAATAGACAATGCTTAATATATAACATACTTAATATAGAGAATATAACCTTAGATAGCAAACAGCGAAAAGACAACTTTGATCTTCGGGTGAAGACTCCAATTCCACAGGGACAACGGACTAGTTGATCACAAGCATAATTCCTCCAAACTCTAGCAATCTAGTACCCATCTGGAATTTTTCCAAAGATTTAAAAAGTAAAGCAAGCGTAAGTACATGTCGTACTCAACAAATATAACATGGGGTTCATGAGGCTCAAAAGGCTAACAATGGTTTAACTATGATTGGCTTTTAATGAGTCATCTTTTAGCAATTTGGTGGCAACAAGTTTATCACAAGCCTATAAACACATGATCAGGTAAACATGAATAATGAATAGCATAAACAATTAACCATTAGTGAGCATCTTCATCATCCATATCATTAGTGTTCATCATCTATTCCGTAAATATTACAAGGCCGCTCATGACCGTGAGCACGACTGATATACCAGTTTTACACTCTGCAGAGGTTATACACTTCCACTGTGAGTCGTGATTTACCCTTTCGCCCGACGTGATCAGCCTCTTGACCCACTACCAAGGAAGGTCGGCAGGGTTCACTATAAAGCTTTTCAAAGGTTCATCTAACAAGTTAGGGCCATTAGATTCACTCGGCAAACAGATATAGGAACCCCCTGTCGAATGGCACAATTCCATCACGGCTATACACATAAGAGTAGAGGCTGTCCTATACCCAATTCGTCAAGCCATTCTTACGTCAATAAAGGTAACCTCTAACAAGCTAGAACAGGCCATCATACTAGGCTAAAGCTAGAGCCATATAGCCCTCACAGTTGTACTGTAAGTCCCGGATGATCACTTACAGATAAGTCCTTAGGAAGAGAAATCTAAAGGATCATAAAAACAACCCAATACTCTAGCCCTTTTGTTCCATGTTGCTAAAAAACATCTTTTAACGTTTATTGCATATTTCATTAGTCAAGTTACAAGATCATGGTTGTTGTTGAGCACTAGCATCATACTACCCATAGATATCAAGGCACAAGGTACAAAGTACTAGGAAATCCTTAGTGGCAGTCAAGGTAGACACATGCAGTATGAATTAAATAATTAAAGGTGTATAGGACAACAAGGAAGATTCCATGCTATACTTGCCTTAAACTTAGATCCTTCTTCTAATCCAAATCTTCAAAGATCTGCTTCTTAATTCACCACATATAGCTCACCGACTGGACATGATCATAAAGAACCACACAAACATCCATGCAATCATACACGAAGCAAACAGTATATCTAAATTAGAATAGTACACCAACCATAATAACAGCAAGTGGAAAGGTTTTAAAGATATTCTACACGTTGCTACGAACACACAGACGCGAAAAGCACGCTAATCGGAGCTACGGTGAAAAAGATACAACTACCGAAATATTTGCTTTAAAAAGAAAACTATAGGCTTCATTTATTTTAATAATAAAACATATATAAGATTCTTCAAAAAAATACCTAATTTGAATTAAGTCAAATTATATTTGTATTATAAAACTAATATAAGATTAATCTTATTTTATTTACAAAAGACCGAGGTGAAAACCCTAATTGCTTTTAATTGAAAAAGTAATCACTTATAGATTAATCAAATTTCTATTTTATTAAAAAGCTTTGAACATGTTAAACAATGCCACTAACTCGTAGATTACGTTGCCACGAATCTAACGCAACTTGAACGGGTCAAATCGGAGCTAAAACAGAGAAACTACGCATAAAATAAGATAGATGGCATTTTTGTAATTATTTTGAAATCAATTTCACATTAAGAACCGAATTATAACAGTTCTGTGGACCTGGCCTCATTTTTGAAAAAGATCAAGAGCTAGAACATAAAAAATAGGGGCACGCTTAGAATTAGTTCTGAACTGAGGTGGACGGCGGGTTAATTTCAAGGAAACTCAGGGGATTTTTTGCAAATGTGCCAGCGCCGGCGGGGTTGACTAGGTCATTATCCACGTGGCAATGCGGGAGTGGACCAAGGTAGTGAACCGGCCGTGGACCGACTGACATGGGACAGTGGACCAAGTCCACCACTATGCCGTGGACCGAAGGGGTACGAATTAAATTGATCTAATCTTGACCGTTAGTTCAGATCAGGACGGTGGGAAACAGAAGGGGATGGGAGAGAGAGAGGATCGGTGGAACAGTGCCAGCAGTGGTGGTTCCATGGCCAGCCCTCATCGGCGTGAAGGGGAAAAAGGCCCTAAGGTGCTCGGTTGCTTCAACTGATAGCATAGGGAAGTAGATCTTGATCTTGCGAACTCGATGGAGGTATTAGTTGAGATTGAGACGAGACGAAGAGGACAGCGTGCACTATTTTGTGGCTCGGCTTCGATGGCGAGGCTACGGCGTGCACAAAAGCGGGACAGAGAGCGAGAGAGAAATCAAAGAAGATACCTATAGGTTCCTTACCCTCACGTGAAGCTCGGAAAGACGGTCTTGGCGGCAGAAGAGCACCGGCGGCGGTAATTGACTGTGGCAACGGTGTTCTAGGGTTGCGGCGCACGGCGAGGGAGCTCTGGGGCGTGGCGGCTTCAATTAGGGTTTGGGGGAAGGAGACATGGCACCCCGAGCGGCTATTTAAGAGTCCGCGCTGGCTTGGGGCACACGCCAGACGGCAATGTCATGGTGGAAACGGAGACGGGCATGGCGTGGAGTCCGCGTCGAGCATGGCTGGAGGTAGGGGATAACCCCGACAAGCGGGTCCCAACACAGCATGTCAGCGAGAGAGAAGGAGAAAGGGAGCGGGCCTGGGCTGTCAGTGAGAGAGCAGGTGCGAGGGGAGCGGCGTGCCCACGCTGCTATGGTCGTTGGCACAGCTAGGCCGACCTTATGGCCTTCGGCCCGAGAAGGAGGGGGAAGAGAGGGGCAGGCCAACTGCAGCTGAAACCAGAAGGGGAGAGGAGGAATGGGCCTGCGCGGCTGGCTACGGAGGCGTGGGAGAGAGAGTGAAGGGCCTCGGGCCAGTTAGAGAGAGAGAGGAGGAAGAGGATGGCCGGGCTGCTGCTACTGAGCCAAATAGAGGGGAGAGGGTGAGAGAGATTTTCTTCTTTTTCCTTTTCATTTTGGTAAAAGCATTTTCCAAATCTATTTTCTATTTCTTCTCTTATTTCAAAACCATTTCAAATATGAATTAAATCGAGTTTGAATATGATTTAAAATACAGTTTTTAATTCAATTCAAAATGAACAATTTTAGTAGATTTTTTAAAAATAAATTTTACAACAACTTTTTAAATTCTTTTATTTTTCCCTTTTTATTTTCTTTTATTTCAAAGCCATTATCCAATTTACTTCCAAAGAATTTGAATTCATTTAAAATTTTGAATTCAACCACTCAGTACAAAATTCCAAATGCAGAAGCATGTATGCTCAAACATGTTGCTACCTTATGATAAATTTTAATTTAACCAAAAAATTTATTTTCCTATATTTCATGAGCACAAAATTTCATAAATAAATCATTTGAACTCTGTTTTCAAAGGAGCAAATTTTAGGGTGTTACAATGTGTTATCAAGCAGGAGTGGTACAATTGGTAGTACCTTTGAGTGGATCATATACTTGAGGTACAAAATGTTTTCGTCAAAACCTACCCAATTCTCCAATTCTTGCAACACAACCCGGCAGAGTTCCCTAGCAAGGATGTCAGCACAAATAACCCTTGATGCTGAACTTGGCACAAAATATGAAGATTCTGGTGATTCCTTTGATTACCCCATGTTATTAGAGGGGACCACTTCAAATCTACAGCAGGAGCGTTCAGAGGAGGATACAGCCTACTTTCAGCCATTTGGTTGCTTGTTGGTGCTTGATGTAATGAGCCTCAATGTCATTGCATTCAGTGAAAATGCACCCGAGATGCTTAAAACAATCAGCCATGCAGAGCCAAGTATCTATGAATCCCCAATGTTGTCCATTGGGACGAATGCATTGTCACTTTTCGTGGAATATAGTGCCACATCACTACACAAGGTACTAAGGTCTGCTGATGTTTCTTCTTTGAATCCAGTCCTAGTTGAATGCAGATCATCGGGCAAGCTATTTTATGACATTACCCATAAGGTGACGGGTACTGGTTGTCTAGTGGTTGATTTTGAGCCAGTGAAGCCTTCTGAAATTTCTACTGTTGTTGCATGGGCTTTGCCGCAGTCTTACATGCTTGTGGCGCCGGCAGTATCAAAGATCCAGTCAGTGCCAGGTGGGAACATGGAGGTCTTGTGCAATACTTTGGTACAAGAAATCTTTGACTTAGTGGGATATGATAGAGTCATGGCTTACAAGTTCCATGAAGATTATCATGGTGAGATCATTGCTGAGGTTAGAGAACCTGGTCTTGAACCATTTGTTGGCCTACACTATCCAGCCACTGATATCCCTCAAGCCACCAGGATTCTTTTCATGAAGCACCAAGTTCAAATGATATGTGACTGCTCTATGAGGCCAGTGAAGATTATCAAAGATGAGGAACTCCCTTTTAATGTTAGCTTGTGTGGTTCAACTCTTGGGGTGCCACAAAGTTGTCACCTTCAGTATACGAACAACATGAAATCGGTTGCCTCTCTAGTAATGGCTGTTGTGATAAATCAAAAAATGGAGAATATTCTGATGCCAAGCATGAACAAGCAACAGAATGGCGGCGCCCAAGGAAGAAGCTATGGGGCCTCATTGTTTGCCAGCATATGAGCCCTAGACATGTCCCCTTTTCGCTACGGCATGCATGTGAATTCATAGCACAAGTGTTTGCTGTCCACATAAATAAGGAGCTAGAATTGGAGAAGCAGATGTGACACAGAAGTATGATAAAAAGGTTAAAGGTTTTGTTCTCCATGACGTACCATTTTTTTCTTCATTTGTTTTTATTAAGCTCTCATAGAAAGCTAGGAGTTTTTCTATCTGATTTACATCAATGTTGTAAGGACCATTGGCTTAATAATGTTCCATTATATTGCTGGGCTCACAGGTTAAGTCATATGGATTTCGAGATGGGTGAACTTGTGTTACAAGAAATGCTGGAGGCCGCAATAAGTGAAGTACGGCCAGCTTGTCAAGGAAAAGGGATCAGAGTATCTACCGACCTTGCAGAGAAATTTCGCAAGCAAAGATTTAATAATTCGAACTTAATGCAGCTACTGCAGAATGTCCTGTTCGACTTCCTATTTGCTTCTATGAAGTTCTGTCCCATTGGAGGTTCCATTGTAATATCTTTCAACCAGACTATGAAAATTGGAGAAAATATTAGTACCATGGATCTGGAACTTAGGTACACTTCTCATGCACTTTATTGCACTCATACAACATTTTCCTGATATGAAGTAGTGATACTCGAATAATACTTAAAAGCTAGCATTGCATTTATGGGTTTCAGGATCAAGCACACAATGATAGCACTCCCAGAGGAAATGTTTTCACAAATGTTAGAAGGAGACAATGAAGAGCAGTCACAGGAGGACTTGACCCTTGTAATTTGTAGAAACATTATGGCCCTGTTTGGTTGAGCCGTGGCTTTTGAAAAATTTGTTGTGAGCTGTGGGCTATGGAAAAGCTGTTGTGAGCTAAGAGCTGTGCGAAAAGTTGAAAGTTGTTTGGTTGGAGCAGCTGTGAAACTATAGGCTGCGTAAGAAATATATGTCATGCCCCTGAAGTCCTAAGGGACTATTTATATGCAAATTGCTCATAAATAACTATTCTATTCACTTATTCGCATGTAAATCACTATTTTGGAAAGGAAACATTATTTTTTTCTAAGTTTTTCATGAATCAAAGTGATATGGTCCACATAAATAGAACAATAGCATTTTATAAAAAGACAAAGGGCACATCCATTGATGTCATCCCTCAACATAACTATCCTCCTCTCTCCCTAACCAAAGCATCGGCTATTCTACTGCAAATGGTATTCATCGTATGCTCATTCTCCACATCTTCACTCTCATCTCCCTATGTTTGTGTCGTGTCACATATCTGTTGTACCAAGTATTCCTCATCAGCATCACATCTCTCGAACTCCTTATCACGCAAATTGTTGTCACGGATAAAATTATGCAATGCCAAATAAGCAATAATGATATGCTTCCGAGTATGAGTTGAGAAACTTGGTATGCCCATCAAAATACACCACTTCTCCTTATATACTCTAAAAGCCCACTCAATGACACTTCGAAGGGAAATGCAAGAAATAGAACACCTCATACTTCACTTGGGTGGTCCAGAATGATGACGAAATTCTGGTATATGGTATGTGCTTCCTTTGAAAGGGGCAAGATACCCTATTCGGTTTGGATAACCGGAGTCCACAAGATAACCGGAGCCCTTCACCTACTTGCGGCTTCCACTGGTACTTATAGGCCTTCCTTTCAAGAATTTAGCCCTCTTCTGTCCAAGATTGAAACCAAACTCAATGGGTACTTGTTAACTCTTTCTTCACAGCTATGCCAACTTTGTATATGTGTAGTCTCATTTTGCCTCCCCATGTCATTAAGCAAATTGACAGGTATAGGAAACATTGTCTGTGGAGTGAAGGTGGTATCAACAAAAAAGGTTCTTGTTTGGCAGGCTGGGAGCCTGCTTGCAGGCCCAAAACTGAGCGTGGCCTTGGCATAGTTAACATACAAACACAGGAAAAAAACCCTCTTATTGAAATTCATGGACAAATTCTATAATCATGCAGATGTCCCCTCGATAAGCCTGACATGGTCAAAACTTTACTCCACCAATGTCCCACCCCATGCAAGATGTCCAGTTGGATCCTTCTGGTGGAAGGATGTGCTCAAGCTATATCCTTATTTTACATCATGGCAACATGCAAACCCAACCTAGGTAGCTCCATCCTCTTTTGGTCTGATAACTAGATTGAACCCTGTCTCAGAAACATATTCCCACATCAGTTTTCCTTTGCCAGAACATAGAAAAGCTCCCTCAGATTCTTCTTGCCCAATGAAGTCAATTAGATTTTTCCTCTTCCACTCTCAGTCCAAGCCTCTGAAGAACTTGAGGCCCTTCAACTCCTTCTGTAGGGTAGGACTTGGAACCAGGATCTTTTAGACAGCTGGAAGTACAATTGGAACGCTGGGAAATTTAGCTCTAAGAAAGCTTACATTCTCCTTCAAGTCCCTCAGTAGCCTCCCCCTCTTCTCCTGGCTCTGGTCTTCTTGAAATTTTGGTAAACATAAGTTATTCTTCTAGTTACTTCTCAAAGACTGCTCAAACATAAGGAATCTGCTAAGAAGAAAGAACAAAGTTTTGGAGGACTACAGCTGTGCCATTGGCAACTCTAGAACTGAAGAGACATGTATGCACCTGTTCTTCGAGTGCCCTTTCATCATAGCCTACTGGAACTACCTTGATATACATTGCAATTTAAACATACCGCCCATGGATATGGTCATAGAGGCCAGGTTAGATATTGGACGAAGCTACTTTGGAGAAATCATCATCGCTACTTGCTGGATTATTTGGACCTCAGGGAATAGACTGATTTTTTATAACATACCTTGCACTGTCAACAAGTGGAAAGAGCATTTCAAAAATGAAATTTCCTTGGTTTGCATCAAGGCCAAACCCAACCTTGAAGGTGCCCTAAATCTTTGGTTGGCGAATCTGCCTTAGTAGCCTTTTCATTTTTGTTCTTGAGCTTTGCAATCTCCTTATATCCACACCTTGTGCACTTGTACTACTCTACTTACTTCATTAATACCAAAAAATTGGTGGGGGAATTCCCCCACTGAGCCCTAAAAAATCTCCAATGTCACTTGAAATTTCTAAATTTTAATTTCAATATCTTAGAACATAAAACAATTATTTATAAATCTAAACATGACTTCAAATGAAATCTTGTTAACTACAAAGTTGTAGATCGTATTGAGAACTACAACTTTTGTGCAGATTATGTCAATGTCCGAGGTTGTTTGAAATTTTTAAATTTCAAAATTTATGAGCTACAAAGTTATAGATTACATTGAGCTCTAATATTCTAGTATCATTTTTCTTTATCTATATTCATATAAGAAATTACAATTTTTTAGGACAACTATTTTAAGAGGCGGTCCTTAGAATGATCGTCTCTCTTAATTGATTTCTGGAGACAATTGCCTTGCAATATCCGACCATTGAAAATGATTAAGAGGAGAGTGTTTGCCTAGAAACTGCCTCCACGATTACAGAGGCGGTACTACAAAATACCCAACTCTCAGGGGTCTATATCCTAAAATCCTTTCTGTACCAGAGCATACACTCACCCCTTTGAGCACCTTCAAAGAACTGAGTTCAACTGACAAAACTTGAGTGATGAAGTCACCATAGACGCCTCGCTATCGAGGGGCACCCTATAAGCACCTTTGAAGAACTGAGTTGAACCGACAAATCTTGAGATTGACGAAGTCACCATAGACGCCTCGTTGTCAAGGGACACGTCGTCTGCCACTAGCGTCATCAAACCCTAAAATAAATCTTGGAAAATGCGAGCACATGTGTCAAGTCGAGTACTTGAACTCAGGTAGGGCTGGTTCCACCACGAGAAGCTTAACCAATTCATCTTATGTAGACCTAAGATATATAATGTAGGCAAATTTTGTTGTGGGACATCCTCATCCTCATGTCCAAAAAAAGTGGTATTGGTAAATCGACACCACAAAACATTACAATTTATTAGGTAATATTATGAAATCTCTACCATCTATGGAGAGAGATAAGATGAGAGACATAGTATTTTTGCCCTTGTCTTCACATCTTTTCTTCGTTCCACTCTCATCTTGCATTTACCTAGTGTTGCTGTGAAATTCGGCGACGATAGATGCATATACCTGACAAGATGCAGAATTTCATTGGTGCACTTTCACTACTACAAAAAACGTTGGTAGCATCAGGGCAATTTTTTTGCAGGGGCGGCTGGTGATGGAGCCGCCCCTACAGTGGCTTGCTCGGGACCCAGGAGATGAGCCGTCCCTACAAATGGAACAGTAGGGGCGGCTGGTGATACAAGCCGCCCCTACAAATGGGTCGGATTTGTAGGGGCGGCTCACTCACCAGCCGCCCCCGGTGTTTCTATTTGTAGGGGCGGCTGGTGATTGAGCCGCCCCTACAAACGCCCCACGTATAAATACCTACGATATATAGGGGCGGCTCAATCACCAACCGCCCCCGCAAATGACCCACGTATAAAAAACTGTAGACCCTTCTTCCTCCTTAGGTCACTCACTCCAACCCGTGAAAGAAAGATGAGGAGGCCTTGGGCACCTCCCAAAAATTGCTCTACTAAGGGGGAAGGTTTTGGTCTCAAATCCTTTGGTGGAGAGGTTGTAGAAGGTAAGAAAATGCTATTCCACATTTTTTTTAATGTTTTAATGGTTGGTTAGTGAGTAATTAGAGTTTTTCTTTTCTCTCTCTTCTATGGTCCTTGAGCTACTTATGAAGCAAATTAGACCCAAGTTTTGAATGTACTAGGGTAAATTAGGTAGGGGAACAAGATCATAACCTTATTTGTTCCATGTTTCTTGATTTTAGTGAACAATTAGTTAGTTTTATGGATGTTTCATGTTCATGTAGATCTAGATCTAGGGTTTGGGTTTTTTATTAATTTTGTTTTTGTAAATTTATGTTTGATGAAATTGGACTAGGGTTTGCATGAAAGATATTGGGTAAAATATAATTGTTGCTAATTGTTGTCTTTGAAATTGTTTATTGAAATCAACAAATATGTATTTTAATTATTTATGGATAAATGGGCCATTAATTAATTTTCCCCTACCATGGTGTGTTTGTATGCTTCATGTAATTATATTTGATTTATATTCATATATATCTGAAGTATATACAATTATTCTCAAGTAATTATTAATTTGATCCATTTTTATATATATCTGAATAAGTAGTCCTTTACTGTTTTTGTTGTTGTTGTTGTAAAAGATGGAGTACAGGAACTCTTTGATGTATGGTTCGTTAAGGTTCAAGGCAGGTTTCCGTGAAGAGGTGGATAAATTTATTGAAGCCGTAGAGAAGCATGCAACGACGTTGACTAAGAATAAGGATATAATTATTTGTCCCTGTAAAGATTGCAAGAACCGTATGACATGGACAGATGTGACTATCATCAGATCATATTTGATTATGCGAGGATTTGTTGAGGACTACATAGTGTGGATTCATCATGGTGAAATAGTTATTGTTAACGACGAGGATGAGGAGGAATACGACGACGAAATCCTAGAATCCCTGTCCCAATATTCAGTAGACCTTGATGCACGAATGGATCCTGAGTTTGGCAATGAACAAGGTGGTAATGCTAGTGGTTGGGATGGTAACGACGAAGGTGGTGCCAATAATGATGGTGGAGCACATGTCGGGGATGAAGATGATTTGGAAGACATGATTCAAGCCCTTGGACCAAAGATTTTACTAAAGAGCCCAAAAGGTCTAGAAAATTTAGAAAGGATGACAAAAGCATAGAAGGAGACTGTGTATGGTGTTGAAAAGGGTGTCTGACACATTGGACATTGCTACGTTTTGTGCTTGAGCTACTCATCCTGAAGGCTAAGTACGGCTGGTCAGACCATAGTTTCAATGATCTATTGCGTCTCCTATCATGGGTGCTGCCACAACCAAACTCAGTTTCCGCCAACACATACCAAGCATGCCCCAACCACTGTATCATTTTTCATTGTGAAACATTCAAGTCACTGGATAAATGTCCCCAGTGTGGGGCCAGCCGATACAATAACAATGACATTTACGGTGGGGACAAAGCCTCCACAGGGAAAAAGAGAAATAAGAAGGGTACAAAAAAGGTGGTACAAGAATCTCAGTCCCCAAAGGACACTCCATTAGGCAATGATGCAAAGCAGAGAAGAATTCCTTTCTTAGTAATGTGGTACCTGCCAGTGACCAACCGCTTGAGACGTATCTTCCTAAACCCTAAAGAAGCCGCACTCATGACATGGTGGGATGATGAACGCAAGGTGGATGATGATAAGATTGCACACCCGACTGATTGTAGTCTGTGGCAAAGGATCGATGAGAAGTACAAAGAATTCAACGATGACCCAAGGAATGTATGGTTTGGCTTGAGCACCGATGGAATGAATCCCTTCAATGAGAGGATGAGCGACCACAGCACTTGGCTAGTGATCTGACCATGTACAGCATCCCAATGTGGTTGTGACAGAAGAGAAAGTACCTTCTCCTCACTATTCTTATTTCTGGCCCTAAACAACCAGGCATTGATATAGACATGTTCCTCGAGCCTTTGATACAAGAAATGGAGAGGCTATGGAGGCATGGGGAGCCGATGTACGATGCGTTCCGAAAGGAGGACTTCATATGTAGAGCAATAATATTTGTTACTACCAATGATTACCACACGCAGTTTGCTTTGTCTGGACAGATCAAAGGGAAGATGGGATGCTTGGTTTGCTTGGATGGTACTATATGGGTGTTCCTGGATAAACCCAAGAAGATAGTTTACCTAAGGAACCAGGGCTTCTTAAAGACAAGTCACAAGTACCACAGCAAATTGTTCTTTAGATTTTATGACAACACCCCAGAGATTGAAACCCCTCTAGAGAGACGTCATAACAGATAACACGTGTATAGAATGATGAAAAACATACGCATCATCTATAGAAAGAAGAATCCAGATGAGATGAACAGAGATAGAAGCACACCTCCTGTCAAAAGCATACCGTTCAAGAAACAATCGATCTTCTTTCAGTATCTGCCTTATTGGCTAGACTTGGAGGTCCCCCATGCCATTGATGCTATGCACGTGCAGAAGAATGTCTTTGAGAGTCTCATTGCTACCTTGATGGACACAGGCAAGTCAAAGGTTGGTCTAAAATCATGTAAAGACATGGTGCAGCTAAACATCATGCCACAGCTTCACCCGGTACCTGAGGCTAATGGAAAATACACTCTGCCTGCGACATGCTTCAACCTAACACCAGAAGAGAAGAGAGCTATATGCACTTTTCTGAGGGGGATCAAAGTCCCAACTGGGTTTTTAGCGAATGTGAAGAAGCTAGTGTCGATGAAGGACTTATCAATAACACACTGCAAGGTTCATGATTGTCATGTGATGTTGATAGTGTTTCTACCTATTGCAATCAGGGCTATAAAGCCAGAGTTCTTGAAAATGACCATCACCCGCATGTGCTACTTCTTTTTGAAGATCTCACAGAATACGATTGGCAAGCAAGAGCTAAGTGACCTACATGAATTTGTGGTGGAGACACAATACCAACTAGAGATGTGTTTACCTCCTGCTTTTTTGATATAATGCCACATCTCATGATTCACATGGTTCATCAGATACAGGCGATGGGCCCATGCTACTTGCATGAAATGTGGTCCTACGAGCGGTTCATGTCAGTTCTAAGATGATACGTGCATAATCGAGCATACCTAGAGGGCTCCATGATAGAGGGTTACAGTACTGAAGAAGTCATCGAGTGCTGTCAACAGTACCTAAAAGTATAAAAAGAGATTGGTAAACCTGGTTCTCGTCACAAGGGTAGACTGGCTGGAAAGGGCACCAATGGTAGAAAAGTGTTCATCGACTATGATTACAAAGAGGTGAGTCAAGCGCATTACAGTGTCTTGCAGAGTACACAACTGATGCAACCGTACTTTGATGAACACTTGGCTATCATTATGGCGGAGAGAAATGGTCGTTCAGATGATTGGGTCATGAAACAGCACAAGCAACGACTAACTACATGGTTGAAGAACCAAAACATACCGCCTAGAGACACCATAGACTCTATTACCATCAGTAGGTTGGCGGAGGGGCCATCGAGACAAGTGACATCTTGGAAAGCTTATGACATCAATGGGTATACGTACTATACCCACGCAAAGGATAGTAAATATGAGAACCAAAATAGCGGTGTTCGAATAGAAGCTCTCGATGGATTGGGGCGAAAGATCCAATACTTTGGCATCATTGAAGAGATATGGGAACTTGACTATGAAAGGGATATAACGGTGGCCCTGTTTCGATGCCACTGGATCAAACAACACCAACTGAACAAGATCGGATTGAGAGTCCTGGACCTCGAGAATCTAGGCTACCAAGATGACCTTTGGGTGCTCGCTTCACGTGTCGCACAAGTTTTCTATATGCCTGACCCACAAAGTAACCTCCCCCGAAGAAGAAGACAAAGCACGTGGTTGTCTCCGGGAAACATCATATTATCAGAGTTGATGGCGTGGATGATGTTAAAGCTTACAATAACTACGATGAGATGCCGCTATTCACAGACTTTCCTAAGAAGATCAGTGTTGTGGAAAAGAACCTGCCCAAAGACATATTGCCATGGGAACGAAAAGGTGTCAAGGGAAAAGTCGTTCTAGCGGGCTAGCTAGTTGTTGAACGTGGAGTGTTTGTGTAAGTGTGTGTGTTTGTAAGACTTCATTTATGCATGTGTGTGAGACTATATATTTATGTATGTGTGTAAGACTATAGATTTACGTATGTGTGTGAGACTATATTTATGCATGTGTGTGAGACTACCCTTTGCAACATCCACTTGATTACTACTAAAACAGCTGTAACACGCAGACACTTGAAACAAGCACTTATTACTACGGCAACCTGTTCGGACTACTATTGAAACACTTAAAACAAGCACTTAACACTTTATGAAATGAAGAAATGACCAAAATATAAGTTGGAGATCTTGATGAGTTATACAACTTTGGTATTCATCACCTTTACAGCTGAAATCATTTAATGGTTGAAAATCAGGTTTGAAGTTGTCATTTTCTGAAATTCAAAATTTTAGTTGTCCAAAATTAGTTACAAAGATTGATGACCAGACTAAAATGATAGAGCATGATTTTAGAAAAATTTAGGAAAAAAACCATTACATTTGGAGTTACTATGAGGGAGAAAAACTAGTTACAATCTTTAGCCACAGATTAAAAAGAGAAATCACACTTGTTCATCATTGATCATCATGAACAGTTGTGATTTTTCTTTTTAATCTCTAGGTAAAATTTGTAACTAGTCTTTCTCCCTCACACTAACTCCAAATGTGATAATTTTTTTCCTAAAATTTTATAAAATCATACCCTATCAAGTTACTGTGTTGATTTGGTCATTCTTTTCATTTGACAAAGTTTGAGCAATTCAAATTTTCAAATTTTAAAAAATGAAAAGTTCTAACGAGATTTTCAACCATTAAATGATTTCAGATGAAAAAATGATGAATACAAAAGTTGTATAACTCATCAAGATCTACAACTTTTATTTTGGTCATTTCTTTATCTGACAAAGTGATAGTAAACATTGTTTACAAATCAATGTCTCTCGTATAGTTCATGAAACTATGAGTCATATGTGAATTTGTGAACAATGTTTACTAATACTTTGTCACATGAAGAAGTGACCAAATTAAAAGTTGTAGATAGTGATGAGTTCAACAACTTTTATGTTCACGACTTTTATAGTTGAAATCATTTAAGGATTCAAAATCTTGTTTAAAGTTACCATTTATTGAAATTCAAAATTTCAACTGTTCAAATTTAGTCAACTGAAAAGATGACCAAAATAAAAGTTGTAGATAGTGATGTGTTTAATAACTTCTATGTTCATGACTTTCTTATTTGAAACAATTTAAGGTTTTAAAATCTTATTTGAAGTTGACATTTATTGAAATTCAAAATTTAAACTGTTTAAATTTGGTCAAATGAAAAAATGACTAAAATATAACTTGGAGATCTTGACGAGTTATACAACTTTGGTATTCATCACCTTTACAGCTGAAATTATTTAATGATTAAAAATCAGGTTTGAAGTTGTTATTTTCTGAAATTCAAAATTTTAGTTGTCCAAAATTAGTTACAAAGATAGATGACCAGACTAAAATGATAGAGCTTGATTTTAGAAAATTTTAGGAAAAAAACCATTACATTTGGAGTTAGTATGAGGGAGAAAAACTAGTTACAAGCTTTAGGCACATATTAAAAAGAGAAATCACACTTGTTCATCATTGATCATCATTAATAGTTGTGATTTTTCTTTTTAATCTCTTGATAAAATTTGTAACTAGTCTTTCTCCTTAATACTAACTCCAAATATGAAGATTTTTTTCCTAAATTTTTTTTAAATCATATCCTATCAAGTTACTATGTTAATTTGATCATTCTTTTCATTTGACAAAGTTTAAGCAATTCAAATTTTCAAATTTTAAAAAATTACAAGTTCTAACGAGATTTTCAACCATTAAATGATTTCAGATGAAAAAGTGATGAATACAAAAGTTGTATAATTCATCAAAATCTATAACTTTTATTTTGGTCATTTCTTCATCTAACAAAATGATAGTAAACATTGTTCATAAATCAACATGTCTCTCGTATAGTTCATGAAACTATGAGTCATATGTGAATTTACGAACAATGTTTACTAATACTTTATCACATAAAGAAGTGACCAAAATAAAAGTTGTAGATAGTGATGAGTTCAACAACTTTTATGTTCACGACTTTTATAGTTGAAATCATTTAAGGATTCAAAATCTTGTTTGAAGTTATCATTTATTGAATTCAAAATTTTAACTGTTCAAATTTGGTCAAATGAAAAGATGACCAAAATAAAAGTTGTGATAGTGATGTGTTCAACAACTTCTATGTTCATGACTTTCTTATTTGAAACAATTTAAGGTTTTCAAAATCTTATTTAACGTTGACATTTATTGAAATTTAAAATTTGAACTGTTCAAATTTGGTTAAATGAAAAGATGACTAAAATATAAGTTGGAGATCTTAACGAGTTATACAACTTTGGTATTCATCACCTTTACAGCTGAAATTATTTAATGATTGAAAATTAGGTTTGAAGTTGTTATTTTCTAAAATTCAAAATTTTAGTTGTTCAAAATTAGTTACAAAGATAGATGACCAGACTAAAATGATAGAGCATGATTTTAGAAAATTTTAGAAAAAAAACCATCACATTTAGAGTTAGTATGAGGGAGAAAAACAGTTACAAGCTTCAACCACAGATTAAAAAGAGAAATCACACTTGTTCATCATTAATCATCATGAATAGTTGTGATTTTTCTTTTAAATCTCTGGGTAAAATTTGTAACTAGTCTTTCTGCATCATACTAACTCCAAATGTAATGATTTTTTTCTAAAATTTTCTAAAATCATGCCCTATCAAGTTACTGTATTGATTTGGTCATTCTTTTCATTTGACAAAGTTTGAACAATTCAAATTTACAAATTTTAAAAAAATGACAAGTTCTAACAAGATTTTCAACCATTAAATGATTTCAGCTGAAAAGTGATGAATACCAAAGTTGTATAACTCATCAAGATCTACAACTTTTATTTTCGTCATTTCTTCATCTAATAAAGTGATAGTAAACATTGTTCACAAATCAACATGTCTCTCGTATAGTTCACGAACCTAAGAGTCATATGTGAATTTGTGAACAATGTTTACTAATATTTTGTCACACAAAGAAGTGACCAAAATAAAAGTTGTAAATAGTGTTGAGTTCAATAGCTTTTATGTTCACGACTTTTATAGTTGAAATTATTTAAGGTTTCAAAATCTTGTTTGAAGTTGCCATTTATTAAAATTCAAAATTTCAACTGTTTAAATTTGGTCAAATAAAAAGATGACCAAAATAAAAGTTGTAGATAGTGATGAGTTCTACAACTTTGGTATTCATGAGTTTTTCAGCTGAAATCATTTACTCTTTCAAAATATTTTGTCAGGTTGAAATTGTTTGAATTTCAAATTTTGAATCGTTCAAACAAAGTCACATGACAAGATGACCAAAATAAAAGTTATACATATTGATGAGTTATACAACTTTTATGTTTATAACATTTTTATTTTAGATCATTTAATGTCCTAACATTATAGTCGAAGTTTTAAAATTCAAAATTTTAATTTTTGAATTTTTTTTGTTTTCTATATTATTTTGACTACAATTGTTTTTTTATATATTCGTGCATATATAGAATAATATAAAATATTATATACATTTACTTTGTGTTTTTGTGATATAAAAAATACATAATTAATAATTTAATAAAATGAAAAATACAGAAAATATTTGTAGAGGCGGCTAGATCAGAAACCGTCCCTACAAATGCATTTGTAGGGGCGGCTAGATCAGAAACCGCCCCTACAAGCCGTCCTAGGTATATAAGCAGGGGCGCTCGGGTGAACAAGTGTTGGGAGCTCTCTTCTTCCTCCCGACACCGTTAGGCTATCCAACTTTTTCCCCGGCACCCCCGCTGCTCCCTCTAGGGTTTTAGAGCCTGAGCGCCTCGCTCCGCACCGTCAGCTCCACTGCCCTCCCCCACCTGGACTCAATCTCACTCTCCACCGTCGAGGGAGAGGCGAGGTCCAAGCCGGCAGATCGACAGCGGCTCCCTTGCCCCAACCCCGGTGTCCCCACAACCCCAGCCTCGGCGCCCCCACTGCTCCCAGCTCGACCGCTCCAACGCTGCCTCTGTGCTTTCTCCTGTTGCTTCGGTAAGGACTCCGCTGTCACACCCCAAAATTTCCAATTTTAGGTTGTGCAAAGAAAACACTAAATAAAATGAATTATTTTAATATTTGGATAAAATTTATCAAGTTTAGTTTGAGCTAGCGCAAATTTAGTTTTAGGAAAAATGTGAATTTTCAAAGTTTTCTAATTTTGACGGGATCTTGGATGACGTGATGTTTGCTTATTGCTTCTTTGTGTGTTGAGAGTGAGCAAAGTCTTTAAAACGCGTTAGTAGGTCGATTTTCCTTCTCTGGCACGTCTTTATCTTTTTCTATAATTAAATTCTTTGTTTCTCTCTTAAGTTCTCGTTGGGAGCTTCCTAAAATATTTTTTTACGCAAATCACTCCTTGCAGTTTCTTGTCCGTCAATCAATCTCTACAAACTTCTCGGGAATTTTTCCAGCTTTATCTGGAACTCGTTCCTACTTGTCTGCGAGCATAATTTAATTTTTAGATGCTCTAAATTATCTTATCCTGGGCTCCAAATACTTTATTTGAGTTCCTCATGTTCCATAATGTCTATGGGAATTTTTCCTGAATTTTCAGGGCTTTTAGAGTACGTTTCGTGGCTTAAATAATAATTCTAGACTTTTCTAGAATTATTTTATCTACTAAATTAATTAATTCCGAAAATAATAAATCTCTCATTTTTCCCGTCGCTCAAAGTCCATGTGCAATAATCCTAATAAATCCTAAAGGCACATGTCTTTATTTACTAATGGGTTTTAATGTTTATTTACCCCATTAGTGCAGGCGGATGGTACAACGTCAATTAGTATCATATCGTTAGTTGACGTGGATGTGAGGAGTTTTTCTTCCTATATATATCTACCAACCCTTTGGGCAAAGTACACCAAAACTACCGTAAGAGAGCCTCTAGTTTGGAAAATCCCTCGTATAGTAAATTTGATTTTTCTCCTCCTTCTCTCGCCGTCGCCGTCGCCGCCGCGCTGCCCAGCCCGGCGCTGCGCCGCTGCCGGCCGGCTAGCAGAGCTTCGCCGAGCTACCACTGCACGTCGTTGTCGCCCACGGGCGCATGGAGTCTGGCTGTCCGTCAAAGATGTGGCGGTCACCATCGTTCTATCTGTAGCAGCTACATCTCCTGCCGCAGTCCGTGCTTCATCGAGAGCCATCATCAATCTCCGAGACGGTTATGTGGACGTCTCGCCTCCGTCGATGAGAAATCCAGCATACAGTTCCTTCGTCTCTCCTCTATATGATCTGCACAGCTCACTAGGTCGTGCAATCTTGCAGGTTCTGTTCCATAATTAAGCTAGGTTGGACAGCATGCAAGCGTGTTGCTCCGGCCTTGTTTGTCCGAAGGTCCGATGCAATCTGAGGTCGCAGTTTGCTGCCGAGCCACATGGTACGATAACCATATCCACCTTTTGTCCGTGCATCTGTGCCTATCGACCCAATCATCATCTGTGTTCCATCTGATGCGCCTCTGCATGCCTCCGTCAAGCTGCCAAGGCGGGCCATGCACCTGCAGTCCATCTGCTTGCAGTCTTGAAGTCCAGCAAGCAAGCAAGCTCGTCATTCACCTGAAAGCAAACAAGGGCCATGCGTGTGTACACACAAGCAAGTAAATCCCCCCATGCACTGCAGTAGTAGAGCCCAGCTGAGTCTCTCTCTCTGTGAGGTCCTGTACGTGGATGGATGGAGGTAGAAGATGCCGATAATTATGAAATTGCCACTGGTTAGTAACCTTCGCCGTTTATCCATTTTAATTCCGTTTTAAGTGGTTCAAGTTGCGTTAGATTCGTGTCGCCGAGATCTACGCAGTAGAGTTATTAGTTTCTATGTCACATGTTTATGAATTTATTTTAGTAAAATATTAATTGTGTTTATAATTAGTTAATCGTTGTTTAATTAATGTCGATTTAGGTTTTTGATTTCGATTCGATTGCGTGAGTTTCATCGCAACGTGTGATGCGTGTTCATGACGATGTGTTCCATGTTACCTTATTACGCATTCATAATTAAATATTAATTTGATTAACATTTATTTAATAGTCTTTTTAATTAAAATCAATGTAGTTTTTAATTATGTTCCCGATCTACGCTGGTTTTGTACTATGCTAGGCAATGACGATGTTATATACCATGTCCCGTGTTTATAGTTTTCAACACAAATGTTAATTGGATTAATATTATTGCTTACACCGTTTTCCGAATTAAAAGCTAATTAGTGTTGTAACTTCGTTCTTGTTGAGTTGCGACCGTGCCGACCATAAGATATGTGTTAGCAGCGATGTTTAACCTATCTCACATCTTTGAAAATTTATATGTTAAATATTAATTTGATTATTGCTTTATGTAATCCAGATTTTAATTCAAAGTAACGTAGGGTTTAACATTCGCCTTTTCATATGATAATGTTAATTTGATTAATATTGACATAAATGTATTTTAAATCATAATTTGCTTAGCTTAAACACGTCGCACATGATAAATTGAATAGATACTCTCACATGTTTATTTCCTATGCAAAGTAAAGTTTAAATGGCTTAAATAATATGAGATATGTTGGTAAATAAAATATGACTAGTTTAATCCGGCTTCTAAAATAAAATGTGAATTTATGTAATCTAAATTAACATGCTTCATATGGTTTTGCTAAATTAAAACAAATCAAGCATGTAGGCTTTTCTTTAGTTTTATAATATAAATTTCTTGGTAGTCGTTCCTTTCAACGGTAGTTCTGTTCTCGGCGTTTCTTGTGATCTTGTGACCATAGTGACGAGCTCTCTTTTAGTATGTTGTTCTCTCGTGTGGTGAATTGTTCTTAGTTGCTTTTATTTGTTGCTTGTATGTTTGCCTATGTGTGGTGCTTGCTATGAGTAGAATGAGAACCGTTTGTGAGCGCTGAAGATCAGAAGGTGGTGATGACGAGAAGCAAAGTAAGAGGAAGTTTGATCAAGTGTAAAGGCAAGTATAGCATGAGACCATCCTTGTTTCCTATTCACTTTAATTCATTAAATTCATGTTGCATGTGTCACCTTGATAGGAATTCCCTAGAAATTGAACTTTTATCTTGTCACCTACGAGTTATGCATTGGGTAGCTTTGCTAGTGTTCAATTAAACCATGATCTTGTAACTCGACTAATGGTATATGCAATAAACATTAAAATATGACTTTTTAGCAACTTGAAAATAGGGGGCTGGAGTATTTAGCTACTTTCTAAATGCTTCAGATTCCTCTCTCTAAGGACTTATCTATAAGTGATCATCCAGGACTTACAGTACAGCTGTGAGGGCTACATGGCTATGGCTTTAGCTCAGTATGAGGACCTTTTCTACCTTGTTAGAGGTTACCTTTATGGCGCAAGAGGGGTGTGTTCCGGGTTGGATATAGTGCGGTCTCTGTCCGTCAGTGTATAGGTTGCACGTCATTGTGCCTGTCGGAAGGGGAGCCCTACATTCGCAGGCCACAGAAACCTAGCGGCCCTAACTTGTTAGACGGACCTTTCAAAGGCTTCATGGTGAACCCTGCCGACCTTCCTTGGTAGTGGGTTAAGAGGCTCGCGACCTCGGACGAAAGGGTAAATCACGACTCATAGTGAAAGTGTACAACCTCTGCAGAGTGTAAAACTGGTATATTAGCCGTGCTCACGGTCACGAGCGGCCTTGGAACATTTACGGAATAGACGAACACTAAGTATTACCTGTTTATGCTATTCATTATTCATGTTTACATTGATCATGTGTTTTGCTTTGGGAATTGAAACAACTTGATGCTACTCTTATGTTAAAATTGTGACAACTAAAAGCTGAACATTGTTAAACCTGTGTCAAGCCTTTTGAGCCTCATGAATCCCGCATTATATTTGTTGAGTACGACATGTGCTCACCCTTGCTATTTCCCCACACACCCAGACTTTAGTAAAAGTGGGTCAGAAGATTGGTGAAGACAACGAAGGAGTTCTCAGGATACTATCAGAAGTGTTGGCATACGTAGCCCCCAGTCAGCCGTTCCTGTGAAGAATGGAGCCTAAAGATTAGCTACCGTTCTGTGATACTCTGATGTAAGTATTAAATACGAGTATATTTCGTTATATAATAAAGCATTGTCTCTTGATACTATTGTAATTTGTCGCTATATGTGTGATTTGACTTCCTGGGCACACATATAGTTAGAATTCAGTTTTATCTTTAAAACTGGGTGTGACATCCGCATACTCCCTCTCTGGGTATTTTATTTTTGTGCATTTGTATTGCAGGATTGGTTATTTTTTTATCGGATACTCGCTCGTCGACTCTTGGTTATGATTTTCTTTATCACCTCCTGGTTTAGTGTTTCTGCTTTTCTGATGAAGCTAGGCTCAAAACCTTGCATTGAGGTGCACATAGCTCAGTTCTCAAGTGCATACGACTCTAGCCGTTTACCAAAGTTACTGCCCCTGAACAATGCCCACCAGTGGGGAGGCTTCCTGGTCAGTAATAATGAATTTTTGACTGATCTTAACTCAAATGCCAATTTTGGTTGAGTCCGGCTAAGAATCGAGAACCTAGAACATAGGGTCGTTCCAATAGTTCCATGTGATGTTAGTCCAAGCATACTATTGCAATCATTGCTTAGCGATCGAAACACCGAATCGCTATCTGATTCATTAACCTTGTATGGTTGTGCTCAGAGTTCCACCACATAGCAAACTTTCAGCTAACTCCCTGATTAAAACTTTGATAAACTATCTCTTATCAAATCATTATCATATTTAATCCCACAGATGACTTGTATTTGCTTGCTTAGTTGTTCATGAAAGTTTGGCATGTCGATTACACTTTGGCAACTTTCAATGTACTAGTGTTACCAAAGTTTATGATCCATGTCCTGGATTAGTGGTGGAAAATGATCCATGTCACGAAAATATACTTTGTCCTAGTCCTCGGACATCATCCACTTTAAGCTAAGACACATCCTATCGATTTATGGCACCTATTGTTTATTTGCACTGCAATGGCACACCAAAAATAAAATACAAACAAAATATCGATGCAATATTGCAAGCGAGAGGATGTAAATACAAATCTGGCTAACTTTTAATGGTATCCCTCTTCATTCCACCAAAGTTTGTTGTGTTACCTATAGTGCCTCTAAATTCAGCTTTTGAGATGCTTAGGACAGATTAATCTATATTCTTTTGGAATTCAATTAGTATAAGATAAGACTTGAAGGTAGAAGCAAGCAAAAGTCATAGAACAGGTGTTATGTGATCTATACAGCATAAGTCTTTTAAAGAATTACCTTTGTGGGATCTACATCTCTGTCAAATCAAATGGTTGAACATGCATGTAAGAAAATATTGAGAAGTCTGCGCTACCTAGAATAGAATCATGTTCATATCGTTGTCTTATGGTCATAGAATTAAAAATGTCACCGCACATTATCTTCCTAAGCATTGCAATGTTTCCAAACACCCCTATCCAAAGGGTTCCTGATTGATCTCTTCATGTGCCATATAATTATTTAAGTTGACAGTTTAACACTCTATACTTTGCTTGCTTCTTTGATGTACCAAAGCTTTATTTCTATACTGTAAGATTTTATTCCGAGGTTACTCATATTTCTATTTTCTCACCATTCAGCTGCTGGCCCACCTTCACCTACCGAACATTTGCGTGAAGTATTCTATAGAATGGGCCTGAATGACAAGGTGTGAAGTGTGAACTGAATGCTGTGTTTAAATTAGACTTGGCATAATTCTATATTTGCTAGTCACAACTATTTTGTGTTTAAATTAGACTTGGCATAATGCTTTAGCAGCAGTGATTTTTTGCTGCGTCTTGGGATGGGGTGACTGGTGTCAGGTTAGTTCCCCCCACTGTTGCCTGATGCATCTGTTGTTTTTTGCTCTGTGCTGGTGTACAATGATTCCTACTGCATTAGAACTAATAAAATTTCCTGGATACTCTTCTGGATTTCTCACTAGCAATTTTTTTTCCTGCTTTCTAGTCTATCTATATGGCTGTATCTTGAAGTGTTCCTCTCACTGTATTGTTCTCTTTAGCATTTTTGAGTAATAAGTTAAAAAGATTAATGCAAGTTTTTTTATGAGATGGTCTGAGAAAAATCTAAGCTTTCCTCACAATAGCTCTAGGTTGTTAGCTTATGACAGCCCCTGACTTTTATTTTAGGGCATATATGAAACTTCACTCTGAAATAATTGTGTATGCTAACCATTCCTCTGAAATAATTGTATATGAAACTTCACCGGTTCATGATATGAAATTACAATCCTTGTTTCATTGTTAGTGCCAGTTTAAGCTATGTGTTGCTAAATTGAACAAGCTATGCAGGTACATTGTTAGTGCTAGTTTAGGCACTTTCATTTTTCTTGTCTGAACTGCAGCTCGATTCTAGTCCTGTGTTTTGTTTCAGTTCAGAGCAAGCAGCCTACTATTGTCCATTCAGCAATAGCTTGTTCGGCACAACTGAACTTCCTTGTTTTGTTCTGATCTAAATTCTTGACAGCAACCTGGTGCTCATCTGCTAGTGTGTTTGTGTTATCATGGAACGTTAGTACATTTGTGTTCATGTAAGCTAGTACTGATAGGCCCCTCAGGCTTCTGGGTTTTTGGCATCTAAATATATATACCGAACAGTTTAGTTTTGTCGGTGCATGTGTTCATATACCGAGCAGTCTTGTTCAGAGCTGAGTTTCTATCTTGTTTCTATTTGTCAGGGCAAACATTGATATTGGTGCTACATAGACAGCAGTACCATTATTTTGATATTTGTTATTTTCCTACTCGCTAAGACAGTTGAGTCACTGTCATGTTTCTAATAGCCACCATAAACTTTGATATTTAGTAATTGTATATTCTGGTTCCCAATTGATGCTTCAGTGTAATCACTGATAGTAGTATCAACCCATTTAGCTTGGTTGTGCATGGTAAAGCAGAGTTTGTTTTTTAATTATAGTGGCGTCCATACTCGTCAATCACTCAATCTAATATTTTGCATGCTAAATCTCAAACAAGTGCTTGCTAAATCTCTCCGACTAATAAGGGCATGATGCTTTTGCAGGAGTGATTTTCTGCTGCGTCTTGGGACAGGGTGACTGGTGTGAGGTTAGTTCCCCCCATTGTTGCCTAATGCATCTGTTGTTTTTTGCTCTGTGCTGGCGTACAATGATTCCTGCTGCATTAGAACTAATGAAATTTCCTGGATACTCTTCTGGATTTCTCACTAGCAGTTTTTTTCTCCTGCTTTCTAGTCTATCTGTATGGCTGTATCTTGAAGTGTTCCTCTCACTGTATTGTTCTCTTTAGCATTTTTTATTAATAAGTTAAAAGATTAATGCAAGTTTTTTCATGAGATGGTCTGAGAAAAATCTAAGCTTTCCTCACAATAGCTCTTTGTTAGCTTATGACAGCCCCTGACTTTTATTTTTGGGCATATATGAAACTTCACTCCGAAATAATTGTGTATGCTAACCATTCCTCTGAAATAATTGTGTATGAAACTTCACCGGTTCATGATATGAAATTGCAATCCTTGTTTCATTGTTAGTGCTAGTTTAAGCTATGTGTTCCTAAATTGAACAGGCTATGCAGGTACATTGTTAGTGCTAGTTTAGGCACATTCATTTTTCGTGTCTGAACTACAGCTCGATTCTAGTCTTGTGTTCTGTTTCAGTTCAGAGCAAGCAGCCTACTATTGTCCATTCAGCAATAGCTTGTTTTGCACAACTAAACTTCCTTTTTTGTTCTGATCTGAATTCTTGACAGCAACCTGATGCTCATCTGCTACTGTGTTTGTGTTATCATGGAACGTTAGTACATTTGTGTTCATGTAAGCTAGTACTGATAGGCCCCTCAGGCTTCTAGGCTTCTGGCGTCTAAATATATATACTGAGTAGTTTAGTTTTGTGGGTGCATGTGTTCATATACCGAGCAGTCTTGTTCAGAGCTGAGTTTCTATCTTATTTCTATTTGTCATGGTAAATGTAACAACCCAAAAATCCACACACCAAAAATCACAACTATAAATTTTTTTCTTACAAAAAAAAACTTCCATGTGATGATGAGTGTCATGTAAAGTAACCCAACCCAGGAGTTGCATTAGAAATAACCCAACCTAGGTCAACACATAAGCATAGCATGTCATATGTTGATTATGGTTATTTAATTTCTATCAGATAGATGTTGCATACATGTTAACTTAAATTGTGATTTGGATTCTCATTGCTTTATGTTATGCTTAACAATTCCATAAAGTTATTATTAAACAAAATTCCCTAAACTCCAATGAACAAGTTACCTCAGTTTTAAATTCGAATTCTAAACCAAATTTGAATTTAAACAATGGAAAGGAAATGAGAAATAGAAAGAAAAGAAGAAAGGGAGAAGAAGGCCTCACAGCCCAGCCGCTCGGCCCAGCCAGCCCAGTGCGCGCACGCAGGCCCAGGCTACCGCGGCCGCCCGCGCGCCCAGCCCCGCCAGCTGCCGCTGCCACTTGGGCCCACGCGTTAGCCGCGCGCTGTTCACCCGCACACCCCTCTTCCCTTCGCTGCAGTCACTGCCAGCAGACCCCGCCCGTCAACCATCCCCTGCTCATCTTCCCCACGCCGCGCCCAATCGTCAGCCGACCGAAGGCCGACAGCGAGTGCAGAGCGGGCCAGGGGGTCACGCCCGAGCCATGGCCTTGCCCCCCCTTGGCGCCGCGCCCACGCAACCCCTCCTGATCGTAGGATGCAAGCAAGCGCCGCGATTGCCCTTGATCCCTGTCCGCTAATCACCGAGCTCCATGGCTAAGCTCGGCTATAAAGGCCACGGTCCCCGGAGCCCTAGCGCTCGTCCCGTTGCCCGCCGCCACCTCGGTGGCCATCCACTACGCACCCAAACCTAGAGAGAAGAGGGAGAAGAGGAAGAAGGGGGGAAGAACGCCGAAGCCACCGTGGGGGAGGAGATCGCCGGAGTCGGGAGTGACGCCGTCGGCTACATCACCGATGTGGGTCGGCACGGCACTGCACGGCTTCTGGAGCTACACGGCCTCGAATTGACACTGCACCGCCATCCTATCTCCCACAACACCTACGGTGAGCCTTCCGATCCCTCTCTGCCGTCGAACCTCACCGTCGGCCATGGCGCTCCACACCTGGAAGCGCGTAGGCCAGTGCCTTGCCTCAGCCACTTGGAACACATGCACCCACGTGCACACCGAGATCACTGTGACACCCCACCGGAGCCCATAGCGCACCAGCGTGCGCATCGCCGTCGACGCCGCTGCCATGGCGCACCAGACCACCTTCGAGCATTAGACCACCGTGCCGAGCACCAGACCACCGGTCCGAGCACGCGACCACCGGTCCGAGCACCAGACCACCGTGCCGAGCACCAGACCACCGGTTCGAGCACCCGACCACCGGTCAGAGCACCGACCACCGTGGCCAGTACTGCTGGGAGCGCCTGGCGCCTCCTTGACTCACCCATCCCGTTCGCTGAAGCCGCGAGTAACTCACGCGCACGCCGTGACCACCCCGCTGGAGTCCCGTGGTTCACCCGCGTGCCTCGCCGTCGTCTTCACCGTCGCCGTGATGTCCCCATCGACCACAGGAGAACCGAGCCTCGCCTTGAGTCTGGATGACCTCGCCGCATTTCCACGAATCCGTAGAAGCGTGCATGCCCCGCAGAGACGTTTTACCATGACCGTAGACACCTCATCGATACCGCCGTCGAGCTCGAAAGGGCGCCGCCGTGGCCAAAGCCACCGGAGGCCCTGGAGGACCCCTCGACCTGCCCAACATGCCCGTTGGGGCGTTGTGTCGCCCACGCGCACCATAGAACCGGCCTATGCCGCAGCCTCACGCCATTCCCGCACGCCGGTGGAGCTCGAGCCGCCGCTCGCCGTGGCCAACACCTTGGGGAAGCTCTGGTCGCCACCTTGACCCCACTGACACAGTCGCCGTGGCCCAGGGAAGCTTTTCCCCTCCCCAATCTGACACCAGCGCCACCGCGGGGGCTCACCGTGAGCTCGCCGCCGGCAGGAGCACCGCCGTGGTAAGAAACAGGGGAACACCTCCCCTCGCGGGCCACATGCCCATGCACCCGGTGCACGTGGACCACAGAGAGAGAGGAGAGGGAAGGACTTGGTCCACCATGGACCCTGCCTTAGGTCCATGGACCGTGAACTTGCGTCCACCGTGGACCACAGCCTAGTAAGAGCCCACGACTACGACGTGGCAGAGCCACAGCACGCCACATGTCCGGGCCGGCCCCGCCCAGACCGGCCCTACCCGAAGCCCAATCGGCCCGATTGAGACCCAGCCCGTGTGTGACCGTTGACCGATCAATGTTGACCATTGACCTGGCCCCACATGCTAGCGACACAGTATTTCTGGACCCACACGTCAGATGGTGACGTCATGCTGATGTCACGCGGGATCCACACATCGAAAGCCAGCGCAGCCGGGGTGACGTCATGCTGACGTCACGCTGACATCAGCTGCTGACGTCAGCAGCCCAGGCCCCACATGTCAGTGACCTTGACTGTTGACCATTGACCGTTGACTAACGTTGACCGACGTTGACTTGACCGGACCCACCTGTCGGTGAGCATGACGTTGCTGACGTCATGCTAACGTCAGCTAGACCCCACCTGTCAGCTCGGAACCGTGATGCTGACGTCATGCTGACGTCAGCAAGCCACGTGGACCAACCATAGCGTGACACGTGTCAGCCCAGGATTAATTCAGCCTTTTTCATTTTTAGAAATGGAATTAATCTTCGGAAATTCATAACTAATTCATACGACCTCGGAAAAATACGAAACCAGAACCAAAATTCATCTAAAATTGAGCTCTACGCAATGGACCCATGTTTGAGTGCATTTGGCTCTTTTGAATTTTCATTGCTTCTTTGTGCTATTCTATAGACGTCGCTAATGTGACTATAATGTGATCGTTTGCAGACTCAGAGGAGAACCGGACGGACGAGGATCGTGAGTACCGTGAGGAGTACGGAGACGACTACACTAAAGGTGCCACATCCCACCCAATCTCGTAGCACCTATTACGCATGGCTAAAGTAGAAATGCTAGTGCTTACTTTATTGTCTTATCACACTATGGTAGGACTTGCATGGTAGTATGCTTTCTTGATGGCCTTTACCTTGACGCAACCTTACCCCTGCTCACCCTGCTGTTAGGCTAGTCACACGCTTGCTATTATATTTCATTGCTTATTACTTCTACTATGCTTACACTACATTGATGCGTGGTGGAAACTGGTGATTGGGGAGAGTGCTGCGTGTGTGACTTGGGTGCGTGGAGGGTGAGGGTTGTGTCGACCAAGTTGGAGTATACGACGAGCCTAGGGCAAGTCTTGCCGTGGGGTGCTACCTAGGCACCCCTGGAATGGATACCTGTGGTGGGTAAATGGTATATGAGGTGGCCTTGGGTGTGATCCTGTGATGGGAGGAGCCCGGGGTGGAGGTGCTGTGGTGGCACGGTAAATGGAAACCCTGATGAAGACATTCTGGCTTGGTCATCCCTAAGGACTTACTAGTACTCAGATTCACCAGGAAGCCTTACGTACCACTCGCCCTATATGGTGAGGGAGTTGGCCTATCGACTGAGCGATGGTATGGCTGTGGTATGGTGATGGTGTGGAGATGGTGGTTTATCGATCCCAGGATCGAAACCTGGCTCTGGAATGGGAATGGGGTGGAATGTGTGTGAGTGGTGTTAAAACTTGACCAAACCATTATTATGAACTTGATATGCTAATACATAGGAAACCCCAGCTTTATAGGTTCCTCTTGATTATATCCAACTTGCATCCAATTTCCACAAAGCAATGCTCATAGGGTTGGGAGTGGCCAGTACAAATCATACTGATAAATTTGGGCACACAGGTTCTGCTGAGGAGTATAGCTCCGAGGAGTTTGACGGTTGAGGGGTTCATTCCTATGCTCGAGTTTGGCGATCTTATCTTCAAGCTGTTCTGAATGAATGCTACTTTTGATTCCGCCAATGCGGCGATGTAATAAATTATGTAATTCTGCACTATTGTACTCTGATATTATCGATGTATGGATGTGATATTCGACTGGAATTTAGGTAATATGATCTACAACGGTCTTATTACACTTTGACTCTGTGGATTTCCCTTCGTGGAAATTGGGGTTGTTTCAGTTGGTATCAGAGCCATACTTGACCATAGGACGAAACCCTTAGAAATGGACGATAGAATAGGACGTGGACAACCCTTCTTTCGGTTATATACCAACCCTGCATTTACTTTTATGCAAGGCTTATCTATTTATTGACCTGCTAACACATGTTCCTTAAAACATACAGATGGCAACGAACGTTGAATGGCCGCCTCTAGGACCGCTACCTCTAGACCACGCCAAGCTTACCTTTGACCTACGTGAGCTCGAGGGTTTTGCACAGACCCTCTGCTGAGTTCTCGTCATGTTAGGAGTCCCTGACGAGCTTGTCAAGGTCACCTGTACCGGGAAGTCAACTCAGGGAGGAGGAATCGAAGGACCAGTTGTCACCTCAGTCGAGTTCCCAGCTAGCACCACCTTACCGACTGTCCCAGCTTCCACCGAGTTGACCATAGAGGACACAGTTGAGGAGGGACTACGAGCTGTCTCACACAAGGCACTTCGCAGAGTGATGAGGGATCACTACGAGCACCTGAAGACGACAGAGTTTCGTCTACTTCCCCAGGCCCTCGACCTCAACCTTACCCCTAGTGAGTAGAGTTTCGCAGCCGGCAGAGTTATCCTTGCAGAGGAGGACAAATGCCTTCGTGTCTCAGCTATTCACCTACTAGAGCAGGACAGGTACGTGACCCAGCTTGAGCAGAAGAGACGTCAGGACCGGGCTCTTCTGTGGGGGTGCCAGGAGCGGGACTCGTAGGGAGCACTGGAGCGAGCTAGTCTGCTTGAGGCAGTTGCCAAGCTACAGGACGAGCTCAACCGTCGTGAGGAAGTCCACAGAGCCGAGGTCGCTGACTTACAAGACAAAGCAGCCGACCTAGGCAACAGGAACTGCTATCTCGACAGCAAGGTCTTGGAGTTGCAGAGGGAGTTGGACGACAAGAAGGCTGAGTTCAACTGTAGAGGAGACCGAGAGAGGTCCAAGGGGATTGATATGCTGAAAATCCAATCTCGGAACAAGACCCTGACCCAGGAGCTGGAGGAGATCAGGAAGAAGGCCGTTCGCAACCAGGGTCACCTGATCAAGGCACTCAGGCAGACCAAGTACCTATAGGACAAGTGTGAGATGACATGGTAGGCTTGGCAGAAGTCTGACAAGAAGCGCCTCAGGGAGATGAAGGGTATGTGGGATCAGCTACCCAAGGAGATTCGCAGCAAGACGAGGCCTAGGATGGAGGAGTTTGAGTTAGCCCCAACTCGCCTCAACCTAGACGCCTGCCCTACCATACCTGGAGCTAAGCCTACTGAGGAGCTCGCCGAGGCCTTGAAGTACGTGTCCCGACTTCACAAGTCTGACGAGGAGATCGAGATCGAGAACAGTCGTATCCCAGCTGCGGTGTACGAGTTAGAGTAGATGACCCTGCGTGGTCATGAGATATGTCAGTAGCTTCCATGAGTTGTACTCCATGATGTACCCCTTATGAGATGTATTATGAGACACTATGCATAGTACGATTCTCGCACGTCTTCAAGTGTAGCTACTGGAGATGATGCCATGTAATAAAACCCATGTAATGAATGATTTGGATCTTATTGCATCTTATGGATCTTATTGCTTCTTTGTAATGAGTGTTGGATAGTATAATGATTTTCTTTAAATTGTCGAAATCATATAATCATAATCGAATTATAAGCACTTATGGCACGAGCACTAAAACTCTTATGGTCCGTGTTGCAGATGCCGAACCGCCGATCTGCTCGCCTAATGAACCGTGGACGTGTGCCCATCCCCGAACCAGCTAAACCCAACGGGGGCCGTGGTGGCAACAACCGTGGCCGTGGCCGTGGCCATGGACGCGGAGGGATACCCTTCAACCTAGAGAATACCCCGCCACCTATTGAGGAGAACATTCCACCACCACCACCACCAAACCTAGCAGAAGTGATGGCACAGCAGACCTAGCTTCTTGCAGCACTTGTTGAAGGAGCAAACCGTCGCCAGGGAGGTCAGCAGAATGACTTCCAAAGGAAGCTAGAAGGATTTCTGAAGCTGAGGCCACCCACCTATGATGGCACCGATCCTGACCCGCTTGTAGCTGATGACTGGCTCAAAGAGATGGAGAAGAAGCTTGACCTCACTACTTTCACCGACGATGAGTGTGTTGGAGCTGCCACACACCAGCTCACAGGTGCAGCACGCGCCTGGTGGGACAGTTTCAGTGATTCCCATGAGGACCCTGCCAATATCTCGTGGGATGAGTTCACCGAAGCATTCACTGAGTACCACATTCCCAAGGGTATTATGGAGGCCAAGGCCGAGGAGTTCCGCAACATCAAGATGGGAAAGGATACGATGACTGAGTACACTACTCGTTTCACCAACCTTCTGCGCTATGCACCATCCTATGTTGTGAACTCTGAGAAGGAAAAGCTGTACTATTACCGCAAGGGACTTAACCCGCACATCAAGCTGAAGTTTGGCGGTATTGAGAGTAACACACTGCGTGCTCTGGTGGATCGCTACATCTAGATTGAGAAAGACCGTGCTGAAGCTGGAGAAGAGTACAGGGAGAGAAAGCGTAAGCCTGAGGATTCCTTCCGTGGTCGTGATCGCAAGAGGTTCCGCAGAGATGCTCTTGCCACAACAGGGATGATAACCCTGGATCGAGTAGGGGAAGTGGAGGCTACACCACCAAATACTCCCGCCCAGCTTAGGATCGTTACACCAGGGACTGTTATGCTCAGGACCGCAACACTCAGGATCGTTTCAACCGTCCCCGTACTGTGAATGACCGCCCAGCACAGAACCTCTCCGCACCAGGTACTGGAAACTGGAAGGCACCCACGCCAACCCCTACAGGCGGTGCGCCTTTCACCTACTTCGCTTGTGGCCAACCGGGTCACAAAGCCGCTGAATGTCCTCAAAACTCAGCTGCTCAGAAGTCTCAGTTCAAGGGATCTGCTACCCGTGGACGTCTCAACCATTTGGACGCTGAGGAAGCACAGACTGCCCCTGACGTGGTGTATGGTATGTTTTTAGTTAATGGCAATACTGCATCAGTTCTATTTGATTCTGGAGCAACTTGTTCATACATATCATCCAAGTTTGCACGAGAGCATGATCTACCTGTAACCCCACATGAAAAGCCTATCATCACCAGCTCACCTTTAGGAGACCTAAAATGCACCCACATCTGTAAGGGAGTGAGTCTTACCATTGAGGGTCTTACCTTTAAAGCCGACCTAACCCTGTTACCTTCCACAAACCTAGATGTTATCTTAGGTATGGATTGGCTAACAATTCACCGAGGTATCATATCATGTTCACCTAGATACATCCAAGTGACCCATCCATCAGGCCAAATTATTAGATGTGAACCCCAGTCTAGAAAGTCCACCTCTATCCTATGTGCCCTTAAAGCAAGTTCAGAATCACAAGGAGAGGAAAAGACAGTTCATGATGTGCCTGTGGTCAGAGACTATCCCGATGTATTCCCTAAAGAGTTACCGGGTATGCCACCAGACCATGATGTAGAGTTCATCATTGATCTTTTGCCGGGGACAGGACCCATTGCCAAGAGACCCTATCGCATGTCAGTAGACGAACTGGCCGAGCTCAAGAAACAGCTTGATGAGCTCATCTCAAAGGGATATATCAGACCCAGTGCTTCACCCTAGGGATCTCCTGTTCTGTTTGTTAAGAAGGATGGCTCAATGAGAATGTGTATTGATTACCGGAACTTGAACGCAGTCACCATCAAGAACAAGTACCCCCTACCGAGGATTGATGATTTGCTTGATCAGCTTAGAGGTGCCAAGTATTTCTCCAAGATTGATCTCAGATCTAGATATCATCAGATGAAGATTCGAGAGAGTGACATACCAAAGACAGCTTTCGTGACTAGGTATGGACAGTTTGAGTTCACTGTGGTATCCTTTGGACTCACGAATGCACCTGCATACTTCATGAACATGATGAATAAGGTTTTCATGGATGATCTGGATAAATTCGTGGTAGTATTCATTGATGACATCCTTGTCTATTCACCTACCACTGAAGAACACGAACATCATCTGAGAACTGTACTTGAGAGACTAGCCCAACATCAGCTCTATGCAAAGTTCAGCAAATGTGAGTTTTGGCTACAGGAAGTTGCTTTCCTAGGCCATGTATTATCAGCTGAAGGTGTTGCAGTTGACCCAGCTAAGATTGAGGCTGTGAAAGAATGGGAACAACCCTGTAATGTGACAGAAGTCAGAAGTTTCTTGGGATTGGCTGGATATTACTGCCGATTCATCAAAAACTTCTCCAAGATAGCCCGTCCGATGACCAACCTTCTGAAGAAGACCAAGGAGTTTGAATGGACGCCCGAGTGCGAACAAGGCTTCTAGGAATTGAAACAGAAGCTTACCACCACTCCTGTGTTAGCATTGCCTGATATCAGCAAGGATTTCGTGGTCTATTGTGATGCATCTCGTCAAGGACTTGGTTGTGTACTGATGCAAAATGGAAGAGTGATAGCATATGTGTCTCGACAGTTGAAAGAACACGAGAACCGTTATCCAACTCATGATCTTGAGTTAGCAGCAGTGGTGCATGCCTTGAAGATCTAGAGGCACTACTTGATAGGTAACAAGTGTGATATCTATACCGATCATAAGAGCTTAAAGTACTTTTCACTCAAGAAGATCTGAATATGAGGCAACGCCGATGGCTAGAGTTGATCAAGGACTATGACCTGGAAATTCACTATCATCCGGGAAAAGCTAATGTAGTCACAGATGCTCTCAGTCGCAAGAGTTACTGTCACACTTTGATCACTGAATCCGTACCACCTGAGCTCAAGGAAGAGATTGATGATTTCCAACTTGAGATATTACCGCATGGCTTGTTGAATGAGCTCCACATACAGTATGATCTCACAGATCGCATCTGTCAAGCTCAGAAAAAGTGTGAGGAGATTGAATATCTCCATGGTCTGATGAAACTAGGCTACAAGACCAACCACCATGAAGATGAACAAGGGACCATCTGGTTCAAGGACATAATCTGTGTACCTTCTGATCTAGCCCTACGAGAGGAAATTCTGTCAGAAGCCCATGATTCTAAGTACTGTATTCACCCTGTAATTCAAAGATGTATCAAGACTTGAAGAAACACTTTTGGTGGAAAGGCATGAAGACAGACATTGCAGGACATGTGGCATGATGTGACACCTGTAATAGAGTCAAGGCTGAACATCAAAGGCCTGCAGGATTGCTAAAGCCTCTTGACGTTCCCGAGTGGAAATAGGAGAGTATATCCATGGATTTCATAGTCGGATTGCCCCGTTCACAGAGAGGCAACGATTCCATCTGGGTGATAGTTGATCGTTTGACCAAGATTGCTCACTTTGTACCAGTGAAGACCAAGACCAACGCAGAAAAATTAGCAGATCTATATATTGAGCATATTCTCAGACTGCACGGAGCTCCCTCTAGTATTGTATCTGATCGTGGTCCCCAGTTTGTGTCCCGATTCTGGGAAGCTCTGCACAAGTCTATTGGAACTAAACTTGATTTCAGTACCGCTTACCACCCGCAGACAGATGGACAGACAGAACGAGTAAATCAGATCTTAGAAGATATGCTTCACGCTAGTGTGCTGATTATGGCTCTGATTGGGAGAAATGCTTACCCTATGCAGAGTTCTCTTATAATAACAGCTACCAAGCTAGTATCAAGATGTCGCCGTTTGAAGCTCTGTATGGCAGACCTTGTAAGACACCTTTGATGTGGTCTCAACCGGGTGAGAGATCATTCTTTGATTCCGCTAAGATTCAAGATGCCGAAGAAGGAGTTGCTCAAGTAAGAGAGAATTTGAGAATTGCTCAAAGTCGATACAAGAGCTATGCTGACAAAAGGAGAAGAGAACTTGAGTTTAATGTGGGAGACTTCGTTTATCTCAAGGTATCCCCGCTACGTGGAACTGTCAGATTCCATGTGAAAGGGAAGCTTGCCCCAAGATTTGTTGGCCCATACAAGATTTGCAAAAGGATTGGAAAGCTCACCTACAAACTTGAGCTACCTGAGGAATTGGCGGGTGTACATCCCATATTCCATGTCTCACAGCTACGCAAATGCTTGAGAGTGCCCGATGAAGTAATCCCGACTGACACACTTGACATTCAAGATACACTTGAGTATAGAGAACATCCTATCAGAATTCTGGGCAGAGATACCAAAGAGACCCGTAGCAAGACTATTCCTATGTGCAAGGTTCAATGGAGTAATCATACTGAGAGAGAAGCAACATGGGAAAAGGAGTCTGACCTCCGGCTACGATATCCCAATCTTTTCGAAGAGTACGTTACGCTTTAATCTCGGGGACGAGATTCTGTTAAGGGGCTAGGACTATAACAACCCAAAAATCCACACACCAAAACTCACAACTATAAAATTTTTTCTTAAAAAAAACTTCCATGTGATGATGAGTGTCATGTAAAGTAACCCAACCCAGGAGTTGCATTAGAAGTAACCCAACCTAGGTCAACACATAAGCATAGCATGTCATATGTTGATTATGGTTATTTAATTTCTATCAGATAGATGTTGCATACATGTTAACTTAAATTGTGATTTGGATTCTCATTGCTTTATGTTATGCTTAACAATTCCATAAAGTTATTATTAAACAAAATTCCCTAAACTCCAATGAACAAGTTACCTCAGTTTTAAATTCGAATTCTAAACCAAATTTGAATTTAAACAATGGAAAGGAAATGAGAAACAGAAAGAAAAGAAGAAAGAGAGAAGAAGGCCTCGTAGCCTAGCCGCTTGGCCCAGCCAGCCCAGTGCGCGCACGCAGGCCCAGCAAGCAGGCCTAGGCTACTGCGGCCGCCCGCGCGCCCAGCCCCGCCAGCTGCCGCTGCCACTTGGGCCCACGCGTTAGCTGCGCGCTGTTCACCCGCACGCCCCTCTTCCCTTCGCCGCAGTCACTGCCAGTGGACCCCGCCCGTCAGCCATCCCCTGCTCATCTTCCCCACGCCGCGCCCAACCGTCAGCCGACCGGAGGCCGACAGCGAGTGCAGAGCGGGCCAGGGGGTCACGCCCGAGCCATGACCTTGCCCCCCCTTGGCGTCGCGCCCACGCAACCCCTGCTGGCCGTTGGATGCAAGCAAGCGCCGTGATTGCCCTTGATCCCTGTCCGCCGATCACCGAGCTCCATGGCCGAGCTTGGCTATAAAGGCCACGGTCCTCGGAGCCATAGCGCTCGTCCCGTTGCCCGCCGCCACCTTGGTGGCCATCCACTACGCACCCAAACCTAGAGAGAAGAGGGAGAAGAGGAAGAAGGGGGGAAGAACGCCGAAGCCGCCGTAGGGGAGGAGATCGTCGGAGTCGGGAGCGACGCCGTCAGCTACATCACCGACGCGGGTCGGCACGGCACTGCACGGCTTTCGGAGCTACACGGCCTCGAATTGACACTGCACCGCCATCCTATCTCCCACAACACCTACGGTGAGCCTTCCGATCCCTCTCTACCGTCGAACCTCACCGTCGGCCATGGCGCTCCACACCTGGAAGCGCGTAGGCCAGTGCCTTGCCTCAGCCACTTGGAACACATGCACCCACGCGCACACCGAGACCACCGTGACACCCCACCGGAGCCCATAGCGCACCAGCGTGCGCATCGCCATCGACGCCGCCGCCATGGCGCACCAGACCACCTTCGAGCATTAGACCATCGTGCCGAGCACCAGACCACCGGTCCGAGCACGCGACCACCAGTCCGAGCACCAGACCACCGTGCCGAGCACCAGACCACCGGTTCGAGCACCTGACCACCGGTCAGAGCACCGACCACCATGGCCAGTACTGCTGGGAGCGCCTGGCACCTCCTTGACTCGCCCATCCCATTCACTGAAGCCGCGGGTAACTCACGCGCACGCCGTGACCACCCCGCAGGAGTCCCGTGGTTCACCCGCGTGCCTCGCCGTCGTCTTCACCGTCGCCGTGGCCGCCGGGATGTCCCCACCGACCACAGGAGAACCGAGCCTCGCCTTGAGTCTGGATGACCTCGCCGTGTTTCCACTAATCTGTAGAAGCGTGCACGCCCCGCCGAGACGTTTTACCATGACCGTAGACACCTCACCGATACCGCCGCCGAGCTCGGAAGAGGCGCCGCCGCGGCCAAAAAGCCACCGGAGGCCCCGGAGGACCCTCGACCTGCCCAACATGCCCGTTGGGGCGTTGTGTTGCCCACGCCGCACCACGAACCGCCCTATGCCGCAGCCCCGCGCCATTCCGCGCCGGTGGAGCTCGAGCCGCCGCTTGCCGTGGCCAGCACCTTGGGGAAGCTCTGGCCGCCACCTTGACCCCACTGACACAGTCGCTGTGGCCCAGGGAAGCTTTTCCCCTCCCTAATCGGACACCGCCGCCACCATGGGCTCACTGTGAGCTTCGCCACGCGGCGAGCACCGCCGCGATAAGAATCAGGGGAACACCTCCCCTCGCCGGCCACATGCCCATGCACCCGGTGCACGTGGACCACAGAGAGAGAGGAGAGGGAAGGACTTGGTCCACCATGGACCCCGCCTTAGGTCCATGGACCGTGAACTTCGTCCCACCGTGGACCACGCCTGTGGACCACAGCCCAAGAAGAGCCCACGACTACGACGTGGCGAGCCACAAAGACACCACGCGTGTCCGGGTCGGCCCGCCTGCATCGCCCTACCCAAGCCCAACCGGCCCGATTGAGACCCAGCCCGTGTGTGACCGTTGACTGGTCAACGTTGACCGTTGACTGGTCAACGTTGACCGTTGACCTGGCCCCACATGCCAGCGACACAGTATTGCTGGACCCACACGTCAGATGGTGGCGCTCATGCGGCGACGCCACGCGGACCCACACGCCGGAAGCCGGCCAAGCGGCCGGGGTGACGCTATGCGACATCACGCCGACATCACCGCCGACGCCGCAGACCCGAGCCCCATGTGTTAGTGACCTCGATCGCTGACCATTGACCGTTGACTAACGTTGACCGACGTTGACTTGACCGGACCCACCTGTCGGTGAGCATGACGTTGCTGACGTCATGCTAACGTCAGCTAGACCCCACCTGTCAGCTCAGAACCGTGATGCTGACGTCATGCTGACGTCAGCAAGCCATGTGGACCAACCATAGCGTGACACGTGTCAGCCCAGGATTAATTCAGCCTTTTCATTTTCAGAAATGGAATTAATCTTCGGAAATTCATAACTAATTCATACGACCTCGGAAAAATACGAAACCAGAACCAAAATTCTTCTAAAATCGAGCTCTACGCAATGGACCCATGTTTGAGTGCATTTGGCTCTTTTGAATTTTCATTGCTTCTTTGTGCTATTCTATAGACGTTGCTAATGCGACTATAATGCGATCGTTTGCAGACTCAGAGGAGAACCGGACGGACGAGGATCGTGAGTACCATGAGGAGTACGGAGACGACTACACTGAAGGTGCCACATCCCACCCAATCTCGTAGCACCTATTACGCATGGCTAAAGTAGAAATGCTAGTGCTTACTTTATTGTCTTATCACACTATGGTAGGACTTGCATGGTAGTATGCTTTCTTGATGGCCTTTACCTTGACGCAACCTTACCCCTGCTCACCCTGCTGTTAGGCTAGTCACACGCTTGCTATTATATTTCATTGCTTATTACTTCTACTACGCTTACACTACATTGATGCGTGGTGGAAACTGGTGATTGGGGAGAGTGCTGCGTGTGTGACTTGGGTGCGTGGAGGGTGAGGGTTGTGTCGACCAAGTTGGAGTATACGATGAGCCTGGGGCAAGTCTTGCCATGGGGTGCTACCTGGGCACCCCTGGAATGGATACCTGTGGTGGGTAAATGGTATATGAGGTGGCCTTGGGTGTGATCCTGTGATGGGAGGAGCCCGGGGTGGAGGTGCTTTGTGGTGGCACGGTAAATGGAAACCCCGATGAAGATATTCGGCTTGGTCATCCCTAAGGACTTACTAGTACTCAGATTCACCGGAAGCCTTACGTACCACTCGCCCCTATATGGTGCGGGACACGGTAGGACTACTTGGTAGGATATTGCCACTCACTGCTAGGTTGTTAGCAGAGATGAAGTGTAAGGAGGTACAGTGCGGAGGATTTCCCCACACCCTTCCGAGACTTCATGGAGATCTTGTGGACCCAACTCATGACTCACAGTTTTAGCCACCCCTGCACTGCACTTGGGGTGTACCAGGGTCTGAATGGTAGAGTGGCATTATCCTAGGCTAGCAAGCGGCGGAATCAGCCCAGCTTGATTTACGGCCACGAGGAAGGCGGATCTTGTGGTTATGTAAAACCTCTGCAGAGTGTATGGTTGATCGATCGATACATATGCCGACTTGTTGGCTATGGACCTTTCCCTGGTTTCGCTTAAACTAGATAGTGAGATGAGTCTTTCTTTTCTCCCCGGAGTGAGTGTTCGGACGTAGCTGTGGGCTACAGCCTTTGAGACGATGGTTTAGAGGAGTTGGCTGTCGATGAGCGATGGTATGGCTGTGGTATGGTGATGGTGTGGAGATGGTGGTTTATCGATCCCAGGATCAAAACCTGGCTCTGGAATGGGAATGGGGTGGAATGTGTGTGAGTGGTGTTAAAACTTGACCAAACCATTATTATGAACTTGATATGCTAATACATAGGAAACCCCAGCTTTATAGGTTCCTCTTGATTATATCCAACTTGCATCCAATTTCCACAAAGCAATGCTCATAGGGTTGGGAGTGGCGATTACAAATCGTCTTGATAAATTTTGGCACACTGAGTTCTCTGCTGAGGAGTATAGCTCCGAGGAGTTTGACGATTGAGGGTTCGTTCCTACGCTCGAGTTTGGTGATCTTATCTTCAAGCTGTTCTGAATGAATGCTACTTTTGATTCCGCCAATGCGGCGATGTAATAAATTATGTAATTTCGCACTATTGTACTCTGATATTATCGATGTATGGATGTGATATTCGACTGGAATTTGGGTAATATGATCTACAACGGTCTTATTACACTTTGACTCTGTGGATTTCCCTTCGTGGAAATCTGGGTTGTTTCAGTAAACATTGATATTGGTGCTACATAGACAGCAGTACCATTATTTTGATATTTGTTATTTTCCTGCTAGCTAAGATAGTTGAGTCACTGTCATGTTTCTAATAGCCACCATAAACTTTGATATTTAGTAATTGTATATTTTGGTTCCCAATTGATGCTTCAGTGTAATCACTGATAGTAGTATCAACCCATTTAGCTTGGTTGTGCATGTTAAAGCTAAGCAGTTATCCATACCTTTGGATTTTGCATCTGAATTCTAGTCCTCCTGCTTGCCATCCTTATTTCTAGGACAAGGCTGCTCTTTTCTAGTCCTGCTGCACAACAGGACCAAAATTGGCATGATGATCGAATGGCTCCCTACTTATAAGCATTTGTTGTTTTGCCACCTTTCCTATCCCCTATGTTTGGGAAGTAGCAGCTGCTTTTTTTACACCTTTTTCTCTCTATGTTTGTTAAGCAGTTGTTGCATTTTTTGAGAAATCTCTCCTCTCCTTTGTGTTGCCAATGATGAAATTGTCTAAGTCCATACATTATATGGAATATAAGCTAATGATCAAGAACTTACGAGGAACTTGACATCATTACCAGCCGCCCCAACATTACCTTCTCCTCTATTCTGTGTTATGATGCCTTGATGCTCCATGTTCATGATCAAATGATGAATAACATGTTTTTGAGGCCTCTACTACTGCTACTACTCGTTTTTTATATATATTGTTATTTTATAGGACTACTTTGATTCATAGACCTTTTTGATTTCTTATACCTTCACGCGTGCCTAAAGCACACTTTCTTGCATCTATTAGAACAAAGAGCGAAATAATGTCGCGGACACCAGATAGTGCAGCCCGATGCCCCTAGCATGATGAGCAGCCAACCTATGAGGAGCAAGCACTAGAGGACCGGCTTACTCAGGAGCAGTTCGATAACGAGTTAAAAAAGGATCTAGAAGTAATGCTTACTCAGGAGCAGTGTGACAAGGAGGAAGGGGGAGCAGATGGAAGAGCAGGAAAGGCTACGGAAGGTGAAGAAGAAGAGGATGATGAGGAGGAGGACTCAGAAGAGGGATATATAAGTCCCGAGGATCCTTTCCCACGTGAAGCCAGAAGGAGGCCAACGGAGGAAGATTTGGACAAGGATTTTGACCCGAACGAGGAGGTAGGAAAAAACCTTAGCTTGTAAATTTTGCTAAAGCTTTGGTTATGTTACCTCTGCTAACACTTTGATTTGTCGTATATACAGGTCCCTCCTGAAACTTGAAAAAGACGATGTCGACGTTTGTGACATCTCGCCAGACAAGATGGAGTAGAGGAAAGGAGAGCAGAGGCAACAACCACAGAGACGGACATTGAGGCCTCTGCTCCACAACCTCAAGACACAACCACGACTACCAAGCCAAAGAGGAAACGAGGGGATAGAAAAGCAAATCAATATCCAAATAAGGCATGCTATGTGATAACAGAGGTTAGGCCAGTAGAGGAGATCCTTGAGCCGAAGGAATTCAGAGGACAATTCTGTAATGCGATTGGGGCCCTAGTAAGAGATAAATTGAACCTAGCAATCCCTAACTAGAAAGAGGTACCAGAGAAGAAAAAGGATGAACTATGGGATAAGCAGCTGAAGCTTAATTTTAGATTTCCAAAGGGTAAGCATGAACTTGTAAAAGAAAATACTTTTAGGATCATGGGAGAGTCATTCCGATGTTGGAGGTCGGAGCTCAATAAGAAGTATATCCAAAATGGGTTAACTCCCTTCAACGAGTTCGGCAATATAACTCCTAGTCAATGGGAGGAGCTCATAGCTTAGAAGACTTCACCGAAGGCATTGGAGCTCAGTGCCCGTAACACCGAGCTGACGAAGAGGAACAAACACCACCATCACCTAGGCCTCGGTGGCTACTATGCCAAGGAAGTGCAGTTTAGGAAGATGGACGAAGAGGCCGCAGCTACTGGGAATATCGATGTGAAGAATTTGAAGGTACGCTCAAGGAATTGGATATATGCGAGGAGTATAGAATCATCCAGCAGTAATCTTAAGTTTGATAAGCCAGAGACCCAAGAGGCAGTATGAAGGATATTGAAATATGCTGAAGATAAGGACAAGGGCTCATTCAATCATTCCAGAGAGAGGGACGAGCTTAGCCTTGACTTGGGAAACAAGGAGCACACAGGCCGCACCAGGGGGCTTGGGAAAAGGACGACCTAGAAGCACAGATTCGAAGAGGATAGGCACATGTACAAGAAACATGGCAGAGACCGGGAGACTAATCTTGAGCTCTAAGTGAAGGCTCTAGTTGTGAAGGCGCTGGAGGAGCAAGGACTATCTACGGAGCCACAGACATTAATGACACCACCAGGAGAACTGGCATTAGTTGGCAGCCCTCCGAACGTTCCTAGCAGCCAAGGTTCCACTGCAGCCACAACCCACGTCGATCGTGTACGGGAACCAACTAGTTGCACCTTGGTGTTTCTCAACGGCCGACAGAACATTGTGATGGAGGTGGCAACAGGTGTGGCACATCCTCCCGGTGGCTTACACCACAATAATAAGATGCCGCCGGACTACACTAGGGTCGAGGTGCATACCGTGAAGCCTGAGTTTATGCAGTGGAGGATAGACTATGCAACTCCCAAGGGGCTGGTGTTACTCAGAGATGTAGTGGGGTAGTTCATCCTTTGGCTCAAACGGGACATTATATTGACTGCTTCTTTGCCGCCTCCCCCTCTCCCAAATTTGGAGCGAGTTGTTGAGGACGAGGAGATATTTTCACCATCTCGTGACCACCACATTCCTGAAATGCCACATTCTTCCCCGCCTCCTAGTGAGCATGTGCCTGATAAGCCACAACCTTCTCTAGCTCATACCGAGCAAGTGCATAATGAGATGCCACAGTCTTCTCAACAAGCACAACCAATACATAAACAACGAGTGCCTCCTGAAGAAGGTGATGTACAAGAAGATGAAGACGTGCCTGAATGGGAACTTCGAAAGAAGCATCCAATCACCATAAGACTAATTTATGTTCTGATGAAAGACGTCTCGTCGGTGCACAAGTGGTATTCCCATGACTAGTTCAAGCCTAAGAACCAAGTTAAAAAAGTCCTATCACGGGTTTTTGAGGAGGCCGTCACTAACAAACTCCACCAAACAGCAAAGCAATATCTAAATGTTGATGCCATTAAATGGTCAAAGGATTGCCCGAAAACATATGAAAGAGGCAAGCCCTTCCTACCAAACCAGGACATCCAGCGCCTACCACTTGGAATGAGAAGGTTCCATGATTGGTACTTACATGTTCTTCTAATGAGCATAGACCTCATACAAACATGCTTCCCCACCGGCACATTTGGAAGCCCCGGCGGGGAAATTATCTTTGACTTCAATGACATGTAGACATGCTTTCACCTCGAAGCAATGGAAATGAATCTGATTCGCACATGGTGCATGTAAGTTCTTATCCTCCCGATATGATATGAATGTAATCTTTGGATTTTGTTGTAACTAACCCACACCGTGATTTGCAAAATGCAAGTGCACATTGTAAAACAAATGCCAAGTGTGAAAGCCGGGTATATAGACCCTCAAGCTATAGCACAAATAAATTTTAATTACCCTAGACAGTGGAAATTGGATGACAAAGAGCTAGCTGCTGGAAAGACCCTTCGGGAGAAAGAGAACATCCGTATGAAGAAACTAAGGCAAGAGTCCCTTAAGGTTTCGGCATACATTGCCCTGGCTTTTAAAAATCTCCAACAGCACTCTACTATATGGCTACCATACAACTTTGAGTAAGTTCAACTCTATACTTAAAGCTTTGTTCGATATATTTTATTCGATGCAAAAGAGTTTATCTAGTTTTATGATTAAATCCATGCAGCAACCACTGGATTTGTATAGGCGTCGATGTCGGGAGGAGCATGGCATGGGTCTTTGATTCAATATATAGGGACCCGGTGACACACAAAGACTTCATATCGATTCTCAAGACGTATACATATTGACAATCCTCATTAGCTTATATGTTTGTATACATACTTGTAACGTTTACTTTTGGATAGTAACAAGTTATATTTGCTAAAATAATTCGAACATGGCATTTAGGTTCTATGTCACTAAACATTACGGAAGGCATGATCCAATAAGGAAGGAAAGGCTGGCTATAAAAACACTATGTGCGGTAAGTGTAACTTACTTCTTTAGTACTCCATTACATGGCTGTTAAAAGCATTACTTAACATTTCCATATGCAAAACACATAATGCCCCAAGCAGAAGCCTGGGAGTGTATATTGTGGATACTATGTATGTTCTATGATAAGTAACACCGGTGCCTACAGAAGACACCCCTTAAAGGTAAGTTTGAACCTCTTCACCCGTAGTATAAAAACTTCGCACATGGTATGAAATACTAAACCGAAACTTGTTCTCTTGTAGTGGAAAGAAGAGAAAGAAATGAAAAGAGACCCATACAAGGATGACCAACTCTTAAAGCTCGTCGGCGACTTTTGCAACTTCATATTGGACCAAATTGTATATGTCAAAGGCACCTATCATGACCGAGATTCTGACTTAGGTAGAAATCATCAGTACCAACACCTTCGTGAGACGAAAAGGCTAGCTCTAGGCCGTTGGTAACAATGTGTATGGAATTTAACATTGGTTTTACCTTGTGAATTATGCCTATTTAATGATGAATTGTATATATTCTCGTGAATTGGACTTGTAATTGTAGTTTATATAATACTCTTGTGCTTGTGGTCAGATTTGAAATATATATATATATATATATATGGTCTAGTTGAGTTTGAATTGTAAATTTAAATTTTTTTGACGAAAAAAATACTATAGGGGCGGTTCTAGACTGAACCGCCTCTACAAACAGGTATTATAGGGGCGGCTGGTACTGCAACCGTCCCTACAAATCGATTTGTAGGGCCGCCTCTATAAATTGATTTGTAGGGGCGGTCCGAGAACCGCCCTTACAAATGCATGATTTGTAGCCACGCTTTAGTAGAGGCGTCTGGCCAAACCGCTCTACAAATTATCTGAAGTCGCCCCTACAAATGGTTTATGTAGTAGTGTTTATTTGGCAGTAATAATTCTATGAGTGTTTTGAACGTATGTAGAAATCAACTGACCGGGTGCGTTTGTATTGAAACATCGGTCGTTTGCAGATTTGATACTGGACCCACATTCATAGACACAGATAGATCCACTTGTCATCCACCCCGATTATATCATAATCAAGAGTCAATCTTCTGAGTGTTATTTTTGTAATTTTTTCGTTTGTATCAGGCTTAATAAAGTTGACAACACTAGGACTGTGACAATAGCCTCTCCTCGTACGTTGTGTCCAAAAGAGTGCAGGGGTTCATGACTTTCCACGTACTAGTAGCCAACGTTTCATTTGCTTTCTCACTTGCGCCATTTCGACTGAAAGACGAGATGCTCTGCACTTGTTGCGATCCAGCAGGAAAAGCTCGTACCTTACCTTACCTTACTTTACCGTGTGGAAATATACTGTTCATGTCCGGTTATAAAGGGTGCTGGTGCACTTTGCTCAATTAATTTCATTGAAGGAGTTTTCTCTTTTTTTTCCTCAATTAATTTCATTGCATAGTTAGCGAGCGACTTTCCATCAAACGAGAAGCAAACGTACCGTGTGCTGTGCTGCAGAATCCACAGTTGGCCTGGCTCCGATCCTACAAATGACATGTTCTACCATTCTTTCTTTTATTATATTTACCTACAATTTTTTTCTGAGAATTTTATTAGGAAGTACATCAGTATATATATATATATTTTTTTGGCAAAATATATACTATTAGGAATTATAGTCTGAGCAGGATGCATTTGCATGTGCGTTCACATAAGTAGTAGCACGTTGCTGCCACTCAAATGAAAGACTCTCCTGGTACCTTTGGTCCGAAGACTGCCCAAACAGTGTGACGACTGACGGATGAGAGTGGAGTGACAACGACCTCGACGTTTCGCTGCCCTTCTGTCACTTGGGCTCACTCACTTTTGGACTCGCAGACGAGCCGGACGCTTTGCCTCACAGAGATTCGCTCCAGCCTCCAATCCAGATCCAGGGCTTGCTTTCCACGTAGTAACCGTACGGTGTGTACTGTAGGGAGGCAATTTCCTTCGCCGCGAAGATACATCCTCCAATGTCATGTCAGTGTGTGGCTGCATTGGCTGCTTGACTGACCAATTTGTAGCAGTAACAGAAGCTTCTTTGTCTAAGGTGGTGTTTGATTGCCCCTGCTAAATTTTAGTCGCTGTCCTATTAAATGTTTAGATACAAGCATGAAGTATTAAATATAGACTAATTACGAAATTAATTGTATAGTTTGCGACTAATTTGCGAGACGAATCTTTTAAGTCTAATTAGTCTATGATTTGAAAATGTGGTGCTACAGTAAATATGTGCTAATTGCATAGTATTATCGTAATTAGGCTTAAAAAATTCATCTCGTGGAGTACTGACGAATTATGTAATTTATTTTTTTTATTAGTATCCAAACACCCCATGCAACATCCTTCTAATACACCTCCTAAATTTTAGTCACTGAATCAAATACCACCTAACTGACTGATCAATGCAAAGACTAGATTTTCGGTAAGTCAGCACAAATGATTTCAAAGAAAACAGTTCGTTCTCTTAAATACGACATGTTTTTTCAATTGATAGTATCCGATCCCTCGCCAGTTTATTATTCCTATATATATATATACATTACCTTGTAGCTGGCTAAAAAATAACTTATTCTGTAGCCACTTTGAATTACGATAATTACTATATTAATTTATAAGATTATAGTAACTCCTTACTAAGTGGGTGGTTTACTATAATATTATGGTAAATATCCCCATGTTTTATAGTAACCCAACTATCGTAAATATATATTGACATTATCATAAATTAGTATATAAAATTATCGTAAATGAAGGTGGCTACAGAATAACTTATTTTTGTAGCTGGCTACTGAATATATATATGGACGCCAAACGAGAAACTAGGACGGGATTTCGGAAGTGTTTGTGAAAAGAAATCACTGCATATAATTTTCATGTCTCCGACAAAATATCTATAAGATATAGAAAGTAAAATTAAAAAATCAACTATCTGGAACATCAAATTTTTTTTTTGTCAGAGAAAGTTTGATTTATTTGTCCCTACAGCTAAATTCTTGTGTGAACTAAAAAAAAATTCTCGTACAAACTAAGTGTAATGTAACTCAACTAGTTAATCTGAGTTTAAGTTCATAGGAATCTACTCCCTTCACTCTACACTTTCTTGCAACCCAAGTTCATCCCCTTCCCCTTCATAGTCCAATGAAAGTGGAACCGCCAAAATGGTGTGGTCCTCATCCTCGGCGTCCTCGCAGAAGGATGCTTCGAGAGGATCCCACCGGAGCGACGAGCAGAACGCGCTGGCGGAGGACATGTACCAAGCCGTCAACTACCTCTTGCAAGAGCTCTACTTCAAGGATATTGAGGGAGACAAAGCTTGAGTTTACCAGGTATACATTAAGAAAGTTAAAAGCAGGTCTTTCGAAGTTCAGAATTTTGTGTGAACACCGTTCTACCACTTGGGACACCATAAAAAAACCATTAGTCCTTTGTTTATACCTATCTTATACCTTTGCTCAAAAGGAGGTACGGACATAAAAAAACTTATCTTATACCTTTGCCTTTAATCCTTTGTATAGGTCTTTTCTTCCCACTTCTCAATCTCCTTCTTCCATCCATGTCGAGCACTTGATCACCTTGACCATCACCATCTCGTCCATGGTTGTCCCTTTGCTCAACACTAACCTAGCTCATACAACATTTAAGCAAACCGTTAGTCCACCAGTTATCACTCAATTATCAAAACCGAATTAGGTATTTCAACTTAGGAAGAAGAGTTGCCACCACTAATGGTGGATGCAAGGGGCAGAAGCGTCTTTGGGCGTAGCGACAATGTCTAGAGCGGAGGGCATTGTATAGGCGGCGACCTGGGGTGGAAGGGGCAGGCAGAGGGCCGAGCGGAGGGCGTTGGATAGGGTAGTGAGTTGTAGAGAAAAAAGAGTGCAGCACGTGCGTGGGATACAAAAGTATTTTGGGAAAAGAGCGAGCTAGGATTTGATGCAAGAGCATGATGGGTGCAAAATGTTCGTCACAAAACATCGCCGTATTGTTAGAGGGCAATGATCATATCCCTGACCCATGACGGTGAAAGCTCCATGAATGGTTTTGGTAATTGAGCACTAGTGGAATAACTTTTTCTAAGTGTTGATTAATCTAGGTTAGGTCCACACCAATATGGTGAGCAAGGCTTGGAGATGTATGAAGGGTGATCAATCCAAATGGATCAAGCGCGTACTTGGAGAAGATGAGGAGGTGAAAACAAGCCTAAAGGCAAAGGTATATGTTAGGGCTTCTGTTTTCATTGGCTGAGATGTAATAAAGTATGTGGTTGGGTTTAGGACATATAGCCGTACTATGAAGAGGGGAACTCTAAAAGCGGACATGGTTATCTAGTGCCACTAGGTGTTGATTTACATGCATATTATCCCTAGTGACGTGATGAGTAGCAAGTGAAAATGCTTGTTTGAAACACTTTGAAAAATGCTAACTCAGTGCTTAGATGTTTGGAAAAACATTTGGAAGTTGGCACACTTGCAAAGTGGGAGAGAAGACCTATTGGTTGTGTTGTTTAGCACTCACCTGAGCTAAAAGCCCTATGGTTAGTTTTGGTAATTGAGACAAATAGTGGACTATCCTTCTACTAAGTGTGCGATTAAGCTAGCTTAGGTCCACACCAAGATGGAGAGCAAGGCTTCAAGATGGATGAAGGGTGATCAATCTAATTGGAGCAAGCTCTCACTTGGAAAAGAAGAAAGAGAAAAATAAAATCCCTATTGTGAAGGCAAAGGTATAAATATGGATTTTGTTTTGCTGGTCAAGATTCAATAGAATACGTGATCGAGTTTAGGATAGATAGTGTAAGTTAGGAGGGGATCCCTAAAGTTTAAATGGTTATCTAAGTGCGACTAGCTATGAAAATACATTGCATATGCATTAAACCTAGTAATGTGGTGAGAAGCAAGTGAAAACCCTTTGAAAAAATGTTTGTGAAAATGTTAACTCACTTGCACATATGTGGGACACATATTGGAGTTGGCAAATTTCAAAAAGGGGTTGAAACAGAGCTAAACACAATCTCTGGTGGTCCATTGAATTGTGCCGCTGGGTCCCTAGGCTAACCATCGGACTATAGGTGTACTGGTTTTGACTGTAGCTAAGGTTAGACATTGGATTATTCTGATGGCCTACCCTAACTAACAATCGGAGTATAGGTTGGCAGTGTTCGTAGTGATGGACACGTGTGTGGTAGAACCGCCTAAAATAACTCACTTCCGGAGGTGCTTGTCTTCGATTAAATGCTAAACACCCCAAGAGTGAGCTAATTTAAATAGTTCTGTCGAGCACACCCCATGAGAGAACCCAAAAATCCACATTTTTCAATAGGATTATAAATGGGAGAATAAAGCTTACAATATTTTAGCCATTTCTTACATCACTTTCCATGCAACATCAGAGTATAATATTTATTGTTTATAACAGCGGAATATAACCATGTTATCAGAGTTTTAGCGGAAATAAAATCATTTAATGATAAGTTAAACATTAACATGATGATCCGTTATATACATCATAACAGGTTATACGTTTTTCCATTGTAAAACATTTTGAGTGGAAGTTTCAAATAAACTCTATGCCCGCAACGTTAAGGAAATCCTCGCTGAGCCCACCAGGAGGTTTCCACACACAAGTGTCAGCTCCACATGTTCCTGTCACCTGCAACAGGGTAGAACAAACCCTGAGTACTCAATTGTACCCCGCAAGACTTACCCGTTAGGAGGAAAGAAAAGACTCCATGGATATGCAAGGCTATCTGGCTTGTGGTTTTATTGCATCTGCAGGAAGCATTACTAAGCGTGCATCCTTATATTTAATTTCATTAGCAGTCATCATTAGTTCATTAACTAACCATTCTATGTAAGCACCAGTGCTACTTTCAAGCAGGTGGTAAGCAATTAGAACCATTTTACCATCTTTCATATTCCAGTTCTTACTACGGTGCTAGATCGTAGCCAAGCCGTACCGTATCACACAGCGATTCGCGAACCAATGTATCCCAGCTGGATACCCTGAAACATACGCCCTGCTTGTACCCCAGGCACAAGCAGGACCAACCCACCACTCTTCTGTCAAGGGGTCCAGGTCCCCATCCAAACTTTGACACCAAGCCCCCACACCTGAGTCCCGAATTCAGTGTGGTGCTTAGACCTTCACCATCCCCGCCTCCAATCAGTCGGTCCGGAAAGAGGTGGAACCCACAACAAGAGAGCAATGAGCCTTCTCGCCCCATAAGCAAGTTTGTGCTCAGGATAATAAGTCTATGACCTGACTAGAATCCAATGCAACAGACGATCCTTAACCGACACAGGTGGAACAAGTGCAATCCGAGCCTCTCTTGAATGTCAAACCAAGTCTAGATCCAAAGTACCATTCCGCACGGTCTCTAATTATCATTCATATATATTCCATGTGATAGTAATATAATAACAACAATAATATCTTTCCCATCTCTCGCGAGTGACAGGCAATCACTCGACTTCTACCGGAGTCCTGTAGCATAACAATCTACATGATCTTGTCATACTAGTAAGACTAATAGGATAAGAATATATATGCAAGTGGGTTTCATTCAACTCCTTAAACTTAATGCACAAGCATAAAATAAAGTGCAGAGTAATAGGGGTTATGCATCGGGGTTTGCCTGCGTAAGATATAACCAAGTTAGCTTTCATCTTGGTGGCATGATCATCAAGTCACCATCTTTTCCGCTACTTTGGTCATCTCCATGATCCATCATTGTTCCTATTATGATATACGTGGATGCAACGTAGAGACGCAATTAACCAATGGTAACTGCAACTCTATAATACGATTACGCTCCGTGAGCTAACGAGCTAGCTTAATGACTAATGTACTAGTCTACATATCCACATCGCCAAGTAAGGCTTGTTTCCGGAAAATGTTTTCGTTCTACAAACCCCCAATTATTTTTGACATTTGATTGATTAAATATATATTTTTGTACTAGAGCTCATTTAGTTACCTTAACAAACTAATTCCTATGGAGCTACAAAAATTATAGTGAGCACCTAATAATGTTAGGAATTTACTGTAATAATTTCAGACCCAACACTGTTACCAATTTATCACAAAAAATCCTACAAATTTATGCTTAAATAATATTAGAGCATGTTAAAAATTTTAAGGCAACCATGAAATATTTTAGAACCATGGGAACCAAGCACACTAGCAGGTAGATTATGATTTTATGAACTTAACAAAATTGGTTTCACAATTTTTGGTCAATTCCACAATTTTCTATTGAATTTACAAGTTTAGCTTGAAAACCTAATTAGAAAATGCTTTAGAAAAAGAAAAGGGCCGGTGGCCAACGATTCGGCCCAGCAGCCTAAGCGGCTCATGCGGCAGCGGTCACGCGCGTAGCAAGCTAGCCCACCAAGCAACGGTGGTTATGCCGGGCCAACTAGGCTCGCTACGGCGGAAGTAAGGGGCCCACAACCATCTACAGCTAAACAGGCAAGGATGGGTGGCGGTTAGGGACTTGGAGGTGCAATATTGCAAGCTGCAGCGGCGAGCGGCTATCCGCGGCGGCGGCGTGACTGTTCCGGCGAGCCTACGCCCTCACGGCTAGGTAGAGATGGCGGAGAAGCATCCGTAGCTCACCGCGGTGTACACCCTACTAACGGTTAAAGCTAGGAAGCGCTGTGCTGGTCTAGCCACATGTGACCGAGTGGGGCGGCGGCGATCTGCGATGGACACCAGCATGTCACCATGTCATCGATGAGTTCCCTGGCCAAAATAGTGCGAGCACCGGATAGAGGGAGTCAAGGCGAGTGCAGGGTTACGAGCAATCGAACTGCTACCACTCCTACATGCCTTACCTCCCAACCTACTAATTCGGCGGCGCCCACGGCCGGCGGCAAGCAAAACACCAAATTGGCCGACTACAAGGCTCATTTGCGCTTTGGTGCGGGTTGGTTTGCTAGCTAGCCTCCAATTCTATCCGCTGGGGCACTGAATTGAGATGGGATATCATGGACCGCGCCTTTTAAGCTTGCGAAGCGGCGCGGCTCCTTCGGTGGCAAGTCAATGGGGCAACGGCTTCAAGGCTCGGCCAACCTCAGCCGAGGCTACGTTTAATGAGCGCAAGCGTCCGCATGGTGTGGCATAGATGCAGTGTGTCATGGGGTGCTGAGATGGGATGGCTTGGTCTTGGCAGGGCATGGACAGTGGCAACAGAGATATGACCGCACGAGCGAGCGACGCATCGGTTAGCGCCTGTGTGCGGCCACGCAACAGTGTTGAGATGAGGGCGTGGTATAGGGTTGAGAGGCGAAGGGCGAGTGCTACAGCGGATGAGGTGAATCAGAGGGCAGGGAACACACCATGATGATCGAGAGATGGCAGTCACAGCCTCACCTCGGCGCTATGCGCGGCACAGCGGCTCGGCACGGCTTGGCCAACAAGAGGGCAGGCGAGGTGAGAGGCGTGTCGCGGCATCGTCCCAGCAGGTGGCATTGGCCTATAGGGAAAGGTCGTGACCAGCCTAGGACTGAGCTCGGCTCCAGCTATGCACGCGCGTGAGGCGACCGTACCCACGGGGCCAAACGGACGAAACAGTGACACGCACGCTTATTAAAGCGGGCCAAAAACTACTTACCAACTCGATGAAGACTCAACCAACTCCATGAACCCAAAGTCGATACTAACACCTAGCTAACGAAGCAAACCTCACATCTAGAGAGCGTTCAGAGAGGGAGATAGGGAGGTGCCAACATGGGTTAATCAGGCTGAACGCCGGTTCATGAACCGAGCACCAAATCAGGGTTTGCAGCGTGTTCTAGTGAAGTTAGGGCAATTTTAGAGCGGACAACGTGACATCCAACACAATGTTGACCCATGCCATGCTCAAGCACTCACTTTGATGTAATCAACAATACCAAAACATGTGACTAGTGTTTAAACATTTTTGTTAGAAATTAAATGTCAAATAGCATTGCCTTACTACTTTTCCATACTTAGGAAGTTAAGGATTTCAATTGAGGCTAAGTCACCACTAACTCTTTTGTCACAATTTTTAATAGATTTAAACCTTGTTAACTTCAACCAACAAATACTTCATGCAATAGTCCATGCCCTATACTAACCCATAGGAGCAAAATATTTAAGCACCATTTAACTATTTCACTCAATATAATTTGCCAAAAATGGTATTTTAACAATCGTTCAAGTGCTTGCCGACTTAACGAGAAGAGCTTATCTTAACATCAAGTTTGATTTTAGATCTCCCAAAACACTAGTTAACAACATCTATTTTCAAAAAGTTAAAGTGGCATTGTCATCTACCAAGTTTGTACTTCCAACTTTATTTACGCGTCACATACACGTTCTATAGTATTTTTGCTTAATAAAAATTGGTTTTAAACCCTAAGTGATATAACATGACTATTGAATCAACTTTCGTTTAGCATTTTTGTTGATCGTTTTGAGTTACGAAAATTGATCTACACACTTTATCACATACATTAACACATAAACATGATGCTCATGACATAGTTTAGCAAGTTGTTTAAGCGGTAACATCGAGGGTGTTACAGCTCTACCCCCTTAAAGAAAATCTCGTCTTGAGATTTGATACACGAATCAAAAGGGAAGAAATACGATTACACTTCACAAATCTGAAATTACACGAAAGATTACACGACTTCAAATACTAAACCACATGGGGATTTAGGGATACATGGTTAAGAGCAACCTAGTACAATCAAGGCTTAATCCAGAAGTCGGGATAGACGAGGGCAATGGAGAAACAACAAGAAAATGATTATCCAAAACATGGCGTATGTCCAATAGATCTAGAAACAGCAGACTGAGAAGTCAAACATCGTGAACCCTAAAACCCAACTAACTAAGGTGGGCTTGAACTTCTTCAACAAAAACCAGATCCTTTCTTCTTCTCAGATTACATAATCACCTTGTACTGATGACCCTAGTTCTACGAACGACGACTGGACCTCGTGGCTCTATTTGGAATGTGAGGGGGATGGGGATGAAGAAGGAGAGCAAAGGCCTAGGGCATCTTATAGTGGCGAACGGAGGTTGGGGCGCAGTGGACCAGAAGTGGAGGCGGTGTGGAAGGGAAACACTTTCCATTCACGCTGTGGGAATAAAGTCAGCCATGGTGCGCTCCCTGCGCAAGTGAGCGTAGGGGGGAAATGAAGGAGAGGAGAGGGGGTTCACTCGACGAGGGAGGTGTGTGGGCGGCTATGTCCCCAAAAGAGGAAAATAGGAGGGGGTCCGGTATGGGGACGAGGGCATGGGATCAAGAGCTGATAGGTGGGGAAGCGCACGGTACATGAGGATGGCGAGTGCGGCATGATGTCGTGGCCACGCAAGAACATGGTGCTAATGGGCCCGACACTGACGGTGTCCGTAGGGTACGCAGCGAAATGACCCAGCATGCATAGTACGGTCAAGCTGGACACAGAACTTAGGACATGACATCCACTCAGGCTTTTCCAATCCCTCCTGACTGCCTGAAGGCTAACTTTTTCTTGTTGCTCTTCTTTTCCTTCCCTTCCGTGTTCACAATATGCACCAACCTTTGGTATGAACTGAGATCGCAACAGACCTGCTTCCTCCAAAATCACATTCTCTTATTTACCTTGAGGGAACACTATTTTATTAACCCGTTGTGGATTTCCTGTTCGAACACCCGAATATTCCCAAGAAGAATATTTTGTATCAAAAGCGGTAAGGTGGTGTAACTTGGTAAAGGTGCTTGGTCAACAACCTCAATACCAGCACATGTCGAGCAGCGTCGCAATGTGGCAGTTGTTCCAAGGAAAGATTCAGACAACAAGGGTTCCTTTCGCAATAAGGGACCATAAGCTATTAACCAGACAACTATTACCAACTTACACGAAATGAAGGCGGTGGGGTCATAAACCATAGAATCAGAGGAGTATTTCAAGGAAAGATTCAGACAACAAGGGTTCCTTTCGCAACAAGGGACAAGGAATTCAAATCCCATAATGGATTTGATTTAAAGAGATTTAAGTGCTCTGCTAGGACATCCACAATTAGTCGATACATTGTCCTACTGAAAGTGCTAGTTTGGTTTTGGTGAATTGATGAAACACTAAGTGCTAATCTAGTTCATCTAAGTGATCATGAGATAGGTAGCACTATTCCAAGTGGTGAAGCAACGGTGAAGATCATGATGATGGTGATGCCATGGTGATGATCAAGTGCTTGGACTTGGAAAAGAAGAAATTGAAAAACAAAAAGCTCAGGGCAAAGGTGAAATTGATAGGAGCTTTTCGGTTTAGTGATCAAGACACTTAGCAGGTGTGATCACATTTAGGATCGATAGCCATACTATTAAGAGGGGTGAAACTCGTATCGAAATGTGGTTATCAAAGTGCCTCTAGATGCTCTAACTCATTGCATATGCATTTAGGATCTAGTGGAGTGCTAACACCCTTGAAAACATTTGTGAAAATATGCTAACACATGTACACAAGGTGATACACTTGGTGGTTGGCACATTTGAGAAAGGGTGGAGAAGTTGGTGAAGTGAAGGAGGTGATAGTCACTGAAAAACAGTGACCAAACACAAGTCACGTGGTGACCGGACTCGGGGGAGTAGCATCCGGTCATTTATAAAATCAGTGGTGTGCTCGGGCTACTCGGGGGACTCTAGCTGAACATTGTTCAGCATCCGGTCCTATTGACATGGCGGCACGCAGAGAAGAGGAGGAGGAGTAGACACACCAGCGCGTCCAGTCATGGTGGACTGGACGCATTCGGTAAAAAAAACCGGCTCTGGTGCCTTACTGGAAACGACCGGACTCTAGTGATGGAGCGTCCGATCACTTTGTGCAGTGTGTCCGGTCGCAACTTAACATGTGGTGCAAAGCAGACTAGCTGTTAAGATTGGGCACTCAGCATTTGAGGCTGATGACACATGGCGAGCATCGGGCGACTAGACGCTGGGGTCCTATGTCTGGTCAGGTAGCATCGGGCGACCAGACGCTGGGGTCCTATGTCTGGTCAACCTGACCGGCGTGTCCGGTCAACCCATGTTTCACTAGACAGAGGAGCCAATGGCTCTATTCATGGGGGCTCTCTATTTGAACCCCATGGCTAGCTCAAGCTCGCTCGCTTGGCCATTTGCATTAACATAGCAACCTTGTGAGCTTAGCCAAAGCCCTCCCACTGATCTCCATCATTGATTCATCATCTGTGTGAGATTGGAAGAGAATCCAAGTGCATTGCTTGAGTGCTTGCATCTAGAGGCACTTGGTATTCGTGTTTCGCTGCTGGTTTGGCTTGTTACTCTTGGTGGTTGCCACCACCTAGATGGCTTGGAGCAGTGAGGATCGTCGAGCGGAGGTTGGTGATTGTCTTCGGCTCCAATCGTGGTGATTGTGAGGGGTTCTTGACCTTTCCCCGGCCAAGAGCCAAAAGGTACTCTAGTAAATTGCTCGTGGCTTGTGTGATCCTCATCTTGTGTTGGTTGTGCAGCACCCTATTGAGGGTTTGGCGTGTGATGTCAATTAGCACGTGAACCTCCAAGTGAGTGAATCGCCACAACGAGGACTAGCTTGCCGGCAAGCAAGTGAACCTCGGTAAAAAATCACTGTGTCATCATTTGATTCCGAGGTGATTTGTCTTCATTGGTATTTATTCTTGTGATTGATTGGTTCATTCCTTGACTCGGTAGTATAACCATCTTCTCTCTCTCTTTACATTACCGCAAACCAGTTGTCAAGCTCTTTAGTGTAGCTAGTCATGAGAGCTTGTTAGTTTGGTTGGTGTGGCTCTTTAGTTAGCCTTTGAGAGCACACTAACTTAGTGTAGTGACATAGCCATTATGTGGATAGAGACTATAGAAACTAGAATTGTGGTAGGTGGCTTGTATTTTTAGTAGGCTAGCGCGACACTCGCTTCGCCTCATATTTGTCTAACCGGTTTGCTAAGTGTTGTTGTAGAAATTTTTAATAGGCTATTCACCCCCCCCCCCTCTAGCCATTCGGACCATTCAAGTGGTATCATAGCCGTGGTCACCGTGATTTGAGGCTTAACAACCTTCGATGTCAAAATGGCTCAAATCAACAACACCAAGAAGCCACTCTAATTTGATGGCACAAATTATCCAAATCGGAAGTCAAAGAAGACCACACATATCAAGTCAATCAATAGAAGGGTGTGGAAGTTGATAGAAACTAAAATTGACATTGCCGATCCGGAGAATCCCACTACGGTCGAAGAAGTGCTTCTCTAAAACAATGACATTGCTCTAAGTGCCATTAATGATGCAATTGATGAGAGAACATTTGAGCAAATCAAGAACATTGAGATGGCTCATGAGGCTTGGAAGAAGTTGGAAGAATCATTTGAGGGCACCAAGGCAATAAAGGGTGCAAATGCATATATTCTCAAGGAGAAATTTGCTAGCTTCAAGATAAAGGAAGATGAAAGTGTGTTGGACATGTTCCATCGGATGGAAGTGCTTGTCAATGATCTCAAAGCACTTGGTGAGAAGGTGGAGGACAAGGATTTCTCTCATAAGTTCTTGAGATGCTTACCCGCAAGATTTGGCATGTTGGTCACCTTGCTAGTGAGGACCGGTTTGGACACAATGACACCAAACCAAATCTTAGGAGATATCATGACCGATGATGCTTATAGAGATGATGATGAGAAGGAAGAAAATAGGGAGAAGAAAGATGACAAGAAGGATGACAATAAGAAGAGTGTGGCGTTAAAGGCCACATCATCCAAGGGCAAGGCAAAGTAAGAATCATCAAGTGAAGATGAAGACTTGAGCTTTGATGAGATGGATGATGAGAAGATGGCTCTCTTTGTCAAGAGATTTGGCAAGTTCATGATGAAGAAGGGCTACCATGCTAGAAGAAAGAAGTCTTCATCCAAGAATAAGGAAGAGTCAAGAAGGTGCTTCAATTGTGGAAGCAAGGATCATCTTGTTGCTCAATGCCCATACAATAGCGACAATGATGATGACAACAAGAAGAGCAAGAAGAAGGACAAGAAGGAAAAGAAAGAAAAGAAGGACAAGATGACCATCAAGAAGAAGAAGAAGAAGGGTGGTTCATATGTGGTCACTTGGGATAGTGATGCTTCCTCAAGTGACGATGATGATACTGATGATGATAAGACCACCAAGAAGAAGGCTCTGGCCAGCATTGCTATCAAAGAGAAGCCTTCTCTCTTCGACGCTCCATCATGCTTCATGGCTGAGGCCACTAAGGTACAAACTTGTGATGATGGTAGTGATGAGGAACATGATAATAAAAATGAAAATGAAAGTGATAGTGATGATGATGAACCAACTAAGGATGAACTACTTGACATGCTAGATGATGCTAAAGAACACTTTGACATTAGAGAAGGGAATGCAAAAGCTTGCGTAAGGAACTAAAAGCCCTTATGCAAGCCTTTGGTGAGCTCAATGCATCTCATGAGAGGCTAAAGGAAGCCCACGAGAAGCTTGGCAAGGCTCAGAAGAAGCTTGAAAAAGCTCATTCCTCTTTACTTAATGAGCAAAATGAGAAGGAGCATGTTGTAACATGTGACAAAGGCTTAACTTGTGATATAATTGATGAATCATTCTATAAGCCTATCATTGTTGCTCCCACTAACGCTTCTTGTAGCACATATACTTCTACCTCATCTAGTAGTGATGGTTTCACTTGTGATGCCTCACTAATGGTTGAGAATGAGACCCTTAAGAAGGAGGTCAATGAGCTCACTTGCGCCTTAGGCAAAGCCTATGATGGTGAGGACCGCTTGCTTATGTGCTTGGGTAGCCAAAGAGCTTCTCTCTACAAAGAGGAATTGGGCTATACCCCCAAGAAAGGCAAGGCAGCCTTTGCTCCTCACAAGACTAGCTTTGTGAAGAACAATGGTCGGTTTTGCACTAGTTGCAAGCAAGTTGGTCATGTAGAGCAAAAGTGCATGAACAAGAAGTCTTGCTAATGTATCCTCAATTAAGATTAATTCTTTCTATGTGCTTACTAAGGGTATAAATGGTGTGAAAGCTAAGTTCACTGGTAAACCATGGATGGGCTCAAAGAAGAAAGCCATTTGGGTGCCAAAGAGCTTGGTCACTAACCTTCAAGGACCCAAACAAGTTTGGTTACCTAAAAAAATTGATCTTCTTTTGTAGGTCAATTACAAATCCCGAGGAAGGCATTGGGTTCTTAATAGTGGGTACTCTCAACACATGACCGGTGATGCAAGAATGTTTAACTCAATCAACACCAATGGCAATGATGGTTATGATAGTATTACATTTGGTGACAATGGCAAAGGCAAGGTCAAGGGGCTTGGTAAGATTGCAATGTCCAATGACATGAGCATTTCCAATGTGTTGCTTGTTGAGAGCTTGAACTATAATTTGCTATCCGTGGCTCAATTGTGTGATCTTGGATTCAAATACATATTTGGGGTAGATGATGTAGAAATCATAAGTGTAGATGGCTCTAACTTGATCTTCAAAGGCTTTAGATATGAGAATATATACTTGGTTGATTTTAATGCTAGTGAAGCTCAATTATCTACATGTTTGTTCACTAAGTCTAGCATGGAGAAGGCTTGGTCATGTTGGAATGAAACAATTGAATAGATTGGATAAGCATGACTTGGTTAGAGGCTTAAAAGATGTTGTGTTTGAGAAGGATAAGCTTTGTAGCTCTTGTCAAGCCGGCAAACAAGTTGGAAACACCCATCCTAAGAAAAGCATGATAAGCACTAGTAAAGCATTTGAGTTATTGCACATAGATTTGTTTAGGCCAACACAATACACTAGCATCGATAGAAACAAATATGGCTTTGTGATAGTGGATGATTATACTAGATACACTTGGTATTCTTTCTAGTGGACAAAAGTGATGTGCTTGCAACATTCAGATCATTTGTCAAGGGCATTCACAATGAGTTTGAAACAACCATCAAGATAGTTAGAAGTGATAATGGTAGTGAGTTCAAGAACACTAGAATTAATGAGTTGTGTGATGAATTTGGAATTAGACATCAATTCTCAGCCAAGTATACTCCACAATCAAATGGCCTTGTTGAGAGGAAGAATAGAACACTCATTGATATGGCAAGGTCTATGCTTAGTGAGTACAATGTGAGTCAATCTTTTTGGGCCGAAGCTATCAACACGGCTTGCTATTGTAGCAACCGCTTCTATTGTCACCCATTAAAAGAGAAGATACCATATGAGCTCTTAAATTGTAGAAAGCCCAACATTGCATATTTTCGGGTCTTTGGTTGCAAATGCTATATCTTAAAGAAAGGCACTAGATTGGGCAAGTTTGACAAGAAATGTGATGAATGATTCCTACTTGGATACTCAACTACTAGCAAGGCATATAGAGTTTGGAATTTTGATAGTGGTACTCTTAAGGAAGTTCATGATGTTGAATTTGATGAAACCAAGGGTTCCCAAGATGAGAATGAGAACTTAGAAGATGTTAGAGGCATTCAACTTTCAAAAGACATGAAGAACATGGATGTTGGTGAATTGAGGCCTAGGCAAATGAATGATGATGAAGATGATCAAGTGCAAGTGCTCTCTAACATAAATTTGTAAGATGATACAAATCAGGCTAGTATAAATGGCTCTCATGATAATGAACAAAATCAAGTGGCTAGCACATCATCTTAATCCAATGATCAAGCAAGTGTAAGCAATCAAGTTCTAATACTCTAACCAACCAATATTGCAAGGGATCATCCATTGGACACTATCATTGGTGATATTTCAAGAGGTGTGCAAACTAGATCAAGATTGGCTTCATTTTGTGAGCATTTCTCATTTGTATCATCCATTGAACCAAAGAAGATAGATGAAGCATTGAAGGATGTTGATTGGGTGAATGCTATGCATGAAGAATTGAATAACTTCACAAGAAATCAAGTATGGGAATTAGTAGAGAGACCAAAGGGACCCAATGTGATTGGAACCAAATGGGTCTTTAGAAACAAGCAAGATCAAGATAGGATAGTAGTAAGGAACAAAGCAAGATTGGTAGCACAAGGATATACACAAGTTGAAGGTCTTGACTTTGGAGAAACATATGCCCCGGTTGCTAGATTGGAAGCAATTAGAATCTTATTAGCCTATGCTTGTGCCCACAACATCAAGCTCTATCAAATGGATGTCAAGAGTGCATTTCTCAATGGTTACATCAATGAAGAAGTATATGTTGAGCAACCTCCCGGTTTTGAAGATGACAAAAAGCCCGACCATGTGTACAAGTTGAAGAAGGCATTGTATGGCTTGAAGCAAGCACCTAGAGCATGGTATGAGAGATTGAGGGACTTCCTACTCTCTAAAAGGTTCATGATGGGCAGGGTTGACACCACTTTTTCACCAAGAAGATTGGGAAAGACTTATTTGTGTTGCAAATCTATGTTGATGACATCATATTTGGATCAACCAATCAAGACTTTTGTGAAGAATTTGGAGAGATGATGGCTAATGAGTTTGAAATGTCCATGATTGGAGAGTTAAGTTACTTCCTTCGTCTTTAATCAAGCAATTGAAGAATGGTACATTCGTGAGTCAAGGCAAGTACATCAAAGACATACTCAAGAAGTTTGGCATGAGTGATAACAAAGCCATTAGCTTACCAATGGGGACAAATGGCAATTTAGATAGTGATGCAAGTGGCAATATGGTGGATCAAAAATTGTATCGGTCTATGATTGGAAGCCTACTCTATGTGACCGCATCAAGTCCGGATGTCATGTTTAGTGTATGCATGTGTGCAAGATTTTAAGTCTCACCAAGAGAAAGACATTTGAAGGCTACAAAGAGAATATTGAGGTACTTGAAGTATACACAAAATATTGGTTTGTGGTATCCCAAAGGAGTAAAGTTTGAGCTATTTGGTTACTCCAACTCGGATTATACGGGATGCAAGGTTGAAAGGAAGAGCACCTCGGGCACATGTCAATTGTTGGGAAGATCACTTGTTTCATGGTCATCAAAGAAGCAAAATAGTGTTGCATTATCAACCGCCGAAGCTAAATACATATCCGTCGGTAGTTGTTGTGCACAAATACTTTGGATGAAGGCCACTTTGAGTGACTTTGGAATCAAGTTCAAGAAAGTGCCATTGCTATATGACAATGAGACTGCAATCAAGTTAACTAACAATCTGGTTCAACATGCAAGAAGAAAGCACATTGATGTCTGCCACCATTTTATAAGAGATCACCAACTAAAAGGAAACATTTACATTGAGAGTGTAGGCACCAAAGATCAACTTGCCGATATATTCACCAAGCCATTGGATGAGAAAAGGTTTTGCAAGCTAAGGAATGAGTTGAACATATTGGATTTCTCAAATGTGTTGATGCACCCCCCACTTATATGACATGCCTCTCCTTCGAGCAATCCAAGGTAAAAGTTGATTGGCATGGCATACATCCTTGCTAAGGACATGTTTAGTGCATCTAGTCATCTTTCACATTTAATTGGCTCATTCATGAAAATCAAATGATTTTGATGTTTGTATGGTACCACTATTGCTTCTATGATTAATTTGGCCTAGTGGTAGCATATGACATGTTTGTGGGCTTGTAAACCTAGTGTTTGATTTAGAAAATGAGCTATAAGTGTTTAACTCAACATGGTACAAGATAACCCTTATTTGGAGGTGTGAAGAAGCTTATCCTTGGATCAAACCGAGTTAAATATCTTTGGCAAGTATTCTAGATTGAACCAAATTTGGGAAAATGGTCCTCACCCCATTGATTGACATTGATAATCTCAACCAATCTATATTTTTTAGCCTTTATGGTCATTGATGACAAAGGGGGAGAAGTAGTGTACAAAGATAGTGAAAAGACAACAAAGGGGAGAGAAACAAAGATATAAGTGATAGGGGGAGAATTTGACATAGGGGGGAGATATGACAAAGGAAGGGGATCAATTAAAATTTTAAGCACACAAGTAGGGTGAGCAAGCTCATGAACTTGTATGGTGCATTTGAATGTGTATTTAATATATTTGCTTGCATGGCACAAGTTTTAAATTTCAATATCCATGCTTGTGTGGTGTATGCTAGATGTAGGTTTGAATGATGAAATAAAAAACTAACATGCATAGGTTAAGTAACTAGACTCATGCTCATATTATAAAAACTAGACCCTTACTTCTAATGATTGATCTCACTGGGTATTCTAGTTTCTGTGGATGTCTAGTTACTCATGGTGCTAAGGATGGTATATTGGTGCACTCTGATTGGTATCACGCTTCAAAGGTCTGTCTCTTATACCTTAGCATCATTTGGTAGACATTAACTCCTACATTTCCTATCTAAACATATGTGCAAGCTACAATCCAAACTCTGAGCACATATGTAGGGGGAGCAATTGCTACCATTCAGGGTTCATGAAACTTGTCCATATCCTTTTACACATGGTAAATATGCTTGGGCAAGCAACATGGATTCAATTAAACTTTAATTCATATCTTTATGTAAGGGTTGTCATCAATTACCAAAAAGGGGGAGATTGAAAGCTCTAGTTTGGTTTTGATGAATTGATGAAACCCTAAGTGCTAACCTAGTTCATCTAAGTGATCATGAGATAGGTAGCATTATTCCAAGTGGTGAAGCAACGGTGAAGATCATGATGATGGTGAAGCCATGGTGATGATGAAGTGCTTGGACGTGGAAATGAAGAAAGAGAAAAACAAAAATCTCAAGGCAAAGGTGAAATTGATAGGAGCTTTTCGGTTTAGTGATCGAGACACTTAGCGAGTGTGATCATATTTAGGATCGATAGCCGTACTATTAAGAGGGGTAAAACTCGTATCGAAATGCGGTTATCAAAGTGCCACTAGATGCTCTAACTCATTGCATATGGATTTAGGATCTAGTGGAGTGCTAACACCCTTGAAAACATTTGTGAAAATATGCTAAGACATGTGCACAAGGTGATACACTTGGTGGTTGGCACATTTGAGCAAGGGTGGAGAAGTTGGTGAAGTGAAGGAGGTGATAGTCACTAAAAAACAGTGACCAAACGCCGGTCACGTGGTGACCGAACTCGAGGGCGCAGCGTCCGATCATTTATAAAATTAGTGGTGTGCTTGGGCTACTCTCGGTCTGAGACTGGACGTAGGTGACCGGACTCTAGCTGAACACTGTTTAGCGTTCGGTCCTATTGATGTGGCGGTGCGCAGAGAAGAGGAAGAGGAGAGGACGCCAGCACGTCCGGTCATGGTGGACTGGACGTGTTCGGTCAAAAAAACTCGGCTCTGGTGCCTTACTGGAAACGACCAGACTCTAGTGATGGAGCATCCGGTCACTTTGTGCAGTGCGTCCGGTCGCAACTTAACATGTGGCACTAAGCAGACTAGCCATTAAGATCAGGCGCTCAGCATTTGAGGCTGATGACACGTGGCGAGCATCGGGCGACCGGACGCTGGGGTCCAGCGTCCGGTCAACCCGATCGGCGTGTTCGGTCAGCACGTGTTTCACTGGATAGAGGAGCCAATGGCTCTATTCATGGGGGCTCTCTATTTAAGCCCCATGGCCGGCTCAAGTTCACTCTCTTGGCCATTTGCATTGACATAGCAACCTTGTGAGCTTAGCCAAAGCCCTCCCACTCATCTCCATCATTGATTCATCGTCTGTGTGAGATTGGAAGAGAATCCAAGTGCATTGCTTGAGTGCTTGCATCTAGAGGCACTTGGTATTCGTGTTTCGCTGCTGGTTTGGCTTGTTACTCTTGGTGGTTGCCGCCACCTAGATGGCTTGGAGCAGTGAGGATCGTCGAGCGGAGGTTGGTGATTGTCTCCGGCTCCAACCGTGGTGATTGTGAGGGGTTCTTGACCTTTCCCCGGCCGAGAGCCAAAAGGTACTCTAGTAAATTGCTCGTGGCTTGTGTGATCTTCATCTTGTGTTGGTTGTGTGGCACCCTATTGAGGGTTTAGCGTGTGATGCCAATTAGCGCGTGAACCTCCAAGTGAGTGAATCGCCACAACGAGGACTAGCTTGCCGGCAAGCAAGTGAATCTCGGTAAAAATCATTGTGTCATCATTTGATTCTGAGGTGCTTGGTCTTTATTGGTATTCATTCTTGTGATTGATGGTTCATTCCTCGACTAGGCGGTATAACCAACTTGCTCTCTCTCTTTACATTACCACAAACTAGTTGTCAAGCTCTTTAGTGTAGCTAGTCGTGAGAGCTTATTAGTTTGGTTAGTGTGGCTCTTTAGTTAGCCTTTGAGAGCACACTAACTTAGTGTAGTTACATAGCCATTATGTGGATAGAGACTATAGAAACTAGAATTGTGGTAGGTGGCTTGCATTTTTAGTAGGCTAGCGCAACACTCGCTTCGCCTCATATTTGTCTAACCGGTTTGCTAAGTGTTGTTGTAGAAATTTTTAATATGCTATTCACCCCCCTCTATCCATTAGGACCTTTCACCTACGTTATCCCATCATGGCTGATCTGCTAGCATCTTAATAGCAACTTCTCTTGTAACCTTCTTAACATCATCCTTGAAAACCCTAAGCACATCTAACGAAACCTAAGGATAGATGGATGCAATAAACACAGCGAAATAAATAAAATGCATATTCCCAAATGTCCTTATGCTGGTACAACATACAGGCACACTCTCTCCCATTCTTGACACATCGTTCACCTTTCCTATGATCGGACGATCTTAACAACTACGGATGAAATACAATGGAAAGATTACAATACTGGAGGACAACAACGAAGGACACCACTAACTATGGGTACATCTCCTCAAGGCAACTAATCTACTTTGTCGGACCACACATCTTCATTCCCGGGCTCAGCGGATTCTGCTACCACCCAGGCTAAGGATCTGCCTTCTCTCTATGCAATGGCTGAGTGAGGGGAAGCAAGGGCTCTACTTCTAACACTTTTGAGGGTGGGGTGCTGGCGGTACTACAACACTGGTTCTCCTTCTTTCTGACGAGTGAACAAGGATTCCCTGCAAGATCGAGGAATCCCGCCCTTCAGCAGCCAGTGTCCTCTGCTTGGCCCTGGTGACAAGGTAGGCCCCTCCTAACTGATGGGCATGTCGATCTTCAGCCTTCTTTAGAGCCTCCGACATGGCAGTCTCCTGACTCTCTATGGCTGCTGCACTGGCATGCACTTCGGCAAGCTACACCTAGAGCATCCTGGAGAAGATCTCGGCTTCCTTAGCTCGTTGGAGGCACTTCCTCAGCTCCGAGGCTTGCTAGTCATACTGCTCATCCAAAGCAAGGAGGTATGTGGTCAAGTGCGCCATGGTTGGACTGTCTTCTTGCGTATCCCGCCCTTGCAAAGCCTCCACTCGAGCCCTCCATGCCCGTCGATTCTTTTCCAAAGGGGGAAGAACCTCATGGGGGTACGAGCAATGGGGTCTTCATAGATCTAGCAAAGGTACCGCAAGGCTTTGTGAGCCACCACCTGGTAGGTGTCGACGAAGCGAAACCCGGTTGCGGTCACATTCCAGGCTTCAGTGATGCCGGGGAACTCCTCACTCTTCCCAATGTAGACGGTAACTTCACAACGCTCCGTGCCATGCTTTTCATACTCACGGCCCTCATACTCGGGATAGTCTTTGACTCCGAGCTTTTGCAGGGTGGCATAAAGGATTCTAGGAAAACCCTTAGTGTTCAGGCAGTAACTGCTAACCCAGGCTCCTACCATTCTGTAAGGAAAATGGACCCTTGGCCCATTTACTTTGGATTTTGGTGTTTGATGACCAACACAACCAAATTAGACTAATGAATTTGCAAGTGTTTGTTTTGTAGTCCAATAGGGTGCAAGACATGACTTGGACGAAGGCGACGTGATGATCCGATGATCAACACCTCAAGCAAGACCTTAGAAGCACAAGAAAAGACCCAAGATGTCAAGCAAAGTCCAAGCATGAAGATAGGAACCAAGCCGTGCGCAAGATCGCAAAGAAACGAGCTCGCAGAGGCGATCGGACGCTGGAAGCGCGACCGGACGCTGGACCGGTGGCTCGGCAGACAGGCGACCGGACGCAAGGACCGGACGCTGGCGGCAACCGACCGAACGCAGGAACGCAGCGTCCGATCGAGTACAGAGAGGTTCCAGGCGCGCGAAACTGCGACCGGACGCGTCCGGTGGCAGGCGACCGGACGCTGGCAGCGTCCGCTCGGTAGTTCGCGGCTATAATGGTCGAGATGACCGGACGTGTCCGGTCAGGACGATTCAGCGTCCGGTTAGTAGCAGATTTGCGGGAGTCCGACCCCAACGGCTACTTTCTCCGTGGGGCTTACAAATACAACCCCCAACCGGCCATTTGAGATAGGTGGAGCTGAGGAAACATATCAAGAGTGTTGATACACCATTTGAGTGATCTCCACATGCATAGTGCTTAGTGTTTTATTAGGTGATTAGCATAAGTGCTTTGCGAAGTGCTTAGGTTGATTAGACCACCGCTTATGCGCTTGCTCTAGGTGTTTGCCTAGTGTTTAGTGAGGTTTGCATACCTCTTACCACCCCGTGCTTGCGAGCACAAGAGTTGTACATCGGAGGGGCTTGAAGTCTTGTGAGATCGCACCAACCGCATTTGTGGTGCGGCCGCCACCGTGTACCGAAGGGAACAAGGCCCGCGGCATTTTGGCCGAAAGCTTGATAGTGAAGACGGCGGGGAGCATCCGGGAGAAGCTTGCCGGAAGGCACGTCGGAGACCCACTTGCGCGTGGGGAAGGCCCGAGGCTATCCACGGAGTTACCCGACCGGGAGCTTGGCTCTTGCGAGGGATTCCTTGCGAGGGGCTCCAACGAGGACTAGGGGGAAGCTTGCGCGCTTCTCGATACCTCGGTAAAAATACCGGAGTCGTCGACAGGAGTTTACATATCTCTACCTTGCTCTTTAAGCTTCCGCATTTACATTGATCATATTATTATCATTTGCGGTAGAGATAGCAACACACTAGCAAAACCGTAGTTGCACATCTAGATAGATTATCTTTTGCATAGGTTTTGCTAGAAGTAGAAAAAGAGGCCATAGCTTAGAGTTAGATTTTTAAGTTGCCTAATTCACCCCCCCCCTCTTAGGCGTCCACGTGTCCTTCAAGTGGTATCAGAGCCGGTTGGCTCATATTTGGACCTTTGGCTTAACCGCCGTTGAGCCGACGCTATTGTAGAGTGATGGGGATGGATACCGCTAGGCCTCCACAATTTGACGGCACTAACTTCCCATACTATAAAGCTAGAATGGCTTGCCACCTTGAGACGGTTGATTTGGGTGTATGGAGAGTCACTCGTGACGGGATGAAACCCATCAAGAATCCCGAAAAACCCACAAAGAGTGATGAAATAGAAATGCATTTTAATGCTAGAGCTAAGAATTGCTTGTTTGAATCATTTAGCATGGATGTGTTTAACCAAGTGTTCACCTTAAATACGGCACATGAAATTTGGTTAAAACTTCAAGAGCTCCATGACGGTACAAGTAATGTCCGTGAGCAAAAACATTGTCTAGCTAAGCAAAATTATGATTCCTTTGCTATGAATGATGATGAGCTTGTTCGTGATATGTATTCTCGATTGAATCTAATTATCTATGAGCTCCATTCAATAGGATTATTAAAGCTAGATGATGCAGACATCGTGAGGAAGATCATCTCCGTTCTACCACAAAAGAAATATGCAAGCATCATCACCATCCTTCACAACATGGAGAACTTGAGCACCATGACCCCGGGCATTGTCATTGGCAAGCTAGTGGCATTTGAAATGTCACGTAAGATGGGTCAAGGAGAAGCATCTTCATCAAGCAAAGGCAAAGCTCTCGCTTGTAGCGAAAAGAAAAAGATGAAGGGCAAGAAAGTTGAGTCAAGCTCAAGCTCAAGCTCCCCAAGTGAAGAAGAAGAAGATGAGGATGATGATGATGAACAAGAATCAAGTGATGATGATCAATCTTCCTCCTCCACCTCCGACCTTGATGAAGAATCAATCAAATTAATCAACAAGGTGGAGAAGATGATCCAAAAGCTCAATGTCAAGGGTGTGCCCATCCAAATCCAAGACCTCGTTTTCACCAATCAAAGAAACGAGCAAAGAAAGAGAGGATGCTATGGATGTGGCGAAGTGGGGCACTTTGTGGAAGTTTGTCCAAACAAACCCACACCCAAGACAAAGAAGAAGGCATGCAAGAACAAAGCCCTCACATCAATAAGATCATGGGATGATTCTTCAAGTGAAGAAGACCATCATCAGAGGCGAGGGCGCAAGCACTCATCATCAAGCTCTTCTCATGTGTGCCTTATGGCACGAGGTAACGAAAGCTCATCCTCTAGTGAGAGCGATAGTGATGATGATATGCCTTCTTATCATGAAATTGTGCAACAAAATCTTAAATATGCTAAAGTTTGCACTAGTCAACAAAAGAAGCTCAAATGTTTAAAAGAAGAGCTAGGTAGTTCACAAGAAGCATACAAGAATTTGCTTGAACAATATGAAAACTTTGCAAATCTAAATGTTGAACTATCTACTAAAATTAAGCAACTTGAGGCTAGTGCAACAACAAGTGCATGCACAATTAACGATAAGCAACTTGAAAAGAAAAATGAAAAATTAAAAGAAAAGTTAGCTATCTCATAAAATGATTATCAAAGTTTGCTTGCTAAAATGGAAATCATGTGCAAACATTGTGATGAGCTAACTAATAAAGTTGCTAATCTTGAGGCCATCAATTTAACCTCCACCAAGGCATCTAAAAGAAATGACATAATTAAAAAGGATGCCTCTACTTCTTGCAATGATTTATATTTAGACTCACCCTTGTGCAACCAAGCTTGTGTTGAGAAAGTGATTGTAGATACATGCACACAAGAGGTTGTAAAGGAGAATGAGCAACTCAAGTAAGAAGTAGTTCGCCTCACCAAGGACTTGACTCAAGTAAAAGGCAAGGCGAAGCAAACCCAACTTCATCAAGATAACACCGTCAAGGGAGTGAAGAAGCTTGATGAAGGACAAACCGTGGTTTGTTATGTGTGCCACAAGGAAGGTCACAAGTCCTATGAGTGCAAGGTGAAGAATGAGGGAGGAGCAAAGATGAAGAAGAAAAAGCAAACAAGCAAGCTCTCCAACACCTATACCAACAAGGTGGACAAGAAGGCCTCCACACCTTATCTCTTGAAGAAGAAGAAAAATGACAAGGTGGTGGCCATCAAGGTGAACAAGCAAGCAAACAATGGGGTCAAACGCTTTTGGGTGCCAAAGGAAATCATTTCCAACATGAAGAGCACCAAGAAGGTTTGGATCCCGAAAGGGAAGTAAGAAGTCCGTCGGACCTCGGGGAATTTGGAGTCTTGGCAAAGTATGGGTGCATTTCATGGGGTGCATTATGTTGGACAAAGTCATTGCCAAGTGGGTTAGTGGATACTATGAACCTAAATTCCCCTTCCCATGTTAGGTAACTAGATGTTATTACTTTTTAATTGGTACATCTTGCAATTAGATTTTCCTACAATTGGTATCTTTAAGCATCTAGTTACTCCTCATGCCTAGGGTTGCATTTGCATGCTTATATCTTTTGTCATGCATATACTAGGTATTTCATATGGTAGGCTTGCTCGGTCTCATTTGTAACCCTTGGAGCAAACCTACATGGTTTAAAATTGCTTAGGAGCACGGCACATAGCTTGTCTTACTATTGTTTATCTAATATGTGCCAAAGTCCAAATTGTAGATAATTTTCTCCCAAATATCATCTTTCAAGTGGTATTTTGACTCCAAAATCAATTGTGCATGAGTACTACAAGTATTCCATGTCTCCATGCACAAATTTAGGGGGAGGATCATCTACAAGATGGACGCTTTGAGACTAACACCTTTTTCAAGTTTATCATGTGTGTAGTAGTCTCATTGCAAGGAAAATGGAGTCCCCGAAGAGAAGCATCGTTCTTCAATTGGCATCATCATGTTGATCTCATTTCATATTTATATGCTTTCTCCATGCATTATATAGATTAAACTCTCTTGTGCAACAAATTGCTAATTATGCATATGCTTTGCTTTCTACCATATGTATGCATATATTTAGGGGGAGCTTAGTCTATATAATGCGAGAGTCAAATTTTGTGATCCATTTCACTCTATACACAAAGGATCATGAAATTTGACCCTCCCTTGTGCTACTAATGTCTTCCTTTTTAGTGTTTGATGCCAAAGGAGGAGAATTTGAAGGACCAAAGGCAAGCATCAAGTTGATGTCTACAAGTGGTAATGGTCCGAGAAAGGGAGGAAAGTGAATTATGGATTAGTCTATGTAATGGGAGAATTTTTTTTAGAAAGATAGGCTTTAATCCATAATATCACATGGGGACATTTGCAAGGGCAAGACATGCTTTTAAGTAAAGTTTTAATTGGTATCTATCAATTAGTATCATATAACCTTGCCCTTTGCATTGCATCCTAGCAAGTAGATAATTTTTAAATTTAAATTTTTTTTATTTGCTTGCTTTGGTCATGTTGTCATCAATCACCAAAAAGGGGGAGATTGTAAGGAAAATGGACCCTTGGCCCATTTACTTTGGATTTTGGTGTTTGATGACCAACACAACCAAATTAGACTAATGAATTTGCAAGTGTTTGTTTTGTAGTCCAATAGGGTACAAGACATGACTTGGACGAAGGCGACGTGATGATCCGATGATCAACACCTCAAGCAAGACCTTAGAAGCACAAGAAAAGACCCAAGATGTCAAGCAAAGTCCAAGCATGAAGATAGGAACCAAGCCGTGCGCAAGATCGCAAAGAAACGAGCTCGCAGAGGCGACCGGACGCTGGACCGGACGCTGGAAGCGCGACTGGACGCTGGACCGATGGCTCGGCAGACAGGCGACCGGACGCAAGGACTGGACGCTGGCGGCAACCGACCGGACACAGGAACGCAGCGTCCGATCGAGTACAGAGAGGTTCCAGGCGCGCGAAACTGCGACCGGACGTGTCCGGTGGCAGGCGACCGGACGCTGGCAGCGTCCGCTCGGTAGTTCGCGGCTATAACGGTCGAGATGACCGGACGCGTCCGGTTTGGACGATTCAGCGTCCGGTCAGTAGCAGATTTGCGGGAGTTCGACCCCAACGGCTACTTTCTCCGTGGGGCTTATAAATACAACCCCCAACCGGCCATTTGAGATAGGTGGAGCTGAGGAAACATATCAAGAGTGTTGATACACCATTTGAGTGATCTCCACATGCATAGTGCTTAGTGTTTTATTAGGTGATTAGCATAAGTGCTTTGCGAAGTGCTTAGGTTGATTAGACTACCGCTTATGCGCTTGCTCTTGGTGTTTGCCTAGTGTTTAGTGAGGTTTGCATACCTCTTACCACCCCGTGCTTGCGAGCACAAGAGTTGTACATCGGAGGGGCTTGAAGTCTTGCGAGATCGCACCAACCGCGTTTGTGGTGCGGCCGCCACCGTGTACCGAAGGGAACAAGGCCCGCGGCATTTCGACCGAAAGCTTGATAGTGAAGACGGCGGGGAACATCCGGGAGAGGCTTGCCGGAAGGCACGTCGGAGACCCACTTGCGCGTGGGGAAGGCCTGAGGCTATCCACGCAGTTACCCGACCGAGAGCTTGGCCCTTGCGAGGGATTCCTTGCGAGGGGCTCCAACGAGGACTAGGGGGAAGCTTGCGCGCTTCTCGATACCTCGGTAAAAATACCGGAGTCGTCGATGGGAGTTTGCATATCTCTACCTTGCTCTTTAAGCTTCCGCATTTACATTGATCATATTATTATCATTTGCGGTAGAGATAGCAACACACTAGCAAAACCGTAGTTGCACATCTAGATAGATTATCTTTTGCATAGGTTTTGCTAGAGGTAGAAAAAGAGGCCATAGCTTAGAGTTAGATTTTTAAGTTGCCTAATTCACCCCCCCCTCTTAGGCGTCCACGTGTCCTTCACATTCCTGGTGGGTGGTTGCACGGAAGGATTGAGCAAAAGGCTTGCTCAAAAGGAAAAGCTAGGGGAGCTAGAGTGCACTGGGTGGTGGTGCCAATGGCTAGGCCAGGCTCTGCTTATAATTGCAGAGCAGTCAGTGGTCCTGGCGTAGTCCACCCACGGTTCCTGCACGAGATCACTACAAATGAATCGACTGAATTTTTCACGCGTTCAAGGCGAGCAATGTCCGAGGCCATTAATGACTAATACGGCTACAAGGCAAGGGTCCAACAAGAGCGTAGAAAAGAGTATGGGAAGACGTGGGTCACGACAGGCGTGAACCATAGGCGAACGCGGAGCATGAAGTCATAGCGCCATAGTAATACTACGGAACAAGGACGGATCAGTCGTGCACAACATGACACGCGTGACATCTATGAAGGGCGCATCTACCAGCAATACGGTCACGACGACTAAAGCATTACTAGCGTGGCTGACTTAAAGATCATATACTGCGCGAGAGTCAGTCCACCGGAGAAAGCCAAGTTAAACCTATTCCGGTATGGCCTCTCTTGGACCGCTACCCGTCGTCTTCACTATAGAGCTTCTAGACAAACCGCCATAGGCCTCGTTCCCTCTGGTACACGGTGGTGGCCACACCACAAACGCAGTTGGTGTGGTCTCGCAAGACTACAAGCTCCTCCGGGTACAACAATGGTGCGTGCAAGTACCTTATGAGTAAGAGGTATGTAGACCTCACTAAATACTAGGCCTAAACCTAGAGAAAGCGCTAATGTGGTGGTCTAACTAACATAAGCACTTCGCAAAGTACCTATGCTAATCACCGAGTATATCACTAAGCACTTTGGTGGCTAGAGCAACTCAGATGAGCCTCAACTCACATAAGTCTTCCTTGAGCTCTACACGCACTAATTTTTCTAGCCAAGGGGTTATTTATAGGCCCCAACTCTAAATGTAGCCTTTGGAACTTGCACACTCACCTGACCGTCCAATGATGGGTCGTCAAACCAATCCAATGCCTAGTCCACAGCTAGCAATTGAAACTAGTCATTCTGCTGACCGTTGGGTTCTTCTGTGGCATATAGTCTAATGCCTACTGTCAGACCAGTCTGATGCCCACAAACCCTCTCTAGAATCTCTCTACAAGCCATCAGACTAGCATTCACTAGTTCGACGCTTCTGCTTCTTTTTGGTCTAAATCAGCCACTGTTTTGTGAATAGTTGTAGTGGTTGGTCCATCGCCACTAGGGTCCGACGCCCCTGCTTGGTTTGACGCCCTTCTGACGCCACTGCTAGGGTTAGCTATTTCCTTTGGTTCGACGCCCCTCCTAGGTTGGATGCCCTACTAAACCCTCTTTCAACTTGTTTTTTCGCGATCTTTGCGTCCGACTTGGTTCCATTCCATCTTGTTTCTATGACTTTTCCATGTCTTGTGAGTTTCAACATGTGTTTAATTGTCTTGCTTGAGGTGTTGATCATCTAGATCACCACTTTGCCTAAGTCCAAGTCCACTTTGCATCCTTTGAACTATATCTAAAACCACTAGCAAACAATAGTAGTCCAAATGATCATGTTGATCCTCAAACACCAAAATGCAAACTAAATGGCCCTTGGGCCCATTTTCCTTACAATCTCTTATAAAGCTAATCCCCACTACAAGTTCCATCTTAATATGCGAGCCATCCACATCATCTCCCACTAATAGCCATATCATCCCACTAACTTTCAACCTCTTAATATAAGCTATCCACGTCATCTTCACTAAGTGTAATGACTACTTTTAATATATTAAAAATATAGGAGACATCTATATGTTGCTATTTGTTTTTTCGTTCATACACATCTTATAATTTAATATAATTTTGTTAGGCTTTTTATTGGACTTTTTCATTAACTTTTTATTGTAAGTTTAACTCAAACATGTGGTGGTCTTATTCTTAGAAAACAACACAGCAACTTATGGGATATGTGTAGCACCCGGTTTTAAGAACAAAACCAGATACGCACCATATGTGAGCCTAGGAAGTCAAATCTCACATATAGCTACAAATAAGGGTAATATCAATAGACAATGCTCAATATATAACATACTTAGTATACAGAATATAACCTTAGATAGCAAACAGCGGAAAGACAACTCCGATCTTCGAATGAAGACTCTAATACCACAGGGACAACTAACTGGTTGATTATAAGTCTAATTCCTCCAAACTCTAGCAATCTGGTACCCATCCAGGATTTTTATTCAAATAATTGAAAAATAAAGCAAGCGTAAGTACATGTCATACTCAACAAATATAACATGGGGATCATGAGGCTCAAAAGGCTAACACTGGTTTAACTGTGGTTAGCTTTTAATTATAACAATTTTAGCATAGTAGTAGAAACAAGTTTATCACAAGCTCATGTAAACACATGATCAGGTAAACATGAATAATGAATAGCATAAACAATAATCATTAGTGAGTATCTTTATCATCAGTATCATCAGTGTTCATCATCTATTCCGTAAGGGTTCCAAGGCCGCTTGTGACCGTGAGCATGGCTGATATACTAGTTTTACACTCTGCAGAGGTTATACACTTTCACTGTGAGTCATGATTTACCCTTTCGCTCAAGGTAGCTAATCTCTTGACCCACTTCCAAGGAAGGTCGGTAGGGTTCACTATGAAGCCTTTCAAAGGTTCGTCTAACAAGTTATGGACATTAGATTCACTCGACAAACAGATGTAGGAACCCCCCTTCCCAATGGCACAATGACACACAACCTATACGCAAGGGGATAGAGGCTATCCTATACCCGATTCAACAAGCCATTCTTATGCCATAAAGGTAACTAGTGACAAGCTAGAAAAGGTCCTCATACTGAGCTAAAGCCAGAGCCATGTAGCCCTCACAGCTGTACTGTAAGTCTCGGATGATCACTTACAGATAAGTCCTTAGGAAGAGGAATCTAGAGCACCATAAAAATAGCCCAATGCTCTAGCCTCCTTGATTCCATGTTGCTAAAAAGCATCTTTTAATGTTTATTGCATATTCTATTAGTCAAGTTACAAGGTCATGGTCTTTAATTGAGCACTAGCATCATACTACCCAATGCATAATCACCCATGGTGTCAAGGTACAAGATATCAAATATATAGGATATCCTTATTGGCAACAAGGTAGACACATGCAATATGAATTAAGTGATTAAAGGTGAATGGGTAACAAGGATGGTCCCATGTTATACTTGCCTTAAACTTAGATCCTCCTTCTATTGATTCATAGCCTCCAAAGAACTCCTTAATCACCACGTAAAACTCACAAACTGGACAACATCATTAAGCACCACACAAGCATCCAAACAAACATGCATAGCATTTAAACATAAATATATTAGAACAATACACCAATTAGTGAAAAAGAATTTGAAATCAAATCAATGCGTTGCTACGATCACACAGACACGAAAAGCATGCTAATCGGTGCTACGGTGAAAAAGATACATCTACCGATAGATTTGCTTCGAAAAGAAACTATAGGCTTTACTTATTTTAGCTATATAAAATATGCATAAGATACTTCAGAGATATTCCTTAATTGAGTTGAGTCAAATTATACTTGATTTAGAAAAACAAGGTAAAACTAATCATATAATTGACCAATGTGAAAAGCCTAAGTTACTTTTAATTAGAAAAATCCAATTGCATAATCATTATTCAAGTTAGGTGTTAAACCATAAAATTCTAGAGCTCTTGACATGGAAAACATTGATACTAATGTGTAGATTATGTCGTTACGAATCTAACGCACCTTTAACGGGTCAAAATGGAGTTAAAACGTAGAAGATATGGCCTAATGAAGATAGTGGTAATTTTGTAAATAGATGGAACTTAATTTTTGAATTTAAAATAAATAAAATCGAATTTTGGATCTGTAGGAGTACTACGGATACTGTTTTATCAAAAAGCAGGGGCTCTTTAGAAAAACTACAGGGACGGCGGGTTCTATATTAAAAATCCGAGGGGGTTTTTTACAAAAAGGCAAGGGCGAAGGGGTACGGGCTAACTTGGGCCATTGGATTAGATCTGGATAGTGGGAAACAGAAGGGGAAGGGAGAGAGTGAATTGCCACTGGCGCAATGACATCGGCGGCGACAAACATGGCTGTTGACGGTGATTTCTCGCTGGAGAAACACGATGAAGGCCCTAGGGACCTCGGTTCGATCCAAGAGAAGCACTAGGAGATAGAGAGGGAGATGGCGAAGTCATCTGTGGTACTGGTTGAAGCAGGAGATAAACGAATATGGCGGTGATCTCGGTTTGGCGACCGGCAATGGTTTGGCGGTGGTGTACGAACAGAGAAGTAGGAAGAGAGAGGAAAAGCGGGGCATCGGGGGCATCCTTACTGAGGTATGAAGGCCGGGGAGCGGCTTAGACTAACGATGGTGCGGCATGGCGACGGCAATGAGCTAGGGTTCGGCACGTGGCGAGGGCTCAAGGCGAAGCGACGGCTCGCGATAGGGCTCGAGATAGGGTGGCACGGCACATGGACGGCTGTTTATGAGATGGAGGGGCTTGGCACTAACGCTAAGGCTGAGAAATCAGCGCGGAGGCGGACAGTGACTCGACGTAGAGTCTGTGTTGGAGACGAGCGGGAGGTAGGGGACGACTAACTACGTAGGCCCATAGATCAGAGAGAGCGGGTGCGGGGCTGGAGTGACAGCCAGAGAGAGGAGAGGAAATGCGCGGGCGCGCTACCGTGCGGCTATGGCTGCGGGGTCAGGATGGCAGTGAGCCAAGGAGAGGGGGAGCGGGTTTGCTGCCGTTGAGTAGGCCGTTGGGCGAATTGGGCCTACGGCCGATTGAATTGGCTGGCCACGAGCCAGATTGAGAAAGATTTTTTTTTTTCATTTTTCAAACATTTCCTATTTTCCTTTTTCAATCCAAATTCAAATATGATCCAAATCAAATTCAAATATAGTTTCAAATATACTTTTCAAGATGAGAACTTTTGGGAAGTTTCCAAAATAGAACTTTTGCAAACTTTTGAAAACTCTTATTTTCCTATTCCCTTTTTCTTTTCTTTTCTTTTCTTTTATTCCAGAGCCCTTTTCAAACTTATTTTCAAAAGCGATTTGAATTCATTTTACATTTTGGATTCAACCACCCATTTCAATAAATTAAATGCACTGGCATGTATGCACATCCATGTTGCTACTCCTTATGATGAATTTTAATATAATGAAAATATTATTTTTCCTATATTTCATGTGCACAAAAACTCATAAATAAATCATTTTAATCCTATTTTCAAAAGTACAAATTTTAGGGTGTTATAATATGCTTCTAGTAAGATAGATGTTTAGCTTCCCAAGTACTTAGTTTATACTTGAATGTAACACCCTAAAATTTGCTTCTCTTGAAATAGAGCTAAAATAATTTAATTTTATATTTTTATGCTCATGAAAACATGGAGAAATAATAAATTTTCATTAGATTAAAATTTATCTTAAGGTAGAAACATGTTTGTTGCATTCATGCCGGTCGCACCTTGTGTTTCTATGTGCAAAATGTGTTTTTTTAAATACGTTTAGGAGACGAATATCTATCTCTAGAAATTTTCCAACTTCTTTCTAGAATTTAATTCCTACCTCCTTCACCTTAATCTTTATGTTCCAAATTCCCAATAATCTTTTCATGTGCTCAAAATACTTTATTTCCGTTCATCATGTTCCAAAGTGTCTCTGAGAATTTTGCCCAAATTTTTGAAGGTCTCGGAGTATTTTTCGTGGCTTAAATATCAATTCTGGACTTTTCTAGAATTATTTTATTCATGAGATTAATTAATTCTAAAAATAAATAATATATCTCATTTTCCAACCAACTCTCAAAGACCATGTGCAATAATCCTAATAAATCTCAAAGGCCCATGCATTTATTTACTAATGGGTTTTAATGATTATTTAGGTCCATTAGTAAATGGGAGGGTGCAACATCAATTAGTACCATATTGCTAGTTGATATAGATGTGGTGAGTTTTTCTCCCTCTAGATATGTACCAACCCCTTGAGCAAAGCACACCAAAACTACCACAAGGAAAGCCCCAAGTTTAGGAAATTTCTCGTGTAGTAAATTACATTTTTCTCCTCCTTCTCTCGCCGTCGTCGCCGTGCTGCCCAATGCCATAGACCCGCCGTCGACCGCAAGAAGGTCCTAGGTGAGTTCGCCGTCTTCTCCTCTTATTCCCTGTGCTCTCGTCTCATCAAACCATGTCCTCTAGGGCCCAAACCGAGCGCTCCGGAGAGCTTCTCGTCGCCGGTAATAGAGCTCCGTGGCGTCGGTTTTCTTCTCCGGTCGGTGACTCTCTCTCCCTCTCCTTTCTAATATGGGCCGTCCAGATTCAATCCGATGGTCCAAGATCACCCGTATGCCTTCGCCGGGTTTATTTGCAAAAGAGCCCCTACAGTTTCGTGTAATATAACCCGCAGTCCAGGGCGCACTTCTAGAATACGTTTTCCTATTCCGAGAGCGTAGTTTCTTTCTAGTAGATTCAGAACACGTTTTCTCTTTCAGAAAGCGTAAAATCCCTCTGTTAGATTCAAAATATGTTTTCTTCTTTTGAAAACGTAGTTTCTTCGGTTATATCCAAAATACGCTTTCATCTATTTATAGTTTTGCCACTAGTCTTATTTAGGTCATAAAATCTTCGTTTTAACTCTGTTTTGATCCATTAAAGTTGCGTTAGATTCGTAATTGAGTAATCTACATGTTCATCCTACTATTAAATATATTTTCAACTTTTGAAATTTGAGGTTAGATTTAATCTATTATTTTATAAAAGGAAATCTTGTTTAATTCATAACTTTTTCGTTATAGTTTCGATTAGAGTGGTTTTCACGTCTATGTGTTCGTAGTAACATGTAAAATATTTTTAAAACCTTTTTACCTATTGTATATTATGTTTGGTGTATCATTCTAATTTATTTCTATTGTTTGCTTTGTGTATGATTGCATGGATGCTTGTGTGGTGTTTTATGATCATGTCTAGTCGGTGAGCTATACGCGGTGAATCCAGAAGTAATTCATTGAAGGTTTGAACTAGAAGAAGGATCTAAGTTTAAGGCAAGTATAATATGAGATCTTTCTTGTTGTCCTATACACCTTTAATCATTTAATTCATACTGTATGTGTCTACCTTGACTACCACTAAGGATTTCCTAATACTTTGTTACCTTGTACCTTGATACCTATGGGCTTATGCATTGGGTAGTATGATGCTAGTGCTCAACCAAAACCATGATCTTGTAATTTGACTAAGGGAATATGCAATAAACATTAAAAGATAATTTTTAGCAACATGGAACAAGGGGCTAGAGCATTGGGCTATTTTATGGTGCTCTAGATTCCTCTCTCTAAGGACTTATTTGTAAGCGAACATCCGAGACTTACAATATAGCTATGAGGGCTACATGGCTCTAGCTTTAGCTTAGTATGAGGACATTTTCTAGCTTGTTAGTGGTAACCTTTGTGGTGCAAGAGGGGCTCCGACAGGTATGATCTCGGCCTGCCAAGAGGGTGCACTTTGGTTTCTTGGTATTTTGTTAGTCACTCCTTAGAGAGGGGTTCATGCTTATTGATGGAGAAACCTTAGCGGCCCTAACTTATTAGACGAACCTTTGAAAGGTTTCATAGTGAACCCTGTCGACCTTCCTTGTTAGTGGGTCAAGAGGTTGGCCGCCTCGGGCGAAAGGGTGAATCACGACTCACAGTGAAAGTGTACAACATCTACAGAGTGTAAAACTGGTATATCAGCCGTGCTCAAGGTCACGAGCGACCTTAGACCCTTACGGAATAGATGAAGAACACGGATGATACCGATGATGAAGATGCACACTAATGATTACTGTTTATGCTGTTCATTATTCATGTTTACCTGATCATGTGTTTATATGGGATTGTGAATAAACTTGTTACTACTCAATTGCTAAAAGATGACTCATTAAAAGCTAATCGCAGTTAAACCAGTGTCAGCCATTTGAGCCTCATGAACCCCATGTTATATTTGTTGAGTACGACATGTACTTACGCTTGCTTTACTTTTTAAATCTTTGAAAAAATCCTGGATGGGTACCAGATTGCTAGAGTTTGGAGAAATTAAGCTTGTGATCAACCAGTCAGTTGTCCCTGTGAAATTAGAGTTTTCACCCGAAGATCGGAGTTGTCTTTCTGCTGTTTGTTGTCTAAGGATATATCCTTTATACTAAGTATGTTATATATTAAGCATTGTCTATTGATATTACCTTTATTTGTAGCTATATGTGATATTTGACTTTCTAGACTCACATATGGTTTGTATCTGGTTTTGTCCTAAAAAACCAGGTGCTACATTTAATCTTTCCTCCATTACACTCCAATCTGTATTATGAAGTTTGTAGAAGTGCATAGGTACCTGAAAGGGTGTGACCTTACTCCCTTCGTCCCTAATTAACTGTCACAGTTGGTTTTCATACCGAAAGTTCGATTTGATTTATAGAAAATACGTGCAACATTCGTCTCCAAATATATTTATTAAAAACTAGATTCAAATATCTATCTATTGATATTAGTCAAAGTTGTTTCTTGGAAAGCGAAAATGATAGATATTTAGGGATGGAGTGAGTACTTTACATTAAAAAAGTTTAGTATATTTACTCTGGTAACTATATTTACTTCACTAAAACAGAAAATCTCATGATTATGAAAATTAATCTTTAGACCATATAGTTGTTTAAAGACAGAGCAATAATTTTACATTTTTGGCTTGCTCCATATCATGGTCCAAGAAAATTAATCCTGCCTATTTTATTTTTGGAAAAAGAGTGATCACTCCAAAATTGAGGCTAAAAAGAGGAAGGTCCTCTTCAAAATTGACAGACTCTGTATACCTTTAATCCAATGAGTGCCAAACAGGTAAACAGCTGCGTCGTCCTGGGGTAGCTTTCCACGCAGTGGGACGACGAACAAGTGACAGCGACCTAGATGTTTCACGGTTCTGGTCGTGTCACTTGGGCAGCTCACAGTCGCGACGAGACGCTCTGCCTCAGAAAGACTGACTCCGTCCTGGCTTTATTTAACGATGTGTAGCCGTGTAGGGTAGGGAAGCAACCTTCGCCGCGAAGATATGCATGTGGGAGCCTGGTTGCATTGCCTGCTCGACTGATGACCAATGTTAGCAGTATCAAAAGTTTGTGCTCGGGTGCGTAGCAGCAAAGTTGAGAGACACTTTGTACTAATCTTGATCAGCTTTCATGATACTTGACTGATATATTGCTGTATACTTAATTTATTAAGGAATATATTTTTTCGATGATAAACCACATGTCCACCAATAAACTCGAGACATGTCAATTTAGTCTCCCGAGATAGTAATAATAGGGATGAAGTGACTTTAAAGAACAATATATCAATTAACTCCGAAATTATACTTGCAAAACTTAGTACCGTAACCACCCTTTAATTTACAGTCACTTTTGAATTTCAGCACTACTCCCACAATATTTTTAAAAGTGACAAGATGGGCCAGACCTGTTTAGCTAAATCTAATTATTACTCGAGACCAGCTAAAATTTAGTCATCTAACTATTAGCCTTACACATGTTTGGTTCCCAGTCTAATAAAAGGTGCATACATCCCTAGCAATATACTATTGGCCATGATAAGTTATATGCTATTCCCTCCGTACATCCCTAGCAATATACTATTAGCCCTGATAAGTTATACGCTATTCCCTTCATTCTCTTTTATAAGGCATAAACATATATGAAAAATTAAACTTTAAAACTCTTTAACAATAATTTGACTAATACTTTTTTAATTATTATATTACAAATTTGATACATTTAGATTTGCAATTAAATATAGTATCCAATTATCATAAGTTTATAAGTATAAACAATATAATGTAAAACTAAATAAATAATCAAATTGTAATTTGGTAGACTTTAGTATGTCGGACCGCACCTTATAAAAAGTGGTAATGCTACGTGTCTTACATCCGACACGAGCACAAATCGTTGGACACTCCCGCAGGTCCACCGCCTTGTTGCTTGCGCTTTACCCTGCCGCTCGTTCTGCCTATGAGTTTATTGAAAAAAATCACCCATCAATATCCCTTCTGCTTCCTCCTCCCCTACCGCAGTGCCTTGCGGCTACCCCGTCCTGAGCGTGGACATGCAATCCTCTCGTTGCTGCCACACGCCCCATCCGTCGCCGCTCGCTTGCCCCCGTCGCACGCGCGCGGTGCTGGTGGTGCTCGCTCCGCCCGTCACACGCGCCACCCGCCTGCCATTGCCAAGCCCGGTGTTGGTGGCACTGGTGGCGGTGGTGCTCGCACGCGTCGCTGTTGCTAGATGCTAGTGGCGTTCGCGCGCTGCCGCTTGCCACCGGCTCCCACCCCGACGGCCGGAATTGACCAGCATATGCGCTCCCCATCCGCTATGTTCCAAATATATGTTTCTAGACATTTTCGAGGTATGTTAAAGTTGTTTTCTTATGGATATTGCAAAAGAAGATCGGAAATGTTGCACATGTTGCATATGTTGCAAATGTTTCGGAGGCATGTTGTAAGCGTTTGTTCAAAATGTTTCATCTGTTCTAAATGTATGTTGCAAGCGTTTTGATCCGGATGTTGCATATGTTTTACACATATGTTGCAACAGTATGTTCCAAATGTTTCACCTGTTCTAGTCTTCCGTTGCAACAAGGGTTTTCTTGTTGTAAGTTGCAAGTGTTCTATCTAGATGTTGTATATATTTTCACACATATGTTGTAAGTGTATGTTCCAGATGTTTTATTTGTTTCGGACGTATGTTGTATTCAACTGTTTCATGTTGCACATGTTTCATGCGGTTTGGAGAGTCAGGGACACGGGGAAGTGATGGTGGCAGGGCACGGGCGTAGGGGAATGGGCCGTGGCGAGCCGGTGGCCGGCGGATGTGGCTCGTGGCACGCTGGGGGCTGGCGGTCGGGGGCAAGAAGAGGCGGGGTGCGCCTAGAAATAACTCACACAGCTCAAATAACTCTCGACTACAATATTTTTTTTTTTAAGTCTAATGTAGCTAGCTAAGTTGCCGCTGACATGAAGAAACACCAGAATTCGAAGAACCGCCGTTGTAATCACCGTGGTTATAAAGGCAGCCTGCAAGCCCGGAAGAAGACCCCTCCTCTCCCTCTCCCTTCTGCACTTTCTCGCAACCCACGCCGCGTCCCTTCCCCTTGGTAGTCCAGTGAAGTGGAACCGTCAAAATGTCGTCGTCCTCGGCGATGCCGCCGCCGGCGTCGCCGCGGGAGCACGTGGAGAGGATCCGGCGGGAGCGCTACTACATCGGGCGCGGCGAGCAGAACCCACTGGCGGAGGACATGCACCAGGCCGTCAACTACCTCTCTCAGGAGCTCTACTCCAAGGACGTGCACTTCCTCATGGAGCTCGTGCAGGTAATCGATCGGCCGGTGTAATCTCCTTTTGACGTTTCTCTTGCTGTCGCTGTTCTTGTGTGAGCGGAAACTTAGTTCAGGGCCTTGAGGCTACTATGCTCTACAGTTTCTGCAATTGGCTAATTGATGTGCGCATACTAGCTGTGAACCGCTGTGTGAGTTGCCCTTTCTGTGTGCCTTTGTGTTCCATCAGATTATTTCTGTTTAATTTGGTGTCAACTGCCAAAGAATAACTACTCTATATGTGTGTATGAATTTGGGCACCGATTTAGCAGAATTCTTTTATTTGTTAGCATAATTTGTCAGCCCTCCTTTTCCGTATTGCGAGTTTATATAATTATCGAGCCTGTTCGGCATGACTGAAAAATACTGTTCCGGCTGATTGTTGTGAGAGGAAAATACTGTTCTGGCAGGACGTGAATAGTGATTCTGAGGTGGCTGCCCAGCCGGCAACCAGCCAGCCAGCCGAACACTGCCATCATAGTTAAGCCGTTGCGCTTGTTATTTTTTCCTACATAAGTTTTCCATGTGGTCAGTAATTATCGTCAAATTTAAAAAGACATGTAGTTGTCATAATCCTTTTCTTCAATGATGAATAGCAGAACTAACTGGTAAAACAAAAAGTTCATCTTCTTGTGTGTCCTCTGTATTTATTTGATTCCTCTTAACTTGTGAAGCGAACAAAAACACTAATCCTTTTTTTTAGAATAAAAACACTAATCCTTGGAAGTTAGGCATTGTCTGTGGCCACCTTATTTATATTAGTTTGCAGGTGTGTTTGTGCTTAAATCTTAATACTTCTTCTCATACTTTGCTTTCTTTCTCAAAAAATAGAACGCTGAAGATAATGAATACCCTTCTGAAGTAGCACCTTCTTTGGAGTTCCTCATTACATCAAAGGATATTACTGGATGTGGTGCATCCTCAACTTTGCTCATCTTCAACAATGAGAGGGGTTTCTCTGCAACCAATATAGAGTCAATTTGTCGTGTTGGGAAATCAACAAAGAAGGGAAACAGACATCAGGGTTACATTGGAGAGAAAGGCAAATATTCACAGTTTTTTTCATTCATTTTGTTTCCTAAATCACCATTCAGAAAAAGAAATATTCAACCACGGAGATAAAATTAGTTAGGACCTTTTGAGTCTATTTCAGGCAAATGATAGCAGTAAAAGATCATACAATATTTTAATTTTGAATGACTAAAACTATGTTCAGTAGCTTACCCCAACTTGTTTAGGACTTAAAGGCTTTGTTGTTGTTGTTGTTGTTGTTGTTGTTGTTGTGACTAAAACTATGTTCAGTACTTAATATGATGCTGATCAATTATATCATGGGAAAACATTCTGTGGAATCGTGGAAACCACTTGAAAAATATATAGTTTTTTTTTAAAAAATGACACTTGGCACCTCCATATTGCATCCGATTTGTAGAAAAGTAGAGTTCATACAAAAATTTAGGTGCATTTGCACTAGAACACGAACGGACTTGCATCTCAACTTTTAAGACATGTCCGATATATGAATTTACTATGGACGTGCCAAGTTTTGAACTTATGGTAATTTCTACCAATAAGGTGGTTTCGGCCAAATAATCATAGATCACGCCATTTAAAACAATATTACATGAAAGCTATGTCTTTTCTAATTTCTTTTTTGGTTGCCATGTCTTACAGTGGTAGAGACCTCATTGTGGTACAAGAGCGTATGCTCATATTATGCATTAAAATAAATATTGTAATTGTTTTTAGACAAAATTTTGTAATCCTATCTAACTAAAGTAAGGCCTTTAAGACAATTATTTTAATACACAACTACACATGTTATGTTTTGAGATGCTAGCATTAGCATTCATAAACTAAACACTTGGGATGGATTACTTTAGTCAAATTGATAAACATATTTTTAGATGAATTAAACAATAGTTATGCTAATATTATGCATTTAAATTTAAATGACTGTGAGCTGTTTATTTAATTAGATCAGATCGTTAGGATCATCCATTATTTCCTAGGAGGTAATAGGTAAAATATATATTTATCTAATTTTATCTTTTATAAAATAGGTAAGGTTTAGATATAAAAAACCTTTTAGATCTAATTGATGCATGCATGATCTATTGGATGTGGTATATCTTTTTATTTTGCAACTTTGGACATGACATAATTCGATTAGGATAAACTGGAAAAGATATAAGTATGTAATTACGAATGTAGATATATACGCAAGAGATATACGTAGCCATTTAAAATATATGTGGTATATAATTATGCACGTAGATATATAAATATGCTATAGCAATAGATACATGTTAGGCCATTCGGCACTGCTCGTGAGATTAGGGGATTAGGGATTTTTGTTTCCAATCTAATCCCACTGTTCCGCTTTATTCTTTTCTTTTAGATATAATATATGTATTTGTACAAAACGCCTTAAAACGGTTAGGCGAGAGGAAGAGGGTCACTGTCTAGAGAGCGCCCAATGCCTAATGTAACCTTGCTCAAATTTGTTTCATCAGATGTCAAATCTTTGTAGCATTTTTTTTCATTATCTGTTTACCTACTACAACCAATTCACTGCAAAGGATTACATAACGTACTGCATATCTGGTTACTATTTGTGCCTAGTTTCAACTAATTTTTTGTTGCCTCTGATTCAGGTATTGGGTTCAAAAGTGTGTTCTTGATATCAAGTCAGCCCCACATATTCAGCAACGGCTATCAGATCAAGTTCAATGAGAAACCTTGTGCAGAATGCAATATTGGGTACATTGTACCTCAGTGGGTGGAATCCACACCTAGCCTTTCTGACATCGAAGCATTATATGGGTGCTCAAAGGTCCTACCTACAACTATCATCATCTTACCATTGAAGAGTGAGAAGATTGATGCGGTGAAGAGGCAGCTGTCAAGCATGCATCCTGAAATGCTACTGTTCCTGACAAAGATTAGGAAACTTTCTGTCCGGGAGGATAACTCTGATCCCAGCAATACAACTGTTAGTGAGATTTCGATATCCAGTGAAAAGAACTACCAAGCCAGGAAGAACATGCATGCTGAGTCGTACACAATCCATTTATCTGCTGAAGAGACCGGAAAGATGAAGCTGAATGTGGTTATTATATGTGGAGGCAGAAATTCCCAGTAAAGCCAGAGAACAGAGTCGATAAGCGTGCTGAAATTGATGAATGGGTGATAACCCTGGCCTTCCCACATGGCGGCGCCTGTCCCGTGGGAAGCAGCTATCACCTGGCATCTATGCTTTCCTCCCAACTGAGATGGTAACAAGCTTCCCTTCATCATTCAGGCTGACTTCCTCCTTGCTTCGTCAAGGGAGGCTATACTGTTTGACAGTCCGTGGAACAAGGGAATTCTAGAGTGTGTCCCAAGCGCTTTCATGGATGCTTTTGTGACACTCATAAAGTCTGGAGCTGATGCATCACCATCAATGTCTCTGCCATCTATGTTCAACTTTCTACCTGTCAATTCTTCACAGATCCCACTGCTTGAGCCAGTTAGGTCTGGCATCAAAGACAAGGTCCTTATGGAGGCTATAGTTCCGTGTCAGTCTTATGCTTCACGGAAGATATTCTGCAAGCCCAGTGAAGTTGCACGGCTGAAGCCAGCATTTTGGACTATCCTTGACAAAGCATGGAAACTCGGAGTGGATCTGAAGAATCTGTTGACCCATGGAACCTATATTCTTAGCTCTCATTTTGACAACAGTATATATGACAGTGTGCTAAACTTTCTGGAAGTGAAAATGTGGACCATGAATGGTATGCAAAATGCATTGAAGGCTCAAATCTTGTCAAGGAGGTACATGAACAGCTGTATCTGGAAATTATATATTTTGTTGCAGACAATTGGCAAAACTTTTCTGGTACAAACATGATGTCCATTCCCCTATTGAAGTATGTTGATAGGGGTGGTGTTCTCTCGTTCTGGAGCATATCTAGAGCTAGTCAGTGGAATGATAGGTTGTGCATTGCGTCTGAAAACAAGTACATATCATGGCTAATCAGCTGGAACAGGGAGTTTCTATCTTCTAACCGGTTCTTTCTGCCTCCCAGCACACAAACAGCTCTAGAAGATTTGTCGGAGAAGATAACTGTGAAAAACTGGCTTAAGAATCATGCAAGAGTGGAGGTTGTCTCTGTCTATAGCTATGCATCAAGTGTTGTTGATTCCTTGGGTTCTGATCAAAGAGCTGTCATTTCCTTCGCACACTTTCTTTACCACTCTTCCAAGACGCTTCACATCGAGAGCTACCACTTATCAGAACTCTGCCGCACCATGCCAGTAATTGATAGCTATGGCTATGTTGTCAAGAAAAGAAATAGAATTATAGTTCCTGCCAAGGGAGCAAATGGGTTGGTTTGATGGGTACAAACCCATGGAGGAATGAAGGCTACATTGAATTGTCAGCAGATTACAAGTCAGCAGGACATTTTGCTGGAAACTACACTTCTGAGGACCAGCTACTGGAATTCCTCAAGACAAATTTGCAGGCTTCGGATGTGCCATTCATACACCCACCAGATGCCAGATTCCCTACTGTTTCATCACCTCTAACTGTGGAGAATGCATTCTTGCTGCTGGAATGGATAAGGAATTTGAAGTCAAATGGTGTGAGATTACCAGACCTGTTCTTGACTTGTGTCAAGGAAGGAGTTAGCTAAAGACGTCGGCTGGGTACAAGTCGCCTAATATATCATTTCTGTCCAGCTCCAATTGGGGGAGTCTTCTGCAAACAGGACCTTCCTTTGTTGATATACCAATGATTGATCAACAGCACTATCAAAACAAGCTACATATGTATAAAGAGGAACTCAAGGCAATTGGCGTGAGATTTGAATTCCAGGAAGCTTCAGCTTACATCGGAAGTCGTCTCATGTCTATTGCTGCTGGCAATTCGCTGACCAGAGAGAATGTGTACACACTGCTTGGCTTATTCGGTTTCTACGAGAAAAGTTTCTATCTCCGAGTGAACTGATCAAGAGTGTCAAAGAGGGACGATGGATGAAGAGTACTCTTGGCTACAGGCGTCCTGCTGATTGTATCATCTATGATTCAGATTGGGCAGTGGCATCATGTATCAGTAACCAACCATTCGTTGATGTTCTGTCCTACGGTGCGGCCATCCTTGAATATAAACCCGAGCTGGAATTACTTGGTGTTATTGTGGGGTTCAAAGACAATTACCAGCTTGTTATTGACAACTTCAAGTTCAGTTCTGATGATATTACTTCTGAGGCTACTGTATTAATCCTCAAGTGCATCCGTTATGTGGGTTCATGTGATGATTTTGTAAGGAAGCTCAAAGATTTGAAATGGTTGAAGACAATTGTGGGATTTCATGCTCCTAACATGTCCTTTCTTGTGGACCCTGAATGGGAGTGCCTTCTAAAGGTCTTTAATGGGGTTCCTGTTATTGATTATGGATTTTATGGCAGTGTGATCAGTTCATACAAAGAAGAATTGAAGAAGACTGGGTTGATCACAAGATTCGATGAGGCATCAAAGGCTATAACCCATATTTTCAAGCAGAAGGTGTTGAATTCATCGCTTGAAAAAGCAGATCTCCTGGCTCTACTAGGATCATATCGTCAACTGGCAACACATGACCTAATTCCAGTTGAGCTTTTCAACGCTATGCGTACTGAAAAGTGGCTGCACACCTCACTGGGATTCCGATCTCCTTCAGATGCAATTCTATTTGATGATGCATGGGAACCTTTGTCTCCAATAGCAAATTTACCATTCATAGATGATGGTGACTCTTGTTATGGTTTAGGAATGGAGATACATGGCTACAAAGATGAACTGAAGAAGTTGGGTGTTACTGTTGAATTAAAACAAGGTGCTAGATTCGTCATCACAGGCATCAGCATTCCCAGTGACCCTTCCAAGTTGTCCAAAGCTACAATCTTGTCACTGCTTGGGTGCATCAAGAGCTACTTCACCCTTGCAGCTGGACCTCCTAAGGGCTTCCAGGAAAATTTGTGCAAGAAGTGGTTGAAGACATCCATGGGATATCAGTGTCCTAATGATTGTATCCTCTTTGATCCTACACAGTCTTCTATCTGCATGGAAGATGGACCTTTCATAGATGAAGCATTCTATGGTTCAGAGATAGCCTCATTGAAAGATGCTCTTACAAGAATCGGAGTAACTGTGGATATCAAACATGGAAAAGATCTTGTTGCTCGGCATCTGAGGAGCCACAATGATAGGATTACCATTTCTCGGATCTACTCATACCTGATGGAGAGCAATTGGGTGCCTAAAAATAAAAATAGCAATTGGATTTGGATACCAAACGAAATGGATGGTGGAGAATGGGTGACCCCAAGAAGCTGTGTTCTTCATGATCGGAACAATCTTTTTGGCCTGCAGCTTCATGTCCTGGACAAATATTATGACAAAAAGTTGTTTGACTTCTTTTTGTACTATTTGGACGTGAGGAACGGGCCTGGTTCTGAAGATTACTGCAGACTATGGGTCACATGGGAGAAATCCGTCCACGAGATAGCTGTGTCTGATTGCTCTGCTTTCTGGAAATTCATTACGACAAACTGAGCAAAAAACACCCAGAAACTTCTTTCTGGTTGTGTCAAAGTTCCGTGTGTACTGAGGGAAAGATCATTTTATCAAAGAAGGAGGATGTGTTCATTCCTGATGATCTACTACTTACAGACTTGTTCAGCAAGCTAGCTCAGCATTCATTTTTATCTGGTATCCTGCTTCTATCCTACCTTCCATGTCTCGAGCAAGCCTTAACTGCATCTATGATAGCATCGGTGTTCAAAGAATATCCAAGGCAGTCACCAAGAATGATGCCTTCACCTTAGACAATTACCATTTCAGAACAACTGATCCAAGTAAGGTGATCAAGGTTGGTCTACTCAAAATAATTCTCTCATTCCTTGCTGATCCTGCTCTCGACATTCCTGCTGAAGAGAGGCACAGGATGGTTTCTTGCCTTCTGAATGTGACTGTCCAAGAGAGTGATGAACCAATCACAGTGGGGTATAGTGTAAGATTGTCATCTGGAGAGGTTGTGGATGTGAAGTCCAGCCGAATGCTTAGGTGGGAAAGGGAGGATTCCAAGCTGTACATGCAGCAGAGTAGCGATGGCGAGCCCAGCTTCAAAGAAAAGATTGAGTTTGCGACCTACTTCAGCAGAGGAGATATCTCAAGGCCTGCTCTTTGAGATGGCGGATCAGATCCCTTCGCTCACGGAGCTTATTAAGTTTGGCAGCTTACTGGATTTCAAAGACGCTGCTGTTGGGTTCTTGCTGAAGTCAAAAATCTTCAGATGTTTCCTGAAGACGAGCATTTCCTTAAGCCTTCAATGCTAGGTCTGTGCCCTGAAACTAAACTTATTATTGTGCCTTCTAAATTTTCCCCAAATTACATAACTATATAACCTACTGATGCCACTGTCCCCAACTCTTTCTATACGCAGATGGCAGCAAGAACCATTAGTTCTGTCGATTATGCTCTTTTGATGGTGTTCATGGTCAGTAAATGTTTTCGGTCTTCTTTAGGGCACTATCCTGCATGTATAATGTTTGTATGCTGCATCATATGTTTTCTCACTGCAAACCAAGTCTTACGTAAATTCTCTTGGCAGGTTGCTGGTGACCTACATAAAATTTGGTGCTGACGTGCTGTGCTTGGAAGCTTCTGAATGTGACTGCCCTGGTGTTTTCTAGAGTCCATCTTGTGCCTAGTCAATCTGCTCCTATATCTCTTGTTTAAGTTTGGACTAATGCGTGCTGGAGTGCAACTTGTCAGTGGTTCCCGTGCAAGTATTAACTATTACGTGCAAACCTGAACTCAACTGTGATAAGTAATATTGTTTCCAGTGCGTTGCCTGATCTATTTATTTCTGATCCTATTTGATGAGTTTGTGTTTGACATGAACAGTGCAGAAATTATAGCTGCAGTGCGGTGGCTTGCTTACTTTAAATTATAAAATGGCTGGCATGGTGGCTGTTGTTTCGGCATGATTCACGATCCTAATTCTTCCTGTGTGCTAAATGTATATTTTAGGCCTATCACTCTTTATTCAGTTGCTGTACGTTCAGATTTTGGTATATTGGTCAGCACGCAGCTAAGTTTACCGTTTCGAATTATTGCCATAGGGAAACTTCGAAACGATGTATCTGCTTTCGAAAATCGAATAGATTGTTGTTTTAGTATATTCCTTTGTCTCAACATATTTAAGCCCTTGATTACTTTAAATAGGATATCCTACTATTTCCATGTGATGGCATTTTTCTTGAAACTTTATGCGAGAGCTGGCCTGTATTTGTATTTGGAGTGTCGTGACACCTTTACACTTAACAGGCGCCTCTGAAGACGAACAAGCGTCTCTTCATGAGTGATCTCATCTCTCAAGCACATGATTAGTAGATAGGATTAGACACGTCTCTTCATTAGTGATCTTATCCATCAAGCCCTTGATTACTTTAAATAGGATATCCTACTATTTCCATATCATGGCATTTTTCTTGAAACTTTATGCGAGAGCTGGCCTGTATTTGTATTTGGAGTGTCGTGACACCTTTATGCGAACAGGCGTCTACAGGTGAACAAGCGTCTCTTCATGAGTGATCTCATCTATCAAGCACATGATTAGTTGATAGGATTAGACACGTCTCTTCATTAGTGATTTCATCCATGAAGCATAGGATTAGTGGATATGATTAGATAGTTAGTTTTATTCTTAAAGGGCATGTCTTTTGGAAACAGTCGTGACACCCATTCACTCGTATAAATATATTTCAGAGATCGATGAAAGCAACGGTTCTCCCAATCTTGTTCATTTACCTTCACTTCTAGCACGTTATCAGCACCTCGCTCTCAGGAACGAGAAGAAGGAAGTTCCAGAAGAAGATTCGAAGGTACGCTGCCGCCTCTGCGCTACGTACCTCCGGCGAGTTTGATCGTCGACTTATCTTCCACCGCGCCGTCAACATGGGGCTCCCGTTCAACCATCGCATGATTCGCGCCGAACTCCTTGACACCTCCCGTTATCTTCTCGGTGAACGCCGGGGAAGAGGACAAGGGCTTCGAATGCGAGTCGGTGGCGTGGTGGACGTCATCATCATGCTACCGCTGCTCCAGTGGCCCCTGTGCCACCAACGGGATCCATCTGAACCGATCACGGACCGGGACCATGTCCGCCGTGGCTGCCGCGGTTCTGCGTCGAACATGGCCACGACCCCTGCCCACCTCCTGCACCTGAAGTCGCCGGCCCCTCTAACTGGGCCGCCCCTGAGCCGATGGAGGTCGAGCCGGCGCCGACTCCGTCCTTCACCGTGGCGGGTTTGAGGAGGCCACGGAGCCGCTCCCCACCAACGACGGCGGCACGCCGCTCAGCCCCGACGTGCCTGCCCGCGCTCGCGCGTGGTGAAGTTTTGAGCAGCCGCGCCCTCGACGGCGCCCTGCCTCCTCCGCCTCTGCTGACTGCGCCGATTCCATGCCGCGTCCACGCCGGCGAAGCCACCAACCGCCGCCCCGGCCTGCGACGGACTTGGCTCCGCGTCCCTCACGGACTATCGGCGCGCGGCCTCCCCAACGGCATTGCTGGGTCAAGCGAGAACGGCGGCGCGGGGCACCTCTCCTTCGACGAGGTTGAGGGCGGCGCCCCCTAGCCAGCCTGAGCATCTCGAGGGAGGAGGGAGCGCTGTCCAGCTGCTTGAATCCGTCGATAACGGTGCGATTCGGGACTGCAGCGGCCTCCTCCAAGGCGATGGCGGTGGTGTTTCTGCAGGCTGCGATAGCGATAGCGATGGCTTCAAGCGAGAGGCAGTTTCTACCACTTGTTCTTATCGGATTGTTTTGCTTGGATGGCATGCAGCATGCTCGTACAACATCCATGCTAAATGGTCCTGACGGCCGGCAAGCCTGCTACTTATCTTTTTTTTATTTATTTGCAAAGAATTCGCATAAGGCTATTTGTCTCTAATAATTCTCTGCAGCAAACTACATAGTTATTCTATGTGTAAGTACTATTTGTTTAGGCCGCTGACTTTAACAAATATTGTACATGTGATGTTTTACTACTGTAAAATGTCTATTTATGGTACTGTTCAAAGTATTTGTCCCATTGTATGGCACATCCAATAAACAAGTATCCTTACTATTACAACCATGATCTTGCAATTCATTTATTTAATATGCAATCGATCATTTGATTTAAGCCCATTTAAGCTTTTCAATTTTAAAGCAATACGTGCTTAAATTATGGATGCAATTTTTTATGTGTATTTTCTCATCAATTGTATAATGCGCATGTTCTATATTTGTTTGTTGTCCATACACAAGGTAGCACCAAAGTTACTACTCATGGGATCTACACTAAGTAAACACTTATTGACTATCCTCAATGTGCATACCCAACATAACAAATTAGAACATATGGTCTATATCTTTTCACAAAGATGACTACCATTAGTTCACATTCCTATTGGCCATCCACAAGGTAGCACCATAGTTGCTACTATAGGATCTACACTAAGTCCACAACTTAGTGAGTATCCTCAACGTGAGTACCCAATTCGTTTGCGAATTAACTAAGGTCTACATCAAATCTTTGATGATTATCTTAAGACGTGTTCATACAACTTGTAGAAAATAACTTGGCATCTAATGTTAACATAGATTATGCCCAATTTGAGGTCTACACCTTTATGGTGACTACCTCCATTATTATGATATTATGCATATGAGATTTTTACACTATTATTAATACACGATTTATCTTGTCTTTATTTTGCATCCCATTACAACACTACCATAGCAATTTTAATTTACCCTTAAAAGTAAATTAAGAAAATCTATGGTTTGCACCTAGTTGGAATAATGGACATGAAAGAGTTTGATATCTCACTATTGATCATCACCATTATCCAACATGACCAATGGACGTAAAGTTTAACTTTATTGTTCTATGGATTCATAACAAAATATACTTGGTGCTCCTAGTAAGAGAGCATCACCGCTTACTGAACAACTAAGTATGGAGTTTTATTTAAATTAAGCACTATACACATCCAGATCACACATATGTGTATCTCAACGGATGCAAATCGAACCACTATATGGCTAGCTCTCAATGAGCGATATGAACAACACAAGGCAGTCATTATGCTCAATGCCATCTCTGATTGGCCACAACTTACCAAATGTATTCTAGATTAATTCCTACATTACTTCAGGTTTAAGTGTATGATAAACTCTTATCGAGGAATCATCATTAGCATTATAGTGATGCTCTATCATATGAAGTACATTGAATTTTCAAAATCATAACAAGTTCGATGCCATGTAATAATGTCATCCAAAGAATTTTAATGGTAAGATTCAACGCAAAAAGAAGTACCAGCCCCGTGCATTCCTTAGGGTCAAGGCATTTTTCAAATATGACAGAACCATATTTTGTCCCAATTGTGTATGTTATAGCCACACAACTTGGAAATGTCATGCCTTGAAACATTTAATTGATTGGTATTACAAATTCATTGGACATAAATATCCGGCTCAACAATAAAGATATGAAGCACGCTTCTATCTTCAACTTGACACAACCGGGAAGGCTAGTTGTTCACAACAAGTTTCATGAAGAAACCAAGTAGCAACCAAACACTTAATGAATAAGTGGGTCTTATGAGCATGGAGAGCACGATCATCGAATTTACTTCGCTTGATCCATTTTGGAGACCAAAATTTGTCTCTCATTTACAAAGATACCTAGTATCTACGTCCCATTTTGGTGCTGTAATATAAAATGTTGTCACCAATTTCAATTGAATATCACAATAATGTGCCATCACATTTGATATTCCATTAATTAACTTGTATGTAATCTATATATCTGCAAAGAATGTCATTATATTCTTCATGCTATATATAGACTTATACGGGAGTCAATCCAAATGTCATTATATTCTTTCTGGTTGTGTCAAAGTTCCTGTGTGTACTGAGGGAAAGATCATTTTATCAAAGAAGGAGGATGTGTTCATTCCTGATGATCTACTACTTACAGACTTGTTCAGCAAGCTAGCTCAGCATTCATTTTTTATCTGGTATCCTGCTTCTATCCTACCTTCCATGTCTCGAGCAAGCCTTAACTGCATCTATGATAGCATCGGTGTTCAAAGAATATCCAAGGCAGTCACCAAGAATGATGCCTTCACCTTAGACAATTACCATTTCAGAACAACTGATCCAAGTAAGGTGATCAAGGTTGGTCTACTCAAAATAATTCTCTCATTCCTTGCTGATCCTGCTCTCGACATTCCTGCTGAAGAGAGGCACAGGATGGTTTCTTGCCTTCTGAATGTGACTGTCCAAGAGAGTGATGAACCAATCACAGTGGGGTATAGTGTAAGATTGTCATCTGGAGAGGTTGTGGATGTGAAGTCCAGCCGAATGCTTAGGTGGGAAAGGGAGGATTCCAAGCTGTACATGCAGAGTAGCGATGGCGAGCCCAGCTTCAAAGAAAAGATTGAGTTTGCGACCTACTTCGCAGAGGAGATATCTCAAGGCCTGCTCTTTGAGATGGCGGATCAGATCCCTTCGCTCACGGAGCTTATTAAGTTTGGCAGCTTACTGGATTTCGAAGACGCTGCTGTTGGGTTCTTGCTGAAGTCAAAAATCTTCAGATGTTTCCTGAAGACGAGCATTTCCTTAAGCCTTCAATGCTAGGTCTGTGCCCTGAAACTAAACTTATTATTGTGCCTTCTAAATTTTCCCCAAATTACATAACTATATAACCTACTGATGCCACTGTCCCCAACTCTTTCTATACGCAGATGGCAGCAAGAACCATTAGTTCTGTCGATTATGCTCTTTTGATGGTGTTCATGGTCAGTAAATGTTTTCGGTCTTCTTTAGGGCACTATCCTGCATGTATAATGTTTGTATGCTGCATCATATGTTTTCTCACTGCAAACCAAGTCTTACGTAAATTCTCTTGGCAGGTTGCTGGTGACCTACATAAAAATTTGGTGCTGACGTGCTGTGCTTGGAAGCTTCTGAATGTGACTGCCCTGGTGTTTTCTAGAGTCCATCTTGTGCCTAGTCAATCTGCTCCTATATCTCTTGTTTAAGTTTGGACTAATGCGTGCTGGAGTGCAACTTGTCAGTGGTTCCCGTGCAAGTATTAACTATTACGTGCAAACCTGAACTCAACTGTGATAAGTAATATTGTTTCCAGTGCGTTGCCTGATCTATTTATTTCTGATCCTATTTGATGAGTTTGTGTTTGACATGAACAGTGCAGAAATTATAGCTGCAGTGCGGTGGCTTGCTTACTTTAAATTATAAAATGGCTGGCATGGTGGCTGTTGTTTCGGCATGATTCACGATCCTAATTCTTCCTGTGTGCTAAATGTATATTTTAGGCCTATCACTCTTTATTCAGTTGCTGTACGTTCAGATTTTGGTATATTGGTCAGCACGCAGCTAAGTTTACCGTTTCGAATTATTGCCATAGGGAAACTTCGAAATGATATATCTGCTTTCGAAAATCGAATAGATTGTTGTTTTAGTATATTCCTTTGTCTCAAAATATTTAAGCCCTTGATTACTTTAAATAGGATATCCTACTATTTCCATGTCAGGGCATTTTTCTCGAAACTTTATGCGAGAGCTAGCCTGTATTTGTATTTGATTGTTGTGAAATGACACCTATACGTGAAACAGACGTCTCTTTATGAGTGATCTCATCCATCAAGCACACGATTAGTGGATAGAATTAGACACGTCTCTTCATGAGTGATCTTATCCATCAAGCACATGATTAGTTGATAGGATTAGATAGTTTTAGTCTCAAAAGGGTATGTCTTTTAGAAACCGTCGTGACACCCCTTCACTCGTATAAATATATTTTAGAGATCGATGAAAGCAACAGTTTTTCCAATTTTGTTCATTTACCTTCACTTCTAACACGTTATCAGCACCTCGCTCTCAAGAACAAGAAGAAGAAAGTTCGAGAAGAAGATTCGAAGGTACGCTGCCGCCTTTGCGCTACCTACCTCTGGCGATTTTGATCGTCGACTTATCTTCCACCGCGCCATCAACATGGGGCTCCCATTCAACCATCGCATGATTCGCGCCGAACTCCTTGACACCTCCCGTTATCTTCTCAGTGAACGCCAGGGAAGACGACAAGGGCTTCGAATGCGAGTCGGTGGAAGTGGTGGACGTCATCGTCACGCCACCGATGCTCCAGTGGCCCCTGCGCCACCAACGGGATCCATCTGCCCCGATCATGGACCAGGACCATGTCCGCCGTGGCTGCCGCGGTTCTGCGTCGAACACCCCGAGCCGATGGAGGTCGAGCCGGCACCACCAGCGCCGACTCCGTCCTTCACCATGGCGGGTTTGAGGAGGGCACGGAGCCGCTCCCCATCAACGACGGTGACACGCCGCTCAGCCCCGACGCGCCTGCCCGCGCTCGCATGTGGTGAAGTTTAGAGCAGCCACGCCCTCGACGACGCCCCGCCTCCTCCGCCTCTGCCGACTGCGCCGATTCCACGCCGCGTCCACGCCGGCGAAGCCGCCAACCGCCGCCCCGGCCTGCGACAGACCTGGCTCCGCGTCCCTCACGGACCATCGGCGCGCGGCCTCCCCAACGGCCACGCCGGGTCAAGCGAGAACGGCGGCGCGGGGCACCTCTCCTCTGACGAGGTTGAGGGCCGCGCCCCCTAGCCAGCCTGAGCATCTCGAGGGAGGAGGGAGCGCTGTCCGGCTGCTTGAATTCGTCGGTAACGGTGCTGTTCGGCGACCGCAGAGGCCTCCATGGCGACGGCGGGGGTGTTTCTGCAGGCTGCGATAGCAATAGCGATGGCTTCGAGCAAGAGGCGGTCTCTGCCACTCGTTCTTATCGGATCATTTTGCTTGGATGGCATGCAGCATGCTCGTACAGCATCCTTGCTAAATGGGTTTGATGGCCGGCAAGCCTGCTACCTTTCTTTTGTTTATTTATTTGCAAAGAATTTGCATAACGCTATTTGTCTCTAATAATTCTCTGCAGCAAACTACATAGTTATTCTATGTGTAAGTACTATTTGTTTAGTTCCCTGACTTTAACAATTATTGTACTTGTGATATTTTACTATTGTAAAATGTCTATTCATGGTACTGTTCAAAGTATTTGTCCCATTGTATGGCAAATCCAATAAACAAGTATCCTTACTATTATGATCATGATCTTGCAATTCATTTATTTAATATGCAATCGATCATTTGATTTAAGCCCATTTAAGCTTTTCAATTTTAAAGCAGGACTTGCTTAAATTATGATGCAACATTTTATGTGTATTTTCTCATCAATTGTATAATGCGCATGTTCTATATTTGTTTGTTGGCCATACACAAGGTAGCACCAAAGTTGGTACTGCGGGATCTACACTAAGTAAACACTTATTGCCTATCCTCAATGTGCGTACCCAACATCACAAATTAGAATATATGGTCTACATCTTTTCACAAAGATGACTACCATTAGTTCGCATTCCTATTGGCCATCCACAAGGTAGCACCATAGTTGCTACTGTAGGATCTACACTAAGTCCACAACTTAGTGAGTATCCTCAACGTGAGTACCCAATTCGTTTGCGAATTAACTAAGGTCTACATCAAATCTTTGATGACTACCTTAAGACGTGTTCATACAACTTGCATAAAATAACTTGGCATCTAATGTTAACATAGATTATGCCCAATTTGAGGTCTACACCTTTATGGTGACTACCTCCATTGTTATGATATTATGCATATGAGATTTTTACACTATCATTAATACAAGATTTATCTTATCTTTATTTTGCATCCCATTACAACACTACCATAGCAATTTTAATTTACCTTTAAAAGTAAATTCAGAAAATCTATCGTTTGCACCTAGTTGGAATAATGGACATGAAAGAGTTTGATCTCTCACTCTTGATGATCACCATTATCCAACATGGCCAATGGACTGTCTATGGATTCATAATAAAAGATACTTGGTGCTCCTAATAAGAGAGCATCACCGCTTACTGAACAACTAAGTATGGTGTTTTATTTAAATAAAGCACTATACACATCCAGATCACACATATATGTATCTCAATGGATGCAAATCGAAGCACTATATGGCTAGCTCTCAATGAGCGATATGAACAACACAAGGCAGGAATTATGCCCAATGCCATCTCTAATTGGCCACAACTTACCAAATGTATTTTAGATTAATTCATACATTACTTCAGGTCTAAGTGTATGATAAACTTTTATCGAGGAATCATCATTAGCATTATAGTGATGCTCTATCATCTGAAGTACATTGAATTTTCAGAATCATAACAAGTTCGATGCCATGTAATAATGCCATCCAAAGAACTTCAATGGTAAGATTCAACGCAAAAAGAAGTAGCAGCCCCGTGCATTCCTTAGGGTCAAGGCAATCCCAAATATGATAGAACCATATTTTGTCCCAATTGTGTATGTTATAGCCACACAACTTGGAAATGTCATGCCTTGAAACATTTAATTGATTGGTATTACAAATTCATTGGACATAAATATCCGGCTCAACAATAAAGATATGAAGACGCTTCTATCTTCAACCTGACACCACCAGAAAGGCTAGTTGTTCACAACAAGTTTCATGAAAAAACCAAGTAGCAACCAAACACTTAATTAATAAGTGGGTCTTATGAGCATGGAGAGCAATATCATCGAATTTATTTCGCTTGATCCATTTTGAAGACCAAAATTTGTCTCCCATTTACAAAGATACCTAGTATCTACGTCCCATTTTGGTGTTGTAATATAAAATGTTATCACAAATTTCAATTGAATATAACAATAATGTGCCATCACATTTGATATTCCATTAATTAACTTGTATGTAATCTATATATATGCAAAGAATATCATTATATTCTTTATGCTATGTATAGACTTATACGAGAGTCAATCCAAATGCAAAGAGGAATTTTGCCTATTGGATAGTTGCACCACAAACTCTATATATAGGGAAGCAAAATATTCCTAAACTATTACATAGAGACAAGAAAATATTTTGTTAATCGCTTGACACGATATCATGATAGTGGGCTTTGGTTGTGCTACTATCATACTCCCTATTGGTACTCAAATAATAATCATGAATCCATTCTTGTATTCTGATTCTATAATGTACCCAGTTAAAATTATAGAGATATCCGTCAATGTGGTTTTCATATGGAAACCCCAAGATGACAACTAACATGAGTATTTTCTCTTAACAACGGATATGGCAATACTTAAACAAAACATCCCCAATTCGATTTGACTACACATACATAACCTGTATCCAATGTTGCGTACAAATAATTATCTCTCTTGATGTCAACAAGACTTGGCACATTTGCCTTGGTTATTCAACTAAAGAGATAACGTGAGAATTATTGTCAATTCTATTGGTCATAGCATAAATATGAGCCACTAAATTTCTCGAAGAAATTCAAAAACATACATGTGACTCTATTTACCATTTTATGGACCATAAAGATACTATGCATTTATGCATCCACAATATAGTCCCAGGTGTGTCTCTTAGTCACGAGAACCATCACTACACCAAACTTATTGCTCGAAATCTTCAATTTAGTGCAAATTATCCTAGACGCGGGATCAAATCCATTTTATATGGAACTATTTGGTTTTTGGGTACTATATATCAAGTACCTTATGTTCATACCAATAATGGTTTTATTGAGTCTCTTATTGAGAATCAAATTGCATGACATATTAAAATAGAATTGTAATTTACCAGAACTAAGTTGTTTTCATGCAGCCTTACACACCGCATCGTTAATTCAAATTCATCAAGCTGCACTTATACATCTCCCTCTGTTGCAGTATGTACGTGAAACTTTGGACGTAGCCAAACATTTCCCATCTGCGCATCGAGTATGTTTTCACATACCCATATCACCACCCCAACATACCAATGGGCATTAGGGATCCCAAGAGGTAACTCTATAGGGGATTTATAAATTGCCCGTATGTTGATCACATTTGAGGATAATTCCAGGCATTAGGGGGAGATTTATACCACATTAAGAATGCTAGGAATCACAAGAGCAATCCTCACATCCACGTACCAAAAATTCTAAACCTAATCATTTAGAATATCTTATATTTGCATCATATTGCAAAGAATCCGTCAGAAACATTTATTGATAATAAGAGTGTCACAAAATCCTCTTATCCTACTTATAATGCGCCCGAAAGAATGGAGGTACCAATTAAAACCATTCAACTCCCACTTCCAAAGAAGAGGGGGAGAAGTACGACCGCTCCTAAGGATAATGCTCCAAGTAAACATCCAAGGATACTGAGGACAAGATCCTTCAAATCAGAAATCAAAGCCAACCTCAAGTTGGTAGACACCCAAAATGGATGAACATCCAAAACCCGGATCAAAATCCACCCGGATGAACGGTGCACCCAAATTCTGATCCTAGGACATTGGAACACCCTGACTCCGTATGAGAAATGACTCAGAGTCCAAAAGGGTTAACATTTTCACATGCTATATTGATTCCAAGAACCGAATCAATCATTTAAAGACTACAAATTATCGCGACATATACTCCTCAAAGATTGCTCTTCACCTTACTAGATCCAGACCAAAAGTCCTAGGAAGAGTGTCTTCACACTCAAATTTGGTTAAACTAAAAGGTGGCAATTAAGGAGATTGCTCTTGTTAAATGATGAGAAGTATTACCGCAGTAATATTTTCCCTCATAGAGTTTCTTTTTAGAAGCAAGGTGGTGAACAATGAGAGCTTGTAGCATATGGTTTCACGCAGAGACCCAGCATAGCATACCCCATGGTATGTGTGAAAATGAAGTTTTCCAAATTCAATACTTGGCAGATCAAATGAATTTGATAGATTCAGACGTATAAGTCCCAATGGACTTCACATTCTGAATCCAAATACAAATCGCAACATACATTGTATATAATTAAGCATGATTGCGTATATTGATTATTTTGAATATCATCATAATACAGAAATAATTATGCAATCATTTGAGATATATTTTTCATCATGTGGATTCGAGATGGAGGATTTGGGTAAGACCAAATATTTCCTAGGCTTACAACTTGAGCACCGTTCTTGAGGGATTTTAATGCATCAATCAGCCTATATCCAAAAAATATTGGAGAAATTCAATATGGATTAATCATATCATAACAAAACCTTGATGGTTGTTCGTTCTTTAGAAATAGAGAAAGATCCATTTACACCACGGGATATTGAAGAAAAGATATTGGGACCGAGTTTCCATATCTTAGTGTCATTGGAGCACTATGTATCTTGTAAATTGCACCAGGCCTGATATCGCATTTGTAGTGAACATACTAGTTAGACATAGTGCAAATCCAACTCATCGTCATTAAATGGGAGAGAAACATATCCTCAGATATCTTAGTGGCACAAAGGATCTTGGTTTATTCTTTAAGAGAAATCATGATCCCAATATGATTGGATACACAGATGCTAGTTACTTATCTGGTCCTCATCCCAAATAGAATTTGTATTCTTACATGGAGGTACAACTATTTCATGAAGTCTTCTAAACATAATGTTGGTATATTTTAACGTACACAGATAAATCCACAAGCGCACGGATATCGCTGTAGCTTTCACCCAGAGATATTCCAAGTATCGTATCCATAGGGAAACGTGTGAGACTAACTACAGTCTAACTTAACTAGGAGTAGCAACAAGGCTTAAGATAATAGGAGTATAGAGGAGATCACAAAGGTCTTCTAGTTCTAACTTCGGTAAGCTATGTCATCTATTGTTCAACTGGGGATATTACTAAGGGAAGTACAAGTAGAGTATGTTTCCTATTATAACTAAATCCTGCTAGGCCTACAAATAGGAGGTGGACTACAGATGATTCAATGAGGCTATAAGAGTCACCCTCACGAGCTACCACTGATCCAGAATATAGGGTACATCCACAAGTAACCCGGTCTAAGCACCACGCTTACACCTACAATTACTACTTTAACCTAGAGCGTCCTATAGATTAAAGCACTCAAAGAGTTGTGAACCTGATGAGCAATATAAACACGATGCTTACTTGAATTAGAAGTTGATTACCAGAGAATCCTCAGAAGCAAGCTCAAGTAGAACTTGGATCCACCAAGGTACAAGCCGTAGAGTGAGCACCGATAGGCCAGCACCTCCTCCAAACTCTTCCCTCACTCTCTATCTCACTATTCTATTTATAAGACTAGATCCTATAGAGGACTAATCTTCTCTTGATTGCTGGCTCTGATCCTGAAGATATGAATTAGGGTTTTAGGGATCTATTGAGGGAAGGGGGCAGGGGCTGATATATATAGGCTGGAGCGTCCAACGTGAGCCCTTTCATCACAGAACACATCAAAAGGTTTCTCAATATCAGGTTGTGCCAAGACAGGAGCTGAAGTCAATAAAGTCCATAAAGTGTGAAAAGCAGTTTCACACTTCGGAGTCTAAACAAACTTCACATCTTTTCTGAAGCAACCTAGTCATGGGCTTAGCTATTTTAGAGAAATCCGGGATGAAGCGACGATAATAGCCAGCCAAACCAAGGAAACTCCTAACCTCATGCACTAAAGTTGGGGCTTTCCAATCCATGACTTCTTGCACCTTAGTTGGATCCACTGAAATCCCTTCATCAGACAACACATGACCCAAGAAAGGTACTTTCTTTAGCGAAAACTCACATTTGCTGAACTTGGCATAAAGCTTATGCTCTCGTAGTCTGGATAAAACATTTCTCAGATGCTCGGCATGCTCTTTAACATTCGTGGAAAAGATAAAATGTCATCAATAAAGACAACCACAAATTTGTCCAGTTCCATCATGAATACCGAATTCATCAGATATATGAAGTATGCAGGAGCGTTCATCAAACCAAAAGACATGACAAGATACTCATACAACCCATATCTGGTGGAGAAAGCGGTCTTAGGTATATCCTTTGGTCTTATTTTTATCTTATGATAGCTAGATCTCAAATCAATTTTGGAGAATACCTTTGCCTTAGACAACTGATCAAATAAAATATCAATGCGAGGCAATGGGTACTTGTTCTTGATTGTCACGGCATTGAGTGGACGATAATCCACACACATGCACAATGACTTGTCCTTTTTCTTCACAAATATAGCAGGATAACTCCAGGGAGATGCACTAGGTTGGATAAGACCCTTTTCTAACAGATCCTATAACTAAACTTTAAGCTTCGCTAACTCATTGGGTGGCATTCTATAAGGCCTTCTAGAAATAGGTGCAGTACTCGGCACTAACTTGATCTTGAATTCATATCTCGATCCGGTGGTAAACCAGGCAGGTCATCAGGAAATACATCCAAAAATTCATGAACTACCGGAACATCCTCAATTCTTGGGGTTTGGATAGCATTAGCAGTGTTGTGGAGGTCCAGATCTTTGGGAAGTGGCACCAGGAAAGCCTCATTGCTGATAGGATCCCTCAACATAACGATCCTAGTGGAAGTATCGATGAGCACACCATGACCGCTCATCCACTTCATCCCCAAGATTACATCTATACCTAATCCTAGCAAAACTACTAGATCGAATGTATACACTCGTCCCTCTATTTCGATATTCACATCCTGCACTATCTGATTGGTAGAAATATTACTTCTAGCTGCACTAATGTAATAACTACCCATGGATAGTGTAATTACCTTCTGATTGTACTTTGATGCAAATGCTGGACTCATGAATGAATGCCAAGCGCTCGAATCAAATAGTACAACTGCAGGATGCTGATTCACAAGAAATCTACCCGTAGTGACAACTTCACCTGAGGGTATTTCTATCATGTTGGTGTAGTTAACATGACCCTGATGAGCATTGTGATTCCCCTGCTTCTGATTGTTCTTCTAAGGATAAGGACAACTCTTGGACCAATGACCCGACTTGCCACAATTCCAGCAGGGCTTGTTGCTTGGCGAAACATATGAATTCCCTGATCCAGTGGTGCCTTTCGGAAGAGGAACAGTAAAGGCCTTATAGAACCTAGTCTTGGCCTAATTCTTCTTTTAAGGCAGATGATATCTTGTGGCTGTAGCAGGTGGGCAAAACCGATTTCTTACAGCCACTAGAGCTTTAGCCTGAGATGCACTTGCCTCATAGGCCCTCTTGCAATTCTTGGAAGCCACATAGATAGTATTGTTGTTCTCTTGAGTGAGAGCGTCACTCATGAACTCATTAAAAGTAGCACTCTTGTTGTTCCCCAGGGTCTTCATCAGCATGGGACTAAGCCCTCTCTTGAAGCTAGCAATTCTCTTTGCATTTGTATCAACAAATTCTGGGGCATACCTTGACAGATGATTGAATGCATGAAGATATTTAGTAAGATTCTTGGTGCCTTGTACTAGCTTCATGAACTAAGTGTGCTTCATGGCCATCAAGCCAGGAGGAATATAATGCCCTTTGAAAGCATCCTAGAACTGGTTCCAAGTGATCTGAGCATTCTCAGGTAAGGTGAACCTATAATGACACCACCATATACCTGTAGGTCCTTGCAACTGATGCGAAGCATACTCCACCTTCATCTGTTCTGTCAGCCTTAGCAAATGAAACTTTTGTTCAAGCGTGTTCAGCCATTCTTCAGCGTAGAGCGGCTCTTCAGCTTCTTTAAATATTGGTGGCTTGGTGTCATGGAACTCTTTAAAATCACTATATTGATTCAGCTCTGGCCCCTGACATTGATTGCGACCATGTGCTTGATGCTACGCCATGGTACACATGGCGTCTCCCAAAGCACGCTGACCTTCAACAAGCATGGCCAACATATCAGTTGGTGTGGGCGGTGGAGGCGGTGGAAGATCCTCAGTACCACTACCCCCACCTCTGCCCGAGCGCAGATTGCGTGACATCTGCAGAAGTGCAACAATGAGTAATGGTGGATGATGTGAGGAACATTACAGATGAATTGTAGAATTATGCCAAACTAAACTTATTGGATTGAATAATTTCATACAATAAACAGAGGCACAATAATTCATCCTCATAACATCACCAATATTTTACTCTGCACATTCTCGCGATACATACGCATACATGCCTAATTTTTGCCAACAATGAAGCTGAACTTTTATTAATGCTCACATCCACATGGAGCAAACATGCAAGCCTCAGAGATTATATCAAAGTCACTAACTGTATTTAAGTTACATGTCCTTCTAGAAGAAAGCAAAAGATAAAGAACTAGTGCATCTAGCTTAGTGCTATGCTAAACTATGCATCCTCATCGGTGTCAGCATCAACCACTCCTTCACCATCTTCATCCTCGATAGGCTCAAGTTCCTCCTCTTCTTCTTCTGCCACCTCAGGCACTGCGATGACATTGGCATCTATTTCCATGCCTCATCATCAGCAAAGATCACCTGTGGTCCTCCCACCATAGGGTACTTTGGAATAGTGTGAGGAATCGGATTGATCTGATTATTGAGATGGTGAACGTCAATCAGTAGTTCCTCAATCTGGCGGAGGAGTTCATTCTCTATGATTTTAGCCCAAATTTTTTCCATGACCCTAGCATGGTTCCTAGTTTGTGCCAGATGGATTGCGTCATCCCGCTCATGAGTCAACTGCATGATAGGATCATGGTTAGCATCTCTTTCCCTGACAACGCTCACAAACTGCTGCCTGCGAGTTTCCAAAGTATCCATAAAATCACCTATCTCATTTTAGGCTTCCCTAAGCTCTTTAGCATACTTGTGCGCACGTTTCTGTCACTTGCGCCGCTCATTTTGTGCCTGCTGAAGAGCTGTCAAAACACCAACATAAGTGCCCTGACGATCATGTAACATCTTTAGAATAGCCATCATGGCACTCATGGCTGGTCTAGAGCTCTGTGCCCTCTCTGTCTCAGTCATTACCAAGGGATCATCCAAAAAATCCAGCCAAACTGCCTCTAACGGAGCTACTCGAGGAATGGACTCGGCTGGTCCGTTGACCAATTCATCACCAAACTCTTGACAAATATCAACTAACACTTCCAAGGCTGCCACTTGGGCACCTTCCCAAGGGGTTTGTCCATCCACTTCGATGCTCCAACCAAGCCACTGTGGTCTATTTTCGTGAGGTGGAACAACCACCTCAACGTCATACCACAACGACCGTCCTTCAACCTCTACTTGCTTCCAAGTATAACGAGGTGGCTTAGCGTATCCCAGAGAATATAGCACCCTCCACAACAGGGTTGGAGTGCCAAACGCATGTAGGAATGTGCTGCTCCTAGGTGGGAGTGATGGTGCGGCCATCTGTAGTAACATTGCAATTTGGGCGTGAGAGGATTATCTTACAGGATAAGAAATATATAACGGGATAATTAATGAGAAGGGATGGAGTGATGCAAAAATGTAATGGCATGAGTGAACATGATGCATGCACATTCCGTACGTCCTCACAAAGCTTAGGAAAATTTATAATTCTAGCGACATAGGCGGTGGCACACACACGTTCTCTCTATATACGTATCTAGTCGGGCTACACGTTGCGCTGTTAGTGTACCTGTAGGCAAATTCATTGCAGCCCATCCCCACCAGAGATAAATAAGCACACAATGAAAGCAGTAAACTAAGATACTCTCCATATATACATCCCCAAATATATATACTTTGGTATCCATAGCTACCCGATAGATATACCCACAATTAAGTACATTCATATATACATGTGTGTAACATATAAATATTACAGTAACAATAACTAACTCTCCCCTAGACCGACAGTTGGACGGTCATGCTCTCACAACTCAGACTTACCTGGGCATAGAGGTATTTGATCCATACATTACCACCTAAGCGGATGGCATCCATACAATAGCACGCCGTATGGACGATGAAATAAAAACGCAAGCAATTATCCCCCCAAAGTACTTAAATAAGCCACCTAAGAGTCCTTATTTGGGCATAGAGGATATGACCACTGGCACACTTAGATAAAATTTTAGATTTGAACACATCTCTATATAAGTGGCTATAAGTTGTCAAAACTCAAACAAAAGCCTTTGTTTTAAATACACATATGACATGTTTAATGTTGAACCTTGCTCCGATGCCAGCTGTAATAGAATCGACCAATTTATAAGAGCACAAGTACAAAAGCAATCACTATAGTGATCAAATTGTCATACTTGAACCCATATAAACCCGGTAGTCCGATGAAACCACGAAGGATTTCAAACTAAGTCACATACTACCAAAATCGTACATGATTCAACATAACAAGCCACATGTTACATCCATTTCACAAGTATCTCGCACACATCGGAGTTCATATAGATATTACAACACAAGTTCACAAATAGCGGAAGCAAAATAGTTGGAAACCCTCACACACACTTAGTTCAAATACAAGCCAGTTCCATAGTCATATTCAGCAAAAGCATCATGATAAGATAACATAGGAGATCATGCCCATGATCTAGTCTTCATCACTAGCAGGGTGGAGACAATACTTGCAGTAACTATTATAAAGCACGTCATCTGTAACAAGAGGGAATAAACCCTAAGTATGAGAATATACTCAGCTATACTTACCCATCGTAAACTAAAAATAAATGACACCAAGGAGTATGCAAGGCTTTACCGATGGATCTCACTTGACAACCATTTTGCATAAAAGCTTTAATGATCAAGAGTGTGATTTAAATTTTGAGTTAAACAACAAGTTACCGATATTAAACATGTCATCTAGATTAGCACTTGTACTAAAGCAAGCACTTGATTAGGATCCACACATTAGTAACCATATCCGGTGTAATGTTGTAACATCATCATCATCATCATTATAACCATCAAGTTCAATTATGTGTTTCTACGTTGCCGCTGCTCAGTCAAGTTCTCACTATCCAAGAGAGATGATGACTTGAATTCCCTACCGGTCGAGGAATTATTCCTACCCAAGCAACCTTGATTAGGGGTCACCTCGGTCACCTTTGGTATAACTTACTAAATTCATTGGCTCGAGTAGCACTCTCGGAAGTCCACTCTGCCGGGCGTCAATCTACCCTCGACTTATGCCAATGGCTCACATCCTTACTACCACCGGTCGCACCACTTTGGTATAGCTTGAGCTACTAAATTTGTTGGCTCGAACGAGTTATCCGCTAAGTGATAGGCATCGTTCAACATGACATGAGGACGTAGTCCACTCTTCCATAGACGGGATAGTCCACATCTACCCTCCATGTCTTGTTGCCAATCCTACCCGGCTCCATTCATTAGTAACACATCCTTAATAGCAAATACCACCGTGACGAGATATCATTCTATCTTGCACTTTCAAATCACACTTCTTTACCGGTCTAAGCAGGCTAAGATTGATTCACTCCTAGACCTAAATAGGATTCAGTACATTTACTAGACAAGGAAGATCCAGATATGCAACAAGTGTTTGCATCCAACTCATATAACAATGCATCAAACATAAAGATACTCAAAGTGACATTTTTAAAACTTAGGAGACTTAGAATGCTCCTTTACCTTTGAGACATTGGATCTGGGCACTCAGCATCTTCACATCCCAAGACTACTCCACACCTCCCGCCTTGACTTGCTTCTCTAAGTCCTGGTTCAATTTCAGAAGAGTGACTCCTCCGGAACACCTATTGCATGCATATAACAACATGAGAGTCATGAATGCAAAAGAGATGGAAGGTGATGATGACATGTATAGCCATGTATAGATACACATGAATGACATGATGATGCAAGATTAATATTTATTTTCTATCTAGGTGCATATCTCTTCTTGAAAACAAAACTACACACTCACCAAGCTTTAACAACCTAAGATAAAGTTGTTCATCTTCAGTAAGAGGTCTAGCACCTATAATTAACAACTTATCTTAATCATCCTGATCTCAATCATATCAACTCTAAATAGGCATTCAAGGTATTCATTTACTAGACAAAGGAAGAGATAGATTTAATTCATAACATAGTTGTACATACCCAAAAGACATCCATACTTTCTAGAAAACTTATGGAATTGTCTCAATTTATCTTTAATCATATGAAAGTTAACAAGGCCAAAGTGTGACATTTTTTAAAAGTCTTCCAGGAGAACAACTAGTTCAGAATGCTTTGAGGCTTAACTCACAAACCATTTGGCCAAATGCCATGAAAATTTAACACGATATATAAGTGAGTTATATACAACTTTGTTATAGACAAGATTCCTAGCAAACATCACCTTCACCATGTAATTTGCTTAACTCTAGAATCTATCCAGAAAAATCACTATAAGTGAATTTTAGGGAAAATAATATTTTACTACATTCAAGAATGGTACTTTGAGCACAACCAATGTTTCCAACAGTTAACATACATCAAATGAGCACTAGAAAACATAGTGTCCATTCCTAAATAAATTATTTTCATGCCTTTATTAATTTATTTAGATAAATAGGTGAAATAATAAACATATACCAAAATTGCACAGTTTATTCTACAAAAAATACAACAACTTCTACATGCCCACAGTAGGCTACTGTATAAATTTCATAGCATTTGAGCAAGTAGAACATCCTATGTAAAAATAACAAGCAAGTAGAACATCCTAATGCAATAATAACATAAATAGGAAATCTTAGTGAAAAGTGTCAAGCAATAGATTTCATATTTTTCTTAGCTTTATCATAACACAAGAACACTATGTAAAAAGTTTCACAATTATATCTTACATACTTTGACCATAATAAATTCCCTAAGAAGATAGCATTTAATCAAAAGAAATCACAAACTCAACATACAACACCCAAAAATCATGAGATTTCTATAGAAGCACTAATAACTCCTGAATAGCCTCCCATAAAATTTTCAGATCAAAAGGAGCACTACAGCTTGGGTTATGAATTTCCCTTTGAAAAACCCTAAATAAAAGAGAAATAAAAACAATGAAACTTTCCACTTGACACTATCATATTATTACACTATCAGGTAGATATACTCACAAGGATTCCAAAATGTTCTCATTTACATTTTTTTGATTTTTCTATGAATTGATATGATTTTTCCAAAGTTCAAACAACATTCTTGAAAAGAATTACAATTAAAACCTAAACCTAAGCCGCTGCCACGAGGGACCCAGAGGTCAACGGGCCCCACGCGATAGACACACAGAGGCAGGGGAGAGGTTTGACCGGCGTTTGCTCACCGCCGGTGAGGTCGCCGGCGGTAGCGTCTTCGCTGTTGGAAACCCCTCGCCGAGCTACGTCGATTGGTGGTGGTGGTTGGGTTAGTGGAGCACCGGGGCAGGCTCGACGATAGCAATGGCGGCATGGTGGCGCTGCGCGGTGATGCGTCGGCTGTTCCCGGCCATGGCTGGGCCAGGCGAGGGAGGCCACGGCCTCACGGTGCTCAGGTGGAACTACCAAGGGTGATCTAGGGTTAGTGGGGGCGCTAGGGAAGCATGGCCGTGTGCAAGTCCGCGCGGCGGGGGAAACACACTGGTGGGGCTCGTGCTCCGGCAAGGTCAAAGGGGTAGAGGTCCGACAAGTTAGGGTTACAGCATCTACAGAATGCGGGGAAGATGAGGCGAATGAGAGGAAGAACGGAGACACGGCGGTTAGTTCTGACCACGGTGAGCTCGGAGTCCGGCGGAGCTTCGGTCATGGCGGCGGTGATGGACATGACCAATAGGCCCTCACCTTGGCTCGAACGGGGCTGCAAATTGGTCGAGGGCGTAGAGAAGAGCAGGGTGAGTCTACATGCACGAGCAATTTAGGAATGGTGGGACAACGGAGGAGCTATGCAGCGGCAGAGCACTCGGTGGCAATGGTGAGCTCGTCGCTTCGCTTCTGCGTGGCTCGAATGAGGCAAGGAGGAGCGGACGAGGCCAGCAGGTGAAGCAGCTGGCACGGGGTGTCGATGTGGCCACGATGGCCTGACCAGTGTGGCCGACGCTGGTGTACGACCACCACCTGGCGCCCACTGCCTAACGGCGGTTGGCCACGTCGAGCCGAGATGAATCGGTTCAAACCGATTCAGAGCTCAACGACGTCGACTGAACAACCATTTTCCTCCCCTTATATCTCCTAATCCGTTCAGTGATTCGTTCAACCAATTGCACTACGTAATAGAGCTAAGTGAGTACTCTAACATTGCCAATACCAACTTAGTCTAGATCGCCACAGTTTTCAAACTATAAGGCACCAAAGTCCCCTTCACGAAATCTCAAAATCAGTGCAAGACAGAAAATTTTTCCAAGTTTTCAAACAGCACTGCATTGATTTTTGTGAGCCAATTCCAAGTATTTTAGGAGCTGAATTAGCCTATGACCCAAAAATAAAAGTTGTTACACTAATTGCGTTCTACAACTTTGTTTTAGGGTGCACAACCATGCAAAGTTTCTAAAGTGACGTTCAACTCCAGTCAAACATGCAACTTGAAATTGGTGGTTTACACTATAGCTATGACTTAGAGACCAAACTAGCCTTAGTCATAAATACCAAAGTTGTTCCATGTGATATTCTAAACATGTTTAAGGTACTCCAAGGGTCACACAACCATTTCATACCTTAGCCACATGTAAACCCTAACACAAGTAAAGCATTTAGTGACCACACATGTGATATATAAGCAACATTAGAGATAGAAATTGAGATGCTTATGATCATGAATGATCAATGATGCTTGTGTTCATGCAATGCCAATGCCCAATGCATACTTAACACCTAAGGTGTTACACTCAACATCATCATTTACGTTAAAATTGGGGATATTTTGGATATTGTTAGGCCAGCCATCCCAGTCACCAATAGTTGCATTATCATTCACTGGATTGTTCTGTCCACTAAAACCTCTAGGAACCACATTGGGGCCTATCTGAAGATTGGGTTGAGCTACAGGACCCGATCCATTCTGACCAAAACCAAAAAGATCAAAAGAACCACCGGGGGGAAAGCATCAGGTCCAAGAGCAGGGTCCTCATCTTGTGGCAGCACACCAAGCAAATTACCCTGTTGCTCTTGTTGCAGCTCATATATTATGCATTTAGTTCAAACCTTAGCTTCAATTATGGTTGCTCTTGTTGTAGCTCATATATTATGATGCCGTGAATCTAAATTTTAATTTTCCAAATTTTATCTTACTAATTTATACTTTGATATAGTTTTTAACCTTTTGTGCTTTTTAGAAAACAATAAGGACTTGAGATCGTAACTTGTAATCTTAAGTACTACGATGGCATAAACAATTGTTTAAAAGTTACATAATGTTGCTTAAGATCGGTGGTACAGGTTGAAGTGAGATCTATGATGGGTAAAGATGCTAACCTCAATAGGATATTAATATTTAAGCTTTATAATAATTGTTTATCCAAATGAATCCCAAAGTCTAGGAAGATATGGCCACCTGAGGGATGTACTAACCTTCCCCATCTCTCAGCTATTCGAATTTTTTTGTCAAGGAATATGTGCAATAACAGTTATACTATCAATCAATATAGATGTGCCAAACATTTTTTTATTAAAATGTGTAAATATATCTAAAGTAACAACTTATATAAATTATATGTCATGGCTATTAGTATAGTGTTAAATAATTTGTTATTATCATTAGTATATGAAATATTAAGCAAATATTTTTCATGATCGTTCAAACATAACATATATATTTATCACTCATGCATGCATGTGTTCATGATTTGAATGATGGTAGAACATGTATGATTATTTAGTCAAATTTTAATATATTAATGTCAATATAAATGGGTAATGTACAAATATATATGTTTTATTTTTATTTAAACATTTGTTGTAATAGAAGATTTTGATGATTTAGATGTAGATTGGAGGGGACAATTTAGATTTTTTATAATGACATAAGTAGTAATTTAGATAGAAATTTAAGGAGCTATGTAGATTATCTATCATAATAGCAAGTGGGTAATTACATGCAAATTTTAGGGGTTATGTAGATTATTTATCGTAATAGTAGATTGATACTTTGTTATCTATCATGTTCTTAATGGCATATGTGGGTAATTTAAATATGGATTCATGGGTTATTTTATATTTTTTACATAGTCATAGAGGTTTTGTAATTGTTTACAATTTTCTAGCTGTTGCAATTTTCTATCCATCTGTTAAGTTGAAACACTATTGCTTATGTATCCTTTATTCAAATTTTATTTTAAGAAAATATTCTATGCCCAAGTGTACCCGGCTCTTACAATGTCTCAAATAGTCGTTTTACCTTGCACCATTGTTTTATAAATCATATAGTATTTAATTAGATAGCTAATATTGATATAACATAATGTTTCTTCAATATGTATAAACTTATTTAAGACAACTTAGGAAATTTATTACCATGGAGTATTGATATGACTTAAAGTTGTTAGTCATTGCTATGTGTTTTCTTAAGTATTTTTTCCATGTTCAATAAGATATTTAAATAAATATTTATTTAATGCGTACATATTTACTTGACTAATAATTTTATGTTTACTTTTAACGTAAATACATAGAAAGTGTGTAATTTAAAAATATACATAACATACTTTACGGATGTTGAAATATTTTTGTAATAGGTTATATTAGCATTTACCTCTAGATTTGAGAATTTTTTGTTATTTTTTATAATGGCTAAGGTGGATAATTTACATATGAACTAAAAGGTGTTACTTTCTAATATATTTCATAATTGCATATATTGGTAATTTAAATGCAAACCTAGGGATTACTTTGTATCATCTTTCATAATAGCATATGTGGGTAATTCATAAAAAATACGACAATGTTATTTTAAATTATCTTTCATAATAGTAGAGTTAGTTAATTTAGATATAAACCTAGAGGGTTATTATGATTAATCTTTTACTAATGGCAGATGTTGGTAATTTACATGCAAATTCTGGGGTTGGTTTGAAAATTCTTTCATAGTGGCATATGTAGGTAATTTAGATACAAATTTATGGGGTTATTTCGAATTATAATGGAAGAAGTGGATAATTTAGATACAAAATTAGTGGGTTACTTTGTGTATTTTCATAATAACAGAGGTGGGTAATTTTTAATAAAACATAATAGATCCAATGTCTATTATTAGCACTGATGTTTAGAGATACTAAATTAAAGGCTAGATATTTATGATTATTGTGCTAATTTCTAGGATTTAATTATCTTTTTTTGTAAGAATTAACATGGAGCCTCCATTAGAGCATTAGTAATAGTAAGATGTTTTGTATTGCTAAGAATAAGCTTTTGAATACTATTTTGTTGACGAAAATATTTGGAATACTATAGCACTATGCCTTCCCAAACACATCTAATAAATAAATTGCACTACGAACAAAGGGTATATATCTTCCCCAATGTACCGCTAGTCTTCTACACTGTATATAGTCTTGTCAAGGGCTTTTTAATTACTTAATTTTGAGTGTATATTCTTGTAGTACACTAAATAAGTCTTTTGTTTTTTCAAATTCCAATAGTGGTTACTCACTTGATGTGTTATCAAGCAGGAGTGGTACAATTGGTAGTACCTTTGAGTGGATCATGCATATACTTGAGGTACAAAATGTTTTCGTCAAAACCTACCCAATTCTCCAATTCTTGCAACACACGGCAGAGCTCCCTAGCAAGGATGTCAGCACAAATAACCCTTGATGCTGAACTTGGCACAAAATATGAAGATTCTGGTGATTCCTTTGATTACCCCATGTTGTTAGAGGGGACCACTTCAAATCTACAGCAGGAGCGTTCAGAGGAGGATACAGCCTACTTGCAGCCATTTGGTTGCTTGTTGGTGCTTGATGTAATGAGCCTCAATGTCATTGCATTCAGTGAAAATGCACCTGAGATGCTTAAAACAATCAGCCATGTAGAGCCAAGTATCTATGAATCCCCAATGTTGTCCATTGGGACGAATGCATTGTCACTTTTCGTGGAATATAGTGCCACATCACTACACAAGGTACTAAGGTCTGCTGATGTTTCTTCTTTGAATCCAGTCCTAGTTGAATGCAGATCATCGAGCAAGCTATTTAATGCCATTGCCCATAAGGTGACTGGTACTGGTTGTCTAGTGGTTGATTTTGAGCCAGTGAAGCCTTCTGAAATTTCTACTGCTGTTGCATGGGCTTTGCCGCAGTCTTACATGCTAGAGTCATGGCTTAGTGGGATATGATAGAGTCATGGCTTACAAGTTCCATGAAGATTATCATGGTGAGATCATTGCTGAGGTTAGAGAACCTGGTCTTGAACCATTTATTGGCCTACACTATCCAGCCACTGATATCCCTCAAGCCGCCAGGATTCTTTTCATGAAGCACCAAGTTCAAATGATATGTGACTGCTCTATGAGGCCAGTGAAGATTATCAAAGACGAGGAACTCCCTTTTAATGTTAGCTTGTGTGGTTCAACTCTTGGGGCGCCACAAAGTTGTCACCTTCAGTATATGAAGAACATGAAATCGGTTGCCTCTCTAGTAATGGCTGTTGTGATAAATGAAAATGGAGAATATTCTGATGCCAAGCATGAACAACCAACAGAATGGCGGCGCCCGAGGAAGAAGCTATGGGGCCCCATTGTTTGCCAGCATATGAGCCCTAGACATGTCCCCTTTTCGCTACGGCATGCATGTGAATTCATAGCACAAGTGTTTGCTGTCCACATAAATAAGGAGCTAGAATTGGAGAAGCAGATGTGACACAGAAGTATGATAAAAAGGTTAAAGGTTTTGTTCTCCATGACGTACCATTTTTTTCTTCATTTGTTTTTATTAAGCTCTCATAGCAAGCTAGGAGTTTTTCTATCTGATTTACATCAATGTTGTAAGGACCATTGGCTTAATAATGTTCCATTATATTGCTGGGCTCACAGGTTAAGTCATATGGATTTCTAGATGGGTGAACTTGTGTTACAAGACATGCTGGAGGCCGCAATAAGTGAAGTACGGCCAGCTTGTCAAGGAAAAGGGATCAGAGTATCTATCGACCTTGCAGAGAAATTTCGCAAGCAAAGGCTTCATAGTCCGAACTTAATGCAGCTACTGCAGAATGTCCTGTTCGACTTCCTATTTGCTTCTGTGAAGTTCTGTCCCATTGGAGGTTCCATTGTAATATCTTGCAACCAGACTATGAAAATTGGAGAAAATATTAGTACCATGGATCTGGAACTATTAGGTACACTTCTCATGCACTTTATTGCACTCATACAACATTTTCCTGATATGAAGTAGTGATATTCGAATAATACTTAAAAGCTAGCATTGCATTTATGGGTTTCAGGATCAAGCACACAATGATAGCACTCCCAGAGGAAATGTTTTCACAAATGTTAGAAGGAAACAATGAAGAGCAGTCAGAGGAGGACTTGACCCTTGTAATTTGTAGAAACATTATGACCGTGTTTGGTTGAGCTGTGGCTTTTGAAAAAGTTGTTGTGAGCTGTGGGCTGTAGAAAAGCTGCTGTGAGCTAAGAGCTGTGGGAAAAGTTGAAAGTCGTTTGGTTGGAGCAGCTGTGAAACTGTAGGCTGCGTAAGAAATGTATGTCATGCCCCTGAAGTCCTAAGGGAGTATTTATATACAAATTGCTCGTAAATAACTATTCTATTCACTTATTCGCATGTAAATCACTATTTTGGAAAGGAAACATTAATTTTTTTAAGTTTTTCATGAATCAAAGTGATATGGTCCACGTAATAGAACAATAGCATTTTATAAAAGACAAAGGGCACATCCATTGATGTCATCCCTCAACATAACTATCCTCCTCTCGCACTAACCAAAGCATCAGCTATTCTACTGCGAATGGTATTCATCGTATGCTCATTCTCCACATCTTCACTCTCATCTCCTTGTGTTTGTGTCGTGTCACTTATCTGTTGTACCAAGTATTCCTCGTCAGCATCACATCTCTCGAACTCCTTATCACGCAAATTGCTGTCACGGATAAAATTATGCAATGCCAAATAAGCAATAATGATATGCTTCTAAGTACGAGTTGAGAAACTTGGTATGCCCATCAAAATACACCACTTCTCCTTATATACTCTGAAAGCCCGCTCAATGACACTTCGAAGGGAAATGCAAGAAATTGAACACCTCATACTTCCCTTGGGTGGTCCAGAATGATGATGAAATTCTGGTACATGGTATGTGCTTCCTTTGAAAGGGGCAAGATACCCTATTCGGTTTGGATAACCGGAGTTCACAAGATAACCGGAGCCCTTCACCTACTTGTGGCTACGACCGGGTACTTATAGGCCTTCCTTTCAAGAATTTAGCCCTCTTCTGTCCAAGATTGAAACCAAGCTCAATGGGATCAGCAAGATGCTTTCATATCAAGGCAGATTGGTACTTGTTAACTCTGTCTTCACAGCTATGCCAACTTTCTATATGTGTAGTCTCATTTTGCCTCCCCAAGTCATTAAGCAAATTGACAGGTATAGGAACACATTGTCTGTGGAGTGAAGGTGATATCAACAAAAAAGGTTCCTGTTTGGCAGGCTGGGAGCCTGCTTGTAGGCCCAAAACTGAGCGTGGCCTTGGCATAGTTAACATACAAACACAGGAAAAAACCCTCTTATTGAAATTCATGGACAAATTCTATAATCATGCAGATGTCCCCTCAATAAGCCTGGCATGGTCAAAACTTTACTCCACCAATGTCCCAAACCATGCAAGATGTCTAGTTGGATCCTTCTGGTGGAAGGACGTGCTCAAGCTATATCCTAATTTTACATCATGGCAACATGCAAGCCGAACCTAGGTAGCTCCATCCTCTTTTGGTCTGATAACTGGATTGAACCCTGTCTCAGAAACATATTCCCACATCAGTTTTCCTTTGCCAGAACATAGAAAAGCTCCGTCAGATTCTTCTTTCACAATGAAGTCAATTAGATTTTTGCTCTTCCACTCTCAGTCCAAGCCTCTGAAGAACTTGAGGCCCTTCAACTCCTTCTGTAGGGTAGGACTTGGAACCAGGATCTTTTAGACAGCTGGAAGTACAATTGGAACGCTAGGAAATTCAGCTTAAGAAAGCTTACATTCTCCTTCAAGGCCCTCAGTAGCCTCCCCCTCTTCTCCTGGCTCTGGTCTTCTGGAAATTTTGGTAAACATAAGTTCTTCTTCTGGTTACTTCTCAAAGACTGCTCAAACACAAGGAATCTACTAAGAAGAAAGAACAAAGTTTTGGAGGACTACAGCTGTGCCATTGGCAACTCTGGAACTGAAGAGACATGTATGCACCTGTTCTTCGAGTGCCCTTTCATCATAGCCTGCTGGAACTACCTTGATATACATTGGAATTTAAACATACCGCCCATGGATATGGTCATAGAATCCAAGTTAGATATTGGACGAAGCTACTTCAGAGAAATCATCATCGCTACTTGCTGGATTATTTGGACCTCAGGGAATAGACTGATTTTTTATAACATACCTTGCACTGTGAACAAGTGGAAAGAGCATTTCAAAAATGAAATTTCCTTGGTTTGCATCAAAGGCCAAACCCAACCTTGAAGGTGCCCTAAATCTTTAGTTGGAGAATCTGCCTTAGTAGCCTTTTCATTTTTGTTCTTGAGCTTTGCAATCTCCTTATATCCACACCTTGTGCACCTGTACTACTCTACTTACTTCATTAATACAAAAAAATTGGTGGGGGAATTCCCCCACTGAACCCTAAAAAATCTCCAATGTCACTTGAAATTTCTAAATTTTAATTTCAATATCTTAGAACATAAAACATTTATTTATAAATCTAAAAATGACATCAAATGAAAGCTTGTTAACTACAAAGTTGTAAATCGTACTGAGAACTACAACTTTTGTGCAGATTATGTCAATGTCCGAGGTTGTTTGAAAATTTTAAATTTCAAAATTTATTTGCTACAAAGTTATAGATTACATTGAGCTCTAATATTCTAGTATCATTTTTCTTTATCTATATTCATATAAGAAATTGCAATTTTTTAGGACAACTATTTTAAGAGGCGATCCTTAGAATGATTGTCTCTGTTAATTCATTTCTGGAGACAATTGCCTTGCAATATACGACCATTGAAAATGATTAAGAGGAGAGCGTTTGCCTAGAAACTGCCTCCACGGTTATAGAGGCGGTACTACAAAATACCCAACTCTCAGGAGTCTATATCGTAAAATCCTTTCTGTACCAGAGCATAGACTCACCCCTATGAGCACCTTCGAAGAACTGACAAATCTCGAGTGACGAAGTCACCATAGACGCCTCGCTATCGAGGGGCACCCTATAGGCACCTTCGAAGAACTGAGTTGAACTGATAAATCTTGAGATTGACGAAGTCACCATAGACGTCTCGCTATCAAGGAACACGTCGTCTGCCACTGGCGTCATCAAACCCTAAAATAAATCTTGGAAAATGCGAGCACATGTATCAAGTCGAGGACTTGAACTCAGGTAGGGCTGGTTCCACCACGAGAAGCTTAACCAATTCATCTTACGTAGACCTAAGATTTATAATGTAGGCAATTTTTTGTTGCGGGACATCCTCATGTCAAAAAAAAAGTGGTATTTGTAAATCGACACCACAAAACATTAAAATTTATTAGGTAATATTATGAAATCGCTACCATTTATGTTAAGACATCATATAAATTATTTTATTAATTTCTCATATCTATGGAGAGGGATAAGACGGGAGAAATAGTATTTTTGCCCTTGTCTTCACATCCTTTCTTCGTTCTGCTCTCATCTTGCATTTACCTAGTATTGCCGTGAGATTCGGCGACGATAGATGCGTACCGCATACATCGGCAAGGTATATACCTGACAAGATGCAGAATTTCGTTGGTGCACTATATTTTTGGTAGTAATAATTCTATCAGTGTTTTGAACGTACGTAGAAATCAACTGACCGGGTGCAAAGCTCGTACCTTACTTTACCGTGTGGAAATATACTGTTCATGTCCGGTTTTAAAGGGTGCAAAGCTCGTTTCATTTGCTTTCTCACTTGCGCCACTTCGACTGAAAGACGAGATGCTCAGCACTTGTTGCGATCCAGCAGGAAAAGCTCGTACCTTACCTTACCTTACTTTACCGTGTGGAAATATACTCTTCATGTCCGGTTATAAAGGGTGCTGGTGCACTTTGCTCAATTAATTTCATTGAAGGAGTTTTCTCTTTTTTTTTCCTCAATTAATTTCATTGCATAGTTAGCGAGCGACTTTCCATCAAACGAGAAGCAAACGTACCGTGTGCTGTGCTGCAGAATCCACAGTTGGCCTGGCTCCGATCCTACAAATGACATGTTCTACCATTCTTTCTTTTATTATATTTACCTACAGTTTTTTTCTGAGAATTTTATTAGGAAGTACATCAGTATATATATATATATTTTTTTTTTTGCAAAATATATACTATTAGGAATTATAGTCTGAGAGGGATGCATTTGCATGTGCGTTCACGTAACTGGTAGCACGTTGCTGCCACTCAAATGAAAGACTCTCCTGGTACCTTTGGTCCGAAGACTGCCCAAACAGTGTGATGACTGACGGATGAGAGTGGATGCCTTAGTATACATATCGACAATCCTCATTAGCTTATATGTTTGTATAACGTTTACTGTTGGATAGTAATAAGTTATATTTGCTAAAATAATTCGAACATGTCATTTAGGTTCTATGTCACTAAACATCACGGAAGGCATGATCCAATAAGAAAGGAAAGGCTGGCTATAAAAACACTATGTGCGGTAAGTGTAACTTACTTCTTCAGTACTCCATTACATGGCTGTTAAAAGCATTACTTAACATTTTTATATGCAAAACACACAGTGCTCCAAGCAGAAGCCTGGGAGTGTATATTGTGAATACTATGTATGTTCTATGATAAGTAACACCGGTGCTTACAGGAGACACCCCTTAAGGGTAAGTTTGAACCTCTTCACCCGTAGTATAAAAACTTCGTACATGGTATGAAATACTAAACCGAAACTTGTTCTCTTGTAGTAAAAAGAAGAGAAAGAAATAAAAAGAGACCCATACAAGGATGACCAACTCTTAGAGCTCGTCGGCGACCTTTGCAACTTCATATTGGACCAAATTGTACACGTCAATGGCACCTACCATGACCGAGATTCTGACTTATGTAGAAATCCTCAGTACCAACACCTTCGTGAGACTGAAAGGCTAGCTCTAGGCCGTTGGTAACAATGTGTATGGAATTTGACATTGGTCTTACCTTGTGAATTATGCCTATTTAATAATGGATTGTAAATATTCTTGTGAATTGGACTTGTAATTATAGTTTATATAATACTCTTGTGCTTGTGGTCAGATTTGAAATATATATATATATATATATATATATATATATGGTCTTAATCGTAAATTTAATTTTTTTTGACGAAAAAATGTACTATAGGTGCAGTTTTAGACTGAACCGCCCCTACAAACAGGTATTATAGGGACGGCTGGTACTACAGCCGCCCCAACAAATCGATTTATAGGGCCGCCTCTATAAATTGATTTGTAGGGACGGTCCGAGAGCCGTCCTTACAAATGCATGATTTGTAGCCACACTTTGGTAGGGGCGTCTGGCCAAACCGCCCCTACAAAATATCTGAAGTCCCCCCTACAAATGGTTTATGTAGTAGTGTTTATTTGGCAGTAATAATTCTATCAGTGTTTTGAACGTATGTAGAAATCAACTGACCGGGTGCGTTTGTATCGAAACATCGGTCGTTTACAGATTTGATACTGGACCCACATTCATAGACACAGATGGACCCACTTATCATCCACCCCGAGTATCATCATAATCAAAAGTCAATCTTTTGAGTGTCATTTTTACAATTTTTTGGTTTGTATCAGGCTTAATAAAGTTGACAACACTAGGACTGTGACAAAAGCCTCTCCTCGTACGTTGTGTCCAAAAGAGTGCAGGGGTTCATGACTTTCCACGTACTAGTAGCCAACGTTTCATTTGCTTTCTCACTTGCGCCACTTCGACTGAAAGACGAGATGCTCTGCCCTTGTTGCGATCCAGCAGGAAAAGCTCGTACCTTACCTTACCTTACTTTACCGTGTGGAAATATACTGTTCATGTCCGGTTATAAAGGGTGCTGGTGCACTTTGCTCAATTAATTTCATTGAAGGAGTTTTCTCTTTTTTTTTCCTCAATTAATTTCATTGCATAGTTAGCGAGCGACTTTCCATCAAACGAGAAGCAAACGTACCGTGTGCTGTGCTGCAGAATCCACAGTTGGCCTGGCTCCGATCCTACAAATGACATGTTCTACCATTCTTTCTTTTATTATATTTACCTACAGTTTTTTTCTGAGAATTTTATTAGGAAGTACATCAGTATATATATATATATTTTTTTGCAAAATATATACTATTAGGAATTATAGTCTGAGAAGGATGCATTTGCATGTGCGTTCACGTAAGTGGTAGCACGTTGCTGCCACTCAAATGAAAGACTCTCCTGGTACCTTTGGTCCGAAAACTGCCCAAACAGTGTGATGACTGACGGATGAGAGTGGAAGCCCTTCTGTCACTAGGACTCACTTTTGGACTCGCAGACGAGCCGGTACGCTGTGCCTCACAGAGATTCGCTCCAGCCTCCAATCCAGGGCTTGCTTTCCACGTAGTAACCGTACGGTGTGCCAATTTCCTTCGCCGCGAAGATACATCCTCCAGTGTCAGTGTGTGACTGACCAATTTGTAGCAGTAACAGAAGCTTCTTTCTCTAACTGACTGATCGATGCAAAGACTAGATTTTCCGTAAGTCAGCACAAATGATTTCAAAGAAAACAGTTTGTTCGCTTAAATACGACATGTCTTTTCAATTTGTAGTACCCGATCCCTCGCCAGTTTATTATTCCTATATATTAAAAAATCAACTAGGTCACATCCGGAACATCAAATATTTTTTTTGTCAGAGAAAGTTTGATTTATTTGTCCCTACAGCTAAATTCTTGTGTGAACTAAAAAACATAAATTCTCGTACAAACTAAGTGTAATGTAACTCAACTAGTTAATCTGGGTTTAAGTCCCTTCGCTCTACACTTTCTTGCAACCCAAGTTCACCCTTTCCCCTTCGTAGCCCAATGAAAGTGGAACCGCCAAAATGGTGTGGTCCTCGTCCTCGGCGTCCCCGCAGAAGCACCTAGAGAGGATCCCACCAGAGCGGCGAGCAGAACGCGCTGGCGGAGGACATGTACCAAGCCGTCAACTACCTCTTGCAAGAGCTCTACTTCAAGGATATTGAGGGAGACAAAGCTTGAGTTTACCAGGTATACGTTAAGAAAGTTAAAAGCAGGTCTTTTGAAGTTGAGAATTTTGTGTGAAGACCGTTCTACCACTTGGGACAACATAAAAAAACCATTAGTCCTTTGTTTATACCTATCTTATACCTTTGCTCAAAAGGAGGTACAGACATACAAAAACTTATCTTATACATTTGCCTTTAATCCTTTGTATTGGTCTTTTCTTCCCACTTCTCAATCTCCTTCTTCCATCCATGTCGAGCACTTGATCACCTTGGCCATCACCATCTCCTCCATGGTTGTCCCTTTGCTCAACACTAACCTAGCTCATACAACATTTAAGCAAACCGTTAGTCCACCAGTTATCACTCAATTACCAAAACCAAATTAGGTATTTCAACTTAGGAAGAAGAGTTGCCACCACTAATGGTGGATACAAGGGGCAGAAGCGTCTTTGGGAGTAGAGACAATGTCTAGAGCGGAGGGCATTGTAGAGGCGGCGACCTAGGGTGGAAGGGGCAGGCAGAGGGCCGAGCGGAGGGCGTTGGATAGGGTAGTGAGTTGTAGAGAAAAAAGAGTGCAGCACGTGCGTGGGATACAAAAGTATTTTGGGAAAAGAGTGAGCTAGGATTTGATGCAAGAGCATGATGGGTGCAAAATGTTCGTCACAAAACATCATCGTATTGTTAGAGGGCAATGATCATATCCCTGACCCATGATGGTGAAAGCTCCATGTATGGTTTTGGTAATTGAGCACTAGTGGAATAACCTTTTGCTAAGTGTTGATTAATCTAGGTTAGGTCCACACCAATATGGTGAGCAAGGCTTGGAGATGTATGAAGGGTGATCAATCCAAATGGAGCAAGCGCGTACTTGGAGAAGATGAGGAGGTGAAAACAAGCCTAAAGGCAAAGGTATATGTTAGGGGTTTTGTTTTCGTTAGCTGAGATGTAATAAAGTATGTGGCCGGGTTTAGGACATATAGCCGTACTATGAAGAGGAGAACTCTAAAAGCAGACATGGTTATCTAGTGCCACTAGGTGTTGATTTACATGCATATTATCCCTAGTGACGTGATGAGTAGCAAGTGAAAATGCTTTTTTGAAACACTTTGAAAAATGCTAACTCAGTGCTTAGATGTTTGGAAAAACATTTGGAAGTTGGCACACTTGCAAAGTGGGAGAGAAGACCTATTGGTTGTGTTGTTTAGCACTCACCTGAGCTGAAAGCCCTATGGTTGGTTTTGGTAATTGAGACATAGTGGACTATCCTTCTACTAAGTGTGCGATTAAGCTAGCTTAGGTCCACACCAAGATGGAGAGCAAGGCTTCGAGATGGATGAAGGGTGATCAATCTAATTGGAGCAAGCTCTCACTTGGAAAAGAAGAAAGAGAAAAATAAAATCCATGTTGTGAAGGCAAAGGTGTAAATATGGATTTTTTTTTTGAATCAAGATGAATAGAATACGTGATCGGGTTTAGGATAGATAATGTACTATTAGGAGGGGATCCCATAAGTTTAAATGGTTATCTAAGTGCCACTAGGTGTGAAAATACATTGCATATGCATTAAACCTAGTGACGTGGTGAGAAGCAAGTGAAAACCCTTTGAAAAAATGTTTGTGAAAATGCTAACTCACTTGCACATATGTGGGACACATATTGGAGTTGGCACATTTCAAAAAGGGGTTGAAATAGAGCTAAACACAATCTCCGGTGGTCCATCGAATTGTGCCGCTGGGTCCCTAGGCTCACCATCGGACTATAGGTGTACTGGTTTTGATTGTAGCTAGGGTTAGACATCGGATTATTCTGATGGCCTACCCTAACTAACCATCGGAGTATAGGTTGGCAGTGTTCGCAGTGGTGGACACGTGGTAGGCCGAAGGAGTTGTGTGATTTTCAAAAAGATCATCAAATTGTTCTAAGGCTGGGTGTCAGCACATACCGATGGTGAAAAACCATTTTGGAACCTCTCTAGTCCGCATTAGAGTGACAAGAAATTCCTCCGATGGTTGCCCTATGCATGACATCAGAGCATACGCTACCCTAGCCATTAGAGGAACCCAACGACTAGTTCCTAACAGAGCGCGTGTGACACCATTGAATCATGCCAATGGGTGTCAAACAAAAGCATCGAAGTATATGCTACGACCTGTGTTAGTCATAGCTTATATTCCGATGGTGGCTTCTTAAGGGCATCGCCACTTACGATGCCCCGCAGACAGCCCAGTCAACAGGCCCAAACAACTAGTTTTTTGGGGGGCTTATAAATAGATGTTGGCTAGCTAGGTGTGCAACTAAGCTTTTGCTAGGTGTGTTGCTATCTCTACCGCAAAAAGAGTTATGCATCCTATGTTTCAATCCTATCAACTAGCCTATCATACTAAGCTAGGAAAGTAAGCACATAACCAAGGCACATAAAATAACTATGGATGGTAAAGGGCGATAGAGCTACAAACTCCCGTTCGACGACGCCGGTATTTTTACTGAGGTATCGAGAAGCATGCAAAATTCATCCTAATCCTCGTTAGAGCCCCTCTCAAGGATGCCCTCGCAAGGACCAAGCTCCCCTAAACCCATCAACCACAACCACACATGAGCCACTTAGGCCACTGTTACGGTACTTAACAAACATTATAAACCGTCAATATAACATGCATAAGAGCATAAATAAGATCATCAACAAAGGTTTAGGGGTTTAAACTAATAAATTCCATGAGTTTTGGTGAATCTATGATTTCTGTAGGGTTTATCTAGAAACCCATCAAGTTGGACCTAGATGTCAGAGTTAATCGTGCTTATCCACAGCGAAACGGACACTAGAGGACTCTAGAAGACTCGAGAGGACTCCACGCCGAGGCAGAGAGCGAGGGGATGCCAAGTAGGGCCGCCCCGCCCTCACTTGCAGGCCACCCGGCCCCTAGGCCCACCTGTCAGCCTCTGCGTTGCAATGTCGGTTCTCCACCGCCTCCTAGGTTGCATCTACGCCATTCCTTAAGTCGGTTTGATCCAAGGGCTCACATTGGACGCTTCAGCCTATATATATCAGCCCCTACCCCCCTTGAAGGCATCAAGTCATTTGAGAAGATAGAAACCCTAATCATCCTCAGAGCTCCACCATATTCTAGGGCATACCTAGTTAGGCTAGGTCTAGAGTGTGGCAGAATCGCCTAATCTAATGTCTCCCAGGAGTACTTGTCTTCCATTAGACACTAAGTACTCAAGGGAGGACACCAAATTACGCAGTTCCGTCGAGCACACCCCAAGAGAGAACCCAAAAATCCATATTTTTTCGTCAGGATCACAAATGAGAGAATAAAGCTTACAACATTTTAGTCATTTCTTACATCACTTTGCATGTAACATCAGAGTATAATATTTATCATTTATAATAGCGAAATATGAACATATTATCAGAGTTATGATCAATTTAATTTAACAGCAAAATATAAACATGTGAACAGAGTTACCGCGGAATAAATACCTATTCATGACATGATGAAGCATTGATATGTAAACTATGACAGCAGATTATAAAACTTTCATTTATAAAAACATTTAGTAAGAGTTATAAATAAAGACTATGATCGCCACGTAAAGAAAATCCTCTCTAAGCCCACTAGTCAGCTATAGCATCCACCTGTCACCTGCAATAGGAGGAAATAAAATCCTGAGTACTCAATTGTACTCAGCAAAACTTACCCGACAGGAGGAAAGAAAAGACTCCAAGGGTATGCAAGGCTATCTGGCTTGTGGTTTATTGCATCTGCAGCCAGCATTACTAAGTGTATGTCCTTATATTTAATTTTATTAGCAGTCATCATTAGTTTATTAACCAACCATTCTAGGTAAGCACCTATACTACTTTCAAGCAGGTGGTAAGCAATCAAATTTCCTTTTACCATATTTCATCTTCCAGTTCTTACTACGATGCTAGAGTTTAGACAAGTCGTACCGACACGGCGGCGATTCGCGAATCAATGAACCCAGCTGGGTACCTCGAAATACACGCCCCGCTTGTACCCCAGGCACAAGTAGGACCAACCCACTACCCTCCTATCACGGGGTCTAGGTCCCCGTTCAAACTGGGACTCCAAGCCCCCACCCCTGAGTCTCGAACTCAGTGCAGTGCAAGGACCTTCACCCAAAAACCACCCTGATAGTCGGTCCGGAAAGAGCCAGAACCCACGACAAGAGAGCAACAAGCCTTCCTTGTGCCCACACCTAAGTATGTGCTCGGGATAATAAATCTGTGACTTGCCTAGCATCCATTGCGACGGTCGGTCCTTAACTGACACAGACAGGGAAAACAGTGTAACCAAGCTTGCCCCGTTGGCCGCAGGACACAACCTCTTACACCCACCAATACCCAAACCATATCCCTGCCCAGTCTCCATTTTTGTTTTCACCATTTTATATATTCCAAGTGATAATAATACAGTAATATATTTCCTATCTCTCGCGAGTGATAGGCAATCACTTGACTTCTATCGGAGTCCTGTAGCATAGCAATCTACACGATTCTGTCATACTAGTAAGACTCATAGATCAAGATATATATATGCAAGTAGGTTTCATTCAGCTCCTTAAAGCTTAATGCACAAGTATAATTTTATGTATAGAAAAGTAGGGGTTATGCACAGGGGCTTGCCTGGGTAAGATTTAATCAGAAGGTAGCTTTCCATCATGGCGACACGATCTTCAAATGTACTATTTCTCCAGCAACTCCCAATGACTTCGTGATCCATCGACGTCCCTATTATGATATGCAATGCGATGCAATGCAAAGACGTAATTAATCAACTACAACTGTGACTCGTAAAATACGATTTACGCCTTTCAAGTTAACGAGCTAGTTCTAACGACTAACGTACTAATCTACGTATCAACATCGTCGAGAAAGGTGTCATCTCCCAACAAGTGTTTTAATTATAAAATTCCAAGGTATTTCTTTATTTCATTCTACCGATTTAATCTTTATTCGAAATAGGGCATTATTATCTATCTAGCAAACTAATTATTCAGGAGCCACAAAATTTACAGTGAGCAACTAATAATATTAGTAATTTACTATAAAATTCTTTGAGTTAACACCAGTGTTCGCCTAAACGGCTTAAACAACCGATTAAACGACCAGTAAACGGTAAACAGTGGTAAACTGCTTTGTTTAGAGGGTAAACGGAAATTAAACGGTTGACCATTTAAACGGTAAAAAAACAGCATTAAACGGGCTAAACAGCTTTTTAAACAACTGTTTATGCGAACACGAGGTAAATCTAGTTCAGTTTTATATGGATAAATTTGTATACTTAAGTTTATTATATTTATAAATATGTACACTTGATATGTTACATGCATAAATATCTATATTTGGTTCTTTTCACATACATAAATATATATACATACCAAAATAATTGATTTTTACTCGGATAAATATGTATAAATGCTAGAATACTTGATTTTTTACATGCACATATATAATTATATATTTTTTTTAAAAGTACAAAACCGTTTAGACCGTTTAACTTCGTTGAAACACCGTGTAAACAGCCTAAACGCTAAGCGAAGGGTGACCGTGTAAAGACCGTTTAACGTTTAGGAAAACATTGGTTAACACTATCCCCATTTTCTCACAAAAATTCCCACAAGTTCACATTTAGCAATATTAAACATTTTAAAATAATTAGAGCAACCCTAAAATCATTTTAAAACTAGATGAACTAAATACGCTAATAGATAGATCATAATTTTAGGAACCTCACAAAATTGGTTTCATAATTTTTGAACAACTACACAAATTTATATTGATTTTATAAGTTTATTTCTGAAACTAAATTAACAATTACTTTTGAAAACTAAAAGAGCCAACGGCCACCAAATCGGCCCACGCGGACGCGCGGCCTAGGCGCGGGTGGCACAAAGCCAGCCCAAGCGGGGGCGCGGGCATGAGCGTGACACTCTCGTTGAGTCCTTTATAGTCCACTCCTCGATATAGGTAGCACGTAGGATCTGGTTACGAAGGGGGACAAGCTATGTTCTTAATCTCCCTTAGTAATATCCCTTATGTGTAGATATGAAGATGATCTTAGCAATGACTATTAGGTGTAATTACACTAATCAATGTATGCTTTGACTTATAATTAAGAATAATTTAGGAATTATTCCTCTAATATTCTTCTTGGTCATGCTAATGTCATAGAAATGAGTACTCTGGTGATTTATCATTATCGTTGATCAATACTTATAATATATATATATCTTATCCTATGACTTACCCCTGTTTTGAGTACAATATTGGTTATGGTTTACTTTTTCATCAATAGTATAAGTTATCAATACTTGTTCATGCTAGACCTTCCCTGTGGTAAAAATATAAATAACGATACCTGGAATACTCTCGGGTGAAGTGCTATAATGATATAATTATCTGTGCGCTTGCAGATTCCTTTTTATTCATATCTATATATTCCTCCTAGTCATATAAATTAATAAAGAACTATTTATTATTATTCTAGTAGTAGTGCTAGGTAGTACCAACAAGTATCTCTAGCAACATCACTAGGGATGACAACCTAGTAAAGTAATGTTAGGAGATATAGGTTTATAATAGGTGGCTATTAAAACAAGTGACAAGTTAAAAAATATCAACAGCCACATAGGCCAACTTCACACCTGCTACATGCTGCTAATGGGCTGGGGTGTTACATTCACCCCCCTTAAGGGCTAACACCCTCGGCAGCTTACCACATATATATATGTGGCAGATGTCTGGGACTACCCCTTGGTACACCCCTCCACGGGTATATTTGGAAAGACAGAGCTTATAAGCTAGCCCTCACCCTCCTAAACTTATGAGGTGGTGCTAAACCCACCAACCACAACCACACATGAGCCACTTGGGCCAACTTCACAACTACTACAGGCTACTAATTAATAGGCTGGGGTTGTTACAATAGCCCCTGGGCCTTCCTTCTCGCAAAGTGGATCTCCGAGAAGGCCTCTCCTAGACCGCTACCTATCGTCTTCACTATAGATCTTCTAGACAAACCGCCATAGGCCTCATTCCCTCTGGTACACGGTGGTGGCCACACCACAAATGCAGTTGGTGTGGTCTCGCAAGACTACAAGCCCCTCCGGGTACAACAATGGTGCGTGTAAGTACCTTATGAGTAAGAGGTATGTAAACCTCACTAAATACTAGGCCTAAACCTAGAGAAAGCGCTAATGTGGTGGTCTAACTAATCTAAGCACTTCGCAAAGCACCTATGCTAATCACCGAGTATATCACTAAGCACTTTGGTGGCTAGAGCAACTCAGATGAGCCTCAACTCACATAAGTTTTCCTTGAGCTCTACACGCACTCATTTTTTCGACCAAGGGGTTATTTATAGGCCCCAACTCTAAATGTAGCCTTTGGAACTTGCACACTCACCAGACCATCCGATGATGGGTTGTCAGACCAATCCAACACCCAGTCCATAGCTAGCAGTTGAAACTAGTCGTTCTGCTGACCGTTGGGTTCTTCTATGGCATATAGTCTAACGCCTACTGTCGGACCGGTCTGACGCCCACAAACCCTCTCTAGAATCTCTCTGCAAGCCATCGGACTAGCATTCACTAGTTCGACGCTTCTGCTTCTTTCTGGTCTGAATCAGCCGTTGTTTTGTGAACAGTTGTAGTGGTTGGTCCATCGCCACTAGGGATCCGACACCCCTGCTCGGTTTGATGCCCTTCTGACGCCACTGCTAGGGTTAGCTATTTCCTTTGGATAGACGCGCCTCCTAGGTTGGACGCCCTACTGAAGCCTCTTTCAACTTGTTTCTTCGCGATCTTTGCGTCCGACTTGGTTCCATTCCATCTTGTTTCTTGGACTTTTGCATGTCTTGTGAGTTTCAACATGTGTTTAATTGTCTTGCTTGAGGTGTTGATCATCCGGATCACCACTTTGCCTAAGTCCAAGTCCACTTTGCATCCTTTGAACTATATCTAAAACCACTAGCAAACAATAGTAGTCCAAATGATCATGTTGATCATCAAACACCAAAATCCAAACTAAATGGCCCTTGGGCCTATTTTCTTTACAATCTCTTAGAAAGCTAATCCCCACTACAAGTTCCATCTTAATATGCAAGCCATTCACATCATCTCCCACTAATAGCCATCTCATCCCACTAACTTTCAACCTCTTAATATAAGCTATCCACGTCATCTTCACCAAGTGCAATGACTACTTTTAATATATTAAAAATATAGGAGACATCTATATGTTGCTATTTGTTTTGTCGTTCATACACATCTTATAATTTAATATAATTCTGTTAGGCTTTTTATTGGACTTTTTCATTAACTTTTTATTGTAAGTTTAACTCATACATGTGGTGGTCTTATTCTAAGAAAACAACACAACAACTTATGGGATATGCTTCTAGTAAGATAGATGTTTAGCTTCCCACGTACTTAGTTTATACTTGAATCTTTCCTCCATTACACTCCAATCTGTGTTATGAAGTTTGTAGATGTGCATAGGTACCTGAAAGGGTGTGACCTTACTCCCTTTGTCCCTAATTAACTGTCGCCGTTGGTTTCCATACCGAAAGTTTGACTTGATTTGTAGAAAAATACGTGCAACATTTGTATCTCCAAATATATTTATTAAAAAACTAGATTCAAATATCTATCTATTGATATTAATTATGTACCATAAATATTAATATATTTTTTTATATATTTAGTCAAAGTTGTTTCTTGGGAAGCGAAAAGGACAGAGATTTAGGGACGGAGGGAGTACTTCACATCTAAAAGAGTTTAGTATATTTACTCTCGTAACTATATTTGCTCCTCTAAAACAGAAAATCTCGTGGTTATGAAAATTAATCTTTAGACTAAATATTTGTTTAAAGACACAGAGCAATAATTTTACATTTTTGGCTTGCTCCATATCCTATTTTATTTTTGGAAAAAGAGTGATCACTCCAAAATTGAGGCTGAAAAGAGGAAGGTCCTCTTCAAAATTGACTAGACTCTGTATACCTTTAATCCAATGAGTACCAAACAGGTAAACAGCTGCGTCGTCCTGGGGTAGCTTTCCACGCGGTGGGACGACGAACAAGTGACAGCGACCTAGACGTTTCACGGTTCTCGTCGTGTCACTTGGGCAGCTCACAGTCGAGACGAGACGCTCTGCCTCAGAAAGACTGATTCCGTCCTGGCCTTGCTTAACGATGTGTAGCCGTGTAGGGTAGCTGGGTAGGGAAGCAACCTTCGCCGCGAAGATGACCAATGTTAGCAGTAGCAAAAGTTTGTGCTCGGGTGCGTAGCAGCAAAGTTGAGAGACACTTTGTACTAATCTTGATCAGCTTTCATGATACTTGACTGATATATATCTGTATATTTAATTTATTAAGGAATATATTTTTTTGATAATAAACCACATGTCCACCAATAAACTCGAGACATGTCAATTTAGTCTCCCGAGATAGTAATAATAGGGATGAAGTGACTTTAAAGAACAATATATCAATTAACTCCGAAATTATACTTGCAAAACTTAGTACTGTAACCACCCTTTAATTTACAGTCACTTCTGAATTTCAGCACTACTCCCACAATATTTTTTAAAAGTGACAAGATGGACCAGACCTGTTTAGCTAAATCTAATTATTACTCGAGACCAGCTAAAATTTAGTCATCTCACTATTAGCATTACACATGTTTGGTTCCCAGTCTAATAAAAGGTGCATACATCCCTAGCAATATACTATTAGCCCTGATAAGTTATATGCTATTCCCTTGACTCTCTTTTATATGGCATAAACATATATGAAAAATTAAACTTTAAAACTCTTTAACAATAATTTGACTAATACTTTTTAATTATAATATTACAAATTTGATATATTTAGATTTGCAATTAAATATAGTATCAAATTATCATAAGTTTATAAGTATAAACAATATAATGTAAAAATAAATAAATAATCAAATTGTAATTTGGTAGACCTTGGTATGTCCGACCGCACCTTATAAAAAGTGGTAATGCTACGTGTCTTACATCCGACGCGAGCACAAATCATCGGACACTCCCACAGGTCCACCGCCTCGTTGCTTGCGCTTTACCCTGCCGCTCGTTCTCCCTGCGAGTTTTTTGAAAAAAATCATCCATCAATATCCCTTCCGCTTCCTCATCAACTGCCGCAGTGCCTTGCGGCTGCCCCGTCCTGAGCATGGACGTGCAATCCCCTCGTTGCTGCCACACTCCCCATCTGTCACCGCTCGCTTGCCCTCGTCGCGCGCTGGTGCTGGTGGTGCTCGCTCTGCCCGTCACACGCGCCGCCCGCCTGCCCGAGCCAAGCCCGGTGTTGGTGGCACTGGTGGCGGTGGTGCTCGCACGCGTCGCTGTTGCTAGATGCTAGTGGTGCTCGCGAGCAGCCGCTTGCCACTGGCTCCCACCCCGACGGCCGGAATCGACCGGCATAGGCGCTCCCCCTCCGCTATGTTCCAAATATATGTATCTAGACATTTCTGAGGTATGTTAAAGTTGTTTCATATGGATGTTGCAAAAGCAGATCAGGGATGGCGATGCACATGCGGGCTACCCCGATCACCATGTTCGTATAAAAAGAGAACGGAGGAAGTAACAACTAGCTAAGAAGTTGACTAAAATTAACTCATTATTTATTAGCTTTCTTATTTATTAGGCCCTTCTGAATCCTCTGGATTAGAATCCGGATCGAGGAAAAAATGACACAATCGTGTGTCTCGTCCAAATGGACTAGATTTTAGAGAGATTTTAACTCACAGTTTTTTAAATCTTGAAATCTAATAAAACTGTTGGGATTTTTTAATCTAAATTCTTAGAATCGCTTGGAATTCAAACGACACCTTTGATAGACAAGAGCTAATTTTCCCTCCTAGCTTCTACTTGTGATTATCCTGGACAGGCAAAGGTAAAGTAGAGTTGGTAATTTAACGCGAGCCTAAGGACGTTCTCAATGGTTTCTAAATAGTACTAAGGACGCGAGCCTAAGGAGTAGTTTATGAAGAATTCTATTAGTTATCAGGGAGAGATCAAATAGCCAGTGACTCCCAAATAGCTACTCTAGCACGATCTCTTAGAAACAACACTCTTACAGCTCTAAAAAGAATTCTATTGATTATCAGGGAGAGATCAAATAGCTAGTGGCTCCTAAATAACTAGTCTAGCACGATCTACTAGAAATAACTCTCCCACAGCTCAAATAACTCTCAACTATAATGTTTTTTTTAAGTCTAATCTAGCTGGCTATTCGAAAGTTGGCGCTGAGAAGTTTGAAAGAATTCGAAGAACCGCCGTTGTAATCACCGTGGTTATAAAGGCAGCCTGCAAGCCCGGAAGAAGACCCCTCCTCTCCCTCTCCCTTCTGCACTTTCTCGCAACCCACGCCGCGTTCCTTCCCCTTGGTAGTCCAGTGGAAGTGGAACCGTCAAAATGTCGTCGTCCTCGGCGATGCCGCCGCCGGCGTCGCCGCGGGAGCACGTGGAGAGGATCCGGCGGGAGCGCTACTACATCGGGCGCGGCGAGCAGAACCCACTGGCGGAGGACGTGCACCATTCCGTCAACTACCTCTCTCAGGAGCTCTACTCCAAGGACGTGCACTTCCTCATGGAGCTCGTGCAGGTAATCGATCGGCCGGTGTAATCTCCTTTTGACGTTTCTCTTGCTGTCGCTGTTCTTGTGTGAGCGGAAACTTAGTTCAGGGCCTTGAGGCTACTATGCTCTACAGTTTCTGCAATTGGCTAATTGATGTGCACATACTAGCTGTGAACCGCTGTGTGAGTTGCCCTTTCTGTGTGCCTTTGTGTTCCATCAGATTATTTCTGTTTAATTTGGTGTCAACTGCCAAAGAATAACTATTCTATATGTGTGTATGAATTTGGGCACCGATTTAGCAGAATTCTTTTATTTGTTAGCATAATTTGTCAGCCCTCCTTTTCAGTATTGCGAGTTTATTGTCGAATTTAAAAAGACATGTAGTTGTCATAATCCTTTTCTTCAATGATGAATAGCAGAACTAACTGGTAAAACAAAAAGTTCATCTTCTTGTGTGTCCTCTGTATTTATTTGATTCCTCTTAACTTGTGAAGCGAACAAAAACACTAATCCTTTTTTTTAGAATAAAAACACTAATCCTTGGAAGTTAGGCATTGTCTGTGGCCACCTTATTTATATCAGTTTGCAGGTGTGTTTGTGCTTAAATCTTAATACTTCTTCTCATACTTTGCTTTCTTTCTCAAAAAATAGAACGCTGAAGATAATGAATACCCTTCTGAAGTAGCACCTTCTTTGGAGTTCCTCATTACATCAAAGGATATTACTGGATGTGGTGCATCCTCAACTTTGCTCATCTTCAACAATGAGAGGGGTTTCTCTGCAACCAATATAGAGTCAATTTGTCGTGTTGGGAAATCAACAAAGAAGGGAAACAGACATCAGGGTTACATTGGAGAGAAAGGTAAATATTCACAGTTTTTTTCATTCATTTTGTTTCCTAAACCACCATTCAGAAAAAGAAATATTCATCGACGGAGATAAAATTAGTTAGGACCTTTTGAGACAATTTCAGGCAAATGATAGCAGTAAAAGATCATACAATATTTTAATTTTGAATGACTAAAACTATGTTCAGTACTTAATATGATGCTGATCAATTATATCATGGGAAAACATTCCATGGAATCGTGGAAACCACTTGAAAAATATATTTAGAAGTTTTTTTTTTAAAATGACACTTGGCCCCTCCATATTGCATCCGATTTGTAGAAAAGTTGAGTTCATACAAAAATCTAGGTGCATTTGCACTAGAACACGAACGGACTTGCATCTCAACTTTTAAGACATGTGTCCGATATATGAATTTACTATGGACGTGCCATGTTTTGAACTTATGGTAATTTCTACCAATAAGGTGGTTTCGACCAAATAATCATAGATCACGCCATTTAAAACAATATTACATGAAAGCTATGTCTTTTCTAATTTCTTTTTTGGTTGCCATGTCTTACAGTGGTAGAGACCTCATTGTGGTACAAGAGCGTATGCTCATATTATGCATTAAAATAAATATTGTAATTGTTTTTAGACAAAATTTTGTAATCCTATCTAACTAAAGTAAGGCCTTTAAGACAATTATTTTAATACACAACTACACATATTATGTTTTGAGATGCTAGCATTAGCATTCATAAACTAAAGACTTGGGATGGATTACTTTAGTCAAATTGATAAACATATTTTTAGATGAATTAAACAATAGTTATGCTAATATTATGCATTTAAATTTAAATGACTGTGAGCTGTTTATTTAATTAGATCAGATCGTTAGGATCATCCATTATTTCCTAGGAGGTAATAGGTAAAATATATATTTATTTAATTTTATCTTTTATAAAATAGGTAAGGTTTAGATATAAAAAACCTTCTAGATCTAATTGATGCATGCATGATCTATTGGATGTGGTATATCTTTTTATTTTGCAACTTTGGACATGACATAATTTGATTAGGATAAACTGGAAAAGATATAAGTATGTAATTGCGAATGTAGATATATATGCAAGAGATATACGTAGCCATTTAAAATATATGTGGTATATAATTATGCACGTAGATATATAAATACGCTATAGCAATAGATACATGTTAGGCCATACGGCACTGCTCCTGAGATTAGGGGATTAGGGATTTTTGTTTCCTTTTTATGCACCAACCGATAGGTGGTGTGCCCCTAGATCCGGAGCCACGTTGTCTAAGGGAGTGACAACGGGTGGAGGCGAAGGCGGCGAGCGTCACCGGGGGGAGGCTAGCAGCCTGTGCGATCGGGAGGGGGGTGTGCCGTGGCCATGACCGGGAGGAGGCTAGCGGTGGGCAACAGTTGGTGGGTGACGAGCGTGGCCAAAAGGAGGCGGGCATGAGCGGAAGTAGAGGTGGCGGGCGATGAGCGCTAGGAGAGTTGAGTGCGTGCGTGCCACTTGAATTGGGAGGAGGCAGATGGATAAGGTTGGAGTGGGTAAGATGGGCTGGACTCTTTGATGTGCCTTATTTCCAATCTAATCCCACTATTCCGCTTTATTCTTTTCTTTTAGATATAATATATGTATTTGTACAAAACGCCTTAAAACGGTTAGGCGAGAGGAAGAGGGTCACTGCCTAGAGAGCGCCTAACGCCTAATGTAACCTTGCTCAAATTTGTTTCATCAGATGTCAAATCTTTGTAGCATTTTTTTTCATTATCTGTTTACCTACTACAACCAATTCACTGCAAAGGATTACATAACGTACTGCATATCTGGTTACTATTTGTGCCTCGTTTCAACTAATTTTTTGTTGCCTCTGATTCAGGTATTGGGTTCAAAAGTGTGTTCTTGATATCAAGTCAGCCCCACATATTCAGCAACGGCTATCAGATCAAGTTCAATGAGAAACCTTGTGCAGAATGCAATATTGGGTACATTGTACCTCAGTGGGTGGAATCCACACCTAGCCTTTCTGACATCGAAGCATTATATGGGTGCTCAAAGGTCCTACCTACAACTATCATCATCTTACCATTGAAGAGTGAGAAGATTGATGCGGTGAAGAGGCAGCTGTCAAGCATGCATCCTGAAATGCTACTGTTCCTGACAAAGATCAGGAAACTTTCTGTCCGGGAGGATAACTCTGATCCCAGCAATACAACTGTTAGTGAGATTTCGATATCCAGTGAAAAGAACTACCAAGCCAGGAAGAACATGCATGCTGAGTCGTACACAATCCATTTATCTGCTGAAGGGACCGGGAAAGATGAAGCTGAATGTGGTTATTATATGTGAGGCAGAAATTCCCGGTAAAAGCCAGAGAACAGAGTCGATAAGCGTGCTGAAATTGATGAATGGGTGATAACCCTGGCCTTCCCACATGGCGGCGTCCTGTCCCGTGGGAAGCAGCTATCACCTGGCATCTATGCTTTCCTCCCAACTGAGATGGTAACAAGCTTCCCCTTCATCATTCAGGCTGACTTCCTCCTTGCTTCGTCAAGGGAGGCTATACTGTTTGACAGTCCGTGGAACAAGGGAATTCTAGAGTGTGTCCCAAGCGCTTTCATGGATGCTTTTGTAACACTCATAAAGTCTGGAGCTGATGCATCACCATCAATGTCTCTGCCATCTATGTTCAACTTTCTACCTGTCAATTCTTCACAGATCCCACTGCTTGAGACAGTTAGGTCTGCCATCAATCTTCAGATGTTTCCTGAAGACGAGCATTTCCTTGAGCCTTCAATGCTAGGTCTGTGCCCTGAAACTAAACTTATTATTGTGCCTTCTAAATTTTCCCCAAATTACATAACTATATAACCTACTGATGCCACTGTCCCCAACTCTTTCTATACGCAGATGGCAGCAAGAACCATTAGTTCTGTCGATTATGCTTCTTTGATGGTGTTCATGGTCAGTAAATGTTTTCGGTCTTCTTTAGGGCACTATCCTGCATGTATAATGTTTGTATGCTGCATCATATGTTTTCTCACTGCAAACCAAGTCTTATGTAAATTCTCTTGGCAGGTTGCTGGTGACCTACATAAAAATTTGGTGCTGACGTGTTGTGCTTGGAAGCTTCTGAATGTGACTGCCCTGGTGTTTTCTAGAGTCCATCTTGTGCCTAGTCAATCAGCTCCTATATCTCTTGTTTAAGTTTGGACTAATGCGTGCTGGAGTGCAACTTGTCTGTGGTTCTCGTGCAAGTATTAACTATTATGTGCAAATCTGAACTCAACTGTGATAAGTAATATTGTTTCCAGTGCGTTGTCTGATCTATTTATTTCTGATCCTATTTGATGAGTTTGTGTTTGACATGAACAGTGCAGAAATTATAGCTGCAGTGCGGTGGCTTGCTTACTTTAAATTATAAAATGGCTGGCATGGTGGCTGTTGTTTCAGCATGATTCACGATCCTAATTCTTCCTGTGTGCTAAATGTATATTGTAGGCCTATCACTGTTTATTCAGTTGCTGTACGTTCAGATTTTGGTATATTGGTCAGCACGCAGCTAAGTTTACCGTTTCGAATTATTGCCATAGGGAAACTTCGAAACGATGTATCTGCTTTCGAAAATCGAATAGATTGTTGTTTTAGTATATTCCTTTGTCTCAAAATATTTAGCCCTTGACTACTTTAAATAGGATATTCTACTATTTCCATGTCAGGGCATTTTTCTCGAAACTTTATGCGAGAGCTGGCCTGTATTTGTATTTGGATTGTTGTGAAACGACACCTATACTTGAACAGACGAACATATGTCTCTTCATGAGTGATCTCATCCATCGAGCATAGGATTAGTGGATAGAATTAGACATGTCTCTTTATGAGTGATCTCATCCATCAAACACCGAATTAGTGGATATGATTAGATAGTTAGTTTTAGTCTCAAAGAGCGTGTCTTTTGGAAACAGTTGTGATACATTTTCACTCGTATAAATATATTTTAGAGAAACATGAAAGCAACAGTTGTTCCAATCTTGTTCATTTACCTTCACTTCTAACACGTTATCAGCACCTCGCTCTCAAGAACGGAAGAAGATTCGAAGGTACGCTGCCGCCTCTGCGCTACGTACCTCCGGCGATTTTGATCGTCGACTTATCTTCCATCGCGCCGTTAGCATGGGGCTCCCATTCAACCATCGCATGATTCGCGCCGAACTCCTTGACACCTCCCGTTATCTTCTTGGTGAACGTCGGGGAAGAGGACAAGGGCTTCGAATGCGAGTAAGTGGGCGTGGTGGACGTCATCGTCACTCCACCGATGCTCCAATGGCCCCTGCGCCAGCAACGGGATCCATCTGCCCCGATCACGGACCGGGACCATGTCCGTCGTGGCTGCCGCGGTTCTGCGTCGAACATGGCCACGGCCCCTACCCGTCTCCTGCACCTGAAGTCGCCGTCCCCTCTAACTGGGCCGCCCCTGAGCCGATGGAGGTCGAGCCGGCGCCACCAACGCCGACTCCGTACTTCACCATGGTGGGTTTGAGGAGGGCACGGAGCCGCTCCCCATCAACGACAGCGGCACGCCGCTCAGCCCCGACGCGCCTGCCCGTGCTCGCGCGTGGTGAAATTTCGAGCAGCCGCGCCCTCGATGACGCCCCGCCTCCTCCGCCTCTGCCGACTGCGCCGATTCCACATCGCGTCCAAGCTGCGAAGCCACCAACCGCCGCCCCGGCCTGCGACAGACCTGGCTCCGCGTCCCTCACGGACCATCGGCGCGCGGCCTCCCCAACGGCCACGCCGGGTCAAGCGAGAATGGCGGCGCGGGGCACCTCTCCTCACACGAGGTTGAGGGCCGCGCCCCCTTGCCAGCCTAAGCATCTCGAGGGAGGAGGGAGCGCTGTTCGGCTGCTTGAATCCGTCGGTAACGGGGCGATTCGGCGACTGCAGCGGCCTCCTCCATGGCAACGGCGGTGGTGTTTCTGCAGGCTCCGATAGCGATAGCGATGGCTTCGAGTGAGAGGCAGTTTCTGCCACTCGTTCTTATCGGATCGTTTTGCTTGGATGGCATGCAACATGCTTGTACAGCATCCTTGCTAAATGGGCCTGACGGCCGGCAAGCCTGCTACTTATCTTTTTTTTATTTATTTGCAAAGAATTCGTATAAGGCTATTTGTCTCTAATAATTCTCTGCAACAAACTACATAGTTATTCTATGTGTAAGTACTATTTGTTTAGGTCCCTGACTTTAACAATTATTGTACTTGTGATGTTTTACTATTGTAAAATGTCTATTTATGGTACTGTTCAAAGTATTTGTCCCATTGTATGGCAAATCAAATAAACAAGTATCCTTCCTATTACGGCCATGATCTTGCAATTCATTTATTTAATATGCAATCGATCATTTGATTTAAGCCCATTTAAGCTTTTCAATTTTAAAGCACTACGTGCTTAAATTATGGATGCAACATTTTATGTGTATTTTCTCATCAATTGTATAATGCGCATGTTCTATATTTGTTTGTTGGCCATACACAAGGTAGCACCAAGGTTGCTACTGTGGGATTTACACTAAGTAAACACTTATTGACTATCCTCAACGTGCGTACCCAACATCACAAATTAGAACACACTACCCCATATCTGGACATCACTGTCGGTTCAAAAACCTCCTTCACTGCCGGATTTTGAACCGACAATGGCATACCGGCAGTGATGGGGGGTTGACATCACTGCCGGTTCTTAAAAACCGACACTGATTTATAGGCAACAATATCGGTTCCTAGCTCCACCCGGCAGTGTCCAGTTGAGCAACACTGCCGGTTTGTAGTCCTAACCGACAGTGATGGTTGCTTCAAGAGTGTCGTTTCTTGGCTCAAGCCAGCAGTGTTGAGCAAGCCTGCATTGTCGGTTCATGGCTCAAGTCGGCAGTGTTGAGCAAGCCAACACTATCGGTTCATGGCTCAAGCCGGCAGTGTTGAGCAAGCCAACATTGTCGGTTTGTTGCTAATCGGCAGCGATGGTTATGACAACACTGTCGGTTTGTTGCTAACCGGCAGTGATGGTTACGACAACACTACCGGTTTGTTGCTAACCGGCAGTGATGGCCCGTTCGTATTTTATTGTTTTATAATTTATTTTAATTTATATTTTTTCGTGGAATTGGGTTTCGCTCTATATACGCTACGTAGACGACAGGTCCATCAATATTAAACATTACAAATATTACGGTTACCGTTCAAATGTTCTTATCAAGATCTCGGTCTCTCAAAATAAAAAAGAAATTATTCGATAAGATGAAGCATGCTTCTCGAACTTCTTACAATAATCTAGCGAGCCGCTCTAGGCCATACTGGTCCTTGAACTTCACGGATTGTGCAATAAAAAATACTCTATCTTTTTCCAATACCTCGGCTAAGATGAATTTTGCCAGCTCCGATTGCAGTGCGACGATCTCCATGTCTAACAGCCTTTCATGGTTATTTTTCTTACGCTGTCGTTCAAAAAAGATGATATCCAAAGAGGAATCAGTAAATCATTTTGTTGAATTATTAACAGACATAAATGAAATGGGGATTATACACACTAACTTATCTGCTTCTTCCGATTTTCCGCTGATGTAGCGAAGCATTGCCCACATTACATAAAACCCGCATTGATTGTTTCCGCCGGCTGTTTTAGGTACTTCCCCTCCATTTCGACAACCTTGAATGGGACCTGTGTCCCACCGATATGTCTTCTTCGGACACTGTGCAACATTAGAAAGCGGTATATGTGACTAGAAAATAATATGTTATTAGGATCGCTTACTAATTTAGCACTGCCACCAGTGCATCCAGATGATGAAATAGTTTTTTCTTTGAGTCCCACACCTCGATCAGATTTTTAGCAAGATTGACACAAATGAAGATGAAATGATTGCTGTAATCACAGAATCCTAATTATCGAATAATCTTAACAAAAAAAGAAGCATAAAATTAAAAGCCGAGAACACATACTCACAGTTGTAGGCTAGAAGTATGTGGGTTTTGTTCTTCATCTTGAATTCATCGAAAACAACAATCAATCTCGCTTTTAGGTCTTCCACGTCACATCCATGGAGGCCTAAACATGTCTTCTCATTGACTCGCAAGGGGTCCAAAAAGCCTATGTTATCTCATTTGCTTTTTAGTATGCAAATTTTTGCTATACACCTACATAAAATCACGGAAATTGCTCAAAAGTTAACAATTTGTGTCTCGAGAGAGTAGTTAATTATAATATCGTGCATATAGGGTAGTTACATAGTCCACAGCGTCAACATTTGTGAATCGAGAGAGCGTTTCTGCTATAGTTGGAACAAGCACTCCCACTCGAAATCGAACTTCTCTTCTTCAGGATAATAAAAAACATGTGGCTAACAGATAATAACCTCAAAACCAAAGTCCTCCGTCTCTGTTGCTTGAGCTATGTAATATTCATGCAACTGACGCATATATGTTGTCAAATTTTTGTACTCGTCACCGGGAACCAAAAGATTACCCCTTTCATACTTCATTGCTAGTGTTCTCGTCCCTTGTACATCATAATAGATGTTCGCGGCCTCTTCCATGGTTAATTCAGGGTTGTCTTTGACGTACGTCTATATCTTCCTTAAATCTTCATTGTGTATTTCATCAGATCTTATTGTAGCATACTGATTCTGTGTTTGCCTTTTGAATTTGGACTTCAACAAACATGGAGGCAGTGAGGCACAGAGATTGAAGAAACTAACATAATCTTCCTTCGAGATGTGTGCTGTAAATTTTTCTTCAATCAAGTTTGTAACGCTGCCACTGAACGGCCTTTTTCTTTTTTGTTGGTCCACTTTGGGAGCATTAGCGACTGAATCCAAGGACCTTTTCTACGACTGCGAGGATGCCTTTGATCTTATTTTGTGCTGAGGTGGAGGAGGAGGAGGAGGATGACGACGAGAATTCTGTTTTCCTAGGGATGATGAAGATGGAGGAGGAGGAGGAGGAGGAGTCTTCTCTTTTCTTGCGGCTAATGAAGATGGAGTCGGATGAGGAGGAATAGAAGGAGACCTCTGTCTTCTCACGGGTTATGGCAAGGGATGAGGAGGGGCGTGATCTCTGTTGGGAGATGGTGAGTGATCATCGCAGGTGGGCGAAGACTCATAGTCGTCCTCGTCATCAGAGGACAATTGGTGGTAAAGCTTGTTGAAGCGCTTGCGCCAGGCCACTTGAGAGCCCTTATTATGACCATGTTTCGGCCTGTCTTCCACTGTGGGGTACTCAATGTGTTTCTTATTATACTTCTTATTAAGTATTCTATCAATGGTGATGCGAGCGTACCCCTATGGAATTAGGCAGCCATTAATCATCCCGTCTCCCGTAGGCTAGGCCTGGCCGAGCGCCACCTTGTCCTTTGTTCATTGCTGATAGATGTACAACTTGACATTGATAGGTTTAGTGATGCCGTCCACCGGATGAGGCACATTCGCATCTTCTTCGTCGAGCAGGGTCGATCCGCAGCTGCTGCGACCCCTAAACTATGGGCTAAAGGTAGTAGGAGTAGGGTTTTGTGGTACTCCTGACCCCTTGGACAGCAAAATTTGCTGGACTCGTGCTTTAACAGTCGCCTCAATCCGTCCATCTATTCTATCTTCCATCTCTTTTAGTCGCCTCAAACACTCTGCCTCCTGATCTGCTCTACCCGTCGAGCGGCTCTAGTAAGTGTGAGATTCTTTGGGGAATGCTAGTTTCCAAGGAACAACACCGGTTCCTCTAGTGCGACTAGGGTGCTCCTTGGTTTTGAGTTCTTGGGTGAGCACGTCTTTCTCCCTATTAGAAGTGCGAGTCGCTTGCCTAACCTCCTCAGTTACCTGGGAGATCCTCTGGTTGAGTTTGCTCATGGGTGGATTTGTGGAGCTAAAGCTCCCGTCCTCGGCGTGATGTACATTCCTCCCCATACAGTATAATACCGATCTTGGCTCCCAATGGGCAGTCTTAACCTGATCGTCTTCCTCAGCAAGGTGATCCATCTTTTCAAGTTCTGCTTCAAATTCTGGCATCTTTTTGGCGTTGCCACGAGAGCCGAGATGATGAGGATTCATCGCTTTCTATGAGTTCTCCATATTCTTCCTGCTCAGTTCTAAGTACTCCTTGGATAACCTGTATTCCTTGAAATCCTGCCAGAAGTCCTTCTGCTTGCTAAACTGTCCACCATCGAAATCTGGCTCTTTATTTTGGAGGACAAAATTCTTGTACAATGTCCCCTTGAAATTCTTGAAGCATGTCCCCATGATTTCTTTTACTTTTTTCTTGACTACCTCCTTGTCCTACTCCGTTGGGAAAGTGAAATACTCTAGGATCTTGATATCCCATATGTAATCCTTCTCACTTTCGGGAACCCTCCACGGGTCATTATCATTCCCATTCCACTTCCTGTACCTAATTGGATGAAGTCCCTTACAAGTAACCTAAGGATAGTCTTGTATTTGGTCAAAGCAATAGGCGGTGAGAGTGGATCCCCGAATTCATCGAACTCAGTGATGTGCCAGTGTGCATTCCTACCAATAGGAACCTTTGACACACCTCGCTTGGATCTGGCCTTCCTGCTACCTGAACCCTCTGGCTCCTTGGCCGGCAAAGGCTCCTGCTGGAGACACCAGGTAAGCTATGACCCTCTCAATTGATTAGCGTGCGTGGCTACATAGTCACATGATACCAAAGTTACCTGGCCATCTTGGTCATTTTGACCCAGCTCGAGCAAGCTGGACGGGGTCCATGGCTGCTCATTCTCACCGTCCTGATTGACACCATTATTGTTTGTCAGATCATGCGGCTCTCCTGTCCCAGCGATATCAACAGCTTCTTGTTGCCGATCTATTCTTTGGCAACGGGGTAACAGGCGATGATGAGTCATGGCTGTGACACGATCATGGTTAGTTTTGGCTACGGACAACTACTAATAACATATGTTCATATTATATATATAATATATTTAATGCAAAGTCTAATAATAAGTCCACATACAACAAAGTCAAATAATAACATATGTTCACCTAGAACAAATTCATTGTTTGATTGACCACATACAATAAAGTCCACCTACTATTCTATGAAACTAAGCCTACATCAACTTCCAAATAAGAAAAGCAATGACCATAGCCATAAATAAAAGTATGACATCTTCCCAAGACCAAGGAGCAATTCTCCTAATCTTCACATCTCCGGCGGGTGGCTTCTCTTCAATCTCCAGTGCCAGCGGATGGCCATGGTTTGCACTCACTGGACCATAGTAGGCTAGTTGCCCATGGTTTGCAAGGTAGGCCGGATGACTATAGTAGGCCCTCAAAGCTTTAGCTTCTATGTTGTATTTTTTGTGCAAATTACCAGGGTAACGATTGACTTGAGCATAGCAATTTTCCAGGTTTGATAAATCCTAGGCACGTGACCAACATGCACTAAATACCATGCCATGGTTGCCTATACATTTAAGTAAATTAGGTTGTGATTCAAACATGATGTATCAGAATATTAAATTCATATACAGCTAATGAACAAATATTATCTAGATAAAGAGGCATGGAGCAAGCTACATTGTGAGAGGAGGTACTTGCAACATCTAACAAATTAAATTGTTCTTCATGATTTTAGCATGAAAAAGCTTGTCCAACACCGATTGAGATGGTTTGGACATGTTCAATAAAGACCTCCAGAGGCACCGGTGCATAGTGGAATCCTAAGCCAGGATAGTAACGTGAAGAGAGATAGAGGAAGACAAAGTTGACTTGGGTAGAGGCAATAAAAGGAGACTTGAAAGGATGGAATACACCCAAAGACTCAACATGGCCAATTTAAACAGTTGCTTCCTAAAGGCTAGATCATGCCATCAAGTTAAGTTGCCAAGCAAAAACTAGCACTCTTAAACATTGCAATACCACAATAAGAACGACCTTTATGTGTAGAGTAATTATGCCATCTTATTGAACCCTCATGTCTGAATGATAAATTATACAACATGATTATAAGTATATGACAGTGAATGTATAGAGTTTAACCACATTAGGTACTTTTACTTGTACTCCTGCAATGGATTGGCCTAACGTTTTTCCCCGCTAAGTAACTGCAGTTCTTCTCATAAGTTGGCTCTCAAAAAAAATTTAATACTAGCAAAGCAGGCATAATGGTATTGATCAAGCTTCCAGATAATTTTATACTATGCAGTTCTTCTCATAGGTCAGCGGTATAGATAAACAGATCACACCGGCATGCTCAGTTCCACACTAGTAAACCATGATACTATCATTTTGCCCTGAAAATCACCCAATGCCCACCCCTAAAGTCCCATTGGCCCCAACATGCCAAATGCCACACGGATCATGAGTCAATGCAGGAGAGGACCTACCAAATCCTGGCCGCCACCGCCACGCACTCACCGTGGGGCATTTCATCAAACACATAGCGGGCATTGAGCCACGCACTCACCGTGGGGGGTTGGAAAGTAGCTATCCACGCGCTCCTGAAGGCCTTGGCAGTGGGAGTGCTGGCGTGGAGGAGGAGGGGCATGGCCAGCGTCGTGGACGAGGAACAAGGGCATGGACGGCGCGGTGCTCTGGCATGGGGCAGTGGACGGCATCGCGGGCGCTGGCGTGGGACTAACGGGGACACATCGAGGGGACACATGGGCGTTGGCATCGAAGAAGAGGAGCGCGGGGCTGGGAACGGCGGCGTGGGGGGCGGTGGACGGGTGCACGGGGAACGGTGGTGCCCGTCGGCGCGGGGTGGTGCTCCGACGGTGCGGGGGGAGGGATTGGTGCGGGGTTGAAATGACTTTGGAAAATTTGAACCCGCGCCTTGCTTTTATACCAATGGTTCATCTCTGCCAGTTGTAAGTTCTAAACTGACAGTGATGAGAAAACATCACTGCCGGGCCATACCTCGAACCGGCAGTGATGGGGGTGTAGCAGTTATGGGTTAAGTAGGATATCTTTTCCCTTTCTTTCGAATTTCTCCGACTACCTCAACGGTTAAGACCCCGCGATTTAGCCCCTGAGACCCGTGTTCAAGTCCTAGGTAGCCCAAATTTTTTGGTTTAATTTTATAATTTATTAAGCGCTCTAAAAGGTCAAAAAGAAAAAATAAATTAGCCTTGACATGATGAGTACAGGCCCGATCTTCCGAGAGGTAGCCGGTAAGTTCGATTTGTGGAGATCTCGACGTTGGCGATCCGGCTTCAAATCAGACGCGATTCAAACCCTGCAACCGTTACACCACTACTCCGTTGGTTATCAACCAAGCACAACTTGATTGACCTCGCCAAGAAGGCTTTTCCTGCAAGCGAATCGAAGAGCACAAGCAAGAAGGTAAAACACGCAATCTGATATTGCAAATATGAATGACGCGAATATCAATAGAGGGTTCTAGAACTCGGTTCCAAAGGACTAATCGACACAGTGGAGGAGATGAAGAACGGGGGCCCTGGATCACTGTAAAAGGATTTGTCACCACAGTTATAATGAACGATTTAGTTTCTCGATGGAAAACTAAACTCTAAACAAAACCCAATTGTGTAGCAGCGGTGGCGGCTGTGTTTATAGTCTAAGACTCGACCTAGGGTTGGGGACGACCAGGGGTTGGGCGCCCACAACTTGGGCTTAAGGCCCGACACGATACATGGCCAAGTTGGCCCAAATAGGTGACGCAGCACCTTGCCGTGGTCACACAGAATGATCCACGGACCTTCTGGAGCTGGGACCAGATCCAAAACGACGGCGTCGTCGTCCCCTTTCCAACGCATCCAAGAACGGTCTGTTTCGATGTCGTATGAGAAAGTTATGACCGAAACAGTGACGACGTGTCTGCTGAATCTGAGGGCGACGTGGCAGCTGAGTTGGGAACGAATTGCAACTTGGGGAAGACCATGACGTCGGTATGTCCAGCATGGCGATGTCCTCATCATGACACAACTCCTATACTAGCGCAGCGGTTAAGACTTAGAACTCTGCTCCCCGAGACCCGAGCTCGAACCCGAGGGCTGGCGCAATTTTTTTTAATTTTTTATAAATCACTGCCAGTTTTCAAATTAAACCGACAGTGATAACCAGCATCACTGTCGGTTTCGTCTCATCACTGCCGGTTTTTTGAAACCGACAGTGATGTTTATATATATTAAAAAATTTCTTTTATATACTGAATAAATAGAAGCATGTGTATTCCTATGTCAAAATGGCTTAATTTTTTTTTGGCAAGCATGTACACCCAAATTAAGACCCCACACAGGATCTTATATTTTTTTGATTAGTATTTTTATTTATTATATTTTTGTGTGCTGAATGAGACAAAAGAGGGTGAATTTCATCTTGGACCCAATAGATTTTTTCATCGGCCTCCACAAAATTCTTATCCCTAGGGCACATTAGAGCCTATGTAAAAGTTTAGCACCATTCTAGATCTTTTCATGGGTAGACTCAGTTCAACCTATAATTAATCGGTTTCGTCGCGCGGAAATTCAATTAAACCTCAGAATGTAGCAAACCATCTCCGACAAATCCCAAATTAGGTGTTTCCTTCATATGTGGCACGTGCAAGCCTAAGAAAAAGTTTGAGACCAATACGACACCGGAATGCGTATGAACCTCAGAAACCTTGATAACCTATGTGTATAGTCATGGTTCGATGAACGGGCTCATGTACCTCTATGAAGCATATATACTCCACCTATGTAGAAATGGCTTGAATTTTTTTTGGCAAGCATGTATACCCAAATTAAGGCCCCAAACAAGATCTGAGGTTTTTCTGATCATTTTTTTATTAATATATTTTTCTCTGTGCTGAATGAGACAAAAGAGGGTGAATTACATCTTGGACCCAATAGATTTTTTCATTGACCTCCACAAAATTCTTATCCCTAGGGCACATTAGAGCCTATGTAAAAGGTTGACACCATTCTAGATCTTTTCATGTGTAGACTCAGTTCAATCTATAATTAATCGGTGTCGTCGCGCGGAAATTCAATTAAACCTCAGAAAGTAGCAAACCATCTCTGGAAAATCCCAAACTTGGTGTTTCCTTCAGCTGTGTCACGTGCAAGCCTGAGAATAATATAGAGACCAATACGACACCGGAATGTATATTTCTAGTTACCCAACAAATATTACACGAATTACATGCATCACAATAATTGAACATACAAGTCGTACAAATTAAAATTAGAACCCAATTAAACTACGACCTTGCAAACCTAGCTAAATAAACATTAGTTACTATCGGAATCACTGCCAAGATCGATCGGGCCATACACACTAACATGCCTCTATAGCCATATATGGTAATTGATGTCATGGATTATGTATCCGCTTGTATCGATGAAGGCCAATGCCCGTATGAGTGCACTCTTTCGTGCCTCACAATAACGAAAGAATGGTCGGCCATAGATGTAACCTACTGAACGACCACTACCCCTATTAGTAATCCTTATGCAGTACTGGCATCCTTTTATAGTGAGCTGGCCGTGGTTTCCATTGCAGAAGTCCCAATCGTACCCGAGTTGCTCTGTTGCTTGGTCTAGAACGGCTCATAAGCCACATGCAGCATAGGTAAGGTCCTGGAGCATAATCTGCATGCGGAGAACAAGAAAAAAAAATATTAGAGAATGTTATTACAATAATAAATAACAAATAACCACAGACTCTGGTATAAGTGACCATTTTACCACATCCGCACGGTTGTAGCTCGCAAACCATTCGCTTTCTTGTGGGACGGGGATATCACCTGCATTCAAAGCAAGTGCCTTGAAGTGCGAGAAATCAGGCACATCATAGCAAACATGTCGAAGTGCCTCTAAACAGAAGCGCACGACACTAAAAGGGCGCTTATCACGTTCAGGCTCTGTCTACCCATCTCGTGGATATTGTTCCGATGATTTGCACCCCTCAAAGGGATGGAAAAACTGAGTTCACACGTCCATAGCCGACCACTTGCATTAGATGCCATGTTCTCAATGATGTCTGAGATAAAGAACCAGCTAAGTGCTGTTTGCAGCCAATCTATTGGGGATATAGTCTACGACATTTATGTATGCAACAATGATATTAAACTAATTACACTTATTTGTTAGCATAAAAAGACAAAAGATGTTGCAAAATATTTCATACAATGGCTGGAACAGGGAATCGTGGAATGGCCACATTGGGAGCGAATGACCCATCGCCAGGGTGGAAACCTGGTTCTTGTGGTGGGGGAGGTCCGTTGTTCATACCACCTGATCGATAAAATGCAAAAAAATATGAACATAAAATATATGCACAAAAAATTCTTCCAAGTAAAATGTGGCAACATAATTAAATATAGATCGAATGCAAGGAATAAGAATATATATAAATGTAGAATGCAAAGAAACATGAATATAAATATAGATCAACTGAATATAGATAGAATATTGGAGAAGACAACATATCAATACCAATGAAAAATGCAGGAGCCATGATCAAATCATGTAGAGAGAGTGGATTTCTTGAGAAGCGAGAGTGAAACGTGAGAAATGAGACTGTGAGAGTTCGTGGGTGGGTGGGATCGATGTATGTGGCCGGCGGTTTGCTTTATATAGGGGGCATGAATATCACTGCTGGTTTTCAAATAGAACCAACAGTGAAAGTGAATATCACTGTCGGTTTTTAAATAGAACCGACTGTGAAAGTGCATATATATAAATGATATATTTATTTAGATAGTACAGTGGGAAAGTTTTAATAACAACGATATATTTATTTAGATAGTACAGAAATACATCAAAAAATAACAAAAATATTAGAAATAAATTACATATACGATAACAAAGACCTTACACTAAAATTCCATATACGATAACAAAGACCTATTTACGTATAGGTCAATGTTACAATCAATGTGTATCAACACATTATAATTTAACCACCTCAGTAGCATTCTTCTACCACCAACTACGGTCAAACAGTAGCACCGAAATGGTCTACGAGCTATACCAGTTGGAGATGACAAGGTGGCATCGATGAATCCATGCCTCTGCTGTACATGGCCTTTTTCTTGGTGCAGTCTAGATGCGCACCGCAGCGGATGGCTCTGTGAACCTCACGGCATCTCCAATATTTGGCGTTGCGCTATCTTCAGTAGCATTCTTATAGTACCTCTTGTGTGCACCATTTTGGTAGACTACGACGTATAACGATATTTGTGATTTGTTGTGAGAGGAAAACACTGTATCATGGCTGAGAAGCCCTGGCTGAAACCAACATGCATGGAGAGGCTCCCTAGCAGGGCGCCATTTTATAGGCTAGCTATCACAGTAGGTGGGAGCTGTGCTCCTGCTGTGGTGATCAGTGGGAGCACTGCTGGCCCCTGAGGGAATATTCATATCACTGTCGGTTTTGATAAAAAACCGGTAGTGATATGGGTCATTAGTGCTAGTTTTTAGAACCGGCAGTGATTCCATGTATCACTGTTGGTTTTTAAGAAAAAACCGACAGTGATAGGCCTAACAAACAGCTGCCACTGCCACAGGCGCTCAACTTTAATTTTTTTGAAATCGGTGCCACTACCGCAGGCTCTGGATAAAAAAAATAAAAAAATTTGTCCCGCCTGGGTTTCGAACCGAGGGAGTGAGAAAGAGGGATTAGTGGCTTGACCGCTGCGTTAAAGGAGGATTTATGTTAGGAAATGTTTTGTTATCATTTTTATAGTTTAAGTTGAGGTTCATTTAATTCTGTAAAAATATAGAAAAAAGTTTGCCGCACCTAGGATTCGAACCAAGGGCGCGGGCTTCACAGTTGCTGGCTTTTACCGCTGCGCTATGATAAGGAGTACGTCAAGGTACGTTTTATTTTTTGTTTTATCCTCTGAACAGGAGTTAATTAATTCGAGGTCCAGATTATAGGGCCTTAACCGCTACGCTAGCATTAAGGATTACGTTAGTTTAGGTTATGTTTTTTCTTTTATCCGCTTAGTGCATGTTAATACATATAATTTATTGTAAAATAATACAAATAATTGTGTCTCGATTATTTAATTCCATGATAATTAATTAATGATTTATAATTATTAAATAATAGTGTTTCTAAACATCATCTCAATATTTGATTACATAGTCAATTATTTAATTTTAGAGAAGCGCACAAAGTATAAATGTAGCACCCGGTTTTAAGAACAAAACCAGATACACGCCATATATGAGCCCAGGAAGTCAAGTCTCACGTATAGCTACAAATAAGGGTAATATCAATAGACAATGCTTAAATACATAACGTATTAGTATAAAGAATATAACCTTAGAGTATAGACAGCGGAAAGACAACTTCGATCTTTAGGCGAAGACTCTAAATCCACAGGGACAACTGACTGGTTGATCACAAGCCTAATTCCTCCAAACTCTAGCAAACTAGTACCCATCTGGGATTTTTATCCAAATAATTGAAAAAAATAGAGCAAGCGTAAGTACATGTCGTACTCAATAAATATAACATGGGGTTCATAAGGCTCAGAAGGCTGACACTGGTTTAACTGCGATTAGCTTTTAATGAGTCATCTTTTAGCAATAGGGTGGCAACAAAGTTATCATAAGCCCATAAACACATGATCAGGTAAACATGAATAATGAATAGCATAAGCAGTAATCATTAATGGACATCTTCATCATCAGTATCATCCATGTTCATCATCATTAACCATTAGTGATCATCTATTCCGTAAGGGTTCCAAGGCCGCTCGTGACCATGAGCATGGCTGATATACCAGTTTTACACTTTACAGAGGTTGTGCACTTTCACTGTGAGTCATGATTTACCCTTTCGCCCGAGGTAGCTAATCTCTTGAACCACTTCTAATGAAGGTTGGCAGGGTTCACTATGAAGCCTTTCAAAGGTTCGTCTAACAAGTTAGGGCCATTAGATTCACTCTGCAAACAGATGTAGGAACCCCCCTTCCCGATGGCACAATGACATGCAGCCTATACACAAGGGGATAGAGGTTGTCCTATACCTGATTCGTCAAGCCATTCTAACGCCAATAAAGGTAACCTCTAACAAGCTAGAAAGGTCCTCATACTGAGCTAAACCCAGAGCCATATAGCCCTCATAGTTGTACTGTAAGTCCCGGATGATCACTTACAGATAAGTTCTCTAGGAGAGGGATCTAGAGCACCATAAAATAGCCCAATGCTCTAGCCGCCTTGTCCCATGTTGCTAAAAAATATCTTTTAGTGTTTATTGCATATTCCATTAGTCAAGTTACAAGATCATGGCTTTAGTTGAGCACTAGCATCATACTACCCAATGCAATAACCTATAAGTAACAAGGTACAGGGTAACAAAGTACTAGAAAATCCTTAGTGGCAGTCAAGATAGACACATGCATCATAAATTAAATGATTAAAGGTGTATAGGACAACAAGGAAGATCCCATGCTATACTTGCCTTAAACACCGATCCTTCGGTAAGCTTTAATCTTCAACGTTCTTCTTCTTCTTCTTGATCACCACGTATATCTCACCGACTGGACTTAATCATAAAGCACCACACAGGCATCCATACAATCATACACGAAGCAAACAATAAATCTAAATTAGAACAATACACCAAACACAGAAAAATAAGTAAAAGAGTTTGATACACGATTCTACGCATCGCTACTAACACAGTCACGAGAGGCACGCTAATCAGAGCTACGGTTTGAAAGAAACGGCTACCGAAAGATCTACTCATAAAGACAAAATATAAAACTATAAGCTTCATGTGTTTTAACTATATAGAAGCTTATATAAATTGAATTAAGTCAAATTTAGATTTGAATTATAAAACTAAAGTAAAACAAATCATATTTTATTTATAAAATCTAGTTTCATAATCATTAAGCAAGATATGATCTAAACCATGAAATTTTAGAAATAGTAATATGGTAAACACTATTACTAATGCTTAGATCTCGTCAATATGAATCTAACGCAACTTGAATGGATCAAAACGGAGCTAAAATGTAGAAGATTTGAATTAAATAAGATTTCCTTTAATAAAATAACAGATTAGATCTAACCTCGAATTGTAAAAGTTGAAAACATATATAACAGTAATATGAACACGTAGATCATGAAATTACGAGCCTAACGCGATTTGAACGGGTCAAATCAGAGTTAAAACGGAGAAGTTATGGCTAAAACAAAATCAATGAAAAATCTGTAAATAGCTGAAAACGTATTTTCAATCTAACCGAAACAAAGAACTCTTTCAAAAGAAGAAAATGGACTAAGGGAAAACGTTTTGGACAGCGGGTTAATTTGCTAAAAACAGAGGAGCTCTTTAACGAAAAGAACAACGAAGGGGTATGTTCTAATTTGGGCCATTGATATAAAAATGGATGGCTCATGATGATGTGTATTTATATTGTATTTCAAGATTTGTTTTTCTAAAAGAAAACGGCCAATAATATGTGCGTGACGTGGTGATGGCGTCATCAAGCTAACAAAACCAAAACTGGGAACGCATGGCTGCTCTGTGAGCTCCGCTCGCTCGCACGACTCGTTCAGCAGATTTGGGTCCTGGTGCAGGTGACGGCCATTGCCAGCGAGGTGGAGCTCACCAGCGAAACACGGTGAAGGCCTAGGGACCTCGTATGGCTGCGGGAAAAACATGGGTAGACGGAGGAGACAGCGAGCTCACCAAGGGTGTTTTGACGGTAGAAACAGCACGGTGACAACGTATGTCGGTTATGGCAGCTTCAGATCTTCCTGCGAAGGTTAGGTGACGCTATACGTGAGCAACAGAGAGGAAAAGAGAGCAAGAACGGTGTCTGCGGCATCATCTTGACACGAGGGGTGGCAACAGATTCTCCTTGATGGCGAGGCAGCAAACGACAACTACAGCGGCGGCGACGAGTTCGTCTTCGCGGCGAGATCCAGATGGCAGCAGGGAGGGCACAGGTTGGCCTATCAGCTTGCTCTAGGATTTGGCGAGGGCGTAGCAGTGTCGGGGCTCGGTATTTATGAGTCTGGCGGCGTAGGGCGCACGCCACCAGGATGGTACGTAGCGGGGGCGCACACGGCCTTTGTCGAGTCCAATTCAGAGAAGAGCCGGAGGTGGAGGATGGTGCCGACAGGTGGGGCCGCTACGTCAGCGTCGGCGGGAGAGAGAGCCAGGCTGCCAGCCAGAGAAAGGGCACGTGGGTTAAACTGCCGAGCCAAGCTGGGTTGTGGCTTGGGCCGGAACGCGAGATGGGCCGGTGAGCGCAGGGAGAGAGCTGGAGGAGCAGAGCCTCGCGCTGCTTCGGCCAGAAGAGGAGGAGAGCGAGAATGGGCCGGCGCAGTGGAGAGAGAGAGGAAGAAAGTGAGTTTGCATTTTCAATTTTTTCCTATTTCATTTTTTAAAAAACCAAATCCAAACATGACCAAATTCAAATTCAAATGGGGTTTCAAATACATTTTTTCAACTCAAGTAAAAGTGAGAAATTTTAATAAGTCTTCTCAAAAATAATTTTTACAACTTTTTAAATTCTTTTATTTTCAAATTTTGTTTTCTTTTACTTCAAAGTCAACTTCAAAAACATTTTGGCATATTTTCAATTTGAATCAAATCCACACAATACAAAGAAACAAATGCACCGACATGTATGCACATCCATGTCGCTACTCCCTATAATGAATTTTAAATTAATGAAATTTTTTATTTTCCTATGTTTTCATGAGCACAAAATTCCAAGTTAAATCATTTTAGCTCTATTTCAAGAAATTCAAATTTTAGGGTGTTACAATTCTACCCCCCTTAAGATGAATCTCGTCCCCGAGATTCGGAAGATGTCGACTAGGAGATAGAGATACTCCGTCCTTGGATTCTTCTTTACTTTCTCGTGCCGTTCCATCGTCTTGATAAAGATACACTTTACTTTGCATACCTGTTGCCCTTACTCCTAGTAATTTGCCTAACTAATTCCAAGATTTTGACAAATACCTTAAACAATACTTAGGTAACTCCAATCACTAGGCCATCTTTCCTATAATACCAATTCTCTTTCTTAAATACCCACCTTCCAATGAAGCCTGACGACTCTCTTGGTCAGAAGAAGAATCTACCACCAATCTTCAAAACATTAATGATTCTGGTTAAGTTGCTTGAACTTTGGACACAATTCTTAGTCCTTAGTGTCACCCGAACCTTCTTAGCACAATTCTTCATTGCTATGGGCATCGGCTGCTACTTTTGCTTCTCCATGTGATAGCACTTTTTCAAATCATAATCAATTTTCATTCCAACGAAGATATCACAAGCTTAAGACCAACTTCGCAAAGATGTCCTATAGATTATTGTGATCCACATAGATGTCACTTTTACTTCCAAAAAGTTAGTACTCCCATGCTCCACAATGGATAACCCCAGATAACATGTTAAGTAGTTCAACTCACGCTTCCTTAGTTGACTTAATGAACTTGATGAGGACATGACCTCCATACATATGACCATGCTTGGAGAACCATATGGAGACCAAGGAGATCAGCGAGGGTGTCCTAAGCGAGAAGGAGGCCCGAAGCTCATCCGGTTCGAGTCACCAAGGTCGAGGCCCAAATCAAGTTTGAGTCCATCTCGGCCTCTAGGACCAGTCTGCCTTAAACTGGTCACCCAGGACGCATCCGGACTCTGTTTTCAACGATCCATATATGGATGGAAAGCTAATTTGATGAGAAAGCCAACCCAAGTGGTCTCACATCAAAATCTCTTCAGAATCAACAGGAATCGTCGAAACAAGTCAGCGTCCAGAATCTGCCAGGGTGCTGCGACACCGTAATTTGGTCCGTTGGACCGTGTATCGTGTTTGGGCCCATTAGGGGGCACGTCCAGGGGGGTGACACCCAAGACTCTATATTTATCAGCCATCGCTCTCCTTAGGGTTTGGGTTTTGTTGAGTTCTTGATTTTCTCGTGAAACAGACATCGTTTTGCTGCAACTGTCGCCGCCAAGGCCGCTTGCTGTGAACCAGGGCCCCAGTTCTTGATCTTGTTCGCCTGTGGTGATTAGTCCTTTCTTATAAAGACTCGAACTCCTTTTTGTTTTCATAAGCCTCATATTTATTTGCAATTTTAGATTGTGTTTGTCCCGTTCTTGCTTGTGTTCTCGATTCGCTTGCAGGAAAGCCTTCTTGGCGAGCTCAATCGCGTTTGCGTGGTTGATAACCAACAGAGCAGTGACGTAACAATTGTGGGGGTCTGAATTAGTCTTGGTTCAAAGCCTAGATCATGAACGTCGAGTCTCCACCAATCGACGCTATCATACCTTTCGGAAGATCAGGCCATAGTCTACATCAAGTGGTATCAGAGACCTTGTTGTCCGTTAGGTATAACTTTATTTTCTCCTTTAGATTGAATTTGTTTTTGCTTTACCTAAAGACCAGAAAAAGCCAAAAAAATACACCGCCACATATTCCTTGTCCTACAACCCCTTTGTGCCATCGCAATATTTTTTAATTTCAGTTTGCTTTATTGAACTGTCGTCCCTCGTTGCGTCTTAGTGTTCATTGTGTTCTGATCTTGTTCTTGGTCTAGTGTCAAGTCTTGTCTTCCAATGTGGTGATAGTTTGTTCCTTTTCGCCAAATCTTGCATCCCTGTTGGTTGTTACGTGAGCAAATTGAGGGAAAAGAATAAGTCAAGTTGAGAGAGACATATAGTAGACAGTCCTACTGCTGATATTGCTTTGCTGGCCGAGAGTTTAGATCACGCTATAGTATAGCTTCTTGATATTGTTATTTACAATTATTTTTGCAGCACTTTTCTGAGTAAAAAAAAAGAAAGAGTTAATGGCAAAGAGGTGCAAAAACCAAAAGAAGGAAAAAAAGCCGCACCTAAAAAAAGAGAGAAAAAATAAAGAAGGAAAGAAAAAGAAAGTGAAAAAAAAGTTCAGAAGTGCTTGCATCCTTTTGAGTCCTTGTGCTAAGTTGTATTGTATTGCTTGCTTGAACTAGGTCCAAGACAAGTTTAGGCCAGCGACATAGACTAGCTTGGGACTAATTTTTCAATCTTGCAATTTCTGAATTAAATTATTGCTATTCCTTGCTACTATATGCCTGTCCAAGCTCCACTTTCTTCTAATCAAGTACAGGTTCGCCTTGCAACTGTTACACTCGAGCTACAACGGTATCACAGTCACCGACCGATTGCACCGCCTGTTGCTTTGGTAAGAACACTTGTAAGACCGTGGTAAGATGCTTGAGAGTTTGAGTGCCTTGTTTTTCCTTGTCCACAACCTAAGTAGTTGATAGGGATAATACTTTTGTGTTGTCTTTTGCTGTCTTCTAACAATGACAGGTTGTTCGTATCCACCGACCTATGGTGGTATAGGTGCTGATGAGTACATGGAGTGGGAAATTGCCATCGATAACATATTTGCTACTCGCTTTATGTGTCCAAGGAGGAAGGTAAAAAATGCAGCTAGTGTTTTGCGACATTCTGCTTTATCTTGGTGGGAGTCTTTAGATCCTTCTGATAAACCTCAAACTTGGAATGATATGAAACATCTTATGAGAGAAAATTTTGTTAATCCATCTCTTGTAATTAATTCAAATGATGAGGTGCAACAACTAGATCAATCTCTTGTTATTCCTCCTGCTATGCCTAACCTTTTGCAGGACAATGTACAAAAGAGCGAGGATGACGTGATAGAAAAGGAGATGCTCACAGCCTCATGTGAAAATTCAGAACCATCAACTATTACTCCTACTGAACATGAGAGCAAAGGTAATGCCCATGATGCTAAACTCACAGAAGGTGAGAGTTCTCTTCATGTGCTGAATTTTTCCACCAATCATGCTATGATAGAGCAAATTTTAGTGGAGCCTTTGCTTGATTTACCTTTGTCACAAGATGATTTGCTTGATGTTTCTTGAGATGAAGATGACTTGCATGATGATATTTATGTTATACCCCAATCATTGAAGAATGATCATGCTATATGTGTGCTGAAATCGAGCACTTGTGCTAAAAATAGACTTGTTATTCATAATGCTAGTGAAGTTGATGAGCTGAAATTGTTGTCTTCTTTAAATACTTTAGGTTACATTGAATTTGATGTTCCATGTAATCTTAGCTTTTTTGAGGAGAAACTTTATGCATATGCTGATTTTCCATGGTTCTCTAGACATACATATCATGTTTTTGGTAAATATAACAACCAAGGGCAATATTTGATACAACGAGTTTACATTTGTACAAATTTGAATTCTTATTTTGTTGTGCAAAGTAATGATCAACTAGAGGACAATAAAATCAACACTTTCGTTATGCCATATTCCTCTAGTTTTGCTTTTCGAACACAAGTGGAATCCAAAGAAAGGGAGCATATGTCTCTTGTTAGTACTAATCTTTTACGGGATAGTATTGGCAAAGATCGTGTGTATTTCAATCGAGCCGACTACATGTTTGTAGGACAAGACATGCTACAAACCTAGACATGTGGTCATATTCTTTCTCACAACATTGTCCATTTCCATTATTTTGGAAACCTCGTTTGTCCTCTTGTTGTGCAGGATGAACTTCAAACAAAATCGACGCCAAGGACGGCTTTTCGACAAGAAAGGGAGGATGATGAGGACATCACCTCCATACATATGACCATGCTTGGAGAACCATATGGAGACCAAGGAGATCAGCGAGGGTGTCCTAAGCGAGAAGGAGGCCGAAGCTCATCCGGTTCGAGTCACCAAGGTGGAGGCCCAAATCAAGTTCGAGTCCATCTCGGCCTCCAGGACCAGTCTGCCTTAAACTAGTCACTCAGGACGCATCCGGACTCTGTTTTTGACGATCCATATATGGATGGAAAGCTAATTTGATAAGGAAGCCAACCCAAGTGGTCTCACATCAAAATCTCTTTGGAATCAATAGGAATCGTCAAAACAATTCAGCGTCCAGAATCTGCTAGGGTGCTGCGATACCGTAATTTGGTCTGTTGGACCGTGTATCGTGTTTGGGCCCATTAGGGGGTGCGTCCAGGGGGGTGACGCCCAAGACTCTATATTTATCAGCCGTCGCTCTCCTTAGGGTTTGGGTTTTATTGAGTTCTTGATTTCCTCATGAAATAGACATCGTTTTGCTGCAACTATCGCCGCCAAGGCCGCTTGCTGTGAACCAGGGCCCTAGTTCTTGATCTTGTTTGCTTGTGATGATTAGTCCTTTCGAATAAAGAATTGAACTCCTTCTTGTTTTCATAAGCCTCATATTTATTTGCAATTTCAGATTGCGTTTATCCCGTTCTTGCTTGTGTTCTCGATTCGCTTGTAGGAAAGCCTTCTCGGCGAGCTCAATCGCGTTCGCGTGGTTGATAACCAATGGAGCAGTGGTGTAACGGTTGCGGGGGTCCGAATCAGTCTTGGTTCAAAGCCTAGATCGTGAACGTCGAGTCTCCACCAATCGACGCTATCATACCTTTCGGAAGATCGGGCCATAGTCTACATCAGAACTAGCCACTACTTTTCTTCTCATATAAGAACACATCGCACACGTTCACAAGATGCATCATTGTAGAGATAAAACTCTTGTCCTATTCTGACAAAGCTAATAATTAGGTTTTACATCAACGTCTTCTTGGACTCCTTCATATATTTGCCTGAGGTTTCTTTATCCGAACTAACTTGAAAGCTTCTCCAATAGCTCTATCAAAATCTTGATGATCTCGGATAAACCTTCCTTGAACCTCTAACTAAACCTCATTGAAACTGAGTTTCTCTCACATCTTTGAGTACCACCACGCTTGCGCTGCGCAAACTAGAATGTATGATACTTCATCTTACAAATTCTTCCACTTGGCTACCCCCCTTAAGAAAAGATAAACTAGGGGATACAAAGAGGTAGCTTGCATCTTCACGACGTCTTGACATCCCAATGAGACTCTTGTGTATTGGCAAGAACAAGAAATCTGGAATTCCTCATGGGATGAAAAAACAGCAGCTATGTAAAACAGCTGTAACTGTCATTTTGTTAATCCAGTGATATTGTAGCTTATACCGTTGGAAAGCTTATAAAATTCTCCACAACTACCTTATAGAACACTTTTCCAAATTCCTCATTTTAGGAGGTCGAAAGCAGTGCACAAGAGAATCTGCTCTAGGTTCCAAACAGCACAGATGCATCATCTTGTGATTTTCATATCTCCATTATAAAAATAGCTATCAAGATGATTCTTGAGCTCAGAGAAAGGTATTAAAGTCTACTATTGTCCAGAATTTTCTCATGATTTTTGGTTGTCCAAGAATAGAGATATAAGCCAAAGAGTGTAGACTTCTCCGAAAAGATACAATAGAGGAAATAGAAGAAAACCATAACCCAACTATTTATTTCACTAATCCTTATACCTTAGGCCTATAAACTAAATGAAATTGTGGGAACACCCAACAAGATCATTGCAATCATTACAAAGATCCAAAACAAGCATAAACATAATGACCATTCAACAAGCAACAAAAGTGCACAACTCAATCATTGACTCGACATGTGATACTATCATCCTCATTGTACTAGGGGTAACTATCCTAAGACTTCTCTTCAGATTACGCAAGAAGGTGATGAGGAACAGTTCTAAAAGCATATCAAAGCAAGGGGTGAAGATGATGAACAAAGACTTTAAAATAAGCACCAAGGTAGAGATAAATAGCAAGGATAGAGATATAGTAGAGAAGAAAATATCAAGGTTCATAGAGCAAGGACTTTATAGCAATTTCAAAACCTTAAGACGGCCAATTTCTAACTAGGCTTGCGTCCTACAGTCAGCATTGCTTTGTAGCACTAGGTTTTAAGAACAAAACTAGATACACACCGTATGTGAGCCTAGGAAGTCAAATCTCACATATAGCAACAAATAAGGGTAATATCAATAGACAATGCTTAAATACATAATGTATTAGTATAAAGAATATAACCTTATAGTATAGACAGCAGAAAGACAACTCTGATCTTCAGGCGAAGACTCCAAATCCACAGGGACAACTGACTGGTTGATCACAAGCCTAATTTCTCCAAACTCTAGCAAACTGGTACCCATCCGGGTTTTTTATCCAAATAATTGAAAAAAATAGAGCAAGCGTAAGTACATGTCGTATTCAACAAATATAACATGGGGTTCATGAGGCTCAAAATGCTAACACTAGTTTAACTACGATTAGCTTTTAATTAGTTATCTTTTAGCAATAGGGTGGCAACAAAGTTATCATAAGCCCATAAACACATGATCAGGTAAACATGAATAATGAATAGCATAAGCAGTAATCATTAATGGGCATCTTCATCATCAGTATCATCCATGTTCATCATCATTAACCATTAGTGAACATCTATTCCGTAAGGGTTCCAAGGCCGCTTGTGACCGTGAGCACGGCTGATATACCAGTTTTACACTCTGCAGAGGTTGTACACTTTCACTATGAGTCGTGATTTACCCTTTTGCCTGAGCTAGCAAATCTCTTGACCCACTTCCAAGGAAGGTCGGCAGGGTTCACTATGAAGCCTTTCAAAGGTTCGTCTAACAAGTTAGGGCCGTTAGATTCACTCGGCAAACAGATGTAGGAACCCCCCTTCCCGATGGCACAATGACACGTAGCCTATACATAAGGGGATAGAGGCTGTCCTATACCCGATTCATCAAGCCATTCTTACACCAATAAAGGTAACCTCTAACAAGCTAGAAAAGGTCCTCATACTAAGCTAAAGCCAGAGCCATATAGCCCTCACAGTTATACTGTAAGTCCCGGATGATCACTTACATATAAGTCCTTAGGGATAGGAATCTAGAGCACCATAAAATAGCCCAATGCTCTAGCCCCCTTGTCCCATGTTGCTAAGAAACATCTTTTAGTGTTTATTGCATATTCCATTAGTCAAGTTACAAGATCATGGCTTTAGTTGAGCACTAGCATCATACTACCCAATGCAATAACCTATAGGTAACAAGGTACAGGGTAACAAAGTACTAGGAAATCCTTAGTGGCAGTCAAGGTAGACACATGCATCATGAATTAAATGATTAAAGGTGTATAGGACAACAAGGAAGATCCCATGCTATACTTGCCTTAAACACCGATCCTTCGGTAAGCTTTAATCTTCAACGTTCTTCTTCTTCTTGATCACCACGTATATCTCACCGACTGGACTTAATCATAAAGCACCACACAGGCATTCGTACAATCATACACGAAGCAAACAATAAATCTAAATTAGAACAATACACCAAATACAAAAAAATAAGTAAAAGAGTTTGATACGCGATTCTACGCATCGCTACAACACACAGTCGCGAGCGGCACGTTAATCGGAGCTACGGTTTGAAAGAAATGGCTACCGAAAGATCTACTCATAAAGAGAAAATATAAAACTATAAGCTTCATGTGTTTTCACTATATAGAAGCTTATATAAATTAAATTAAGTCAAAATTAGATTTGAATTATAAAACTAAAGTAAAACAAATCATATTTTATTTATAAAATCTAGTTGCATAATTAGTAATCAAGATATGATCTAAACCATGAAATTTGAGAAATAGTAATATGGTAAACACTATTACTAACACATAGATCTTGTCGATATGAATCTAACGCAACTTGAATGGGTCAATATGGAGCTAAAACGTAGAAGATTTGAATTAAATAAGATTTTCTTTAATAAAATAACAGATTAGATCTAACCTCGAATTGTAAAAGTTGAAAACATATATAACAGTAGTATGAACACGTAGATCATGAAATTATGAACCTAACGTGATTTGAACGGGTCAAATCGGAGTTAAAACGGAGAAGTTATGGCTAAAACAAAATCAGTGGCAAATCTGTAAATAGCTGAAAACGTATTTTCAATCAAACTGAAACAAAGTACTCTTTTCAAAAGAAGAAAACGGACTAAGGGAAAACGTTTTGGACAGCGGGTTAATTTGCCAAAAATAGAGGGGCTCTTTAACAAAAAGAATAGCGATGGGGTATGTTCTAATCTGGGCCATTGATCTAAAACGGACGGCTCAGGATGATGTGTATTTCCATTGTATTTCAAGATTTGTTTTTCTAAAAGAAAATGGCCAATAATATGTGCGTGTTGTGATGATGGCATCATCAAGCTAACAAGACCAAAACTGGGCACGCATGGCTGCTCTGTTAGCTCCGCTCGCTCGCACGACTCGTTCAACAGATTTGGGTCCTGGTGCAGGTGACGGCCATTGCCGGCGAGGTGGAGCTCACCAGCGAAACACGGTGAAGGCCTAGGGACCTCGTATGGCTGTGGGAAAAACATGGGTAGACGGAGGAGACAGCGAGCTCACCAATGGTGTTTGGATGGTAGAAACAGCACGGTGACAACATACGTCGGTTATGGCGGCTTCAGATCTTCCTACGAAGGTTAGGCGACGCTATACGTGAGCAACAGAGAGGAAAAGAGAGCAAGAACGGTGTCTGCGGCATCACCTTGACGCGAGGGGCGGCAACAGATTCTCCTCAATCGCGGGGCAGCAAACGGCAACTACAGCGGTGGCGGCGACTTCGTCTTCGCGGTGAGATCTCGATGGCAGCAGGGAGGGCACAGGTTGGCTTAGCAGCTTGCTCTAGGATTTGGCGAGGGCGTAGCAGTGCCAGGGCTCGGTATTTATGAGTCTGGTGGCATAGGGCAGACGCCACCAGGATGCTACGTAGCGGGGGCGGACATGGCCTCTGTCGAGTCCAATTCGGGGAAGAGCCGAAGGTGGAGGAGGGCGCTGACAAGTGGGGCCACTACGTCAGCATCGGCGGGAGAGAGAGCCAGGCTGCCAGCCAGAGAAAGGGCACGTGGGCTGAACTGCTGAGCCAAGCTGGGCTGCGGCTTGGGCTGGAACGCGAGATGGGCCGGTGCGCGCAAGGAGAGAGCTAGAGGAGCAGAGCCTCGCGCTACTTCGGACAGAAGAGGAGAAGAGCGAGAATGGGCCGGCGCAGTGGAGAGAGGAAGAAAGTGAGTTTCCATTTTCAATTTTTTCCTATTTCGTTTTTTTAAACCAAATCCAAACATGACCAAATTCAAATTCAAATGGGGTTTCAAATATACTTTTTCAACTCAAGTAAAAGTGAGGAATTTTAATAAGTCTTCCCAAAAATAATTTTTATAGCTTTTTAAATTCTTTTATTTTCAAATTTGCTTTTCTTTTACTTCAAAGTCAACTTCAAAAACATTTTGGCATATTTTCAATTTGAAACAAATCCACACAATACAAAGAAACAAATGCACTGGCATGTATGAACATCCATGTTGCTAGTCCCTATAATGAATTTTAAATTAATGAAAATTTTTATTTTCCTATGTTTTCATGAGCACAAAATTTCAAGTTAAATCATTTTAGCTCTATTTCCAGAAATTCAAAATTTAGGGTGTTACAATAAATTAGATTACAAAGTTGGTGAACAACGTCCCAATAATGATTACATAGTTTACAATAATCTAACTATCTTTAGGTGCATCAACAATGAGGGCCTCATTGTGATCAAGCCATACATAAGCAGGTTCATCACCCTCTTGAATGATAGGTAGGGTTACGTTCGCCCCGAATGGAGGCATTTCTTGATAGCCCCTATAGTCTTCTTCGTCCATCACTCCATCGACACCGACAATCTTCCTTTTCGATTCTAGGACTACTTTTAGCCTTCCTTTTATCTTGTTGTCCCTTGGATAGAAGGCTTGCATAACATCTCTTGCAAGGATGAAGGGGTCGTCTCTGTATGCAGTCTTAGTGAGATCAATGGTAGTGAACCCTTTGCTGTCAGTGTTGATTTCCTCGAGCCAGACCCACTGGCAGCGAAAAAGAGCTGCCTTGAACGGACCATAGGCTAGCTTCCATATCTCCTCTATGAAACCATAGTATGTCGCCTGCACGTTGCCGTTTTCATCGTGAGCATCAAAACGAACACTACAATTTTGGTATGTGCTCTTTCCATCTTGCTTTTTTGTGTAAAATGTGAATCCATTGATCTCATACCCTTGGTACTTAAGATATGCACTCGAAGGTCCCTTGGGTAAGGCATCCAGTTGATTACCCAACTTTATTCCAAGCAAGCAGCATCGCAAGCAGTTGACAAATTCCTCCTGATGTTTTTTATCCAGCCAAGCCTATGACCTGCTTGGATACAGAGTTTGCAGCGATTGCCTATGCTCATCAATGTATGGTATCACACCCTCGGCTTGCTAGAGAATAGCGAACTATGCTTGTCTGAAAGAAACAGGGTCGTCTACTATAACAGATTTCTCCCCGATCGTTCCTTTGCCACGTAGTCTTCCCTCGTGACGAGATTCTAGAACTCCGACCCTTTTAATGTCCAGATAATATGTGCATAACTCAATGGCCACCTCCGTTGACCATCCTTCAACCATGCCCCCTTCGGGCCTGAATCTGTTCCTAATATACCTCCTGAAAACTTTCATCAATCTTTCAAAAGAGAACATCTGATGCTGGTACATTGGGCCAAGGGCTCTAATTTGGTCAATAAGATGAATGAGCAAATGCAATGAGATATCAAAGTAAGTCGGCGGGAAATGCATCTCAAGCCTAACGAGAGTTTCAGCTATGTTCCGCTGCAGCTGCTCTAGCATGGACACATCAATGACCTTTTTTGAGATCACGTTGAAGAACGAGCAAAGCTTTATGATTGGGGCGTGGACCTTTGGGGGGAGGATACCACGCAGAGCAATAGGGAGCAGCTCAGTCATAATGACATGATAGTCATGGGCCTTTATAGGGCCATTGTTGAACTTGAGTTCTCTCATGTTCACTAGCCTCTTCGGGTTCGCACAGTAGCCCGTCGGGACTTTGAGTTCATTAAAGAAAGAAATAAGCGCACGCTTTTGTTCCTTCTTCAATGTCCATGACGCAACTGTAAGTTCGAACTGGCCATTCTCTAGCTCCATGGGATGCAGCACCTTCCTGATTACTAAGTGTTAAATGTCTACGCATGTGGCTAGTGAATCATTCAATGTCACCCCGGTGTCCATCAAGGTGTTAAGAGTGTTAGCACATAAGTTTTTAGTGATGTGCATGAGACAACGACAGTGGCGTACACTTAGAAATGGCCATTCAGGTAGTTTCCAGAAAACCAATTTTTTCTTCCAAATGCTCCCATCAGGCGCAGCTACTACATTGTCCCACTCTCTAAGGAAAACATCTAGTTTGTTGAGTTCTTGAAGTATCGCAGGCTGTAACACCCTAAAATTTGTCTCTTTTGAAAACAGAATTAAAATGAAGTATTTGTGAATTTTGTGCACATGAAATATAGGAAAATAAAAATTTTCATTAAATTAAAATTCATTATAAGGTAGCAACATGTTTGAGCATACATGCCCTTGCATTTGGTTTATTTGGTTGAGTGGTTGAAAATTTAAAATGGTTAAAATTGCTTTTGTAGATGAAATTGAAAATGGCTTTGAAACAAAAGAAAAGAAAATTTGAAAATAAAAGGATTTAAAAAGTTGTAGAATTTTTTTTAAAACTTACCAAAATTGCTCATTTTTATTTGAGTTGAAAAGTATACAGAAACTATATCAGAATTCGATTTGTTTCATGTTTTAAATTTGGTTTGAATTAAGAAAGGAAAATACAAAAGGTATTTGGAAAAAGAAAACTCCATTCTCCTTTTCTCTCTTGACCCTGGCCAGCCCCTCTTCCATAGGCCCTCTTCCTTTCACCCGCGTGGGCCGAGGTTGGCGCATAGGCCCAGCTCTTCCCCATCCATCTCTCCACGCTAGCCCAGCCACTCCGTCCGGTTGTTTCTCCGCGCCCGCGGCCTAGCTCTTCTTCTGGTTCTCCCGCAGCGGCCCGTCTAGCGGCCCAAGCCACAGCCCAGCACGGACGCCGCCGCCTCCCTTCTCTCCTTTTCCACTGACAGTCCATCCCTCCCGCATGTCGTCTTCTCCTACTCGTCTATGCCTCGGACTCTTCCACCACCGCTGTGTCCGACTCCGTGCCGCCCACGCTGCCCCGTTGCCTTGCTGTCCAAGCCGCCTCCGCCCTATATTAACTGGATGCCCATGCCCGTGCCTTCCTATCCCGCTCCAACCGCATCGCCCGAGTGCTCGTAGCCACGCCACCACCTAGCGCCGCCGTCCGCCGTCGCCTAGACAAACACAGCGCCGCCTCCACTTGCTCCACGCTGAGGAAAATTCCCTTGCTAAGTTCTCCTCGCCGCTCTCTCTCCTCCCGTGGCTTCCCCGTCGAAAACCGTGGCCTCTAAGGCCGTTTCCTTGCTTCGCCGCCGTGCTCTGTCGCCGGCCAAGGCGCGCCACCGCGCCGACTACTGTTCTGGCCTGCCACGTTTTTTTTCCACCGCCCGATTCCATCTCCGCCGTCCAAATCAAATCCGACGGCCCAAAAGCAAAGATATCCCTTCGTGTGGCCATCTTGCTAAAGAGTCCCTGCATTTTTCAATAATAGAACCCGCGGTCCAAAGTGTAATCTGCAGAATACGTCTCTTGTTTTAAAAAGCGTATTTTGTTCGGTTGACTTCAAAAATACGTTTTTACTTATTTGCATATTTGCCACTGATTTTGTTTTAGCCATAACTTCTCTATTTTAACTCTGATTTGATCCGTTCAACTTGCGTTAGGTTCGTAATTTCATAATATATGTGTTCATACTACTATTAGATATCTTTTCCATTATTAAAATTTGAGGTTAGATTTAATCTATTATTTTAATAAAGGAAATCTTGTTTATTTCATATCTTCTGCGTTTTAGCTCCATTTTGACCTATTTAAGTTGTGCTAGATTCATTGCAACGAGATCTACGCAATAGTAACATTGTTTACCATATTACTATTTCTGAAATTTCATGGTTTAAATTATATCCTGATTAACAATTATGCAACTGGATTTTATAAATTGAATATGATTTGTTTTACTTTAGTTTTATAATTCAAATCTAAAATTGACTTAATTCAATTTATAATATTTATAAAATATCTTATATATGTTTTTATATAATTAAAACACATGAAGCTAATAGTTTAATATTTCTCCTATGAGCAAATCTTTCGGCAAATGTATCTTTTTCACCGTAGCTCCGATTAGAGTGTTTTTCGCGTCTCTGTGTTCGTAGCGAGACGTAGATTCATTTTACAAACTTTTCATCTTGATTTTATGTTTGGTGTACTATTCTAATTTAGATCTATTGTTTGCTTCATGTATGATTGTATGGATGCTTGTGTGGTGCTTTATGATTAAGTCCAGTCGGTGAGATATACGTGGTGATCAAGAAGAAGAAGAAGAATGTTGAAGATTAAAGCTTACCGAAGGATCGGTGTTTAAGGCAAGTATAGCATGGGATCATCCTTGTTGTCCTATACACCTTTAATCATTTAATTCATACTGCATATGTCTACGTTGACTGCCACTAAGGATTTCCTAGTACTTTGTACCTTTGCCTTGATACCTATGGGGTATTGCATTGGGAGGTATGATGCTAGTGCTCGACTAAAGCCGTGATCTTGTAACTTGACTAATGTAATATGCAATAAACACTAAAAGATGTTGTTTAGCAACATGGAACAAGGGGGCTAGAGCATTGGGCTATTTATGGGGCTCTAGATTCCTCTCCCTAAGGACTTATCTGTAAGTGATCACCCGGGACTTACAGTACAACTGTGAGGGTTATATGGCTCTGGCTTTAGCTAAGTATGAGGACCTTTTCTAGCTTGTTAGTGGTTACCTTTATTGGCGTAAGAATGGCTTGCCGAATCAGGTATAGGACAATCTCTACTCTTATGTGTATAGCCGTGATGGAATTGTGCCATTCGACAGGGGGGTTCCTATATCTGTTTGCCGAGTGAATCTAATGGCCCTAACTTGTTAGACGAACCTTTGAAAGGCTTCATAGCGAACCCTGCTGACCTTCCTTGGTAGTGGGTCAAGAGGTTGGCCGCCTCGGGCGAAAGGGTAAATCACAACTCACAGTGAAAGTGTACAACCTCTGTAGAGTGTAAAACTGGTTATCAGCCGTGCTCATGGTCACGAGCGGCCTTGGAACATTTACAGAATAGATGATGAACACTGATGATACTGATGATAAAGATGTTCATTAATGATTACTGTTTATGATATTCATTATTCATGTTTACCTGATCATGTGTGTATGGGCCTGTGATAAACTTGTTGCCACCCAATTGCTAAAAGATGACTCATTAAAAGCTTACCGTAGTTAAACCAGTGTTAGCCTTTTAAGCCTCATGAACCCCATGTTATATTTGTTGAGTATGACATGTACTTACGCTTGCTTTACTTTTTAAATCTTTGGAAAAATCCCGGATGGATACCAGATTGCTAGAGTTTGGAGGTGTTAGGCTCGTGATCAACCAGTCAGTTGTCCCTGTGGATTTGGATTCTTCGCCTAAAGATCGGAGTTGTCTTTCCGCTGTCTATACTCTGAGGTTATATTCTTTATACTAATATGTTATGTATTTAAGCATTGTCTATTGATATTACCCTTATTTGTAGCTATATGTGAGATTTGACTTCCTAGGCTCACATATGGTGTGTATCTGGTTTTGTCCTTAAAACTGGGTGCTACAAAGTGATATCAGAGCAATGTTGACTGTAGGACGCAAGCCTAGATAGAACTGGACATTTTAGCATGCTTTCATCTTTGCTTAGCTCTTGCTTTCTCTCTAACCTTGTTATTTTATAAAAGTTATGCTCACTTCAGCCTCTATTCTGTTATGAAAACCGTGTCCCTATTTTGAATCTTCTCCCTTCGTCTATATAGTGGGTAAAATGAGGAGACCACCAGCATCAAAGGTCAGGAGGACCAAGCTACGTTGTCTGTTTGCGCATTCGACAAGGAGAAGCTTGTGGCTATGCAACAACAAGTACTTGAAGGAATGACTCAATATGGGAGTTCTCCACAGTGCTTGCCACAAGGTCAAACCAACATACCAAAGGGACCAGTGAAGAGACAGTGGCAGAAGCTTGGAAGAAGATAAAGTCCAATGAAGGTGTTCATAGCAAGACTCTCGGAAGTCAGGATCCATGTCAGTGCTGTAAACATTATGGTTTACCCTACCTTTAGGACAAGTCTAATAAGAGGGAAGTCAAGGTGAACCCAAGTTGTGAAGCTAATGTGGATAAGAAGAGGAAGGTAGTCTCGCCAGCATCAGAATTGGGAAGCCATCAACAATTGAGTTCTACTACATTGTCACATCCAGCTCCAATCCCTAGTCAGATAAGCTCAGCCTCTAAAGAGTCAGAAGTTTCTCAAGCTAAGATTACTCCACTCTTTCTACCAGAGGTAATAGATGGGTGGACGATCACCTATAAGGAGTTTCAACCCCGAAAGATCAAACAAGCTAAAAAGCGATCAAGTCTAACAAAGATGAACCTTCAGAGTCAGCAAGCTGACAACACACTAAGCAACAATTCTATGGAGTATGACATCACAAAGGATCCAGCTAAGAGAAAGTGTTATCATTGCTAGCAAGAAGGACATTATATTAAATCTTGTCCACGGAAGAATCAACAATTACACCATGGAAGTAGCCAGAGTCAGATCACTACCAGACTACCACCAGCAAGTGATAAGTGACACGCAACACGAAGGAAGCCCATGATGAAATTGAAGAAGTGGATGATGTGTTGCTCTCACTCCCATGCAAGAGATGCTACCCTAGATGCTCATGTAACCACACCGTGTTTAAGGAATAGGAGTTGGTGCCCTTTATGTAATAAAAACGATAGTATCGCAAGTTGAGTCAGTGATTGAATTGTGCATCTTTATTGCTTGTTGATTTGTCATTATGATTATGATTGTTTTGAATCTTTGTAATGATTGCAATGATCTTGTTGGGTGTTCCCACAATTTTATTTAGTTTATGGGCCTAAGGTATAAGGATCAGTGCAATAAATAGTTGGGTTATGGTATTCTTCTGTTTTCCCTACCCTGTCTTTTCGGAGCAACCTTCACTCTTCGGCTTATATCTCTAATTTTAGATGACCAAAAATCATAACAAAATTCTATACAATAGTATACTTCAATATCTTTCTCTGAGCTCAAGAATCAGCTTGAAATCTATTTTGGTTATGGAAATACAAAAATCACAAGGTGATGCATTTGTGCTGTTTGGAATCTGGAATAGTTTCTGTTGTGCTCTATTTTCGACCAAGTTAACAGCAGAATTTGGAAAAGTGTTCTATAAGGAAGTTGTGGAGAATTTTATAAGCTTTCCAACGGTATATGCTATAATTCAATTGGATCAACAGAATGGGAGTTACATCTGTTTTACTACGCTGCTATTTTTCTGCTCGGGAGGAATTTCATATTTCTTGTTCTTGCCCCTACACGAGAGTATCAATGGGATGACGGAATGTCTTGATATTAGTTAGCTCCTCTGGAAGAAGGTCCAAGCTACCCTCCTTGTGTCCCCTAGTTTATCTTTTCTTAAGGGGGGTAGCCAAGTTGAACAATTTGCAAGATGAAGTGTCCTACGTTCTAGATTGCGTAGCGGAAGCGTGGTGGTACCCAAAGATGTGAAAGAAGTTTAGAGTCTCAATGAGGTTTGATTAAAGGTTCAAGGAAGGTTTATCCAAGATCATCAAGACTTTGAAAGTACTACTGGAAAAGCTTTTAAGTTAGTTTGGATCAAGAGACCTCGGGTAAATGTTTGAAGGAGTCCTAGAAGAGGTTGAAGTAAAACCTATGTATTAGCTTTGCTAGATTCGGACAAGAGTTTTATAGCTACAATGGTGCACCTTGTCAAAGGTGTGTGATGTGTCCTTAAACCAGAAGAAAAGTAGTGGCTTGTTCATTAAGTCAATTAAGGAAGCGTGAGTTGAACTACCTAACATGTATCTGGAGTTATCCATTATGGAGCATGGAAGTAATATCTTCTTGGAAGTAAAAGTGACATATAGGAGGGTCACAAGAATCTACAGGACATCTTCACTAAGTTGGTCTTGTGCTTGTGATATCCTCGTTGGAATTAAATTGATTATGACTTGGAAAAGTGCTATCACTTGGAGGAGCAAAGTCAAGACCGATGCCCTTAGCAACGGAGAATTGTGTTAAGAAGGTTCGGGTGACACCAAGGACTAAGAATTGTATTCTAAGTTCGAGCAACTTAACCGGAAACATTAATGTTTTGAAGATTGGTAGTAGAATTTCCTTCTGACTAAGAGATTCATCAGGCTCTGTTGGAAGATAAATATTTTAATAAAGAGAATTGGTATTATAGGAAAGGTGGCCTATTGATTAGAGTTACCTGAGAATTGTTCAAGGTACCTATCAGAATCTTGGAATCAGTTTGATAAGTTACTTGGAGTAAGGATGACCTGTATGCAAAGTAAAATAGGATTCTTATCAAGATGATTGAACTACACGAGGAAGTAAAGAAGAATCTAAAGATGAAGTATCTATATCTCCTAGCCGACGTCTTTCGAATCTCGGGGACGAGATTCAACTTAAGGGGGGGTAGAATTGTAACACCCTAAAATTTGTCTCTTTTGAAAACAGGATTAAAATGAAGTATTTGTGAATTTTGTGCACATGAAATATAGGAAAATAAAAATTTTCATTAAATTAAAATTCATCATAAGGTAGCAACATGTTTGAGCATACATGCCGTTGCATTTGGTTTATTTGGTTCAGTGGTTGAAAATTTAAAATGGTTGAAATTGCTTTTGTAGATGAAATTGAAAATGGCTTTGAAACAAAAGAAAAGAAAATTTGAAAATAAAAGGATTTAAAAAGTTGTAGAAATTTTTTTAAAACTTACCAAAATTGCTCATTTTTATTTGAGTTGAAAAGTATACTTGAAACTATATCGGAATTCGATTTGTTTCATGTTTTAAATTTGCTTTGAATTAAGAAAGGAAAATATAAAGGTATTTGGAAAAAGAAAACTCCATTCTCCTTTTCTCTCTTGGCCCTGGCCTGCCCCTCTCCCGTAGGCCCTCTTCCTTTCACCCACGTGGGCCGAGGTTGGCGCATAGGCCTAGCTCTTCCCCATCCCTCTCTCCACGCCGGCCCAGCCACCCTGTCCGGTTGTTTCTCCGCGCCCATGGCCCAGCTCTTCTTCTGGTTCTCCTGCAGAGGCCCGTCTAGCAGCCCAAGCCATAGCCCAGCACGGACGTCGCCGCCTCCCTTCTCTCCTGTTCCACTGATAGCCCATCTCCGCCTACCAGTCGTCTTCTCCAACTCGTCTATGCCTCGGACTCTTCCACCCCCACCGTGTCCGACTCCGTGCCGCCCACGCTGCCCCGTTGCCTTGCTGTCCAAGCCGCCTCTGCCCTATATTAACCGGATGCCCGCGCCCATGCCTTCCTATCCCGCTCCAACCGCATCGCCTGAGCGCTTGCAGCCATGCCGCCACCTAGCGCCGCCATCCACCGTCGCCCAGACAAACACAGCGCCGCCTCCACTTGCTCCACGCTGAGGAAAATCCCCTTGGTAAGTTCTCATCGCCGCTCTCTCTCCTCCCGTGGCTTCCCCGTCGAAAACCGTGGCCTCTAAGGCCGTTTCCTTGCTTCGCCGCTGAGCTCTGTCGCCGGCCATAGCGCGCCACCATGCCGGCAACTGTTTTGGCCGGCAATGTTTTTTTTTCCACCGCTCGATTCCATCTCCATCGTCCAAATCAAATCCGATGGCCAAAAAGCAAAGATACCCCTTCGCGTGGCCATCTTGCTAAAGAGTCCTTGCATTTTTCAATAATAGAACCCACGGTCCAAAGTGTAATCCGCAGAATATGCCTCTTCTATTAAAAAACGTATTTTGTTCGGTTGACTTCAAAAATACGTTTTCACTTATTTACAGATTTGCCACTGATTTTGTTTTAGCCATAACTTCTCTATTTTAACTCCGATTTGATCCGTTCGACTTGCGTTAGGTTCGTAATTTCATAATATATGTGTTCATACTACTGTTTTATATCTCTTCCATTTTTAAAATTTGAGGTTAGATTTAATCTATTATTTTAAAAAGGAAATCTTGTTTATTTCATATCTTCTGCGTTTTAGCTCCGTTTTGACATATTCAAATTGCGCTAGATTCATTGCAACGGGATCTACACGTTAGTAACATTATTTACCATATTACTATTTCTGAAATTTCATGGTTTAAATCATATCCTGATTAACAATTAGGCAACTGGATTTTATAAATAGAATATGATTTGTTTTACTTTAGTTTTATAATTCAAATCTAAAATTGACTTAATTCAATTTACAATATTTATAAAATATCTTATATATGTTTTTATATAATTAAAACACATGAAGCTAATAGTTTTATATTTTCTCCTATGAGCAAATCTTTTGGTAGATGTATCTTTTTCACCGTAGCTCCGATTAGAGTGTTTTTTGCGTCTGTGTGTTCGTAGCGAGACGTAGATTCATTTTACAAACTTTTCATCTTGATTTTATGTTTGGTGTACTGTTCTAATTTAGATCTATTGTTTGCTTCGTGTATGATTGTATGGATGCTTCTGTGGTGCTTTGCAATTAAGTCCAATTGGTGAGATATACGTGGTGATCAAGAAGAAGAAGAAGAACGTTGATGATTAAAGCTTACCGCAGGATCGGTGTTTAAGGCAAGTATAGCATGGGATCATCCTTGTTGTCCTATACACCTTTAATCATTTAATTCATACTGCATGTGTCTACGTTGACTGCCACTAAGGATTTCCTAGTACTTTGTACCTTTGCCTTGATACCTATGGGGTATTGCATTGGGTAGTATGATGCTAGTGCTCAACAAAAGCCGTGATCTTGTAACTTGACTAATGTAATATGCAATAAACACTAAAAGATGCTTTTTAGCAACATGGAACAAGGGGGCTAGAGCATTGGGCTATTTATGGTGCTCTAGATTCCTCTCCCTAAGGACTTATCTGTAAGTGATCACCCGGGACTTATAGTACAACTGTGAGGGCTATATGGCTCTGGCTTTAGCTCAGTATCAGGACCTTTTCTAGCTTGCTAGTGGTTACCTTTATTGGCATAAGAATGGCTTGCTAAATCAGGTATAGGATAGCCTCTACTCTTATGTGTATAGCCGTGATGGAATTGTGCCATTCGATAGGGGGGTTCCTATATATGTTTGTTGAGTGAATCTAATGGCCCTAACTTATTAGACGAACCTTTGAAAGGCTTCATAGTGAACCCTGCCAACCTTCCTTGGTAGTGAGTCAAGAGGTTGGCCGCCTCGGGCGAAAGGGTAAATCACAACTCATAGTGAAAGTGTACAACCTCTGCAGAGTGTAAAACTGTATATCAGCCGTGCTCACGGTCCTGAGCGGCCTTGGAACATTTACAGAATAGATGATGAACACTAATGATACTGATGATAAAGATGTTCACTAATGATTACAGTTTATGATATTCATTATTCATGTTTACCTGATCATGTGTTTATGGGCTTGTGATAAACTTGTTGCCACCCAATTACTAAAAGATGACTCATTAAAAGCTTACCGCAGTTAAACCAGTGTCAGCCTTTTGAGCCTCATGAACCCCATGTTATATTTGTTGAGTACGACATGTACTTACACTTGCTTTACTTTTTAAATCTTTGGAAAAATCCCGGATGGGTACCAAATTGCTAGAGTTTGGAGGTGTTAGGCTCGTGATCGACCAGTCAGTTGTCCATGTGGATTTGGAGTCTTCGCCTAAAGATCGTAGTTGTCTTTCTACTGTCTATACTCTGAGGTTATATTCTTTATACTAATATGTTATGTATTTAAGCATTGTCTATTGATATTATCCTTATTTATAGCTATATGTGAGATTTGTCTTCCTAGGCTCACATATGACGTGTATCTGGTTTTGTCCTTAAAACCAGGTGCTTCACAGGCCCATCTCGATATTTTGGAGCTAAGCGTTTCTCAATAGTACCATTGAAATCTTTTCTGTTGCTGCGGTAAGGGTGATCCTTAGGTAGGAACCTACGGTGTCCCATATAAACTATCTTTGAGTTATTTGGTAGATTTACCGCATCAGTGTCGTCCAAGCACTCGACACATCTAGTATAGCCTTTTGTCTTCTCTCTAGACAACGAACCTCGACCTGACAGGTCGGTGATTCTAGCAATAAGTACTCCCTTGATCGTGACATGTTCCTTTTTGTACTCGTCCCAAACATTCGGCACACCCTTTTCAAACATCTCCACTAGTTCATCGATCACTGGTTCTAGAAACTCATCGATGTCATTCCCAGGTTGTCTTGGCCCTTGGATTAGTAGTGGCATCTGGATGCACGACCGCTTCATACAGACCCAAGGTGGAAGGTTGTATATACAGAGCATCACTGGCCAGGTACTATGGTTGCTTCTAACCTGGTTGAAAGGATTCATCCCATCTGTGCTCAAAGCAAACCAAAGGTGCCTTACCTCTCCACCGATGTCCTTATAGAACATAGTATTGACAGTCCTCCAGTCATGCCCATCAGTGGGGTGCCTTATTATTGTATCTTTCTTACGCTCTTCGCCATGCCAGCGTAACAGCTTGGCTGACTTTGCACATGCAAACAGCCTATGCACCCAGGGAGCTATAGGGAAATACCAAACGACCTTTACGGGACCTCCTCTGGTCTTGGTACCCTCATCTGATGGCCCTTCCTTGTACTATGGAGCTTCACACTTGGGGCACTTGTCCAAGTCTTTATATTTTTCTCCACGGTACAATATGCAATCATTGGAACACGCGTGGATTTTTTCAACCTCAAGGCCGATGGGGCAGATCATTTGCTTGACCAAGTATGTCTTTTCTGGCAACTCATTTTTTTCTGGGAGGATTTTCCTTATTATACCTAACAACTGATCGAAGCCTTTATCGCTCAATCCGTTTGTCGATTTGAACTCTAACAGCATGATGTCAGCTTCCAGTTTGCTCATTGGACAATTCCTATACAATGGTGTTTTGCCATCTTGTCTCATTTTCTCTAGCTTTCTCAGCTATCTTTCACTAAGACATCCGGTTTCTACATTACGTAGCAGCTGAGAAATGCCATCGTTATCCTTGGTGTCGTCAACTAGCATATTCCTAAACATATTATTAACTGTGGCCATAGGTTCCGTGTTGACACCGGGTTCCTCGTTAGCATCATGGATGGCTACGTCAGGCATGTCCACATCATCATCATTTTCCCGTAGAACATTCACATCAACCTCGCCATGCATAGTCCATATCGTATAGTTTGGCATGAACCCCCTAGTAATTAAGTGCGCTCGTATAGACTCAACTTGATGAAAGTTCCTTTGATTCTTGCAATCTTTGCATGGGCGGAAGACAGGGTTCCCATTCCCAGCATGGGCTTTGGCATCGGTGATAAATTAGCTAACACCATGCATGTACCTCTTGTCCGTTCGGGACAGATGCATCCACTCTCGATCCATCTCTACACAAAAAATACTGAGACAGTAATTACAAAGAATTAATAAGAAATCGAGCTTCATGAACAACAATTGTAGCTCGAAAGTACCATTTTTGGAAAACATTATTGTACACTAATTATTGGAAAATTAAAATTGGTAGCCCCGGCCCTGTAAATTGAAAATCGTAGTAAAAAACATTTATTGCACAATAATGAAGAACAACTATTCTACTCTACTTCTAAGAACGAATTATAGCATCACATACTAACAATGATGATCTTGACCACCGTGGAATAATGAGCTAGGAATTTAAATGTGTTCATAGACACCAACCTTTTGGATGATGGATTCACCACAATTTGAGCCTTGCACAAATGTCCAATTAGAAAATTGCTCTCTAGAATGGAGAAAGAACTAGAATGAGAATCAAGCAATGTAGCCATCAAAATGAAGCTAATTAAGCAACAAAATCAAAGGAGTGGATGTTTGTTACTAACCTTAAAGCAAAAAGATCAAGCCATTCTTCAAAATCCAAGCGCTTGCTTCATGGTGAAGAGCAGCCACAATAATGGAGGGAAGGGCCCAAACGCGCGCCTCTATTCTCAGGATGGAAGAGAGGAGGAAGAAGAGGACGGCTGCAGCCTTTTGTGCTGTAGGCTTATCACCGTCGGTTCTTGGCTGGAACTGACAGTGATAGATCCCAATCACTGTCGGCTATTAGCTTGAACTGGCAGTGATAAGCGGCCGCCAAAACACTACCGGTTCAAGCCACAAACCGGCAGTGATGTGGTCCTTCACTGCTGGTTTTAGCCCAGGCCCAATCATTTTCTCATTTTCAAGCTCATAACCGGCAGTGAAGGTACATCACTGCCGGTTCTCACAAGTCCGGTAGTGATGAGGCCGGCAGTGATGTCCAAATCTGTAGTAGTGACATATGGTCTACATCTTTTCACAAAGATGACTACCATTAGTTCGCATTCCTATTGGCCATCCATAAGGTAGCACCATAGTTTCTACTGTGGGATCTACACTAAGTCCACAACTTAGTGAGTATAGTCAATGTGAGTACCCAAATCGTTTGCGAATTAACTAAGGTCTACATCAAATCTTTGATGACTACCTTAAGACATGTTCATACAACTTGCATAAAATAACTTGGCATCTAATGTTAACATAGATTATGCCCAATTTGAGGTCTACACCTTTATGGTGACTACCTCCATTATTATGATATTATGCATATGATATTTTTACACTATCATTAATACAAGATTTATCTTGTCTTTATTTTGCATCCCATTACAACACTACCATAGCAATTTTAATTTACCCTTAAAAGTAAATTCAGACAATCTATGGTTTGCACCTAGTTGGAATAATGGACATGAAAGAGTTTGATCTCTCACTCTTGATGATCACCATTATCCAACATGGCCAATGGACATAAAGTCCAACTTTATTGTTCGATGGATTCATAACAAAATATACTTGGTGCTCCTAGTAAGAGAGCATCACCGCTTACTGAACAACTAAGTATGGAGTTTTATTTAAATAAAGCACTATACACATCCAGATCACACATATGTGTATCTCAATGGATGCAAATCGAAGCACTATATGGCTAGCTCTCAATGAGCGATATGAACAACACAAGGCAGTCATTATGCCCAATGCCATCTCTGATTGGCCACAACTTACCAAATGTATTCTAGATTAATTCCTACATTACTTCAGGTCTAAGTATATGATAAACTCTTATCGAGGAATCAGCATTAGCATTATAGTTATGCTTATCATCTAAAGTACATTGAATTTTCAGAATCATAGATGCCATGTAATAATGTCATCCAAAGAATTTTAATGGTAAGATTCAACGTAAAAAGAAGTAGCAGCCCCATGCATTCCTTAGGGTCAAGGCATTTTTCAAATATGATAGAACCATATTTTGTCCCAATTGTGTATGTTATAGCCACACGACTTGGAAATGTCATGCCTTGAAACATTTAATTGATTGGTATTACAAATTCATTGGACATAAATATCTGGCTCAACAATAAAGATATGAAGCACGCTTCTCTATCTTCAACCTGACACCACCTAGAAGGCTAGTTGTTCACAACAAGTTTCATGAAGAAACCAAGTAGCAACCAAACACTTAATTAATAAGTGGGTCTTATGAGCATGGAGAGCACGATCATCAAATTTACTTCGCTTGATCCATTTTGGAGACCAAAATTTGTCTCCCATTTACAAACATACCTAGTATCTACGTCCCATTTTAGTGTTGTAATATAAAATGCTGTCACCAATTTCAATTGAATATCACAATAATGTGCCATCACATTTGATATTCCATTAATTAACTTGTATGTAATCTATAGATCTACAAAGAATGTCATTATATTCTTCATGCTATATAAAGACTTATACGGGAGTCAATCCAAATGCAAAGAGGAATTTTGCCTAGTGGATAGTTGCACCACAAACTCTATATATAGGGAAGCAAAATTTTCCTAAACTCTTACATAGAGATAAGGAAATATTTTGTTAATTGCTTGACGCGATGTCATGATAGTGGGCTTTGGCCGCGCTACTATCATACTCCCTATTGGTACTCAAATAATAATCATGAATCCATTCTTGTATTCTGATTCCATAATGTACCCAGTTAAAATTATAGAGATATCCGTCAATATGGTTTTCATATGGAAACCCCAAGATGATAACTAAGATGAGTATTTTTTCTTAACAACGGATATGGCAATACCTAAACAAAACATCCTCAGTTAGATTTGACTACACATACATAACTTGTATCCAATGTTGCGTACAAATAATTATCTCTCTTGATGTCAACAAGACTTGGCACATTTGCCTTGGTTATTCAACTAAAGAGATAACGTGAGAATTATTGTCAATTCTATTGGTCATAGCATAAATATGAGCCACTAAATTTCTTGAAGAAATTCAAGAACATACATGTGACTCTATTTACCATTTTATGGACCATAAAGATACTATGCATTTATGCATCCATAATATAGTCCCAGGTGTGTCTCTTAGTCATGAGAACCATCACTATACCAAACTCATTGCTCGAAATCTTCAATTTAGAGCAAATTATCCTAGACGCGGGATCAAATCCATTTTATATGGAACTATTTGGTTTTTGGGTACTATATATCAAGTACCTTATGTTCATACCAATAATGGTTTTATTGAGTCTCTTATTGAGAATCAAATTGCACGACATATTAAAATAGAATTATAGTTTACCAGAACTAAGTTGTTTTCATGCGGCCTTACTCACCGCATCGTTAATTCAAATTCATCAAGCTGCACTTATACAACTCCCTCCGTTGCAGTATGTACATGAAACTTTGGCCGCAGCCAAACATTTCCCATCTATGCATCGAGTATGTTTTCACATACCCATATCACCACCCCAACATACCAATGGGCATTAGGGATCCCAAGAGGTAACTCTATAGGGGATTTATAAATTGCCCGTATGTTGATCACATTTGAGGATAATTCCAGGCATTAGGGGGAGATTTATACCACATTAAGAATGACAGGAATCAAAAGAGCAATCCTCACATCCACGTACCAAAAATTCTAAACCTAATCATTTAGAATATCTTATATTTGCATCATATTGCAAAGAATCTACCAGAAACATTTACTGATAATAAGGGTGTCACAAAATCCTCTTATCCTGCTCATAATGCGCCTGAAAGAATGGAGGTACCAATTAAAACCATTAAACTCCCACTTCTAAAGAAGAGGGGGATAAGTACGGCCGCTCCTAAGGATAATGCTCCAAGTAAACGTCCGAGGATACTGAGGACAAGATCCTCCAAATTAGTAAATCAAAGCCAACCTCAAGTTGGTAGACACCCAAAATAGATGAGCATCCATTATTCGGATCAAAATCCACCCGGATGAATGGTGCACCCAAATTCTGATCCTGGGACACTGAAACACCCTAACTCCATATGGGAAATGACTTGGAGTCCAAAAGGGTTAACATTTTCACATGCTATATTGATTCCAAGAACCGAATCAATCATTTAAAGACTATAAATTGTCACAACATATACTCCTCAAAGATTGCTCTTCACCTTACTAGATCCAGACCAAAAGTCCTAGGAAGAGTGACTTCACACTCAAATTTGGTCAAACTAAAAGGTGGCAATTAAGGAGATTGCTCTTGTTAAATGATGATAAGTATTACTGCAGTAATATATGTTCCCTCATAGAGTTTCTTTTCAGAAGCAAGGTGGTGAACAATGAGAGCTTGTAGCATATGGTTTCACACAAAGACCCAACACAGCATACCCCATGGTATGTGTGAAAATGAAGTTTTCCAAATTCAATAATTGGCAGATCAAATGAATTTGATAGATTCAGACGTATAAGTCCCAATGGACTTCACATTATGAATCCAAATACAAATCGCAACATACATTGTATATAATTAAGCATGATTGCGTATATTGATTATTTTGATATCATCATAATACAGAAAAAATTATGCAATCATTTGAGATACAATTTCCATCATGTGGATTCGAGATGGAGGATTTGGGTAAGACCAAATATTTCCTAGGCTTATAGCTTGAGCACCGTCCTTCAGGGATTTTAATGCATCAATCAGCCTATATCCTGAAAATATTAGAGAAATTCAATATGGACATATCATATCACAACAAAACCCCGATGGTTGTTCATTCTTTAGAAATAGAGAAAGATCCATTTACACCACGGGATATTGAAGAAAAATATTGGGACCGAGGTTCCATATCTTAGTGTCATTGGATCACTATGTATCTTGTAAACTGCACTAGACCTGATATCGCATTTGCAGTGAACATACTAATTAGATACAGTGCAAATCCAACTCAACGTCATTAGATGGGAGCGAAGCATATCCTCAGATATCTTAGTGGCACAAAGGATCTTGGTTAATTCTTTAAGAGAAATCATGATCCCAATATGATTGGATACACAGATGCTGGTTACTTATCTGGTCCCCATCCCAAATAGGATTTGTATTCTTACATGGAGGTACAACTATTTCATGAAGTCTTCTAAACATACTGTTGGTATATTTTAACGCACACAGATAAATCCGCAAGCGCACGGATACCGCTGTAGCTTTCACCTGGAGGTATTCCAAATATCGTATCCACAGGGAAACGTGTGAGACTAACTATAGTCTAACTTAACTAGGAGTAGCAACAAGGCTTAAGATAATAGGAGTATAGAGAAGATCACAAAGGTCTTCTAGTTCTAACTTCGGTAAGCTATGTCATTTATTGTTCAACTAGGGATATTACTAAGGGAAGCACAAGCAGAGTATGTTTCCTATTATAACTAAATCCTGCTAGGCCTACAAACGGGAGGTGGACTATAGAGGATTCAATGAGGCTATAAGAGTCACCCTCATGAGCTACCACTGATCCGAAATATAGGGTACATCCACAAGTAACCCAGTCTAAGTAACCTAGTCTTCTTCAACTTCAAGAGGCACGGAGTCTTCTAGAACAAAACAAGCATAGTCACCATGAGGTGAAGTGTGCCCACTTAGTCCCCGGGCCTGACAGTAGATGACGTAGTCATGTGGTGCTAGGGTCCAAAGTAGAAGAATAGAAAAAGACCAGCCGAGCAGGCATCTAGTCCCCGGACGTAACCCCAAAAAGATAAAGAGCACATTCACCACAAGGTGAAGTGTGCCCACTTAGTCCCCGAGCCTGACAGTAGGTGACGCAGTCACGTGGTGCCAGGGTCAGAAACAGAAAAAATAGTAAAAAAGTAGACGAGCAGGCAGCCAGTCCCCGAGGCACTAGTGGAGAAATCAGAAAAAATCCAACCGTGGAGAAAAAATCCAGAGCAATGGCTGTACAGTAACGTTTACTGAGCCTCATTAAATGTCGAAGAAGTCGGCGATTATTCGGCGATTGATAACCAACGGCAGCGGTAAATGAGCGACACGGGCTGCTGTTGCGCAAAAGCCCAGGTAACGGCCCATTAAGCCGCGTCGGCAAATCCGGAGCGGCGCAGATCGAGGGAACGGTTTCCCAAAAACCCTCGAACATGAAAGGGTGGGGAAAGTGCTTTATAACTGTGCCGCCGCATACCGCGTTCCCACCTTTTCCTCTTCATCTTCTTCCTCATCCCTCGCATCTCCAAATTCGCAACCACATTTGCCTCCGCCGCCAAACCCTAATAAGATCTAGGAGATGGCGCCGAAGATGGGAGCTACAAAACCAAAGAAGACGAGCCCTAAGAAGGCGGGCGTCGGAGCCTGGCACGATGAGGAGTGGGTGCCATCGTGAACTGGAGAAGCGGAGCTCAACAGATTGGTGGAAGTGAGGGTTCTTCCTGACCGCGCAACCACCGGATGGCAGTCGGCCCTTGGTGAGTCCTTCCCAACGCCTCATACTAATGAAGTGGTGGTATTTGAAGATTATTTCTGGCGTGGGTTGGGTTTTCCTATTCATCCATTCCTGAGGGATCTGTTGGAGTTCTAGGTGATTAGTCTGTGCAACCTCCATCCCAATACCATTCTGCACATCTCAATCTTTACCCACTTCTATGAGACATATCTCAGAATCCTTCCCCACTTCAACCTTTTCCGCCACCTGTTTTGGCTTAAGAAGAGAGGCGGCACTGGTTCCAAGGTGGTCGATGGAGTATACCTTCAGCTGCACGATAGAATGGCTGGCGAATACCTAACTATGCCGCTGAACACATCAGTGAAGGGGTGGAACGCTAGGCGGTTTTACATGAACCAGAGCCACCCAGCCATCCGCTGCGACGTCGACCACATCCCAGAAAGTCAAAGGAGCTGGTCAGAGACGCCAAGTAGCGTTGATATGGAGCAAGTGTAGGAGCTCCTTGCCTTAATAAAGGGTGTAAGGACCAATGGTGGATTGGTGGCGGTGAGCTTCATAGTGCGCCGCGTGTAGCCCTGTATGGAGAGAGCCCACCCCGGCTTTGAATTTAAGGGGGAGACCGACGGTACCTGTGAGAGGCCGAAGATGCTATCGAGGAACGTTGTTGAAGAGTGGGCTGCAGAGCTATTCACCCTGTTTGCCTCATTCATCATGTTAGGGTATACGAAACCCTTTAACTGCAGTCGTCTGCCTCCTTAGGTAATCATTTCAACTGTGTATCCCTAATACTTTTCATCTTTTGTCATTGCCAAGCAGTAGACTAATTCGCTCATGCGAAGATCCATTTGTAGGATAGGGCGGTGTACTTCTCGGGTGTATCGAGAGGTGATTGGCCACTAGTTATGGATGCCCGACCATCGGCTAAACCTAAAGAGAGCACCATCGGCGTCTCGTCAGAGTCTGGAGGTACGGACGCTGGTCGGACAGAGAGTTCTTCCCCGGTGTCGAAGAAAGTCTGGGGGGAAAAGGCCAGTGGTAGACGAGCCACCCCAGAAGAAGAGAAAAACGTCGGGTACCACTCCCCTCAAACCGGGCAGCATCTCGCTTGGTGGAGACCAGAGCACTCGAACGCGAAGGACCGCGGTGTTCGAGTGGTCTGATGACGACGAAGATCCAATTGTTCCTCCACCGAGCACAAAGGCGCCTCCGCACAGCACACGCATAGGGGATCAACCGAGGGGGGGTGAAAAAGTCCTCGAGCATCAGGCGAGGGAAGTCCCTGAGCGGTAGATGACAGGAGTCCCCGAGCAACAAGCTGAGGTAAACCCAGAGCGACGGTCGGAGGAAGTCCCAGCGCAACAGGCTGAGCAGAGGCCGACTGTGGAAGAGGCGGGACCTCCACCTTAGAGCACAAGAGTTGACACCATGGCTGCGCCTAGGGGCTTAGGCAGGCATCACTGGTTCAAGAAAGTGTTCCGGTAGACCAAACCGTAAGTATCCTTGTCTTGGAGTTATACCACTGTCGTTTTTTAGCACTTTTGGCGTCTGACGAGTTGATCCGATGCAGTGCAAGGCATGCAGAAGATCCATCCCTACCAGTCCAGATAGTTGAAATCCAAGAGCTGATCCTGGGGTGGAGACAACGCCGGTGGCCCCCGTCCCGAGGACCCCGAGTGGTCGGTAGCCAGTGGAAGAGTCCACCAACGCTGTGGGTGGACTTGGAAACGACGAAAGGTCGGCGTCGATGGACGACGGGTTGGCTACAATGCCCGAAGCGACAGCAGGTACTGCCGGGCCCTCAAGAACTGAAGCTGTAGTCGTCGGCGATGCACCGGAGTCTAGGCCAGCGAAACAAGTGGCATCCCAGGAGCAAACGGCGCCACCTGAGGCTTCGCATGGCATGGTCGGACCCGCTGTTGGACCATAGAGCCCCCCGGTGGTGCCTCCAACTGCAGTGGAGGAGGACGAGGTGGAAGAGATCATTCGTGCTGAACCTCAAGCCCAAACCGTCCGAATTCTCCGTAGGCGCGGTGATGAAGTGGTAGTGTCGAAGAGGAGGACACCCCTAAGGAGATGCAAAGGCTGAAATCCGCCCTCGCCGGAGTAATAAAACAAATCGAGGTTAGTACCGAATCTTAAGTACTTGCCTTTGACGTTGGAGATCGAATTCCATCATTGTCATTGTGCGTTTTCAGGGGATGACCCAGACTGCCGAGCAGCGGCACCAGCTAATAAAGAGGATGGAGCCCCTCGCCGAGGAGAATGAGAAACTCAGGGAGGCGATGAACCTCTCCGAGAGAAACATCAATAGAGCCCGGCGCGAGCAAGACCTCGCAGAGTCCAACGCGTGGGACCTGGAATACCAGAAGGGGGTCTTGTCCGAACAACTTGCGACTGCATCCGAGCAGCTGCGGTGTAAGTCTGAGCAACTTGCGGCTGCGCCTGAGCAGCTGCGGAGCAAGTACGAGAAACTGACCGCTGTCTCTGAGAAACTAAGGGGTGCGTCCGAGCAGTTGGATTAGCTACAAAAAATCTCTGAGTAGAAGAAAGGTACAGTTGATCGGCAAGAATGCTTTACATAGATGAATATCTTTATTTTTCGGTGATGTCTGTTGCGCTTGTAGAGCAAGACGTCGAGCTCGGCCAGCTGCGCCAGGCCATCGAGCAACTCCAAGCAGAGAAAGTGAAGGAGTCAAAGCGAGCAGACAAACTGGCCGAGGAGTTGAAAGGTGAATACTTCCTGGTCAGAGTTATTGCTGAAATAGTTTTCTTGTTTGATGGAACCTTGTAACGCCTGTAGGCTATCGTCATAAAGCCAAGGCATAGTTTGATGTGCTAGTGTTGGAGGCCAAGACCCAAAGGGACAACTTCGATGCTGTAGTCACCGCACTTAAACCGGTGCTCGACTGCGTTGACCCGGAGGCGGCTCCTCAACCTGATGGCAGGCGGCAACGTTCAGATACCATCATCCAAAGGTGCAAAGCGGCGTGGGAGAACTTCAAGAGTTTCAACCGTGATGCCATTATATCCGCCACTACTCATGCCCTTGTGGTAGTTCGGTCCCACTATCCAAACATCGACCTTCAAGCAATAGGCGACATATTTGCTGAAGGGTTGGGCGAGGCGGACCACCAACAGTTGGAAGATGTGGTGGAGGACGCAGCGAAGAAGCTGGCCGGCGACATCGACCTGTTTGGTGAGACAGATGGCAATGGTGAAGCTCGGTGATCTGCTCGGAGATTATCATCTGTAATATCTTGGCAGTGTAGTTAGAACGCGCGAAAGCGCAAAAAACAATTATGTATGTGATAACTGTTACAAGGTGCATGTGCATGCAGTTTGCTTGTATTTCGGTGAAAAAATCTTTGTAGTTTTAACCATAACGTATTTATATGGAGTATAAGTAGAGCCTGAGCAATTAGTTCGCTACTGACCCCTATGGCCTCAGCTAGCCCATAGTCCGTAACATCGAGCGCAGAGCCTGTGCATGTGTAGGAGGAACATACGTGACCAAGGAACCACAGCCGACCACCCATAACATAGGGCGCGAAGCCCGTAGCACATGTAGGGAGAGATCGGGGACTGGGTCTTCTCCATAGAGAACAAAGTGGAACGTGTGCTGCTCGGCAGTTATCGAAATAACTTGGAGATATATGTAGTATATGCGGCGTTTGAGAAATTAGTTCTGTGCTGAGCTCTCGGCCTTGGCTAGCCCATAGTCCATAACGTCGAGCGCGGAGCCCGTGGACGTGTAGGAGGAACAGGCGTGACCAAGGAACCTCAGCCGACCACCCATAACGCAGAGCGCGGAGCCCATGGCACGTATAGTTAGAGATCGAGGACTGGGTCTTCTCTGAAGAGAACAGAAAAGAAAGTATTCTGCTCGCTGATCGGCGAAATATCTTTAAGATTTTGGAGCAAAGTGTTCGGCGATTTGGAGAAAACGTGTGGCGAAATACGTTGGCGATTTGGAGAAGACGTGCTCAGTGATTTGGAGAAAACCGTTCGGTGATTTGGATAAAAATCGTTCGGCGATTTGGAGAAAAAACGTTCGGCGATAACGTTGGAGATTTGGAGAAACGTGGTCGGCGCAGTTATGACGATTTCGTATTGGAGTTCGTTATGGAGTAGCATAGAGCTCGGTGACCGTAAGTGGGGGTTAAACCACAATGGAGAAAAAGTGGAGACAAGTTATGGAGACCAAAACTTTATTCAACATAAAAGTGGAGAGTACATATCTAGAGCGTTTCAAGGATAGAAACGTATAAGGTGCTCGATGTGCCTTGAGTTGGGAACATCAATCCCGTCTAAGTCGCATAGGCGATAAGACCCTAGTCGGGTGACCTCTTTGACGACGTAAGGCCCTTCCCAAGGGGAGGAGAGCTTGTGCATCCCTTCGGTTTTTTTTCTGCGGAGAACGAGGTCGCCGACAGCAAATGAACGACCTTTGACGTTGTGGTTGTAGTACCTCCGCAAGCCTTCCAGATATTTGGCTGTGCGGACATAGGTGATTAGGCATTCTTCCTCGGCCCTATCGATGTCCTCTGTCCGAACAGTTGTGGCTTGCTCTTCATCAAAGTTTTCCACCCTTGGTGCTCGGAAGGCAATGTCCGCTAGTAGTATGGCTTCTGAGCCATAGACCATGAAGTATGGAGACACACCGGTGCTGTGACTAGCTTGAGTACGTAGTCCCTAGACCACAGTTGGTAGCTCTTTGAGCCATCTGCCCGGATGCTTTTCTTCTTTCTGATATAACCTCTTTTTGAGAGCATCAAGAATCATGCCATTCGCCTGTTCGACCTTGCCGTTGGCTCTAGGATGGGCAATGGAGACATATTTGACGGAGATGCATTGGTCTTCGCAAAAGTCCCAAAAGTGATGGCCAGTAAATGTAGTTCCGAGGTCGGTGATGATGCTCTTCGGGAGACCGAATCTGTGGATGACATCTCTGAAGAGCTCGACTTCTTTCTTTGCAGTAGCCAAGACGAGCGGTTTATACTCAATCCACTTGGAGAACTTGTCAATGGCGACATATACGTACCGGAAACCACCTGGGGCTAGCTTAAAAGGCCCAATCATATCTAGTCCCCAGCATGCAAAGGGCTAGTGTAACAGAACCGACCAATTTATAAGAGCACAAGTACAAAAACAATCGCCGAAATGATCAAATTCTCACACTTGAGCCCATATAAACCCGGTAGTCAACTGAAACCACGAAGGATTTCAAACCAACTTGCATACAACCAAGATCATAGTGACTCAACATAACACATCACACATTACAACATTTCACAAACAGTTGTAGATAGATTACAACACATCAGAGTCATAGTTATTACAAACAAAGTCTTGCAAAGTAGCGGAAGCAAATAGTTTAACTCACACACACGAGTTCAAATACAAGTACCAGCTTGCTGATCATATCCCACAAAAGCATTTGGATAAGGTAAACAGAGATCATGCCCATGATCTAGTCTTCATCACCCATAGGGTGGAGATAGTACTTGCAGAAGCCCTGATAAAGATGGTCATCTACAACAAGAGGGAATAAACCCTGAGTACGAGAATGTACTCAGCTAGACTTACCCGTCGGAAACCAAAAATAAATGACACCAAGGATCATGCATAGCTTAATTTAGTGGATCTGGCTGACACTTCCTTTTTGCGGAAAAGCAGAGGTAGTATGATCAACTCTTAACCTGAACTAGCAGTGACTTCTAGCCATTAACCTATCATCTATATTAACACCTATACTAAGCAATCATTTGATTAAGATGCAAACATTATTAACCATAGCAGGTATAAACTGTGGCAACCTTATCATCATCATCCAATTAACCATATCGTTAAATTAAGTGAATCTACGTTGCCGCTGCTCAGTCAAGTTCTCACTATCCGGGAGATACGGCGATTTGAATCGATTCCTATCTAGCTGGAGGGGTATTCCTAACACAAACCCTGCTTCCCCCGTCAGGGTCGCAAATCAAGTCACCTTTGGCACAACTCAGGAGAAATAAAAGAAAAGTCGCGGGTCCGAATAGCTCGACATTCTCAGAGAACCACTCTGCCAAGGGTGATCGGGACTCTAACCCGCCCTTGGGCTTACGCCAATGGCTCTCTGCACATCCGTACTACCTCCAGAATGCGCCCAACCCTCCGGTTCCTAGCCTGATTCGAGCTACTAGGCTTCGCGGTCGGAACGACTTATCCGGCCAGCTAAGTGTTAGGCTGCGTTCAACATGACATGAGGACGTACAGCGTATCGGCCCTTAAACGACGCAGACGGAGACACTATGTCCAAACCTAAAAAAGACTCCGCCCGGTCTTCATTCATTATTAACATGGTTCTTTCCCACGATAGCAAATATAGCAAACCATGATCCACCTCATTCTAAAGCTCACAGATGACAGGAAATCACCCGACTTCTACCGTACTAAGCATGGCTAAGCATTTAACCCATTCCTAAACTTAAATAGGATTCCAGTCCGATATCTAGACAAGGTAAGGATATAATGCAACAATTGGTTCCAACCAATCCCTATACTTAATGCATCATCAACAATAAAAGATACTCAAGATATTTGTAAAAACATGGGAGACTTAGAATGCTCCGGGGCTTGCCTTTCAGGAAAGTGGATGGGCGGTGGTCAGGGCACTCGGGCAACTCCTCCTCGGCGGCTGCTTCGTCGATTGCCTGAACCTCGGGCTCCTCCTCCTGGCTCGCTCCCTCGAACTCCAGAAGCGTCACTCCCTCCGGCACACCTATTGCATGTATGCGCAAGATAAATATCATGGATGCACATGAACGAAGTTAGGTATGCTCGGGGAATGCACATGCTTACTGCAGTCCCCATATTCCAACTTAAGCTCTACTCAAATCACTTTAACTTACCAAGTTTCTACAACTTAATGTATAATTGCTCATCTTCAGTTAAGTACCTAGCACCTGCACCTAAGCATGTTCTCAAGTTAGGCTAGCACCTAAACAATCAACAAGAACAATGCAACAAAGCATACACACAAATATTCATATTTCAGCAAAACAGAGACTATACAGCGGTACAGTAAACTGACCATAACTAGAGATCTACAAATCCAAATGACATACAACTAGACAATTTGGAAAGCTTATGAAATTGTCTACAATTAATTTTCAGACCTCAAGGCATGATTCTATCCTTTAACAGGTCGAATTTACATAAACACATAATCAGGTCTACCAAGACAGAGAGCAAGCAAAACTGTGATCCAACTTTGAACGACTGTAACTCCTGAACTACTAGGCAAACTGCCACCAAATTTTAACAGGAGCTAGATACATAAGTTATCTACAACTTTTGTATTCACCACTTTCCCAGCAAACCAAATTATCATGGTGAACTTTGCAAAGTTCCCAGAACTGTCCAGAAAGACATAATGCAAGAAAATAATTATTAACTTATGTTGCAAACATACAAATGGATAAAACCAGCTTCACTCACTCATCACACATATAAAAAGAATACCCGAAAGTAAGGTGTTCACCACCAATTCATTTCTTTTAACACCTTTCTTAATTTATATAAATATTTAAGAGGAATAATAATCATATATGAAAACTGCACCATTTAATTTACAAAATTTATAGTAGGAACTACATGCACCAAGTAGACTACTATAAAAATCTCACACCATTTGAACAAGTATACCATTCTACACAAAAATGACAAGGCAGAAAGGCTTAAAAATACATAAATAGGAAACCCTAGTGAAAAGTGTCAAGCAACAGATTTTATATTTTTCTTAGCATCCTTAAGGTACTAGGACATCCTCCAACAAATTTCATGAGCATTGGATTCATAGATAAATTATTACAATTCACACAAAGATCACCTAATTATAAAAGAAAAATCTATAACTCAAAAACTATTCATGCACTGATTCTCAAATTTTTACCAGAACTTATACTCATCATGAAAAGCTCACCATATAAATTGCATAATTTTTGGAGCATAGGAACTCTAGATATAAATTAAACAATTTTGCATTCATTTAAAAACACATTTGAAGTTTCAATTTAATTCTTCTAGAAACTCTACTACAAGTGCTCATATTATATTTTTCCTAAATACTACACTTCACCAAGATCTTAACAAAATTGGAACCACCCAATTTGGATCTACCAAACTCCAGATATGGATTTTACAACACAGCATCAAAATCTACATAATTGAGCTATCCTATTTCCTTAACAGTCACTAGCAGCTGGGACCCGCAGGTCAGCCAGGCCCGCTTGACAGTGAGACGAAAAACAGAAAAGGCGGCTTGCTCGACGCGGACCGGCAGGGCTCGCCGATGGCGGCGTCACCGGCGACGAAGATGGCAACAACGTGACCGCCTAGACCTCCCAAACCTATTGAGCTACTTGTCTGGACCTATCATCGGAGAAAATGACGACGGCGGTGGCCATGGCGGTGCGGTGGTGCAGCTCGACGGCGAGACGCCAGAGCTGACCACGAAAGCTTAATATATGGTTACACCTAGACTCTACATGCTACGGTGAGACTAGCGAACACGCAAGCAAGGCACACGGTGGTCAGAGGCGGTGTGACCACGGTGACGGACCGCGGCGGTGGAGCACTGGCGATGCCGTTCGCGGCGAGACGGCTTACCGAGCGCTCCTAGCTAGCCAACGTGGACGCGGTGGTGTGGTGGGACCACGACGAAGCTACAGCAGTGGCATAAGAGGGGCACAGTGCGAGCTAAGGCCAGCAATGGCGACGGCGAAGCTGCTCGGCATTGCGGCGGGTGCTGCGGTGATGTTGCGGGTGCTACGCTGTGGCGAAGGAGAAGGCCGGGCGATGAAATGCAAATGCCGAGAGGTCATGGGCGAGCGCGGGAGAGTGAAGGTCTGCAGCGGCCCGACGTGGCCTGGCCAGTCAGGCCAACGGCGACGCGCGGCGCCACGCGGCGTTCACGTTCTGAAACGGGTCGGCGACTGTAGCTTCGATCAGAAACTGCGATGGGAGCCTGACAGCGCAAATTTGCGAGACTCAAACCCTTAATCCGTGAAGTATTAGCGCAAATAATCTTAACAACAATTGAAGCCCCATAGACCAGCTACAATTTCTATTAAAGGATCATGACCTAATTCTTAACCGATGCATAGTAAAGTCATGCCAAATTTGAGTACATGAAACTGAAATTTGATTTGTGACTTAGAAATTTTTCAGTCTCCAAATAGACCTCCAAACTGACTTGTGGGCCCTTTTTGAGCATGTTCTGCACATTTTCATGAAATGGTCATAAAATAACTTTTGTTCCTTATAAAATTTTCTACAACTTTTCTTTAAGTTGCTCAGACATGCAAACAATCTAAGCTGTCCTTTTTAAACAGTCAAACAAGAGATCTCTAGGGGTCAACACAAGTCAAACTATTCCTTGGAAACATAATTAGGCAATATGGTCAACATGAACATTGTTCCTAATGACATTCTAAGTGTAGCTAAGTTGTTTAAGAGGATAATTAGCCACACCACACATTGATCACACCAAAACCAAGCATCACATGCATTGAAACAAGGAAGAAGAAGTGAAATGTTACTTTTGTTTCAAAGCCATGTTTCATACGTTTCATGAGTTTGTTGCATAGTACTAACAAACCATGTTTCACTAAAGTATGTAACATGTGTCAAGAGTGAGTTGCACATGTTGCACTTGAGTGTTGCACACTTATTCATTTCATAAAACAAACACACATGGAATATAACAATATGTTGCAATGTTTCAAAAGCATGTTTCATACAATCTAAGCTCATGAATGGATGAATGATGCTCATGTTTATGAAATGCAAGTGCAAATGTGGAAGCCAAACACCTGGGGTGTTACAACCCTCCCCCCTTATAAAAATCTCGTCCCGAGATTTGACAAGCATACCATTATTGATAGAATTCCTTATAACCTTCCCTCAAATAGTCTTCTCTTTCCCATGTTGCATCGCGTTCACTACCCTGATTACTCCACATGACCTTGTAAAACTTGACCACCTGACTCCGAGTCACTCGCTCTCGAGTGTCAATTACTCGGACCGGTTTTTCATCAAAAGTCAAATTAGATTCTAACTTGATATCCCCTAGTGGAACTATCTCTTCAGGGACGCGAAGACATTTCTTCAATTGAGATACGTGAAAGATGTTGAAGATAGCACTCATCTCAGGAGGTAATTGGATCTTGTTGCTACCTTACCACTCTGTCCTATGATTTGAAATGGACCGACATATCTTGGCGCAAGCTTTCGCTTTACACCAAAGCGTTGGACACTCTTCATAGGTGAGACTTTTAGATAAACAAAGTCTCCAACTTCGAACTTGATAGGTTTTCTACGGCGACCAGCATAACTTTTCTGCATAGCTTGAGCTACGGCCATATTGGTTTGGATAGTACGGACTTGTTCTTCGGCTTCTTTCACAAAATCAATACCATAATATCTCATTTCACCGGCTTCAACCCAATTCAACGGGGTTCTACACTTTTGGCCGTACAAAGCTTCAAATGGTGCCATCTTGATACTCTCTTGATAACTATTATTATATGAAAATTCAGCTAGGGGCAACCACTTTTCCCATGAACCCTTAGACGAGATGACGCACGCTCTCAACATATCTTCTAAGATTTGGTTCACTCGCTCAGTTTGCCTAGAGGTTTGAGGATGATAGGCAGAGCTTCTTACTAACTTAGTTCCCAATAACCCGTGCAAGTGCTCCCAAAAGCGAGCAGTGAACTGAGGCCCTCGATCAGAGACAATAGTGCGAGGTACCCCATGAAGTAAGACTATCTGATAGAAGTACAACTCAGCATAGTCAGTTGGACGGAAATCTGTGCAAACAGGAATGAAGTGTGCAGACTTGGTCAAATGGTCTACAATCACCCAAATGGAGTTAAAATTCCTCTGAGTAGTAGGGAGTCCAACAATAAAATCCATACTTATCTCCTCCCATTTAAATCCTAGAATAGAGAGTGGCTGAAGCAATCTAGCTTTCATGTGCACAGCTTTGACTCAACAGCAAGTGTCACACCTAGCCACATAAGCGGCTATCTCTTTCTTCATCTTGGTCCACCAAAAAACGAGGCTTCAAATCATGATACATTTTGCTACTACCAGGATGAATAGATAATTTAGAGGAATGTGCTTCGGATATGATTCGATTTCTAAGCTCTCTATCCTTCGGGACCACTAACCTATCCTTGAACCATAACACGTCATTTTCATCTACCCGAAAATGCTTGGTTTCTTGCTCTTTCATCTTGCACTTGATGTGGAACACACCTGGATCTGTCTTCTGTAGCTCAATAATTTGACTCTGTAGAGTACAACTGACAGTAATGTTGTGGAGGACTGCAGGATGTAGGAGATGTGACAAATGGCAGTCACTTTCAATCAAAGAGTGACAATGCGATTTCCTGCTCAAGGCATCCGCAACGACGTTTGCCTTGCCTGGATGATAGTGCACTTGGAGGTTATAATCCTTGATTAACTCAAGCCATCTTCTCTGACACATATTCAACTCTGGTTGAGTGAAGATGTACTTAAGACTTTTATGATTAGTGTAGATGTGGCACACATTGCCAAGCAAGTAATGTCTCCAGACCTTCAAAGCATGAACAACTGCAGCGAGTTCTAAGTCATGCGTAGGATAATTCACCTCATGCTTCCAAAGTTGGCGAGAGGTATAAGCAATGACTCGACCTTCCTGCATAAGAACACCTCCTAAACCTATGCCTGATGCATCACAAAACACATCAAAAGGTTTCTCGATGTCCGGTTGCGCCAAAACTAGAGCCGAAGTTAGAAGGGTTCGCAGGGTGTGAGAAGCCGCATCACACTCGAAAGTCCAGACAAACCTCGTGTCTTTTTGCAGCAACCGAGTCATAGGCTTGGCTATTTTAGAGAAATCCGGGATGAAGCGACGATAATAGCCAGCCAATCCCAGAAACCTCTAAACCTCATGCACCGAGATTGGAGCCTTCCAGTCCAACACTTCTTGCACCTTGGTGGGATCCACCATAATTCCACCATCGGACAACACATGCCCGAGAAAAGGTACCTCATGAAGCCAGAATTCACACTTGCTGAACTTTGCATATAGCTTGTGTTCACACAGTCTAGTGAGAACCACTCGCAAATGTTCAGCGTGATCTTCATTCTCAGAATAGACCAAGATATCATATATAAATACCACCACAAATTTGTCCAACTCGGGCATAAACAACTAATTCATCAAATACATGAAGTGCGCGGGGGCATTGGTCAATCCAAAAGACATAACAAGATACTCATAAAGACTGTATCTTATAGAGAATGCAGTTTTTGGAATATCCTCAGGCCGGATTTTGATTTGATGATAACCAAATCTCAAATCAATATTGGAAAAGACTTTTGCTTTAGACAACTGATCAAATAAGATATCTATGCGTGACAGAGGGTACTTATTCTTGATTGTGACTGCATTCAAAGGTCTATAATCTACACACATGTGCAGTGATTGATCCTTCTTCTTCACAAAGATAGCTGGACACCCCCACGGAGATGAACTAGGATGAATAAGGCCTTTCTTTAGAAGTTCATTCAACTGGGTCTTAAGTTTGGCTAGTTTGTTGGGAGGCATTCTATAAGGTCTTATAGATATGGGCGCTGTTCTAGGGAGCAACTCTATCTTGAACTCCACGTCCTGATCCGGGGGTAATCTAGGCAAATCATCGAGAAAAAATTCTAGAAAATCACCCACTACAGGGATTTCTGCAATAGCCTTTGCTTGCACTGCATTTGCCGCACAAGAAAGATTGATGTCCCTGGGTAGTTGCACCAGAAAACCTTCCTGATTACTAGGATCTCTGAGCTTGACTACTCTAGTCGATGTATCAATATGCACCCCTTGACTGCTCATCCAGTTCATTCCCAATATCACATCGATACCTAGCCTCGGTAAAACTACCAGGTCAACCTGATAACTTCGTCCCTCTATCTCAAGTTGTACGTCCCCGACTACGAGCTTGGTTGGGATAGTACCACTGGCAGCCCTAATACAATAACCCTCACCCTCAATAGTGTATGTTTTCTGCATAAACTTGGATGCAAATGCGGGACTAATAAAAGAATGTGAAGCACCCGAATCAAATAGTACAACTGCACGGTGTTGATCAACCAGAAACTTACCAGCAGTTACTACCTCTCCTGAAGGAATATCAGCAATATTAGTGTAGTTCACCTACCCCTAACAGCCACCTTGGTAGTTATTCTTCTTGGGATAAGGACACTCCCTTGCCCAGTGACCCGTCTTGTTGCAGTTCCAGCGTGGCATGTTGCTTTGAGGAATCTTGGAGCTGCCTTGACTAGTAGTGCCCTTTGGAAGAGCAACTGTAAAAGCCTTGCGAAATCCAGTCTTGCCTGGATTCTTCTTCTGCGGTGGGCGGAACTTAGCAGATGAGGCCGGAGGATGGAATGGAGCCTTAGATGTGACTAGAGCTTTGGACTGTGAGGCACCCAGCTCGTAGTCTCTCTTGCGATTCTTTGAAGCAGCATAAATAGCATTGTTGTTCTCTTGAGTTAAAGTATCACCCACAAACTCATTAAAAGTAGCACACTTACAATTTCCCATATTCTTCATCAACTTGGGGCTAAGTCCTCGCTTGAAGCTAGCGATCTTGTTTGCATCAGTGTCAACAAACTCAGTAGCATACCTTGCAAGGTTATTGAAGGCCTGAAGGTATTCATTCAAGCTCTTGTTCCCCTGTGTTAGCTTCATGAACTCCATGTGCTTGATTGCCATGAGACTAGGAGGAATATAGTGTCCCCTGAAAGCATACTTGAACTGATCCCAAGTGATTTGGGCATCAACGAGCATAGTGGACCGATGATGGCTCCACCAAATACCAGCTGGCCCATGCAGTTGGTGAGATGCATACTCAGTCTTCAGCACCTCGGTCAAGCAAAGCAGACGGAATTTCTGCTCAAGGGTGTTCAACCATTCATCAGCTTGGAGGGGCTCCTCAGCCTCCTTGAAGATCGGTGGTTTAGTGTCAAGGAAATCTTTGAAGTCGCTATACTGATTTGGTTCAGGTCCTTGGCGTGCACCACGACCATCACGATTTGCAATCGTGCAGAGAGCATCAGCCATAGTGCGCTATCCTTCAAGAAGAATTGCCATCAATTCCGCTGGTGTGGGTGGTGGTGGTGGGATATCATCATCATCACCAGCCGCACCAGCTGCACGAGTGTGAGGCATCTGCAACAATGCGCAACCAGCAAATATTGGTGATGTTAGCACATTGGAGAGGAACAAAGTAATTACGCTGCTGAATTTACTGTAGAGAATGTAAAATTCATGCAATAAAGTAGAGGCAATAATTCATTCTCCAATCACCACATCATCAATTAGATTATTAGCGCCATTCGCAGTGCATTCCAACATGACAAGTTTTAAAATTCACCAACTAAGATAAGCATCCTGAAGGGAGCGGATTAAGGTACATCACATGCCAAGTTCAAATTAAAAGGTACATCCAACGTCTACCACAGTACTTAGTCCATTACACAAATGGCTGCAAATGCTTAAACTAGTGAGACTTGCTCGCTAACTACTCATCGAAGTGGTCACTATCCACATCGGAGACGCCCTGGACTTCTTTAGGATCTTCCCCTTCCTCTTCCTCTTCCTCTTCATTTGCAGGTTCAGCTACATAGACATCCATCTGCACGTCCTCTTCTTCTTCATCGGCCTCAATCACTTGAGGTCCACCCACATTAGGATACCTCGGAATGGGGTGAGGAATAGGAAATAGGCAGTTGTTCAGTTGATGGTACTCAACCTGAAGGTCCTCTAGCTGTGCCTGAAGCGCATTCTCCCTATGAAAAGCATTGTGGTTACCATGATCCACCCCTAACGCCTAACCTCAGCTGCCTCACGAGCATCATCCCGCTCCTGAGTCAACTACACTATCTGTGCCTGAAGCGTCTCCTTCTCGTGGGCCAGCTGCATCATCTGATCATGCTTGTGGTCCCTCTCATGAACAGCCTGCACGAACTGCTGCCTGCGATTGTTCACAGTATCCCTCAACCGACCCACTTGATGCTGAGCTTCTTGCAACTTCTTGCCATTCTTGCAAGCACGCTTCTTGGCCTTGCGTTGAGCATCTGAAGCCTCTCTAAGTGCTTCCATGATGGTAGCATTGCTCCCTTCTCTCGACTGATAGATCTTTAGAACAGCCATCATTGCACTCATGGCTGCACTAGAGCCTTTTGCACGCTCCCCACGGCCCCTAATCAAAGCACTTCCCTGAGCCTGACTCCATTGAGCTTCCTTGGGGTGAACCTGAGGGAATACAACAGTAGGTCCACCTGCCAACTCATCTCCATACTTCTGACAAATGTCAATCAATGCGGTCAGAGCAGCACACTGTGCACCTTCCCATGGGCTTTGCCCATCGGACTCAATCACCCAACCACACCATATTGTCCTTCCTTCGTGCCTGGGTACCTCCATGTCCACATAGTACCATGGCACGGTACCTGCGGGCTCAACTTCCCACCAGTAGTAGCGAGGTGGCTCTGTGTACCCCACTGAATTCAACACCCTCCACAGGATAGTGGGAGTACCAAAGTGGTTCAGAAAGTCGCTGCTGCCAGCAGGGAACACAGGTTCAGCCATCTGTATCACAATTTGATGATTGACAAGAGAGATTATCTTTCAAGGTAAGCATAAATAACAGGATAAGCAATTTATAAGGGAGGAAGTAATTCAATATGAATGACATGAGTGAACATGATGCATGCACGTTCCGTACGTCGTCTCGAATCTTAAGAAAATTTTAAAATTCTAGCGACATAGACGGTGGCATACATATGTTCTCTCATATACGTATCTAGTCGAGCTACATGTTGCGTTGTTAGTGTACCTATAGACAAATTCATTGCAGCCCATCCCCATAAGAGATAATTAAGCATACAATGAAAGTAGTAAACTAAGATACTCTCCATATATACATCCCTGGATATATATACTTCGGTATCCAAAGCTACCTGACAGATATACCCACAATTAAGTACCTTCATATGTACATATGTGCCACATGTAAATATTCCAGTAACCACAACTAACTCTCCCCTTGACCAACAGTTGCACGGTCATGTTCTCACAACTCACACTTACCAGGGCGTAGAGGCAATTGATCCATACATTACCACCCAAGCGGATGGCATCCATACAATAGCACGCCGTATGGACGAAGAAACAAAATGCAAGCAATTACCCCCCAAAGTCATTACTTAAATAAGCCACCTAAAAGTCCTTATGTGGGCTACAAGGGATGTGATCACCGGCACACTATAAATGAAATTTCAGATTTTGGAACACCTATATATAACTATAAGTTATAAAACAATTTTCGCAACCAAAAACTTTTGTTTTTAAATACTCGTATGACATGTTTAGCGTTGAATCTTGCTCCGATGCCAGCTGTAACAAAACCGACCAATTTATAAGAGCACAAGTACAAAAACAATCGCCGAAACGATCAAATTCTTGCACTTGAGCCCATATAAACTCGGTAGTCAACTGAAACCACGAAGGATTTCAAACCAACTTGCATACAACCAAGATCGTAGTGATTCAACATAACATATCACACGTTACAACATTTCACAAACAGTTGCAGATAGATTACAACACATCGGAGTCATAGTTATTACAAACCAAGTCTTGCAAAGTAGCGGAAGCAAATAGTTTAACTCACACACATGAGTTCAAATACAAGTACCAGCTTGCCGATCATATCCCACAAAAGCATTCGGATAAGGTAAATAGAGTTCATGCCCATGATCTAGTCTTCGTCACCCGCAGGGTGGAGGCAGTACTTGCAGAAGCCTTGATAAAGATGGTCATCTGCAACAAGAGGGAATAAACCCTGAGTATGAGAATGTACTCAGCTAGACTTACCCATCGGAAACCAAAAATAAATGACACCAAGGATCATGCATAGCTTAATTTAGTGGATCTGGCTAACACTTCCTTTTTGCGGAAAAGCAGAGGTAGTATGATCAACTCTTAACCTGAACTAGCAGTGACTTTTAGCCATTAACCTGTCATCTATATTAGCACCTGTACTAAGCAATCATTTGATTAAGATGCATACATTATTAACCATAGCAGGTATAAACTATGGCAACCTTATCATCATCATCCAATTAACCATATCGTTAAATTAAGTGAATCTACGTTGCCGCTGGTCAGTCAAGTTCTCACTATCCGGGAGAGACAGCGATTCGAATCGATTCCTATCCAGCTGGAGGGGTATTCCTAACACAAACCTTGCTTCCCCGTCAGGGTCGCAAATCAAGTCACCTTTGGCACAACTCAGGAGAAATAAAAGAAAAGTCGCGGGTCTGGACAGCCCGGCATTCTTAGAGAACCACTCCGCCAAGGGTGATCGGGAGTCTAACCCACCCTTGGGCTTACGCCAATGGCTCTCCGCACATCCTTACTACCTCTAGAATGCGCCCAACCCTCCGGTTCCCGGACTGAGTCGAGCTACTAGGCTTCGCAGTCAAAACGACTTATCCGGCTAGCTAAGTGTTAGGCTACGTTCAACATGACATGAGGACGTACAGCGTATCGGTCCATAAACGACACAGACGGAGTCACTATGTCCAACCCTACACAAGACTCTGCCCGGTCTTCATTCATTATTAACATGGTTCTTTCCCACGATAGCAAATATAGCAAACCGTGATCCACCTCATCCTAAAGCTCACAGGTGACAGGAAATCACCCGACTTCTACCGCACTAAGCATGACTAAGCATTTAACCCATTTCTGAACTTAAATAGGATTCTAGTGCGATATCTGGACAAGGTAAGGATATAATGCAACAATTGGTTCCAACTAATTCCTATACTTCATGCATCATCAACAATAAAAGATACTCAAGATATTTGTAAAAACATGGGAGACTTAGAATGCTTCGGGGCTTGCCTTTCAGGAAAGAGGATGGGCGGTGGTCAGGGCACTTGGGCAACTCCTCCTCGGTGGCTGCTTCGTCGATTGCCTGAACCTCGGGCTCCTCCTCCTAGCTCGCTCCCTCGAACTCTAGAAGCGTCACTCCCTCCGGCACACCTTTTGCATGTATACGCAAGATAAATATCATGGATGCACATGAACGAAGTTAGGGATGCTCGGGGAATGCACGTGCTTACTGCAGTCCGCATATTCCAACTTAAGCTCTACTCAAATCACTTTAACTTACCAAGTTTATACAACCTAATGTATAATTGCTCATCTTCAGTTAAGGACCTAGCACCTGCACCTAAGCATCTTCTCAAGTTAGGCTAGCACCTAAACAATCAACAAGAACATTCCAACAAAGCATACACACAAACATTCATATTTCAACAAAACAGAGACTATACAGCGGTACGGTAAACTTACCACAACTGGAGATCTACAAATCCTAATGACATGAAACAAGACAATTTGGAAAGCTTATGAAATTGTCTACAATTCATTTTCAGACCTCAAGGCATGATTCTATCCTTTACCAGGACGGATTTACATAAACACATAATCAGGTCCAACAAGACAGAGAGCAAGCAAAACTGTGATCCAACTTTGAACGACTGTAACTCCTGAACTACTAGGCCAAATGCCACCACATTTTAACAGGAGCTAGATACATAAGTTATCTACAACTTTTGTATTCACCACTTTCCTAGCAAACCAAATTATCATGGTGAACTTTGCAAGGTTCCCAGAATTATCCAAAAAGACATAATGCAAGAAAATAATTATTAACTTATGTTGCAAACATACAAATGGAATAAACCAACTTCACTCACTCATCACACATATTAAAAGAACACCCGAAAGTAAGGTGTTCACCACCAATTCATTTCTTTTAATACATTTCTTAATTTATTTAATTATTTAAGAGGAATAATAAACATATATGAAAACTGCACCATTTAATTTACAAAAATTACAGTAGGTACTACATGCACCAAGTAGGCTACTGTAAAAATCTCACACCATTTGAACAAGTATAGCATTCTACACAAAAATGACAAGGTAGAAAGGCTTAAAATAACATAAATAGGAAACCCTAGTGAAAAGTGTCAAGAAATAGATTTTATATTTTTGTTAGCATCCTTAAGGTACTAGGACATCCTCCAACAAATTTCATGAGCATTGGATTCATAGATAAATTTTTAAAATTCACACAAGGATCACCTAATTATAAAAGGAAAATCTATAACTCAAAAACTATTCATGCACTGATTCTTAAATTTTTACCAGAGCTTATACTCATCAAGAAAAGCTCACCATATAAATTTCATAATTTGTGGAGCATAGGAACTCTAGATATAAATTAAACAAATTTGCATTCATTTAAAAACACATTTCAAGTTTCAATTTAATTCTTCCAGAAACTCTACTACAAGTGCTCATATTATATTTTTACTAAATACTAAAGTTCAGCAAGATCCTAACAAAATTGGAACCACCTAATTTGGATCTACAAAACTCCAGATATGGATTTTACAAAACAACATCAAAATCTGCATAATTGAGCTATCCTATTTCCTTAACAGTCACTGGCAGCTGGGACCCGTAGGTCAGCCGGACCCGCTTGACAGTGAGACAAAAAATAGAGGAGGCGTCTTTCTCGACGCGGACCGGCGGAGCTCGCCGACGGCAGCGTCACCGGCGACGAGGATGGAACCAGCGTGACCGCCTCGACCTCCCGAACCTATTGAGCTATTTGTCTGGACCTATCGCTAGAGAAAATGACGACGGCGGCGGCCATGGCGGTGCCATGGTGCGGCTCGACGGCGAGACGCCGGAGCTGACCACGAAAGCTTAATCTATGGTTACACCTAGACTCTACATGCTACGGTGAGACTAGCGAACACGCAAGCAAGGCACACGGTGGTTTGAGGTGGTGTGGCCACGGTGATGGACCGCGGCGGCGGAGCACCGGCGATGCCGTTCGCGGTGAGACGGCTTACCGAGCGCTCCTAGCTAGCCAACGTGGATGCGGTGGTGCGGTGGGACCACAACGAAGCTACAGCAGTGGTGTAGGAGGGGCATGGTGCAAGCTAAGGCCGGCAATGGCAATGGCGAAGCTGCTCGGCACTGCGGCGGCTGCTGCGGTGATGCTGCGGGTGCTGCGCTGTGGCGAAGGAGAGGGCCGGGCGATGAAATGCAAATGCTGAGAGGTCATGGGTGAGCGTGGCTGAGTGAAGGCCTGCAGCGGCCTGACGTGGCCTGGCCGGTCTGGCCGGCAGCGACGCGCGGCGCCACGCGGCGTTCACGTTCTGAAACGGGTCGACGACTGTAGCTTTGATCAGAAACTACGATGGGAGCCTGACAGCGCAAATTTGCGAGACTGAAACTCTTAATCCGTGAAGTATTAGCGCAAACAACGTTAACAACAATTGAAGCCCCATACACCAGCTACAATTTCTATTAAAGGATCATGACCTAATTCTTAACCGATTCAGCGTAAAGTCACGCCAAAGTTGAGTACATGAAACTGAAATTTGATTTGTGACTTAGAAATTTTTCAGTCTCCAAATAGACCTCAAAACTGACTTGTGGGCCCGTTTTGAGCATGTTCTGCACATTTTCATGAAATGGTCATAAAATAACTTTTGTTCCTTGTAAAATTTTCTACAACTTTTCTTTAGGTTGCTCAGACATGCAAACAATCTAAGCTGTACTTTTTAAACAGTCAAACAAGAGAGCTCTAAGGGTCAACACTAGTCAAACTATTCCTTGGAAACATAATTAGGCAATATGGTCAATATGAACATTGTTCCTAATGACATTCTAAGTGTAGCTAAGTTGTTTAAGAGGATAATTAGCCACACCACACATTGATCACACCAAAACCAAGCATCACATGCATTGAAACAAGGAAGAACAAGTGAAATGTTACTTTTGTTTCAAAGCCATGTTTCATACGGTTCATGAGTTTGTTGCATAGTACTAACTAACCATGTTTCACTAAAGAATGTAACATGTTTCAAGAGTGAGTTGCACATGTTGCACTTGAGTGTTGCACACTTATTCATTTCATAAAACAAACACACATGGAATATAACAATATGTTGCAATGTTTCAAAAGCATGTTTCATACAATCTAAGCTCATGAATGGATGAATTATGCTCATGTTTATGAAATGCAAGTGCAAATGTGGAAGCCAAACACCTAGGGTGTTATAGCCAGGAAGCTGGAATGGTCTGCAGCTCTTGTGCCAACACGTGTATTTGCTTGGCGAAAAATTGGCATCCTTCACAACGTCGGGCGAGGTCTTCTGCATCAGAGATGGCTGTGGGCTAATAGAAACTAGCTCGGAAAGCCTTGCCGACCAGTGTTCTCAAAGCCACGTGGTTGTCGCAGGAACCAGAGTGAATTTCGAGAAGTAGCTTCACTCCCTCTTCTTGGATGATGCATTTCTACAGTATCCCTTCCTTGGCACTTTTCCTCATCAAGTTGCCGTCCACCAGCACGTAATGCTTGCTTCGACGAATTAAGTGTTCGGTTTCAGTCTTGTCGGCGGGTACCTCGGTGCTGGTGAGGTTGAAAGTGCATTTGCCCCCTATGTGGGTTTTGGTGTATTGATGACATTCAAATTAGGGACTAATGTGATCCTAATGAGATATGTTGCATCTATTAGTCCCATGAAAGATTCAAAGAGTTGATAAAGATGAAATGGTATCCCTCAATTCTTGAAGTTGTAAAGGCGATTTAATTCAAAACAATCTCCAAAGGTTTTAAATTTTGTCTTTGAGTTTAGGATCCGCCAGACTATAAAGAGGGATGCAAGTTTAGTTGGTCTCGAGGAAGATAGAGTGCTCAAGCATTTAAATAAAATCAATCGTGTGTCACTCTAGCACTTCACGAGCACATAGAATATTTTTTCAGTGACTTTCGGTGTCGGAAGTCCCGACGTAAGTCGGAACTCCCGACACCGGAAGTCCCGACCTTTGCCAGAGTCCCGCTTTTGTGCTTCGATCGATCGCCATTGTCTGCAGGCATCGCCGGAAGTCCCGACGTTCACGGGAGTTCCGTCCATCGGAAGTCCCGACGTTCACGGGAGTTCCGACATCGACTTGACCCGAGCCGGAGTCCCGCCTCAGCAGAAGGCCGGGCCGTTTGATTAATCGTGCTCGTCGGAAGTCCCGACGATCGTCGGAGTTCCGACCATCGGAAGTCCCGACGTTTGCCGGAGTTCCGACACCGACTTTCTCCGTGGACTTCACTCGTTGTGAATAAGTGTTTTCATTTGTAGTCGGAACTTCCGGATCTCGCGTCGGGACTTCCGACGAGATCCTGAACGGTTGATTTTCACTTAGAGTATAAATACTCCTCTCTTCACTTCTAACCGCTACGGACTCATTTTCACAGCTTGACTCACTTCGTCTTTGAATAGCTCCTTAGCAACCAAAGCACCCCTCTCCTTCCCCCTTTGCTCCAATCTTCAATTCCCTTAGGGTTTGATTGAAAGGAGAGTGGATTAAGTGAGAGCATCACTTGGGAAAGCTTGAGCACTTGATTTCTTCGTCTGCCGGGTTGATTTTAAGCGTCTATTACTCTTGGGGTTTTACCCCTAGCCGGGCTAGGCGTCGCCTAAGAGCTTCCATCTTGTGGAAGATCCTCGGGAAGTTTGTATTACCCTCGATTTCTTAGTGGAAAGCTCAAGTGACCTTTGTGGTCGCTTAGAGAGAGGCAAGGAGGTGGAAAAGACTCCGACCTTTGTGGTCACCTCAACAACGAGGACGAGGAGCTCCTTAGTGGGGTTCCAACCTCGGGATAAATCTTTGTGTCCCGTGTGCTTGTTGTTGTGATTGCTAGATATTACTTGTATGTGTTTGTCTCTCTCTCCCCAAATTTCCATTTTAGGGTTTGGACTCGATCTACGGTTTGGAGGCATTACGGCGTCAAGAGAGTGACCCAACATCTTCACCAAACCACTAGGAAGAAAGGTTGTAAGTTCATTTATCCGCAGTTAAATTTGGCACTCGCTTTTGTAGTTCTCGTAGGCGTCGGAATCGCGGCGTTTGCTGCCGGAACTTCGACAACGTCGGGAGTTCCGACCCAAACGCCGGGACTTCCGGCAAATGGATCGATGTAATTGAACTTAGCCTTTGCAATGAAATTTTTAGATACGCCTATTCACCCCCCCCCCTCTAGGCATTGTTAGATCCTTTCAATTGGTATCAGAGCTGAGGTCTTCTCTTTGCGCTTCACCGCGTGAGAAGAAACAATGTCGGAGTCCGATAAGATGCAAGCCATTGCCATCGAAATGGCCAAGAAAATAGCTGAAGAATTGATGAGTACTCAAGCCAAGATCTTTCAAGATGAAATGAAAAAGATGCAAGATGAGATGAGCAAAATGAAGGAAGAATTGAGCAAGAAACTAGAAGATGCAATAAGTGGCAAGAATGATACTAGCGACAAGAATGAAGCAAACAAAGATGCCGCTAGTGATATTGGAGCCGTGAGCATGCTCATGGAAAAGGAGTTTATTCAAACATGAGTTTTGACTATGGACAACTCATGAAAGGCTCAACACTACATACACCGTCCACAACATTGGCAAGCCACCTCACTTTGATGGAACAAGATACACCGATTGGTCATACAAGATGAAGATGCATCTCATTGCCGCAAGACTTTGGGAAGTTGTGGATGTTGGTGTGATGATTCCTACCGATGAAGATAGAGAGATAACTCCGGAAGAAGTGCACAACCTCCATCAAAATGCACAAGCCGTAGCATTGCTTGTGTCAAGCCTAGCTCCGGATGAGTTTAGAAAAGTGAATGGAATGGAAAGTGCTAAACAAATTTGGGATACTTTGAAAGTATCATTTGAAGGAGATAAAAGTGTGAGAAAAGGCAACATAGAGTTACTTCATGGTGAATTAGAAAGATTTGTATTCTTGCAAAATGAAACAACACAATCTATGTTTGATAGGCTCATGGCATTGGTCAACCGCATAAGAGCTCTTGGAAGCACCGAATGGGATGACAACAAAGTTGCTAGAAAGATGTTGAGAACCTATAGAGCCAAGAATAACATGCTAGCATCCGTGATCATGGAAAGGCCCGGTTATGATGAGATGACACCTCAAGAAGTCCTTTCAAAGCTCAAGCATCATGAGTGTCTAGATGAAGATGCAATCAATGCTCACAATCAAAATCCTAATGCAATGGGATTCAACAAAAGTGCCGCCCTTAAAGCAACTCAACAACATGAAGTTCAATGTTCAAGTCAAGAAAAGAAGAAGAAAGTGAAGGATGATTCCTCAAGTGGAGAAGAAGATTCCGATGCGGAGGTTGCATTTGTGATTAGAAATCTTAGAAAGTTTATGAAGAAGAAAAGCAACCGCAAGACCTATGGTGATGGAAAGAGAAGATTCAAAAAGAGATTTTGCTATGGATGTGGTCAAACCGGTCACTTCATAGCCGATTGTCCTAATGAGAAAAAGAAGCACAAGTATGACAAGGATGAAGACAAGAAGAACAAAGGCAAGAAGAGAGGTGAAGCTCATCTTGGGGAAGAATGGGAGTCAAGTGATAGTAACTCAAGTGATGATGAGAAGAAGAAGAAGGGAACCGCAAACATCGCCATCCACCACTCTTCTTCACCGACCATGATCTTCCCCGACTCAACTTCACCACTAAAACTCTTCCCCAACCTATCTTCACCACCGAGGCTCTTCTCCAACCTCATCGACAACGACTACTACACCCCAACTTGTCTCATGGCAAAAGGGGAGAAGGTACATACTACACCCGTTTCCTCTAGTGATGATGATGATAGTTGTGATGAGAACATAGAAGAAATTGAAGCAACTATGATAAAGAAATTTGGTAAAAGGCCTTCACTAAAATAAAAATACTAATGAAGAAATTAGAGAAGAGGGATAGATGCTTAGAGATGCAAGGAGACATAATCACAAAAGAAAGAGAGAAAAATCTTGCTCTTGAAGCATCTATCGCCGAGGAAAAGATGAAGGTTGAAAAGTTAACTGTTGAATTATCTTTAGCCAATAACTCATTTGGGAAATTGACTAAAGAACATTCTTCGATTAATGATCAAGTAGCTAGCCTAAAAATGAAAAGAGTATAGCTCAAGAAAGCCTCACAAGCTTGGAAGAAAAATATCGAAATCTTGAGCTAAACTATAGTACTCTTTGGGCTAGCACTTCAACTTCTCCTAAGGCAACCAAAGACTCTAATGTCTCCACTAGTGATGGTTGTAAAAGATGCTATAAAATTGATGTGAATGCATATACAACTAACCTTGTTGAGATAGAGAAGAAAGACAAGGAGATCCATAGGTTGAAGATAATATTGAAGAATGGGTGCAAGTGTCAAGAGCAATCCAACAAGACAATATACAAGTCATCAAGGCGCCCATCAATTAAGGAAGGCATTGGCTACAATAGGTATGATGGAAAGGCCAATGGAAGGAACATGATAAATGGTGTGCCTTGTGTGAAGTTCAACAAGGGCGTTGCTCTTGATGAGCTAATAAGCAAGGCCAACAACAAGATCTACATCCCAAAGATACAACCTACAAGCAACAAGACAATTAAGACGAAGCAATCCGATGTCCCCAAGCCACAAGCACCACTTCCACGGTGCTATGCTAGTGACTACATGTGTTGTTGGGGCAAGGATGGCAAAATTGTGGTTAAATATGTTGGTGCCCAAAAGAGAAAGGAAATAATGAGGAGTGTTTGGGTGCCCAAGTTTTATGTGACTAACCCTCTAGGACCCAAATCACTTTGGGTACCTAAAACAAAAGCCTAATTTGTCTTTGTAGGAATATTCCTCCGGTGGAACAAGTTGGGTGTTGGATAGCGGATGCACCAATCATATGACCGGAGAGAAGGACATGTTCACATCATTTCAACCAAGTCATGATCAAAGTGGAAACATTGTGTTTGGTGACAATGGAAAAGGAGAAGTCCTAGGTTTGGGTAAAATTGCTATATCAAATGATAATTCAATTTCCAATGTTTTACTTGTGAATTCGTTGAAATACAATTTGTTGTCCGTTTCACAACTTTGTGAGATGGGTTACAATTGTCTTTTTACGGATAAGGGTGTGGAAGTCTATAGAAGGGAGGATTCCTCTATTGCATTTACGGGTCATTTAAAAGGGAAACTCTATCTAGTTGATTTCACATCAAATAGGGTAAATCCCGAGACTTGTTTAATGGCAAAATCTAGCATGGGTTGGTTATGGCATCGTCGACTTGCCCATGTTGGAATGAGGAACTTGGCCAAACTTCAAAAAGGCGAACACATCCTTGGACTAACAAATGTTTCTTTTGAGAAAGATAGGATTTGTAGCGCATGTCAAGCGGAAAACAAGTTGGAGCTAAACATCCCGTCAAGAATGTTGTGACAACGGAAAGGCCATTAGAGTTGCTTCACATGGATATATTTGGACCCGCCGCTATATAAGCATTGGTGGTAACAAATATGGTTTTGTAATTGTTGATGATTATTCTCGTTTCACTTGGGTATTCTTTTTGCGTGAAAAGAGTGAAGTCCAAGGTATCTTCAAGAAATTTGCAAGAAGAGCCCAAAATGAGTTTGATGTCAAAATCAAGAGAGTTAGAAGTGACAATGGGACGGAGTTCAAAAACACCAACATTGAAGAGTTTCTTGATGAAGAAGGGATCAAGCATGAGTTTTCGGTTCCATACACTCCACAACAAAATGGTGTTGTGGAGAGGAAGAACCGAACACTCATAGAAGCCGCAAGAGCAATGTTGGACGAATACAAGACTCCTACCAACTATTGGGCGGAAGCGGTCAACACGGCATGCCATGCTATCAACCGCTTATATCTTCACAAGAAAAGAGAAAAGACCGCCTACTGAACTTCTAACCGGTAAAAAAAGCCTAAGGTGCATTACTTTAGAGTCTTTGGATCCAAGTGTTTCATACTTAACAAGAAATCCAAAAGCTCTAAGTTTGCACCAAAGGTTGATGAAGGTTTCATGCTTGGTTATGGTACTAATGAACATGGATATCGTGTTTTCAATAAAACCACCGTTTGATTGAAATCGCGATAGACGTGACTTTTTGATGAAACCGACGGCTCTCAAAAAGAGCAAGTCAATGTTGAGAATGTAGGTAATGAAGAAGCTCCACACGAAGCAATCAAGAAGCTTGCTATTGGTGAAGTAAAGCCCGTTGAAGACGAAGATGAAGACCATGTTGTGCATGATGATCTTGATCCAACCATTCATCATGTTTCATCCAATGAACATGGTGAAGCTTCCGCAACAAGAAATAATCAAGATGGGAGATCAAATGAAGCACAAGATCATTCTCGTGAAGATGGTGTCAACAATGAGCGAGCTCAACCACAACTCAACAATGAAGAAAGAAGTGAAGTTAACCCTTCACTAGCTCATGATTGTAATCTTCCAATCGATCATGACCGTGATGATGATGATGATGATGGCCCTATCCAAAGATCAACACAAGTGCCACATCCTAGAGTGCATCAATCCATTCAACGGGATCATCCTGCTGATAACATATTGGGGAGCATTCGACGAGGGGTAACTACACGCTCTCGCTTAGCAAGTTTTTGTGAATATTACTCGCTTGTTTCTCCTTTGGAACCTCGTAGGGTGGAAGAGGCACTTGATGATCCGGATTGGATGATAGCTATGCAAGAGGAGTTGAATAACTTCACTCGGAATGAAGTCTGGTCCTTGGTGGAAAGGCCCAAGCAAAATGTGATTGGAACCAAGTGGGTCTTCCGCAACAAGCAAGATGAGCATGGCGTGGTAACAAGGAACAAGGCAAGGTTGGTGGCTCAAGGATTCACTCAAATTGAAGGCTTGGATTTTGGGGAGACCTATGCACCGGTGGCTAGGCTAGAATCAATTCGTATTCTACTTGCCTATGCCGCTCATCATGACTTCAAGCTATATCAAATGGACGTGAAGAGTGCATTTCTCAACGGCCCCTATCCCGAAGTTGGTGTATGTAGAGCAACCACCGGGCTTTGAAGACCCCAAGTATCCAAACCACGCTCACAAGCTCGACAAGGCACTCTATGGGCTCAAACAAGCCCCTAGAGCTTGGTATGATTGTTTAAAGGATTTCCTACTCAAACAAGGTTTTGAGATAGGAAAGGCCGATGCTACTTTATTTACTCGCAAAGTCAATAATGATATCTTTGTTTGCCAAATATATGTCGATGACATAATATTTGGTAGTACTAATGTGGCTTTTTGTGAGGAATTTAGTAGGATTATGACAAATAGGTTCGAGATGTCCATGATGGGAGAGTTGAAGTTCTTTCTTGGATTTCAAATCAAGCAACTCAAAGATGGCACGTTCATAAGTCAAACCAAGTACACAAATGACATGTTGAACAAGTTTAACTTGGACAAGGCCAAGCCCATCAAGACACCCATGCCAACCAATGGACATCTTGATCTTGATCAAGGAGGAAAGGACGTCGATCAAAAGGTATATCGCTCCATGATTGGATCACTCCTTTACCTTTGTGCATCTAGGCCCGATATTATGCTTAGCGTGTGCATGTGTGCAAGATTTCAAGCTAATCCGAAAGAATGTCATTTGATGGCCGTTAAGAGAATTTTTCGGTATTTAGTGCACACTCCTAATCTTGGCTTGTGGTATCCTAAGGGCTCCACTTTTGAGTTACTTGGCTATTCCGATTCGGATTATGCCGGTTGCAAAGTAACCCGAAAGAGTACTACCGGGACTTGCCAATTTATTGGTCGCTCCTTGGTATCATGGAGCTCTAAAAAGCAAAATTCCGTTGCTTTGTCCACCGCCGAAGCCGAGTATGTGGCGGCGGCCATTGTCGTGTCTAAACTACTTTGGATGAAGCAAACACTAAAGGACTTTGGATGTGAGTTAACCAAGATTCCACTTTTGTGTGACAATGAGAGTGCCATTAAGTTGGCAAACAACCCCAGAAACCACTCTCGAACAAAGCACATAGACATCCGTCATCATTTTTGAGAGACCACGAAGCCAAAGGAGATATCGTCATTCATCATGTGAGCACCAAAAAACAATTAGCCGATATCTTCACCAAGCCTCTAGATGAGTCAAGATTTTGTGCTTTGAGGAGTGAACTAAATATCATTGATTCTCGTAACGTGGCTTGATTCCTTGCACACACATTTTGTTTCATCTAGTTAGGCGAAAAGACTTAGAAAACATTGTGTGTCATTTTCAAAATCTAGTTTTGTAATTTTCATAAGTGACTATTGCTTTGTGATGGTTGAATGAAATCTAGTCCCTTATGAAAATGTGTGTGTCCATCGTTTTTTATTGCCCCACATAGCAGTGTGAGTGCAGGCTGAGGGTTTTTCTGTTTCTCCTGCGTCGGAAGTCCCGACATACGCCGGAAGTCCCGATCTCTGGAAGTCCCGACGTAAGCCGGGAGTTCCGACGCCGAGCAGATCTGCGTTTTTGACAACGCCTGTTGGTTGCCCGTTTCCTTTTTACCCGGCCCGGTCTCTTATCCTCTCATTCACCCCGTCGCCCTCTTTCACCGCCGCCATCACTCCTCGCACCGCCGCCATCGCACCATCGCCCTCGCTCCTCCTCGCTCTGCCCTGCCGGTCCTCCTGCCGGTAGTCCCGCCCCTACCCCTCTCCTCCGCCCTGTGCCCTTGTGTTTCCTCGGATCGGCTGTGGACTTGAAGTTGGTGTCGAGAAGATTCCCTTGGTGGAGGTGTTTGCGCTTGTGGATTGGTTCCTCGCCTGCGATTTCATTCTTTTGCGTCTCCTCCGTTCACGATCAAAGGTACTATCGTGGCGTCGAACCCTAACTCCAATGTACCTCTTGTTTTGCCTCTATTCTTTCTTCCTCTCTACTCCTCTATCTCCCTTGTTTGGATGTGTGTTGTGCTTTGAAGCCTCATGAATGGGATGGTCAATTTGGGCGTCGGAGGTCCCGGTGGCCGTCGGCGGTTCTGACCGTCGGTACTCCCGACGTCAGGCCGGGACTTCCGACTGTCGGAAGTCCTGACCTTAGCCGGAACTCCCGACCCTAGGATGACCTCTCCATTCATGTTTCTTCACTTATCAATGCTCGTTCGCGTCTCCGTGTATTGTTTCTTAGTTCCCTTCGTATTCTTCGCAGCCATGGAGGGTGGTGGCGCCCCTCGCGTCATCGGAAAAAGCGCCCAAGAAGAATCAAGATTGTGCTGCTGTTCCTAAGCCGCCCGGCCGCACCAAGGCGCATTTTAAGCTTGGTGGTGCTGGTGGTTCCCGCGCGGCCCGTGGCCGTGGCGTCCGGGGGTCCTCGGCTGCTGTCCCTCCTCCTGCGCCTCCTGCTTGTTGAAATGAGCCCGTGGTTGATGAAGAAGAGGAAGCGCTGGACCGTGCCGGACGCACCCTTGCTGTTCCACCGCATCGCACCCCGACTCGAGGTCCGCTAGGGACAATTCAGCTTGTTCCATTCACCGGTGTGTCGCCAATCATGAGGGAGCCCGCCATGGCTCCAAATCCGGCTGATGGATGGACTCCTCCCCTTCCTGTGGATTATCGTCACCGGGTCAAGGACATCCGGTACCACAGGGGAAGGAACTTGTATGCTGAGGATGAGAAGGATCTCCGCCTTGAGTATCGTTTCTGGCACCCCTTTCATTATGATTTCTATGATTCCATTCTGTATCGGAAGTTTTTGAAGAAAAAGGAGCCACCGGTCCTTCAGGTGAAATGCATTGATGCATATTCTCTTGGCAAGTACAAAGAACCCGAGCTGCAGCAGATGATTAGGGATATACAATCAATGGGGCTGTCCTACCTGCTAGAGTTTCGGAAGAATTGGAACAACGAGCTGATTTGTCGGGCTTTATGCTTCTTATCATCATGAGCGAGACCGCACCGGTCTTTGTGGACATTATTCATTGGACCACCGAAGGCAAGCACTATAAGGTAGACTTCGTCAATTTCTCTCGCCTTCTAGGTTTGGGTCACAGCGACCGGACTGCCACTGAGTTGACTGAGTATGAGGATCTTGCTTTAGAGGAATACCAACACATGTATCTTGAGGGCCACAGAGCTGATGGACAGACCACCTTTCTGAAGCCCTACTATTATGTTCTGAACAACATCTTGAGATGTATCTTATATCCCAAGGTCGGTGACTCCACCTTCCTTCGAGATGATTCACGTAAGGTGCTTCAAATGATTTGGAGATGAGTTCCAGAAATTTTCCATCAGCAGATACATTTGGAACAAGATTCATGATGCTACCGAGGATCCGGTAAAGCATCTTCCCTATGTCTGTACATCATGCATATCATTGAGCATGTATCGCATCCGGTTTCCCTCCGACTCGAGCATAAGCTACTCAAGATATCCAACAAGACCTCCATCGTTGTTGCTAGAGAACTAAAAGAAAAAAGCTGAGGCAACAAAGGTAAAGGGAAAGGTCCTTCGGGTTCTCGCTCTCTCGCCAGTGGAGCTGCCACCACCACTGCTGCTCGCTCATCTAGTGACGAGCCCCTCTCTTCGTCCTCCCTCCTAAAGAAGCCCAACAAGTTCAAGTTTCGATGACTTACATGTTTGGACAGTGTTGTGTTAGTGCTCGGTGTGAGAACGACATGCAAGAGAGGCTATATCGGTTGGAACAAAGCGCGTGCATTGTGTCTTCCCTCCGCCGCCATTTGTGCCTCCTCGTGATCCGTTGGCTTTATATGATGAGGCTTAAAGCGGCATACTGACGATGATGCTTCTTCTCGCCCGCATGGCAAGGGGAAAGCAACCCAAGAGGATGAGGAATATCAAGAGGAAGAAGATGATGAAGACGACGACGATGGTGAGGAAGGTGACCAAGGAGAAGATGATGACTCCGACGATGAGTAGTTGATTTCTCTTATGGCCTACCCTTTTTGGCACTTGTTGACAAAGGGGAGTGTTAGGCTTTGATTTATTGTAATAAGTTTGTTGGGCTTTATGTTTGGGAACTTTAAAACCTTTAGCGTGTATGAACTTTGTCGTGTGGTGGCAACCGTGTGATGGACAACTATCTATTTATATGTGTGTGATGGATGATTGTAGGATAAGTAATGTTTTAATCTGTCTTATTTGCTTGTGCTTATCTCTACTTGTCATGATGGATGTTTTTGTATGGCCATGTATTGCTTCAAGTTTCTACTTTGAAATCTTGGCCATCATATTTACTTGTTGTGTGAAATAACATGTCATATTGCATCTCTTTTCACCGATACTTATTTGTTCACACACACTTGTTGCAACCCACGGATTGCAAAATTTAGGGGGAGCTTTCGTCTCGGTGTATGCTAATCATGTATAGATGATTCTAATTGAAATTCAAATTCATGCATACATCAAGGGGGAGCTCTCCATAAATTTTGGGGTTCAAAAAGGCTTTAAATTCTTTCATTCCTATAAAAGCCTAAGTTGGTTGTCATCAATTACCAAAAAGGGGGAGATTGAAAGTGCATTTGCCCCCTATGTGGGTTTTGGTGTATTGATGACATTCAAATTAGGGACTAATGTGATCTTAATGAGATATGTTGCAGCTATTAGTCCCATGAAAGATTCAAAGAGTTGATAAAGATGAAATGGTATCCCTCAATTCTTGAAGTTGTAAAGGTGGACGAATTCAAAATGATCTCCAAAGGTTTTAAATTTTGTCTTTGAGTTTAGGATCCGCCGCACTATAAAGAGGGATGCAAGTTTAGTTGGTCTGAGGAAGATAGAGTGCTCAAGCATTTAAATAAAATCAATCGTGTGTCACTCTAGCACTTCACGAGCACATAGAATATTTTTTCTGTGACTTTCGGTGTCGGAAGTCCCGACGTAAGTCGGAACTCCCGACACCGGAAGTCCCGACCTTTGCCAGAGTCCCGCACTGTGTGCTTCGATCGCTCATTGTTCAGGCATCGTCGGAAGTCCCGACGTTCACGGGAGTTCCGCCCATCGGAAGTCCCGACGTTCACCGGGAGTTCCGACATCGACTGACCCGAGCCGGAGTCCCGCCTCGCAGATCTTGGCTGTTTGATTAATCGTGCTTTCGTCGGAAGTCCCGACGATCGTCGGAGTTCCGACCGTCCGGAAGTCCCGACGCTTGCCGGGAGTTCCGACAATCGACTTTCTCCGTGGACTTCGACTCGTTGTGAACAAAGTTTTTTCATTGTAGTCGGAACTTCCGGGATCTGCGTCGCTGACTTCCGACGAGATCCGAACGGTTGGATTTTCACTTAGAGTATAAATACTCCTCTCTTCACTTCTAACCGTTACGGACTCATTTTCACAGTTGACTCACTTCGTGCTGAACAGCTCCTTAGCAACCAAAGCACCCCTCTCCTTCCCCCTTTGCTCCAATCTTCAATTCCCTTAGGGTTTGATTGAAAGGAGAGTGGATTAAGTGAGAGCATCACTTGGGAAAGCTTGAGCACTTGATTTCTTCGTCAAGCCGGTTGATTTTGCGTCTATTACTCTTGGGGTTTTACCCCTAGCCGGCTAGGCGTCGCCCAAGAGCTTCCATCTTGTGGAAGATCCTCGGGAAGTTTGTATTACCCCTCGATTTCTTAGTGGAAAGCTCAAGTGACCTTTGTGGTCGCTTAGAGAGAGGCAAGGAGGTGGAAAAGACTCCGACCTTTGTGGTCACCTCAACAACGAGGACGTAGGAGCTCCTTAGTGGGGTTCCGAACCTCGGGATAAATCTTTGTGTCCCGTGTGCTTGTTGTTGTGATTGCTAGATATTACTTGTATGTGTTTGTCTCTCTCTCTCCCAAATTTCCATTTTAGGGTTTGGACTCGATCTACGGTTTGGAGGCATTACGGCGTCAAGAGAGTGACCCAACATCTTCACCAAACCACTAGGAAGAAAGGTTGTAAGTTCATTTATCCGCAAAGTTAAATTTGGCACTGCTTTTGTAGTTCTCATAGGCGTCGGAACTGCTGACGTTTGCGCCGGAACTTCTGACAACGTCGGGAGTTCCGACCCAAACGTCGGGACTTCCGACAGTGACTGACAGAATTGAACTTAGCCTTTGCAGTAAATTTTTAGATACACCTATTCACCCCCCCCTCTAGGCATTGTTAGATCCTTTCAGAGGTACTTGATGAATTGCTCCTTCCAATCAGCGGCCGACGAAGGTACTGTAAGTACCAGCTGCTCGACGGGGGGAACTTCCTGAACTTCTTTCTCTTCCTTGATAGATGGTGCCAGGAGATCTTGAACGAAGACCCCGGCGGGATCACGGCGTGAGAAGAGCCCAACTTGGATAAATGGTCGGTGAGCTAATTTTGGTCACGTACCACATGATGGTACTTGATACCATAGAACTTCCATTCAAGCTTCTTGATTTCGGCACAATATGCATCCATCTTTTCACTAGAGTAGGACCAGTCTTTGTTGAGCTGGTTGATGACTAGTGCGGAATCCCTGTACACCATGAGTCATTTGACGCTGAGCTCGATGGCTATACAGAGTCCATGGAGACATGCTTCATATTCGGCAACCATGGGGAGCGCGCTTTCCTATTTGGGGTCGAGGTGAGCCCCGATCTTCATGGTCTTGGAGGGGTCGTCGAGGCCGAGGCCGACCTCCTTTATTTCCTTGGACTTGGCTAAGGCACAGGGAGGCTCCAGCTCTGGGATCTCCATGTCGTCGGCGGGTAGCGCCTTGGCTTCGGTGACCACGCTGGCCATCTAGATGGAGAGGTCGGTGGCTTCGGCGAGAGCGAGACTCTCTGTCTCACAGGTGTAGGCGATGGAGAGGTTGGCCCACAGGGCTAGGATTCCTGCAGGCGAAGGCATCTTCAGCACTAGATACGCATAGTGCGGTACGACCATGAACTTGGCCAAAGCTGGCCGACCAAGTATGGCGTGGTAGGCAGTGTTGAAGTCGGCGACGTAGAAATTGATGTGTCCGACGCAGTAGGTGCTTGCCGTGCTGAACTATACTGGTAGGGTGATCTCTCCAAGTGGTTTGGAGGCCCTGCCAGGTACCACACCCCAAAAGGAGGAGTCAGAGGGTGTGAGATCTAATAACCCGAGGCCCAGCTCCTTTTGAGCTCCGGCGAAGAGGAGATTCAGAGCGCTCCCACCGTCGACGAGCACTTTTCTGAAAAGCACCTTCTGGACAGTTGCGTCGAGGACGAGGGGGAAACGCCATGTGTAGGGAATGTCCACCCACTAGTCGGCCCTGCTGAAGGTGATGGGGACCTCGGACCATGGGCGATAGCTAGGGTTGGCGGTGACATCTTCCGTAGTGATGGAGAGCACCAGCCGTGCGGCGAGCTTCCGTTCTCTTTTGCTCTCGGTAGAGGCGAGTCCCCCGAAGATGGTGGCGACCACCTTGTCATGGTCCTGGAAAGCATTATTGTTGCCCCCAGGTGGTTGGCGACCTCCGGCTCTGTCGTTGGCGTCGTCGTCTATCTTTTTGTCATGAAATTCCTTAGCTAAGCTGAGGCAGTTCTTCATCTTGTGTTTGGTGTTCTTGTGGAGAGGGCATGGGCCATTGAGGATCTTTTGGTACTGCTCGTCGTAGTTGCGCTTGGTGCGAGGTTGATCGACAGCGGCGATGATGTGGTCTGGCCGGCGGCGGTGATGTTGGCTAGACTTGGGTCCTTCTGTTCGATCATGGCCGCTATCACGATGGTAACTGCGGTTGTCGAAGCGGCAGTCGTTGTGGCGTCGGTCGTCGGGGCGGTCGTCGTTGCGGCAAGGTGGGCGATGAGTGCCTGCATCCTCGTTGAAGCGCGCCTCGGCTTCCTCGGCGTTGGCGTATTGATTGGCGGTCATGATCATATCGCCAATCCTTGTGGGCGGCTTGCGATTGAACTTGGAACGAAGCTCGCGGTGATGGAGTCCTCGGATAAAGGTGGTGATAACTTCAGCTTCTATAATGTTGGGAATAGAATTCCTCATCTCGGAAAAGCGTCGGATGCAACTGCGGAGGAGCTCGGATGGCTTCTGATTGATACGTTTGAGATCATGCTTGGTGCCCGACCGAGTACACGTAGCCATATAATTGTCGGTGAAGACTTTTTTTTAACTCTTCCCTGGATCCGATGGAGTCCGGGGCAAGGCTGGTAAACCAGCTCATGGCGGCTGGCGTGAGCATGATGGGGAGATAGTTCGCCATGACACTGGTGTCTCCTCCAGCGGTGTGGATGGCAGTGGCATAAGCCTATAGCCACTGTGTTGGATTCATCCTTCCCTCATAGGGCTCGACCCCAGTGATTTTGAAGCCACAGGGCCACCATAGTGTTCGGAGCGCCCTCGTAAACGCTAGGGACCCTTCGGGGCTATGGTCGGCGTTGGCTGCAGCGTTGCTGGCATCGATCGGCTCGAGAGCTGAGTCCGGGTTTCTGTACTCCTACTCATACTCCTGGCGGCGGCGTACTTTGTCTTCATGGTGACCAAAGCGATGTTGCTCGATATGCTGTCGTGCATCTCGGAGGTTGCTGAGGTGCTCTCGAGCGTCCTGTTCGACCTCCTAGTTGTGTTGGCGATGGTGTTCAGCGCGGTGGCCCTCGGCTCCCCCGTGGAGGGGTAGTGATTGGTCAGCGAAATGGCTTTGACTGGGGCGGCGATTGGATCTTGGCGCAGCTGATCGGCAAATCGTACTCGTAGAGCATGAAGGCCTCTGATCCTCACGGATCTCATTAACCTGACAGTGTGCCGCTTTTAGCATGGCGGTGACCTTGGTGAGCTCAGGCATCTGCGGGAGGCGGGTGAGCTCGTTGGCGGCCATTGCTAGATTAGCGCTTGGAGTCTTGATGACATCGTGGCTATCAACGCAGAAAAATTCTTTATCGAGGCCACGGTGGAGCAGGAGTAGCCTTCCCTGTGAGTCGAGCCAATTATTACGAGCAGCCTCGGCCCTCACAATGGCCGCCTCATTTTCTCGGCGCTGCGCGCGGTTGATGTTCCGGTTCTCATGAGCGACACGCTCCTCCTCGGTTTCGCCATTCTGAGGAGGGTTGTCGACGCTGACGTTGAAGATCGCGCCACCCCAGAAGGTTGGGAGAAGGAGTTGGTAGGTGAAGGTTTCAGCGAGGGTCTCCGTAGAGCCCTAAGACTCAGAGCCTGGACTTTCCTCTAGGATGGTCTGGAGGGACGCTCCGGGGCACCAGCCTATATGTAGCATGTTGATGGCTGGCGAAGGCTGGACGGCGAGCTGGTCGGTGAGTGGATGGGCGTCTCCTACTTGGTTGGTGAATTTTCCCCTCAGGGCATCTTGGTAAGTAGCGGCGACGTTGGTGAGCCTGAAGGGCAGAGCCGCAACTCCTGGAGTTTTCCACGCAGCCTCCGATAGATCTGGATCGGAGGGTGGTCGGCGCTGAACCAAGGTGTCTAGAGCCGATTCGGCGTTGGAGAGGCAATCGGCGAGCTTCAGACCGACCCAATCGATGGATTCGATCAGATCATCATTGTTGATCTGCCTCCTCTGGTAGCGAGGAAGCGGGCGACGAGTTGTTGATGAAGGAGACCTCAGAAGTGGTTCCGAGATTAGATCTGCAATCGCAGGTGTGGGGATGATCGGCACAGAATCGATCTGCACCGGCTCAAGGAGCTCTCTGACTCCGTTAGCGTTGATGATCCATGAGATCGATCCGACCTTGAAGATCTGGCTGGGCTGCAGGAGGGATGAAGAGCCTACGGAAAAAGCCATCTTGTTCGACAAGGAAACAGCACGCAATCCCCTACTTGGCGATAGAATATCATCGATAGTCCTCCGAGGGGTATCCCACAAAGGTAGATTGATCGATAGAGGAGCGTGAGATCAAAAACAAGGAGGCAACAGAGACACACAAGTTAGACAGGTTTAGGCCATCAGTATGATGTAATACCCTACTCCTGTGGTCTGTTGGTTTGTATTAGCTATCGTATGATATTACGTGTGTTTGAAGGGGGTCCCTGCCCGCCTTATATAGTCCGGGGAGCAGGGTTACAAGTCGGTTAGATCTGAGAGATAACCGGAAAGTAATAACTGATTATAGGAATCTTGGGATCATACATATCCTAACAGATCTCGTAGTATCTTCAGGATATCCTCCAGATGTCTTGCGGAGGGCGCCGACCAGAGTCGTGCCCCGCAAGGCTTCGTCTTGTGGGCTGGGCCGCCCCTGAGGGCGTAGCCCATGTGGTGTGCCGTGGGTATCCGGGGTCATACCCCCCACAATAGGAGTAGAACATTTTTGGGTGGATCTAGGTGGAAGGCATATTTTTGCGCCTACCCCCAGTGTAGGAGTAGTGCATATGTGGGTGGTGTGTATGTGATCTTGGTTTTAAGAGCATGCGAAACCTCTCATAAGGGTCAACAAAGCTTAACAAAACTCAATGCAAAAGCAAGCAACATATATGTGGAAGTTTCCTAGCCTAAATAACATGTATGGCTCTAGTGGGAATTCAAGCTTTGTCATACAGGAACTCATCATGTAGCATTTTTGTGTTTTTCAAAAGATAAATCTCTATAACTTTAGTGTCACTTACAACAAGATAAACAGCAGCTCAGACCTTCTTATATCATATCTGTCAATTACCTAGACTTAGATCAAGCATATGCTACCCATGAGTTTCAAGTTCAGAGCAAATCCTTATATCAAAACAATCTTATCCAAAACTCAGGAGAATTCAAGGCTGAAAACTAGGTACTTGAAAGGAATTACAATAGAGCAACTATTCATCATTTCCATTCAAGAGATTATTCTGAGTCCTCTTTATTTATTCAACTCTTAAAAATAAATTAAAGCAAACTAGACGCACCTTTTATTTTGTTTTTAATTTTACTAGATCACACATTATTACTATAGCTATATATATTTATTATAAAGATAACTTTTTATTTTGTTTTATTCATCATTTTCTTAACTACTAAAAAGAAACTAAAATCAAAAACAAAAGGAGAAAGAATACTTACCTGGATACACGGGAGTGCTTCTCCCCAAGCTAGCTCTTTCGGTGAGGGTTCGGTATTGTAAGTCGTTCGAACTAGACTTCTTCTTGTGAAGTGAAGTTCATTGATACCTCGGTTTGTTCTGAATACCAAGATTCTTATGATTATGCCTCTAATGGTGATGTCACCTTCTTCCGCCAAACCTGTCTTGGTTTTGAGTTTTTGATTTTGGTTTGACAGGTTTAGGACCTTCACTTATAGAAATTGGGGAATTGACTAACTCCTGCACATTTTGCTTGAAGTATGTCCTGCTATAAAACAAGGTAGAGATCAAGTACATTGGCTCTGTTGGTGGAAAAACACCAATAGAACCAAAACTTTATTTATTCTTCTCTAACCTTAGGCACATTGAATAAGATGAAGTTGATGTTAAGTGCTGTATTCAATTATAACATAGGTGGTAAGATCAGAAAATTTAGCGTGAATGTAGCATTTCAGTTAATTTGGTAGAAAAGATTGAGTTGCTTAACCCATGGAAGGATTGTCTATCTGTGCATAATGCATCAATCTTTACATGATTATGACTATCAGCTTCCAGAGATAAGATGTGCATTTTTTTAGTTTATTTGGTTAAGACTATGGTCACAAGAGAGTGGTGCTAGGAACAAGCTTGAAGAACTAAACATGTTGAGTTCATCAGGTTGGATCAAGTAGAACTGTAACTCAAACATGTTTCTTTCTTATTTGTGTGCCTACTAGAATCAAGGAAAAACTTCTTAAATGATGACCATTTACCTTAGGAGATTACCTTTGTCATTGAAGTGTGATGTCACCATATGACAAAGGGTAGATGACTCATGATAGTCCTTCCCTTTTGCTTGAAGTTTTCTTTTTTTCAGCTAGCCTCGCATCTTGAGATGTTCATGAGCTTCTTGTCTCCTAGATTGCACCCTTTCTTTCTCATTTTTTTGTCATGTCATCTTTTTGCTCTTTGGTTTTTTAACACCTTGTTAGACCTTTTTCCTCACTAATTGTTTTATGTCTGCAAAGGATTAGTGGATGACACATACCCGAAGGAATATACAATTTTGAAACACGGATTCTTTGTCCAGAATTTTGTAATTTCCCTCTATGCTAATGAAAAGATGGTTTTGGGATTACTTTAGTATATGGATCATATTTTATACAAGCATGGCTCAAGGCAAAGGTAACTTGCAACAAAAGACAAAGTGAATGAACTTTGGTACTTACAGTTCTTTTATCCATGTTGAATGAGGTATGTAGTTCTTACATCTATAATGAATGAGTTGTGTCTTGCTTCATCTGCGATTTGAATTCATCTCATGACTTACCGATATTGAATTAAAAGTTTCCTACATTGGGTTAGTCCAACAAAATGACACTACAAGGTTCTATCTCTAATGCCACGCCACATGATTGCAACACCACTAATTTGGTTGCCATAGGTGGGTCGTATTGCAACATTTCCATAAAATGGTTGCAATATGTGTCTATAATGCAACGGACTAAATTTGTTGTAATATGTGTGGTTTGTCGCTGCAACAGGCTTGTGCTACTGCAACCATTTAAGAATTGTGTTGCAATTAGTTGGCATTATTGCAATGGCACTTTTGAGTTGCAATAGTATTGGTTTTTGTTGCAATTATATTGGATTTGGTTGCTTTTGCTTGTAACTATTGCCATGGTTATTATGGGTTGCAATAATGTTCTATGGTGTTGCAATTGCTAGGGTGGTTATTGCAACAAGATTTTCAAATGGATGCAATAGCATGTTCCTATTGCCACGGTTTTCTGGGGTTGTAATAATCTTTTGTGGCGTTACAATTGTTAAGTACTTATTGCAACTACAATCCTAAATGGTCGTAATATCATGTTAATATTGCCATGGTTTTTTTGTGTTGCTATAGGCTACCGCCGATGCAACGACGTAAAAGTGTTGCAATATACAAAATTAGTTGCAATATACAAAATGCTCCACGCATTAGACTACCCCTGATGCAATGGCCTAAGAATGTTGCAATATACCAAAAATGGTTGCAATAGATAAAATGCTCCACACATGTCTGAATAATGTATTCTATTAACAAAAAAAATGTTCCACGGAGGATTTGATCCTAGGAACTAAAGTACAAGCAAACACTCATCTACCACTAGGCTACTGAGATGTGTTCGACATTAATCAGCCTTTATATTACTTGTTTACATGTCGAAGATGGCTAATTCACTTCATATGTCAACACAGACGATCACCGCGAGGCGTCGCAAACCGCGAGGTGCCATGGTGCACAACCACAAAGTCATGTCCTGACCAACGGTAGGCCGCGCGAATCGCGCAGATGGAGCAGTCAGTCCTCGCCGAAGGTCCAGGAATCCATCTAATCTAAACGTATTGGCATACTGCTATGAGCAGCAGATCTTTGGAGTCACCAAGAAGCAAGACCTAGAGATCAACGCGTCCACACGCATGTATGTGAATCAAGCAACAAACCATGTGTGTGCACATGCATCTAAAAGCAAAAGCTAGCAGTTGGGATATTTCCTACTGCCGATCTACATGGCGATGACTTACGCATCGGCCCTGTACCTACAGTCGAGTGTCATCCGGCGTCATCATGCGCCGTCACGCATGCCCCTCGCGGAGACACGACTGTCGCAGCCGTCGTCGACACGTTCGCTATACCCGAGCTGTATTCACGTCCGCCTAGGATTTCCTCTAAACCGGCTTGGTGAGAGCTCGAAGGACGCGGCTGGCAGATTCCTACATCCCTGCATGCCTACATGGGAGCATACGTGAACAGGGAATATTCTTTCTTTTATTTTTCCTTTCATAAGCAGCAGCTCTATAGTTTGTCCAAGGATTATTCTAATGAACCTTTTTTGTGTAACCATGATGCATGCATCCTCGCCCCCCTGCCGGCCTGCACCGCGGTCACGTGCACGACGCTCGCGAAGCACCACGGCGGCCTGATCCGCGGCCCGGAGTTCAGGAGCCTCCACCACCACCGGTGCCGGGCGGCTCAGCTGTGACGGCCCAATGTGCACTCTCGCGGGTTGGAGGTGCACACTCTGGGTTTTACCCCTGATGCAACGGCTTAAAAGTGTTGCAATATACCAAAAATGGTTGCAATAGATAAAATTGCAACACAAAAATTTCATTGGTAGGCGTTGCCACAGTAACCGTGGTTTAAAGTTTGCACCATGACTCATTAAAGAATTAAAGAATGTCATGATATTATCACTAAGCGTGTGTCATGATATTATCACTCCTTTCTTATTAAGGTATTGCTTTACATACATTGTTCAATGTACATTTTACAATGCAATATTTAATTAAATACATAAATGAAACTTTAATTAAATATTATCAAGTGTGTGTCTTGATATTACTATGACCTCACTAACATTTAGCAACTACGTATGTGCTGCACTTAGTCGGCCCGCAAGCTACCTGAGCTAGCAACAGCAGGCCGGGCTAGCTCATCTCACGGCGCAATTAGCTGGCTGACTCTGCTACAAGGTCTCTAATTGCAAAGGCCCAGATTTGCACGTCCCGCTCTCGCATGTCAGATGTGCAGTCATAGGCGGCAAAGCGCGTGGCCTTGCTAACAAGTAATACTAAAATAAAATATAATGTTCACCACCTGCGAGAATTACATAATAGCTTAATGGTTTGCCTAGTGCTTTGGAACTCGTAGTACACGGTTCAAAGTGGTTGGGCAGCAAAATATTAGAGTTTTTTTCAAACTTTTTTCAAGTTTTTTTTATTTTCCATATTTTTTCTAAGCGTGCAAAATACAATTAGTATATATTTTCTTAAGTGCTAACACAATGTACAAAGTGAATGCTATAGGTTTTAGTGGTGAAAGATATTTTTGTAGAAGATATTCTTTATTGTAAGTTTATGGGACAAAAATATGTTGCCACGTTAATTTGTAGATTTTTTTGATCAAAATTAGATATTATTCTAATTATTATTGTTATATGCTGAAAAACATATACGTTCTCATCTAAAAGAACGAAGTGTACATAACTTGCATTGTGGTCTTCCGGATGGACAAATCCATATTACTTTCATTTGTGATACTTGCATCGTAGTTTTCCGGATGAGCATCTGAAGTTGAGTGTCATCGCCGCTTATCACCGGTGAATGCCCGAGCGAACACACGGCTCAACACCGACTGTGGTCATTCGGTGCTCAAGATGTGCTCGATAAAATGCTTGAGACGGACAGAGGAAGAAGGACTTCTTGTCGGTGCAGAATGTGACCAACTTAGTAAATATTTGTAGTTTTGCCGTACGTTGTGATCGGAGGTGGCCTAACACTCAATGACACAGGGTTTATACTGGTTCAGGCAACGTGCCCTACGTCCAGTTTGGGTCGCTCAGTGACTTTATTCCTAAGTCCAGGTGCTCGAAGTCTGTAGTGGGGTTACAAACGAGAGGGAGAAAGATGGGGTGTGCAAGAGGCCCGGTCGTCTCCGGTCGGAAGGGCCGAGAGCGACGGGAACTACGCTATGAGCTAAGTGTTCAAGCATAAGCTTGGGGAGCCTAGAACGCTGAATCGGCTTGGAGAGAACTTGTGTGGAACTGAACTTACGTTGGAGGGTGCATCTCCCCTTTTATAGATGAAGCGGATAGCTTTACAAGTGATAGGGAGAGAGTACGTTTGCTCCTGCGCCTTGTCGTCCACGCCGGCGGATACAAGATGTTTGTAGGCGGCCGCAACACTGTTCATGGTACTATAGTGTTAGATGCATGTGGGAGGTTGTGTTATCTCCTTCGAGTATGGCAGATGCCGGCACCTGCAAATACTGTTGATGTCTAGAGGCATGTGAGGAGCTTCACCATGTTCTCTTGGTACGGTAAATCCCGGTGCCCACAACACTGGTGATGCCAAGAGGCATGTGGGGGGGGGCTTACCGTAAGGCCCGGCGCCCACAACACTAGTGATGCCCAGAGGAACGTGGAGGGGGGGCTTTACCGTATGGGAGATCGACAGTGCCCACAATACTGTAGAGGGAAATATCGGCGCCTACAACACTGTTTGTGTCAGGGCAGTTGCAGAGTACTGTTCCCACAGGTGTGCAGGGTGTGGTCCCTGGTATCGTGGTTTGACTTGTGTGCCCCGGCTTGCTTTCTCCGTTCGTCCCCTGGATCCCTCTGAGCGGGCGTCCCCGGTCAGATGGCTCTAGTCGGCTTTGGTCGTGCTAGTCAGAGAAGAGCGATGAGCAGGGCTCCTGCGATCCCTAGAAGGAGACACGGGGTCGGAGTCGGAAGCAGCGCCTGGCCCGGCCTCTCGATCGGAGAGGCTGTTCGGAGGCAGCTGGAGTCCGAAGCAAGTGCTCTGGTTGGAGAGGTGGGCCAAAGCAGTCGACGAGCGGGTGCTGTTCTCCTTCGGCTAGCCCTTCCGGTCGGTAACTGGGCCGCCCTTTCGGCCTGTTGTTTTAGATCTTTGTGCCGGCCCATGGGCTGCGTGCCACCTATTTGGGCTGAGACTTGGCGTGGAAGCCGGTCCCTGAGGGACCCCGGGTTTATAAACCCGACAGGAGCCCCCGAGCCCCCGGACGATTCAGGCAGAATCATCCGGGGGATTTTTATCTTTGACGGCGGGTGCGCGCGAGCGCACCCATGGGTGTAGCCCCCGGGCAGTTCGGGTAGAACCATCTGGGGGGTGTTTGTTTTGGTGGGCGTGTGTGCGTGTCTTTTAGCTTTTGAGACGGTGTTTGTTTTAACCAAGGCGTCGTTGTGCAGCCGAGGTGTTTTTAGTCACTGTTGGGAGATCGGGTAAAAAACTCACTGATCCTGGCGTCGGTGCGTGCCGTGGATCGAGCGAGGAAGTTGGTTTTTGGATTTGGACAGAGGTCACTGATCCTGGCATCGATGCACGCCGTGGGATCGGGTGAGGTAGTTAGTTTGGGTGAGACAGAGCTCACTGATCCTGGCATCGATGCGCGCCGCGGGATCAGGCGAGTCAGAGTCGTGGATGGGGCGAGATCGGGGTCGTAGACCCAGGCATTTTTTGGAGCGTAGTCGGAAGCGTAGCCAGATGGGGCGAGATCGGGGTCGTAGACCCAGGCGTTTTTCAGAGCGCAGTTGGAAGCGTAGCCGGATGGGGCGAGATCGGTGTCGCAGACCCAGGCATTTTTCGGAGCGCAGTCGGAAGCGTAGCCAGATGGGGCGAGATCGGGGTCGCAGACCCAGGCGTTTATCTTTGAGCCCCTGAGCCCTGTCGGGCCTTCGTAGGGGTCGGTGTGAGTTTGCGTGCGTTACCCCATCCTCGGTTCCTCACAACCGGAGGGGCTGAGTTTCGTCGCCTGTCCCGATCGCTCGGGCTCGAGTGACTCACTCGGTGAGTTCATTAACGGGTGTGATCGAGTGGAATCCGGGTCCATCGTTCATGATGGGGTCGACATAGCCCTCTTGTGACATTCCACTACTCCTTTACCTACAACCCGATAGATGCCTAGGTCATTCCGAAGACCGATCCGGGTGGCCTGACGGCCTCCCCTCGATGGAGATTCTGTGGGCTTGGCAGAGGTTTAGGATTGAACAAGAAGGTTGAGATGACCCAGTCTGCTTTGGGGTAGACCGGGCAAGGACCGCACGGGGCTCATCTACGGTTTTCTACCCTGGCTCTGTTGGTTGCTCATGTCGAATGAGGCAACCGCCGCTTCGTGACGTAGCACAGAGCATTGTGATGCATTTCGCTGCACGTGCGATGCTTAGTTCCCAAGCCCCCGGGCGGTTCATGCCCTAACCATCCGGGGGGTATAGGCGTATGAGATGAATGCGCGTATGGATGTATGAAATCCTTATAGGGAAATAGAGAAATAGCTGGGGTTGGTAGCGTTACCTTGATGACCTATGGGACGGGGTTCGGAGAGCTCTAGTCGGAAAGTCTGACCGGGACCCATGCTCATCATTCGAGACGGAGTCGGCATGGCCTATATGGGGCATCCCTTTGCTCCTTACCTGTCGCTTGGTGTCTATCCTGGGCGATTCGATCGACTCAGGGAGCCTGGTGGCCTCTCCCAGTGGAGATTTTGCTTTGGTCTTTCCTAGGCCTGGCCTGGGGAAGCGGGGAGCCACCCGCGTGATGTGGCGCTTTGGTTCTTGTGCCCAGCGTGTGGTGGTGGTTGGTCGTGCGGTAGTGGTGGGCCATGCCTAGGCCACGTCCCGTCTGATCAGGAGCCATTCTGTTGGACAGGGCACGTCTCATCGGTCAGGGGGCGTCTCATCTGCATTAAATGGGAAAGAGAGAGATTTTCTCGCTCCGCCGTTTTGCCTTCTCTAATCGGTGCACCCTTCCCAACTGCTGTTCTCTTTTCCTTAAGTAGGAGAAGGGAAAGGGTTTTTTGCTCCGTTCCTTTGCCTGTTCCACATCCGCCGCCGCCTTTCTTCTCTTTTCTTGCCGTGAGCATTCCTGAGAGCCGCAGCGGTTTCTAGGAAAGAAAGGGGAGAGAGTGAGGGATAAGAGAAGAACTCACTAGTCCTTTCGCGATCCCAGAGCGCAATGTCAGAGTGGAGGTCATCCAACGTGAGGGAGTCGGTGTTGAGGTCCTTCGTCGAGAAGGGATTTCTACCACCGAAGGAGGTGGCGCACTAGAGGGTTCCTGGGCGGGAGGAGTCCCCACAACCTCGGCCCGATGAGGTGGTCACCTTCCTCACCTTCCACGAGCGCGGGCTGTGATACCCCACGCACTGGTTTCTGCACGGGCTCCACAACGTGTGGGGTCTGGAGCTACAACACCTTAATCCGATGGGGGTGCTACACATCGCTGGTTTGTCACTGTCTACGAGGCTTTCCTTGGGATGGAGCTGCACATGGATTTCTTCCGGCGGCTCTTTTCCTCGAGAGCCTTGACGGTGGGGGATTCGGCTGAGATCACACCGATGGGGGGATTCGCCCTACAGAGGAAAGCGAGCGTGGGAGGCTCGCATCCCGCGTACCTCCCCTATGACTCCAACCGGGGGTGACATGGGGAGTGGTTCTACATCAGGAATCCGACGGCGGCGCCATTCCCGGTGTTCACCGGTAGGAGGTCGGAAAAACAGGACAATTGGTCGTGGGCTGTCCCAAGAAGGAGAAGCATAAGGTGGGAGTCATCGAGGAGGAGCTTCGGAAGCTCGTGAAGAGCGGTCTTAATGGGGTGCGGCTATTCCACACCCTATACTGACGCCGGGGGGTGCCATTGGTAGAGAGGACGCGACTGATGTGGATGTACGACAGCCCGTTGGACGAGGACCGTACGTCGCCGGAGGATCTGTCGGACGACGAGGTCTGGAGTCGCATCGACCGGGTGTTGCAGCTGAAGCCTAAAGAGAGGGTCGAAGGGAGGCCCATGCCTTTCAACTCCTTGATCGTGTCTCCCTTCTCTCTAGTCCGCAGTTCTTCCTCTGCTTTTCCTATTTTCTGATTAGGAGCCATACGTTCCGTAGGGGCGTGGAAATTATAAGTCCTGGCCGCACCTTTCTAAGGGCCCAGAGGGTGTGGCCAAGCTAGCCGCTCAGAAGGAGGCGGCAGACGCCAGGAGGAAGAAGAAGGCCAAGGTGGCCCGCCGGAAGTGTGCGAAGGAGGAGGTTGCCCGGCGCATCAAGGTCAGGGAAGACAGAGCCGACGTTGAGTTGGAGCTCTAGTCGAAGGATTCCACAGAGGCAGATGACGCATCCACGTCCGAGGGGGAGGAGAGTCGGGAGGTCGTTGTGACCTCGGCGAAGCGTTGCGGCCCTGCGGCAAAGTCCGCTGGTGGTCAGCAAGAGGCCGCACGGCGTGTGGTGGCTTCTGCGCTGAAGAAGCGTGCGGCGAGCGCGGACATCATCGGCTAACGGGCAGCAAAGTGGAAGCGGTCACCACGTCCTTTGGCGGTGGCGTCGGTCCCGTCGCCGCCTGTGGGGGACGCGGCCGAGCAAGTTGGGCGGTCTGAGGAGCGGACTGGCACTTGCACGTCGCCGAGACTAGTGCCAACGCACGGCTCACAGCCGGGGGAGGCCCCGGTTGCCACGGATGCAGTCGAGCAAGCCGGGTGGTCTGAGGAGCAGATTGGCGCCCGCGCGTCGTGTGACTTGCAGCCGGAGGAGGCCCCGCCCGTTGCTCCGATCGGGGAGTTCTGAACCGTCGGTCGCGGCGACCCACCGGTCGGGCGGGAGCCGGTCGGGTCGACTCCGTCCCCAACCGAAGTGAGGGGGCGTGTGTCACAGTCTGGGAGTGTTCCTCGCCCAGCGGACCCATCGACGTCGGGTTATGCCTTCAGAGTCGTGCCCCTGTCCCGGTATGTTTTTCTTTGTTTCTTTTTGATCTTTTGTTGTTGAGTCCTTTCGGAGTGCGGCTTACCTACGCCCTTTGCCGGTGACTGGGTGATGACGGGGTTGAGCATCGCCCCAACTCCCATGCGGGAGACTTGGAGGCCCACTCTGCAGCGTACCATGTCAAGCTACGGGGTGGTGGTGGCGAAGCCTTCCCATTTGGGGGTGGTGCCCCCCGGGTCGGTTGTCGATACGGCGGTAGTGGCAGCGTCAATTTTGGCGGTGATCCCGGTGCTGGCGGCGGAGGTTGCGTCGGAGGTGACCCTCGTAGCCCCTCCTCCACCGGCCGTGGCAGAAGAGGAGAGGGAGACTGAGCTCCCTGCCTCGCCGGGTGGAGGGCTGCATGGTTCACCCTCACGATCGGAGCCGAAGGCGCTGGGGGAAAACATGGCCGAGATGGAGTTGGAACATCTGGCGATGGTCCATGTAAATGAGGTGGTGGATATCCCGTCTGACGACGAGGCGGACGAGATGGCGGGACCGCCGGCGTCGTCGCGGGAGCGGGCGGTGGTCCAGTCGGAGGCTGGGCCCTCCGGTGGGCTGCCGGAGGGTGACCTGGAGTGGCCCTGCCCTGACGACCCAGCGAATGTGTGGTTCATCCTCTGGGATTCCCAGGAGTGTCAGCTCTGGGACATCCTTGGGGAGCAAGGGCACGTCATGGTGTCCGAACTCGCCACCCTGTCGGCGAAGATCGAAGACGTGCAGGAGTGGGTTAAGTCCACTCAGCAGTTGGTCGAGGTCGATCTGCAGCTTGCCGCGAAGGTGAGTTTCCCATACTTGTCCTTGACCTCTGAACCTTTTGTTGGTTGCCTTAGCGTGCTTGTTTCTCATAGAGGCTGAAGGGGACGTCGTACCGCAAGTCCTGCTTTCTCTGAACAGAGCACGCCTGAATGGCCGAGCTCGAGCATCAGCTAGTGTCCGCCCGCCGTGAGTCCCAGGACCGAGCGGCCGAGGCGACCACGGCGCGGGCGGAGGGGCAGCGTGCAGCCGAGCGGGCAACTGCCGCCGAGCAAGGGCTCAAGGCGGCGAAGGCCCGTTAGGCGGAGACCGAGGCGGGGTTGCGGGCATCCCTGGCGAACACCGAGGTGGCACTTCGAGAGGCTTTAGCGGCCCTTGAGCCAAAGCGGAGCGCCCTGGAGTCGGCGTAGAAGGCCCTAGAGGAGGAGCGGAAGGCCTTGGAGGTGGAGCGAAAGGCCCGGTCGGAGGCGGACCAGGAGGTGCTTGTGCTTTGGGGGCGGGTGATGGGGATGGAGGACGCGAGTGCCCGGCTATGCGAGTAGGTTGCCCAGTAGGTAGAAGATCTCTCCACCCTTGAGAACTTTCGTGTTGGTACGTACCTTTTCTATTTCTCGTTGTGTTGGTTTTTCTTTTAGCCTGTTTCTGAGCTTGTCACTCTTCTTGCAGAGCTGGGTGGAAAGGTGAAGACGCTAGAGCAGGACCTAGAGACGATCAAGGCGACCCACAACCAGGATGCGGAGGAACTGGCCAAGTCCCGTGAAGAGCGACGTGCTCTTGAGAGTGATCTCGACCAGATCCACGATGTTGCTTAGCGGGTCATCTCAGAAGTCCTCGGGTCGGCACCAGGCACTAGCGCGCCCGCCGTTCAGCTGGCGGAGATCCCGGATGCGGTTCGGGACCTAATCAGCACCGGGCTGTTCTACGGAGCACCGGGGGTGCTGACTTCGGTGGCAATTCACCACCCGAACTTGGATTTCACCGCTATTTGCGATGGTTATGCCGAAGGCCTGAGCATGGAGGACATCCAATCGATCGGGGAGGGCTTGCTGCCGCACGCAACGTTGGTGGCAGAACGAGTCTCTGCCCAATGGGTAATGGACGTCCGTCATGAAGACATGGCCCGAAGCATGCGTGGAGAGGATGCAGCCTAGCCTATGGCTGGCGCGGAACCTGGGTCGGAGGTGAACATCGCCCCGGTTTCATTTGAGCCGAATGTCGTGCCGCCGGGGATTGAGCAGCCTGCGCCTGCATCGATCGCGCCGTCAGCGGATGCCGCCGGGCTAGCCCAATAGCTTGTAAAATATAAGTAGTTTAGTGAGCGTAAAAGTTTAAATTCATGGGGGAGCCCCCGTGTGAACGTTTTTGTGTACTTGATGACTGCCATCGGTTTCGTTCTTTGTGATGGAGTTACTCCGTTCGGGGAAACTTGCCCCTTTCATTCCCTCGTTTTGCCTTAGCGTAATCCTATTTTATATTCTTTCTTTTTTGTACCTGCCCGTTTGTCCCATAGGCTGCAACCTTGGGAGCCCGGGGCGTGGCCTGCCTATAACCGTAGGTAGAGGTGGGGTGCGATCGGTCGGAATATTTTAAAGCAAAGTTTACGTAAGGCAATTCAAAGGAACGAACTATCCTTTTGCTTGAGTAGGAAATGAGTTTTACCATACAACATTTGAATGAAAAAGAGAGGTAGTAGTGCATCCTCGTGGAGCCCCCGAGCACCCCGAGCCGAAGGTACTTTGGGTTGGGGTGCTCTTATAGGAGCAAACGCTAAGTAGAAAAACAATAAGACTGAATTCTAGGGGAGGAAAACGACATAGCTGTTCCAGGCGCTGGTGAGAATGTTGTCGTTGTCGTCCTTCAGTCGTCCGGACCCTTGCTCGGCGCGCTCCCTTCACCTTTTTCTTCCTTCGGACTGCCCGCCTATCGCAGAAGGCGCTTGAGGAGCTCGCAGTTCTTGTAGAGATGGTTGACGGGGTAGGCGTGGTTGGTGCATGGGCTCTCCATGAGCTCATTGAAGTGGCCTAGGAGGCCCTGCTGGGACCGCTCGCCCGTGCTATCTGCTGTGGCGACCAACGCGGAGTTGGCCGGTCGGCGGCGATCTTTTCTGTTCTTTTTCTCCCTCTGAGTGGAGGGGCCTTTGTTCTGATCTTGGCGCTTGGCCTTGCCTTTGCCTCAGCCTCCATTGGAGCGCTGGGGGAGCGGTGCTCTCGGGATGCTTTGGACAAAGGCCCGTGATCCCGGACTATCTAGGCTGGGACTCCGGGCGCTGGTGCGAGTGTCTCGGTTCGGCCCGAGCCGCCCGTGAACCGATGGTCGGTGCGTGGCGGTCGCCAAGTTAAGACGAGGTGCAGATGCGGCCTCCTGTGCCCCGCTCGGCAGCTGTAGTTGCGATCGGGTGGGGTGATCCGTTCGATGCGTCCCCACTCCCCTAGTGGGGAGAGAGGCCACGGGTCGGTGTTGCGATGAGGAGCTCTCCGCTAGTTGAATAGCGGCGGTTTCAACCAGTGCCCGGAGGTTCCGATGGATTGCCTATTCCTGGGGGTCGTTCACCTCAGGAAGGCCACGCAGAAGCATCGCCGCAGCGGTGATGTTCTGATTGGCCCGAGCGAACTGTGGGGGGTCATTCCCCCTATCCACATCGTTGCGCTAGTTCCGACGGGCGTGACCTTGGGCGCTGTTTGCTGGAATATGCACACAGGGTGCATCGTGGTGCGTCAAGCGCGCAGGTGCAGTTGGTGACTGGCTCAGCCGCTATTGTTGTGGCCCCCCGCAGTGCTCTTGCATGGGCATGAGGGTTTGGAGGGGCGTGCGTTCGTAAGGGCTCTGTTGCCACTGGTGGCTGTCCCGGGGCGTCCGCCATAGCGCACTCCCGGGACGGACGGTGGCTAGGTACCACATCCCTGATGCTGGAGCCGCCACTCTCAACATCCTCATCCATGAGGTCGTAGAAGCAGGTCAAAGCATAGCTCGCCATCCCCACGAATTCGGATGTAAAAGGAGGTGGCGTCAGCATTTTTCGGACCCCCGGGCATACACGTCCGCAGAAGACATGAGGCCGTAGGGGAATAGGAGGTGCGGTGGTCGCGGCATGGACAACACGGTTCCGCCGGATGATTGATGGAGAACGGTAAACAGTGAGTAAATAACAGAACGTGCGATACTCACAGTGGGGTTTGAGCAGAGAGTTTGCTCGGAAAGAAGCGCAGATGCTGCACCGTTGAAGTCGTGGTTCGTCCCGGAGCCGATGGAGGGCGCCCCTCCGACGAGTGCCGGGATGATTGCCTCCTTGTGGAGTCATAGTACGCCGAGCCGATCGGCAATGAAGTCCAGGCTTCCGAAGAGGAAGGCCTGGGATGGCTCGAGGACGGGCGGAACCCACTTCCCAACAGGTGGGAGTGCGGGAAACTCCAGTGAGCCAAAGCGAATCGTATCGCCCGAGCCCGCCACGGCGAGGGTGGCGGAAAAGTGGTCCATCCGATGACCAAAAAAGTGTTGAATGTACGTCTTCCCCACGAACGTCGCCAACTGTCGGTGCAGAATGTGACCAACTTAGTAAATATTTGTAGTTTTGCCGTACGTTGTGATCGGAGGTGGCCTAACACTCAATGACACAGGGTTTATACTGGTTCAGGCAACGTGCCCTACGTCCAATTTGGGTCGGTCAGTGACTTTATTCCTGAGTCCAGGTGCTCGAAGTCTGTAGTGGGGTTACAAACGAGAGGGAGAAAGATGGGGTGTGCGAGAGGCCCGGTCGGCTCCGGTCGGAAGGGCCGAGAGCGACAGGAACTACGCTATGAGCTAAGTGTTCAAGCGTAAGCTTAGGGAGCCTAGAACGCTGAATCGGCTTGGAGAGAACTTGTGTGGAACTGAACTTACGTTGGAGGGAGCATCTCCCCTTTTATAGATGAAGATGATAGCTTTATAGGTGAGAGGGAGAGAGTACGTTTGCTCCTGCGCCTTGTCATCCACGCCGACGGATACAAGATGTTTGTAGGTGCCCGCAACACTGTTCATGGTACTGTAGTGTCAGATGCATGTGGGAGGTTGTGTTATCTCCTTTGGGTATGGTAGATGTCGGCACCTGCAAATACTGTTTATGTCTAGAGGCATGTGAGGAGCTTCACCACATTCTCCTGGTACGGTAAATCCCGGCGCCCACAACACTGGTGATGCCAGAGGCATGTGGGGGGGGCTTACCGTAAGGCCCGACGCCCACAACACTAGTGATGCCCAGAGGAACGTGGGGGGGGGCTTTACTATATGGGAGATCGACGTCGCCCACAATACTGTAGAGGGAAATGTCGGCACCTATAATACTATTTGTGTCAGGGCAGTTGCAGAGTACTGTTCCTGCAGGCGTGCAGGGTGTGGTCCCTAGTATCGTGGTTTGACTTGTGTGCCCCGGCTTGCTTTCTCCGTTCGTCCCCTGGATCCCTCTGAGCGGGCATCCCTGGTCGGATGGCTCCAGTCGGCTTTGGTCATGCTAGTCGGAGAAGAGCGATGAGCAGGGCTCCTGCGATCCCCAGTTGGAGACGTGGGGTCAGAGTCGGAAGCAGCGCCTAGCCCGGCCTCCTGATCGGAGAGGCCGTTTGGAGGCGGCTGGAGTCCAAAGCGAGCGCTCCGGTTGGAGAGGTGGGCCGAAGCAATCGACGAGCGGGTGTTGTTCTCCTTCGGCTAGCCCTTCCGGTCGGTAACTGGGCCGCCCTTTTGACCTGTTGTTTTAGATCTTTGCGCCGGCCCATGGGCTGCGTGCCGTCTGTTTGGGCCGAGCCTTGGCATGGAAGCCGGTCCCCGAGAAACCCCGGGTTTATGAACCCGACACTTGTAGTTGAGTTTATTCAGGGAGTTACCTTGTAAGGCACAAAACCAAATTTTAGATCTATAACAAATGAATACACGTGACTAGCTCAATGGTTATGCTCTTTGGTTGAACGGTGCAGACCGTGGTTCGACTACGCGATAGAGCACACTTTTTCTGAATTATTCCCTTTTTTATTTCCCTCCTTTTAAAAAACATTTCCCAACCCGCAACCTCAGATCACAAAGAGTGCAAGCAATACCACTAGACCACTACTTCAGTTGCGATGATGTGAGGATGGTTTATTCTATGTACACAATTTCTAGTGGACATCTCACGACCATGTGGCAGCACCGGGATGGTTGAACTGCTTCGCCCTGGACCACGTGGCGCGCTGAGCTTGCTGCCCGCATCATCTTTTTTCTTTTTAATCTATACTTAAAACTTGTAACTGGTATTTCTCAGTCATAGTAACTTCAAATTTCATGGTTTTTTTCTATTTTTTTGTAAAATCATGACCTTTCATGTAATCTCATTTGTTTGCCTACTACATTACAAAATCGATATTTTATGTATCGTATTTATATAGCTTCTTTTCTTCCACCAAAAAAGAATAGATAAAACATGTTTTTTGCATAACAAATGGTAACATAACTTCATATTTTCTAATGTCATGGTAATTCTAAGGTTCTAACAAATTTTGAGGTGAATACGAGTTCGAATATGTAAAGTGCTACTTAAATCTCGAAGTTTGACTTGAGTTACTACGAACTATGTGAGGGATGTCTCCATTTGTGAACAATGTATGCTCCAACTTTATCAAAATACTTAATTTTTTTACAGGCTTAATTATGAACCAAAAATATGTTGCCACATCAATTTGTAGAATTTTTGGATCAAATTTAGATATTATTGTAATTATTATGTGCTATTTTGGAGATAAAATTTTGAATTGTCTCTAGAAGACAACATAATTTTTCTCCATCTCTGATACATGGTCTGTAATGGAACATATGAATCTAAAACATATTTTTGTGCAATTTTTCGAATCTTATTGGAGGGACACGTAGTTCAACTTAGGATTACTTTCAATAAAGACATAGAAAGTCAATTAAATGATAGAAAATACCAAATCTACTTAGAAATTATTCAAACTCCTACATGACAACTTATATGTTGCCTATTACATTTGAAAAATATATTCATCGTATTTAATATAGTTTATGTACAAGTTGCTTCACAAAGGTGCCTTAATTTCTTATTTTAAAAAAGTTGCTTCACATAAGCTTTTCAGGCACTGGGCTGAATTCAGTTTGCCCCCCTGGCCTCCTTCTTCGGTCCAATGGTGCCAGCCCAAAAATTTCGCACAGTCAATTGACGTTACTACCCATCCTCCTTCGAAAATCCCCTATATTTCTTAGGATATTTTCGTAAACTCATCCCGCACCTGCGCCCCAAATCTCATCCGCATCTCGTAATCTCATCCACCACAGGTCGTTTTCTCCACCACAGACCGCACCTCCTCAACCGCCGCCACGCCCCCATCTCCTCCTCCTCCGCCGACCGCCGCGCCCTCATCTCCTCCCTCCACCGACTGCCGCGGCGGACACCCTCCCCTCCCTCCGGCCCGGCCTCCCGGAGCAGTCGCTGATGCGCCCAGTCGTCGTCGCGGCGGCCTCCTGCCTCGGGTTCCCTCGCGGGATGGCACGGCGGCCGGGCGGGGACTGATACTTCTCGATGGGGTCAAGGAGGACTATCCGGTGGAGGGAGCTCGAGGAGGACGACGGCGGCGACCTCGACTTCCTCCTCCCTCCCCGCGTCGTCGTCGGGCCCTACCTACCACTGCTAACTGCCTTCTCCCAATCCGCTGCATTTTTTATTTAAATGTGAGCTCCTCTGTCTTTGTTAAAGGATGAATAGTCCAGGATTGACTTCACTTTGCATGAAATGCATCACAAGTATCCATATTGTTTTTCCAGTAAGAATGGTTTCTGAATACTCAATTGATGTTCTTTGTGAATTGCAGAAAATTAATAACACAATATAGAATTATCAACAAAAGAAAGTTTCTAGATTATGTTTTCTCCCTGTTTATCCAGAATCTTATATATGCTTTGTTCTGCATTGTATCGGATTTTAGGAAACTCTTAATAGTCTCCATGCAATGTATTAGGAAACTCTTACTAGATTCCATTGCACAAGATGCTAAGCCATAAACTGCACTGTAGTTTACCACTGCAAAGAACTTATTTTCTATGGATTTAGAACGGGCAAAAGCTTGAACATGTATGATGCATCCATTTATTTTAGCACTTATAGCACAGTCGTGCATCCTCAATCAAATAGATTTAGTGTTGTCTAGTAGTGGATGTTCTAGTGGAGATTATATTTTTTCCCTAAAAGTTGATGCCTAAGGTATTTATAACTGAAAATTCTAAACCTCAAAATGTTCCAATATCTGTCGGAACTTAATGATATAAAGAAAAATAATGTTCCTGCATTATGTAGCTAAGATCCACCTGCATTATGGACGCATTATATATCTTGCTAAGATCCACCTACTTGATCATATAAAGAAAAATAATGTTCCTGCATTATGTAGCTAGCTAGAATCTCCCCATCTCGGTTATATAAAAGATCGTGTCCAGAAGTTCCAAGAGACTGTTGTAGCAATGGGCAATAGAGCAGCTTTTGTGCTCCTAAGGGCTATATATTGTTGCTTTTCTGTTCCTGGTGCCGGTTGCTTTTGTTCTTGAAAGGTAATACAAGTCTTGTAACATATTTTTCTTACATACCACCTTGGGAATGGAATTGAGGCTTCTTTCTGTAGGAAAACTGCTCCACCACTTTCATTCAAAGTCTCTCTGAAATTATTTGTGCATGTGTTATACAGGTAGGTGAGCTTGATCGTTGTCAGTTTTTTTGGGGGGCCAAATGATCGGTATTGACCTGCTATCAAGCTGCATAGATTTCAATGATAAAGCAGCAACAGTTTTTAGAGTTTTCGTGTTCAACTGCATGGGCTCCAAAACCTTGTTTTTGAAGGTCCTATCAAAGATCTATGCTTGAACTACTATTGCCACCTCTGTGCAAAGATGTTATGCTTCCTCGTTCAGTCATTTGTCCAATAATTTCTCCTTTTCTTGGTGAAAGTGCAGTATTTCTTAATATTTCCTCCCAGTGTCATCCCATTTTTCTCTATTATTTTCCCCTATTCTTATTATATATATATATATATATATATATATATATATATATATATATATATATATATATATATATATATATATATATATATATATACACTTAGTTCCAGCAACAATTAACAACAAACCAGCCTTTAGCAGCACATAGAATAGCACAAGTTTTTCTACTGATAGTGGTAGATATATGCAGAACTTATCAAAACTGAGATATTTAAGTAGTCTCGATGGATTGTTCTGTTCATAACTGGCAGTATTTATGATTTCTATTTGTTCCACTTACTTGTACTTATAGCAGTCACTAATCATTTCATTTCTTTTTTTATTTTGTTAGGATTTCTGGAGCAATAAACATATATGGCCTTGGTCTAAGTTATGCTAGAAGGACTTGGATACTAGGAATTTTCCTGACTACTTTATCAACTACATCTTGGGCTCTTTGGACAGTTCTTTAGGTATGAAAGTTACATGAGTTTTTTTTACAGGTGGTAACAAGTCTTTGTGACTAGAGGTGGTATAATTTTGGTTCCTAGTTCTTTTGCCTGTGACCTGATGCATTTTGCTAATATTTTTTTGTGGCTACATTATTTCAGGCATCTCAGGATCATTATTTCATAGGATTGAAGATTCTAAACAATCTTGTAACGGAAATGAACCAGGTGAGACACGTAAATATTTTTGAAGTCAGTATAGAGTATACACTCCATAGGTGTTAGCTTCCCTTTTGAATTTGATGTAGCATTAACGCATTCATGTCTCACGCTGTTGCTAGTACTTTGCTTCCTGTGATTTATCCTAGTCGAGTTGTTGCTCTTGGAAAATGTATTAACGTCCTTTTATATTTTTTATGTAAATGTCATATTTCGGAAGCAGTAGCTGGGACAATAGCAATGATTTTCAGCTGTTTGGCTGCTTGCAATGTTTTTTTAATAGAAGTGAAAGTGCCTGATCTGAAATCATATAGTCATTTGATGGATAATTTTACTTTGAATAAATCAAGAAATTTCAAACCCTTTAGTCTTTAATTTATTATTCCAAATTACTTACCTTCAAAATGGTTCAATCCATGCTGTTGTTGCTAAAATAATACAATTTCAGTTTATCTGATGCATATACCAATGTTAATGATTCTTTCAGGAGCAAGATAGAGTTTGAGTGGAGCGTACAAGTGATGGACGGTCAATGTCAAGCTAACCTTTGCTACAGTGCTACACATAGCTTATTACATTTTGAACTGTTCAAAGTAGCTACTGTGAGTCAGATACCTTATGTGTTTCAGTTGTTGTGCGTGTGTTATCGACTAAGTTTGACATTGGATGTGGTTTCATTAATGAGTTGTACGAACAAAGCATATTTTGGATTAATGGATGTCTAAATGCTTCTTTCATCATATATTGTTCGGCATGCAATTATTGTTTGAAGCAAACAAAGCATTCCAATATGGACTATCGATAAAATAATTTGGCGTTGCAATATATGATATAGCAACAAACAAACGGTGTTGCAAAAAACATCATACCAACGGAATAGTGGGCGTTGCAATAGTCTCCAAATTGTAGCAACACAATAGTTAGCATGGCAATAGAGGGTCCAACAATAGCAACCAGTGTTGATCGGTGCAATAGAGAGGCAACCTCTAGCAACCAAACATTTACCGTGGCAATAGACGGATGCACCTATAGCAACCACAATGTTTAGTGTTGCAATAGAGAGGCTACCTCTAGCAACCAAAAATTTATCGTGGCAATAGACGGTTCCACCTATAGCAACCACCGAGATAGCGTGGCAATAGAGGGTCCATCTATTGCAATGCTATTGATGCGTGGCAATAAGGTCTATTGCAACACCAAATATCGTTGCTAGTGCACCTATTGCCACACTTTGGGTTCGTGGCAATAGGTATTTCTGGTGTTGCAATAGGGGAAAATCTATTGCAACACCAAAGAGAGTCATTGGGCAAACCTTTCCCCACGGTTACTATGGCAACACCTGCCAACGAAAATTTTCCATTGCAATTTTGTCTTTCACAACCATTTTTGGTATATTACAACGCTTTTAGGCTATTGCATCAGGGGTAAAACCTTGTAGTGTGACCGGTATCTACTATAGCATATTCTTGGTTCAAAAATCAACCTACACACCACGTCTAATTTGATTCAGGAAGGCATTTTAACCTAAGCACCATGCTTAATTTAAAAGTGTTTGGAAGTACGATCAGCACCCCTAAACTAAGCTCCATGGTTAATTTAAAAGATGTATGAACATATTACAAACCTCGAACATACTATAGTAAACAAAGGTAGCATGAAAGCATTATAGAGATTTATTTAATTGGAGATGAAAAAGCATGATTGTTATTGAGCATGATTTAAAGGTAGAGACAACCAAGATGAATTAGCAACATGGCATAAAATTTTTCAGAGAAGCCCATCCCTCAGGCTTGAATTTTGCAAGGCAAAGTCAAGTTTGGATGGATGTGATTCAATGTTGCATAATAATTGGTTGGACATACCTTGAGTCATCATCGTTCATTCTTTTTGCTTCAAATCTGAAATGGTTAGTGACAGAAATACCTGAAGAAATATTTTCGCAACTATGTTTCTATGCTTATTTCATAAGGGTATCACAACAGAAGGTGAAAACTCATATTATCTCCCAAAAGTGTTTGTTCTAGGACAAAAGCTCGTCCTTGGGTAACCTTCGAATTTTGTTTCAAATTGGTGAAGTGGTTTCCCCCTCAAACATCAACCCTTGTGTGCCTATCTCAAGATTCATGCCAACAAGATTTATAATATTTATGATAAACATAGGCATCTACAACCACCCTTTCAACAATTTTATAAACAGGGAGTACGAGGGGGTTGAAGATCTCGTGTGTGGCAATGTTGGAGAGACCAATTGATTCAGGAGATTTCTCATGTGAGTATGGATTTGATGAGGTGTTCATGAAATAATTCCCATGCCCATCGATGTCATCGTCCTTTTCAAGCTCCAAGGATGTTTCTTCATGAATGTGCAATATTTTCCTTGGATTGGAGACTCTCGGGTGATCTTCTCTGAGGCTTCCTCCAAACTTGGATGAGTCATGTTTATTAAAGATATTGATTCAAGCTTACTATTTGAATCTAGGACAAGTTTGGATTCTACACATAAGGCTTCATCCTTAATCTCAATAGAGATTTCCAAAGGTGGAATTCCTTCTTCTTTTGGGGGATTTTGGAGTATTGGTGGTTGGGGATTGATAACTAAATCTTGGGATCGGAATGGTTGTGATTTGGCTATTAGAACTTCCTCTTCTTGTTTCGGAGAGGATTCCTTCTCTTCTTTGAGGAGTTCACAATGAATGCTAGTGTAGGGAGTCTTTCCACTAATTCTATCAAGCATAGCCCTTGCTTCACTAGCAGACAAATGAAGGAAAGCTCCTCTAGAGGCTGCATTAATGGATTTCATAGAATCCTTGCTAAGACCCATGTAAAAATGTTGAAGAAGTATAGGGTCTTGAACGGCAAGGTCTGGGCCAGTGATGATTAGTTCATTAAAATGGTCCCATGATGTACTAAGAGATCCTTCTTCTAGTTGCCTAAAATTTAGAACCTCTTTTCGAAGGCTGACTACCTTAGAGATGGGAAAGAAACGTAAACAAAATTTACAGCATAATGTTTCTCAATCTCCTTGCATACTTCCTACGGTTAGACTGTACCATTGTTTAGCGCTTCCCAACAAACAGAATAGAAACAACTTCCATCTTAAGGTTTTGTCAGACATGCCAGCGATACGAAAGCATACACAGGTTTGTTCAAACTCTCGTAGGTGTGAGTATGGATTTTCATCACCTTCTCCCGTGAAGGATTTATCCCGAATCCATTTTATTAAATACAGGCGCAACTCATAACCAGGTGTTATGATAGGGTCTGAGGATTCAGGTGGCTTTAGGCTTGCACTTGTGGGTTTAGCATATTGATAGATAGGAGTCGAATCCATGCTAAACGAAAAAAGTAAAACAAAAGAAAGAATAAAAGATAAAATGTTAAGCTAGGCTTGTAGATAATTCAGCAACCGTTTCCTCAGCAATGGCACCAAAAGCTTGTTGGCATATTTTAAAAGACACAGATAAATCCGCAAGCGCATGGATACCGCTGTAGCTTTCACCCGGAGGTACTCCAAGTATCGTATCCATAGGGAAACGTGTGAGACTAACTACAGTATAACTTAACTAGGAGTAGCAACAAGGCTTAAGATAATAGGAGTATAGAGGAGATCACAAAGGTCTTCTAGTTCTAACTTCGGTAAGCTATGTCATTTATTGTTCAATTGGGGATATTACTAAGGGAAGCACAAGCAGAGTATGTTTCCTATTGTAACTAAATCCTGCTAGGCCTACAAATGGGAGGTGAACTACAGAGGATTCAACGAGGCTATACGAGTCACCCTCACGAGCTACCACCGATCCGAAATATAGGGTACATCCACAAGTAACCCGGTCTAAGCACCACGCTTACACCTACAATTACTACTTTAACCTAGAGCGTCCTATGGATTAAAGCACTCAAACAGTTGTGAACCTGATGAGCAATATAAACACGATGCTTGCTTGAATTAGAAGTTGATTACTAGAGAATCCTCAGAAGCTAGCTCATGTAGACCTTCGATCCACCAAGGTACAAGCCATAGAGTGAGGACCGACAGGCCGACACCTCCTCCAAACTCTTTCCTCACTCTCTATCTCACTATTCTATTTATAATACTAGATCCTATGGAGGACTAATGTCACAGAACCGACCAATTTATAAGAGCACAAGTACAAAAACAATCGCCGAAACGATCAAATTCTCGAACTTGAGCCCATATAAACCCGGTAGTCAACTGAAATCTCGAAGGATTTCAAACCAACTTGCATACAACCAAGATCACAGTAATTCAACATAACATATCGTACGTTACAACATTTCACAGACGTTCGCAAATAGATTACATCATCACAGAGTCATCGTTATTACAAAACAAGTCTTGTAAAACATGCGGAAGCAAATAGTTTAACTCACACATCCGAGTTCAAATACACATACTGGTTCGCTGATCACAGCCCGCAAAAGCATTCAGATAAGATAACTGAGATCATGCCCATGATCTAGTCTTCATCACCCGCCGGGTGGAGACAATACTTACAGAATCCCTGATATAGAAGGTCATCTTCAACAAGAGGGAATGAACCCTGAGTACGGGAATGTACTCAGCTAGACTTACCCGACGAAAACCAAAATAATTGACACCAAGGATTATGCATAGCTTAATGTAGTGGATCTGGCTGACACTTTCTTTTTGTAGAAAAGCATAAGTAATAATGAGCAACTCTTAGCCTGAACTAGCAGTGACTTTTTAGCCATTAACCTGTCAACTATATTAGCACCTGTACTAAGCAATCATTTTATTAGGGTGCAAACATTAATAACCATATCAGGTATTCATTGTGGCAACCTTATCATCATCATCCATTTAACCATATCGTTAAATTAATTGAATCTACGTTGCCGTTGCTCAGTCAAGTTCTCACTATCCGGGAGAGACGGCGATTCGAATCGATTCCTATCCAGCTGGAGGGGTATTCCTAAACACAAACCCTGCTTCTCCCGTCAGAGTCGCAAACAAGTTACCTTTGGTACGATTCAGGAGTCACGAGTCCGATCAGATCGACATTCTCAGAGAACCACTCTGCCAAGGTTGTTCAGGACTCTAACCCGCCTGGACTTATGCCAATGGCTCTCCGCACATCCTTACTACCTCCAGAATGCTCATCTTCAGTTAAGGACCTAGCACCTGCACCTAAGCATATTCTCAAGTTAGGCTAACCCCTAAACAATCAACGAGAACATTGCAACAACATACACTCAAGCATTTGTATTTCAGCAGAATGAAGACTATGTAGCGGTACAGTAAACTACCTATAACTGGAGATTTATAAATCCAAATGACTTGCAACAAGACAATCTGGAAAGCTTATGAAATTGTCAACATTACATTTTCAGACCTCAAAGCATGATTCAAACCTTTACCAGCTCGAATTCATAAATTAACAGAACTCTGTCCTCACAAGGCAGAGAGTAAGCAAAATTGGAACCTAACTTTAAACAGCTATAGTTTCTAAACTACTGGGCCAAATGCCCTCAAATTTTGACAGGAGCTAGATACATAAATTATCTACAACTTTTGTATTCATCACAATCACAGAAAACCAAATTATCATGGGGAACTTTCCAAAGTCCCTAGATCTGTCCAAAGGGACATAATGCAAACAGATAATTATTAACTTATGATATAAACACTTAATTGGACAAAACCAACTTTACTACCTCATCCCACATATCACGAGAACACCAGAAAGTAGGGTGTCCATCACCAAAACATTTCTTTTAATACCTTTCTTAATTTATTTAATTAATTAGAGGAAATAGTAAACATATATGAAAACTACACCATTAAATCTACAAAAATTACAGTAGACACTAAATGCCCTAAGTAGACTACCAAAAAAATTTCACACCATTTGAGTAAGTATAACAACCTACACAAAAATGGGAAGGCAGAATGGCTTCAAATGGCATAATTAGGAAACCTTAGTGAAAAGTGTCCAGCAACAGATTTCCTATTTTTCCTAGCATCCTTAAGGTACTAAGATACTACCTACCAAGTTTCATGGCCATAGGATTCCTACATAATTTACAAAAATTCACCCAAGTATCTACCAATGATAAAAGGAAAAATCTATAACTCAAAAACTACACATTCAATGACTCTCCAATTTTAACCAGAGCTTCTACTACACAAGACTAGCTCACCCACAAAATTTCATAATTTTTGGATCACAGAAACTCAAGATATGATTTAAACAAGTTTTCATGCATTCAAAAACATCTTTCAAGTTCCTATTTAATTCATCCAAAATTTCTACATAATGTGCTCAAGACATATTTTTATTAAATACTAGACCTAACTGTGAATCTAACAAAATTGGAACCACCCAATTTGGATCTACAAAACAGGAGATACAAAAATATCAAATCAGAATTCAAAACTGCATTTTTGAACTAGCCCTATGAATGCACAGCCACTGCCGTGTGGGACCCGGGTGTCAGCCGACCCCACCGGTCAGTGACCGCGAAAACAGAGGAGGCGGCTTCGATGGCGCAGTGACGGTGGAACTCGCCGACAGTGACTCCTCCGGCGACACCGAGGACACCTACGCGATCTACGTGATGCGGTGAATCGATTGGTGCTACTAGCTCGAGCTACGACCTAACGGAGGTGGCTCATCGCCGGTGATGGCATCATGGCAGAGCTTCGGTGCGAGCTGCCGGCGACGGCAACCCATGGCCGGCTCAACCGAGCACGGTGTGAGCTACCTGAAGTCGCCACGGTGCTAACACGGCAAAGAAACTGGGACGGGATGATTCCTAGCTACCCCTGCCACGGCGGCCTCATCTCCGGCGAGGTCACGCCCATGGTGGTGACAGCGGGAATGGTCACTGTGACCTTACCAAAGCACGAACGATGCAGCTAGGAGGTGGAGAAGGTAGAGGAGGACACGGCGGGGCTATGGTGAAGACGGAGTTCGCGTTTTTGCGGTGGTTCGCGAGCTCGGCGATGGCGAAGCTCGCTCGGCAGCAATGGCGGGCGCTGAGCTCGGTCGCTGCTTGCGGTGGAGGCGATGCAAATGAAAATTGAGCTTGCGAACCGGTCGAGTAGGCGTGTGGGAGTGTGCACGTTGTGGCTGGCCTCGCCAGGGCGTCCGCAGTGCGTGGCCGTGCGGTCAGACGGCCGGCGACGCGCGTCACCCACGCGGCAGCTGATTTCTGAATTGGTGAACACTGTAGCTCGCCATTCAGTGCTCCATTCACCGACTGACAGGCCAAGTTTGACCGTGATTAGCTCCTAAACCGAGACGTATTAGAGGAAAGAATGAACATGAAAGTTGTAGAGCTATAGTAGGGCTACAGCTTTGATTAAGAAATCAACAGCTAACTCTCCATGGATCACGAGTTATATCAAGCCAAAGTTGAGGTCATGAAACTGAAACTCAGTTACAACACTCAGAAAATTTCAGAGTTTCTAAATAGATCTCAAAACTGACTTGTGGGCCATTTTTGAGCATGTTCTGCACATTTTCATGAGATGGCCATAAAATAACTTTTGTTCCTTGTAAAATTCTCTACAACTTTGCTTTAGGTTGCTTAGACATGCAAACATCCTAAGCTATACTTTTTAAACAGTCAAACACAGGAGCTCTAGGGGTCCAAATTGGTCAACCTTGACTTGGAAACCTAATTAGGCAAAATGATCAACATGAACCTTGTTCCTAATGACATTCTAAGTATAACTAAGTTGTTTAAGAGAATTATTAGTCACACCACACATTGGTCACACAAGAACCAAGCATCACATGCATTGAAACATGGAAGAACAAGTGAAGTGTTACTTTTATTTCAAGGCCATGTTTCATATGTTTCATGATCTTGTTGCATGGTATTAACTAACCTTGTTTCACTAAGTGAGTGGCACATGTTGCACTTAAGTGTTGCACACTTTACATTTCATAAAAGAAACAACACACATGAAATATACAACATGTTGCAATGTTTCGAAATCATGTTTCATGTGATATAAGCTTGTGAATGAATGAATGATGCTCATGTCCATGAAATGCAGGTGCAAATGTGGAAGCCAAACACCTGGGGTGTTATAGCCCTCCCCCTTATAAAAATCTCATCCCGAGATTTGAAAAGCGTACCATTGTTGATAGAATTCCTTATAACCATCCCTCAAATAATCTTCCCTTTCCCACGTTGCATCGCGTTCACTACCCTGATTACTCCACATGACTTTGTAGAACTTGACCACCCGACTCCGAGTCACTCGCTCACGAGTGTCAATCACTCGAACCGGTTTTTCTTCAAAGGTCAAGTCAGATTTTAACTCGATATCCCCCAGTGGAACTCTCTCTTCAGGAACGCGAAGACATTTCTTCAATTGGGATACATGAAAGACATTGAAGATAGCACTCATCTCTGAAGGTAATTGAATCTTGTACGCCACCTTACCACTTTGTCCAATGATTTCAAACGGACCAACATATCTCGGCACAAGCTTTCGCTTCACACCGAAGCGTTGGACACTTTTCATAGGTGAGACCTTTAGATAAACGAAGTGTCCAACTTCAAACTCAATAGGTTTTTTACGTCGATCAGCATAACTTTTCTGCCTAGCTTGAGCTGTGGCCATGTGAGTTTGAATAGTACGGACTTGTTCTTCGGCTTCTTGAAAAAAATCAATTCCATAATATCTCCTTTCACCGGCTTCTACCCAGTTCAATGGGGTTCTACACTTCCGGCCATACAAAGCTTCAAACGGTGCCATCTTTATACTTTCTTGATAACTGTTATTGTACGAGAATTCAGCTAGGGGTAACCATTTTTCCCATGAGCCCTTAGCTGAGATGACACATGCTCTCAACATATCTTCTAAGATTTGATTCACTCGTTCAGTTTGCCCATTGGTTTGCGGATGATAAGCAAAACTTCTTACTAGCTTAGTTCCTAATAATCCGTGTAAGTGCTCCCAAAAGCGAGCAGTGAACTGTGGTCCTCTATCCGAGACAATAGTACGAGGGATCCCTTGAAGTCGGACTATCTGGTTGAAGTACAACTCCGCATAGTCGATTGGACGAAAGTCTATACGGACAGGAATGAAGTGTGCTGACTTGGTCAGACGGTCTACAATCACCCAAATAGAGTTAAAGTTCCTCTGAGTAGTAGGAAGTCCAACAATAAAATCCATACTTATCTCCTCCCATTTCCATCCTGGAATAGAGAGTGGCTGAAGTAATCCAGCTTTCATGTGCACAGCCTTGACTCGACAACAAGTGTCACACCTAGCCACATAAGCGGCGATCTCTTTCTTCATTTTGGTCCACCAAAATCGAGGCTTCAAATCATGATACATTTTGCTACTACCAGGATGAATAGATAATTTAGAGGAATGAGCTTCGGATATGATTTGATTTCTAAGCTCTCTATCCTTTGGAACTACCAACCTATCCTTGAACCATAACACGCCTTCCTCATCAACTCAAAAATGTTTGGTTTCTTGCTCTTTCATCTTGCGCTTGATGTGAAACACACCTGCATCTGTCTTTTGTAGCTCGATAATTCGACTCTGTAGAGTACAACTGATAGTGATGTTGTGAAGGACTGCAGGATGAAGGAGCTTCGACAAATGGACATCACTCTCAATCAAAGAGTGGCAATGAGACTTCCTGCTTAAGGCATCCGCTACGACATTTGCCTTGCCAGGGTGATAGTGCACTTGGAGGTTATAATCCTTGATCAACTCGAGCCATCTTCTCTGACGCATATTCAACTCAGGTTGAGTGAAGATGTACTTAAGACTTTTATGATCAGTGTAGATGTTGCACACATTGCCAAGTAAATAATGTCTCCAGGCCTTCAAGGCATGAACAACTGCAGCGAGTTCTAAGTCATGCTTTGGATAATTCACTTCATGCTTCCAAAGTTAGCGAGAGGTATAAGCAATGACTCTACCTTCCTGCATAAGAATACCTCCTAACCCAATACCTGATGCATCGCAGAACACATCAAAAGGTTTCTCGATATCCAGTTGTGCCAAAACCGGAGCTGAAGTTAGAAGAGTTCACAGGGTATGGAAAGCCGCATCACACTCAGGAGTCCAGATAAACTTCATGTCTTTTTGCAGCAATCGAGTCATAGGCTTGGCTATTTTAGAGAAATCCGAGATGAAGCGACGATAATAGCCAGCCAACCCAAGAAAACTCCGAACCTCATGCACCGAGATTGGAGCCTTCTAGTTCAACACTTCTTGCACCTTGGTGGAATCAACCATAATTCCACCATCCGACAATACGTGTCCAAGAAAAGGTACCTCGCGAAGCCAAAATTCACATTTGCTGAACTTTGCATACAGCTAGTGTTCTCACAATCTAGTGAGAACCACCCGCAAATGTTCAACATGATCTTCTTCATTCTCAGAATAGACCAGGATATCATCTATAAATACCACCACAAATTTGTCCAACTCAGGCATAAACACTGAATTCATTAGATACATAAAATGTGCGGGGGCATTAGTCAATCCAAAAGACATAACAAGATACTCATACAGACCGTATCTTGTAGAGAATGCGGTTTTTGGAACATCCTCAGGCCGAATTTTGATTTGATGATAACCAGATCTCAAATCAATCTTGGAAAAGACTTTTGCTTTGGATAACTGATCAAATAAGATATCCATGCGTGGCAGAGGGTACTTATTCTTGATTGTAACTGCATTCAAGGGTCTATAATCTACACACATGCATAGGGATTGATCCTTCTTCTTCACAAAGATTGCTGGGCACCCCCACGGAGATGAACTAGGATGGATAAGGCCTTTCTTTAGAAGTTCATTCAACTGGGTCTTAAGTTCAGCTAGTTCATTGGGAGGCATTCTATATGGCCTTCTAGAGATAGGAGCTGTGCCAGGAAGCAACTCTATCTTGAACTCCACTTCCCGATCCGGGGGTAATCCAGACAAATCATCGGGAAAAACATCCGGAAAGTCACACACTACAGGGATATCTGCAATAGCCTTTGCTTGCACCGCATTAGCTGCACAAGAAAGATTGATGTCCCTGGGTAGTTGCACCAGAAAACCTTCCTGATTACTAGGATCTCTGAGCATGACTACTCTAGTCGATGTATCAATAAGCACCCCATGCCTGCTCATCCAATTCATTCCCAATATCACATCGATACCCAGCCCCGGTAAAACTACCAGATCAACCTAATAACTTCGCCCCTCTATCTCAAATTGTACGTCCCCAACTACTAGCTTGGTTGGGATAACGCCACTGGTAGCCCTAATACAATAACCCTCACCCTCAACAGTATATGTTTTATGCATAAACTTGGATGCAAATGCTGGACTAATAAAGGAATGCGAAGCACCTGAATCAAATAGTACAACTGCGGGGTGTTGATCAATAAGAAACTTACCAGCAGTTACTACCTCTCCTGAAGGAATCTCAGTAATATTAGTGTGGTTCACCTGCCCCTGACGACCACCTTGGTAGTTATTCTTCTTAGGGTAAGGACACTCCCTTGCCCAGTGGCCGGTCTTGTTGCAGTTCTAGCACGACATGTTGCTTGGAGGAGCCCTGTAACTGCCCTGACTGGTAGTGCCCTTGGGAAGAGCAACTGTAAATGCCTTGCAAAACCCAGTCTTGGCGGGATTCTTCTTCTGCGGTGGGCGAAACTTAGCGGCTGACGCTGGAGGACGGAATGGAGCCCTCTGTGTGATGGGAGCCTTGGATTGTGAGGCACTCGCCTCATAGGCTCTCTTATGACTTTTTGAAGCAGCATACACAGCATTGTTGTTCTCTTGTGATAAAGCATCACTCACAAACTCATTAAAATGAGCACACTTGCAATTTCCCATGGTCTTCATAAGTTTGGGGCTAAGTCCCCGCTTAAAACTTGTGATCTTTTTGGCATCAGTGTCAACAAACTCAGTAGCATACCTTACAAGGTTGTTGAAAGCCTGCAGGTATTCATTCAAGCTCTTGTTCCCCTGAGTCAGCTTCATGAACTCTGTACGTTTGATCGCCATAAGACCAGGAGGAATATAATTTCCCCTGAAAGCAGACTTGAACTGATCCCAGGTGATTTGGGCATTAGCGGGCATAGTGGACCGATGATGACTCCACCAAATGCCAGTTGGCCCATGCAGTTGGTGAGATGCGTACTCAGTCTTCAGCACCTCAGTCAAGCAGAGCAGACGGAACTTCTGCTCGAGAGTATTCAACCACTCATCAGCTTGTAGAGGCTCCTCAGCCTCCTTGAAGATCGGGGGTTTTGTGTCAAGGAAATCCTTGAAATCACTGTATTGATTTGGTTTCGGTCCTTGGCGTGGACCACGACCATCCCGATTCGCAATCGTACGGAGGGCCTCAGCCATAGTGCGCTGTCCTTCCGCAAGCATTGCTATCAATTCCGTTGGTGTGGGTGGTGGTGGTGGTGGAAGATCATCATCATCACCAGCCGCACCATTAGAACGAGTGCGAGGCATCTGCAACAATGCGTAACCAGTAATTATTGATGATGTCAGCACATTGGAGAGGAACAATATAATTGTGCCAAACTGAATTTACTGACGAGAATGAAAACTTCATACAATAAACAGAGGCAATAATTCATTCTCCAATCACCACATCATCAAGTAGATTACTAGCGCCACACGTAGTGCATTCCAACATGACAAGTTTTAAACTTAACCATTACGATACGCATCCCAAAGGGAGCGAATTAAAGTACATTACATGCCGAGTTTGAATTAAAAGAGTACATCCCACATCAGTCATCGTACTTAAGTCCATTACATCAATGACTGCAAAAGCTTAAACTAGCAAGACTTGCTAACGAACTACTCGTCGAAGTGATCGCTGTCCACATCGGAGACACCTTGGACTTCTTCTGGGTCTTCCTCTTCTTCTTCTTCTTCTGCCAGCTCAGCTGCATTGTCAACCATCTGCACGTCCTCTTCTTCCTCATCGGCCTCAATCACTTGAGGTCCACCCACAATTGGATACCTTGGTATGGGGTGAGGAATAGGAAACAGATGGTTGTGCAGTTGATGGTGCTCAACCTGAAGCTCTTCAAGCTATTCTTGTAGTGCTTTCTCCCTTTGAAAGGCGTTGTGGTTGGCCAAAATCCAACCCCGACGTCTTTCTTCTGCTAAATCTAAAGCTGCATCCCGGTGACGTGTCACACGATCCAACTCTTGTGCAGCCTCATCTCTCTCAATAGTGAGGTTCATCAGCTGGTCATGAAGCTCGTCTCTCTCACATGCGGTTTGACCCCACTGTTGCAGATGATAATTTGCAATACCATGAATCTCATCAACTTCTCGCTGAGCTCTCCCACATGCATTCGCCTTACGACAATACTTACGGGCACGCAACCTGAACTTGTGCTGAGCTTCCATTGCCTTGCCGGCTTCATCAAGCACACTCGAAAGGGTGTTTTGCCTGACTCGACAAAGCTTCAGGACTGCCATCATAGCACTCATTCCAGCGTTGTCGCTCTGCACCCGTTCGCCACGGCCTCGAACCAAGGCCTGACCAACGTCCTGAGTCCACTCACCTCGAGAGGAGACACTGGGAATGGATGAAGCAGTCCACCCACTAACTCATCCCGAAGCTCGTGCTATATCCATCAAAGACATCGAGGGCAAGCAACTCGAAGCGGCTTCCCCATGGGCTTTGCCCATCGCCTCTCAATGTTCCACCCATGCCACAATGGTATTGTGGGGTTTTATGGACGATGAAGGTCACGACGTACCATGGTACATCTCCCAATGGTACCGCCTGCCTCCACGTGTAGCTGGGTGCTTTTGGGTACCCAACTGAATTGAGCACCCTCCAGAGCAAAGTGGGAGTACCGAATCGGTCCGGAAAGGTGTCGCTACCAAGAGGGAAACACGGTAGCGCCATCTCAGATCAAAAAAGGGATGCAATTCACATGAGAGGATTATTTTGCTGAGAGATTGCGCTTTACACTTGGGATAAGCAATTATAAGGGAGGGTAATGCAATATGAATGACATGAGTGAATATGATGCATGCGCGTTCCGTACGTCCTCACAAACCTATGAAAATTTAAGCTTTAGCGGGATATACGGTGGCATACATACGTTCTCTCAATTAGCGATAACTAGTCGATCTACACGGTGCGTTGTTAGCGTACCTACAGAAAACTTCATTGTAGCCCAACCCAACAAGATATAATGCTAATTGCACAAGCAGTAACTAAGAGACTCTCCGTATATACATCCCCCGATATATATACTTCGGTATCCAAACTACCCGACAAATGTATCCACAATTAAGTATCTTCATATATACATGTATGCAACATGTAAATACTCCAGTAACCACAACTAGCTCTCCCCTAGACCGACGGTTGGACGGTCATGCTCTCACAACTCACACTTACCTTAGCCTAGAGGCAATTGATCCATACATTACCATTCAAACGAATGGCATCCATGCAATATCACGCCGCATGGACGACAAAATAGAAACAATCAATTCCCCCAAGTTAGTAATTATATATAAGCCACCTAGAAGTCCTTAAGTGGGCTATAAAGGATGTGATCACCAGTATACCATAAAAAATTTGATTTTTGAACACTTATATATAACTATAAGTTGGAAAACCGTTTTTACAACAAAAGATTTTGTTTTAAATAGCCGTAAGACATGTTTAATGTTGAATCTAGCTCTGATGCCAGCTGTCATAGAACCGACCAATTTATAAGAGCACAAGTACAAAAACAATCGCCAAAACGATCAAATTCTTGAACTTGAGCCCATATAAACCCGGTAGTCAACTGAAATCTCGAAGGATTTCAAACCAACTTGCATACAACCAAGATCACAGTAATTCAACATAACATATCGTACGTTACAACATTTCACAGACGTTCGCAAATAGATTACATCATCACAGAGTCTTCGTTATTACAAAACAAGTCTTGTAAAACATGCGGAAGCAAATAGTTTAACTCACACATCCGAGTTCAAATACACATACTGGTTTGCTGATCACAGCCCGCAAAAGCATTCATATAAGATAACAGAGATCATGCCCATGATCTAGTCTTCATCACCCGCCGGGTGGAGACAATACTTACAGAATCCCTGATATAGAAGGTCATCTGCAACAAGAGGGAATAAACCCGGAGTACGGGAATGTACTCAGCTAGACTTACCCAACGAAAACCAAAATAATTGACACCAAGGATTATGCATAGCTTAATGTAGTGGATCTGGCTGACACTTTCTTTTTGCAGAAAAGCATAAGTAATAATGAGCAACTCTTAGCCTAAACTAGCAGTGACTTTTTAGCCATTAACCTGTCAACTATATTAGCACCTGTACTAAGCAATCATTTTATTAGGGTGCAAACATTAATAACCATATCAGGTATTCATTATGTCAACCTTATCATCATCATCCATTTAACCATATCGTTAAATTAATTGAATCTACTTTGCCGCTGCTCAGTCAAGTTCTCACTGTCTAGGAGAGACGGCGATTCGAATCGATTCCTATCCATCTGGAGGGGTATTCCTAAACACAAACCCTGCTTCTCCCGTCGGAGTCGCAAACAAGTCACCTTTGGTACGACTCAGGAGTCGCGAGTCCAATCAGATCGACATTCTCAGAGAACCATTCTGCCAAGGTTGTTCGGGACTCTAACCCGCCTTGGACTTATGCCAATAGCTCTCTGCACATCCTTACTACCTCCAGAATGCCGCCACTGCTCGCGTCCCCGGCCTGAGTCGAGCTACTAGACTTCGCGGTCGGAACAACTTATTCGGCTAGCTAAGTGTTAGGCTGCGTTCAACATGACATGAGGACGTACAGCGTATCGGTCCTTAAACGACTCAGACGGAGTCACTATGTTCAAACCTACACAAGACCCCATTCGGTCTTAATTCATTATTCACATGGTTCTTTTCCACGATAGCAAATATAGCCAACCATGATCCACCTCATCCTAAAGCTCGCAGGTGACAGGAAATCACCTGACTTCTACCGCACTAAGCATGGCTAAGCATTTAACCCGTTCCTGAACTTAAATAGGATTCCAGTGCGATATCTGGACAAGGAAGGATATATAATGCAGCAATTGGTTCCAACCAATTCCTATACTTAATGCATCATCAACAATAAAAGGTACTCAAAGTATTTGTAAAAACATGGGAGGCTTAATATGCTCTGGGGCTTGCCTTTCAGGAATGAGGAAGGCTGGTGGTCAGGGCACTCGGGCAATTCCTCCGCGGCGACTGCTTCGTCGGCTTCCTGCACCTCGGGTTCCTCCTCCTGGTTGGCTCCCTCGAACTCCAGCAACGTCACTCCCTCCGGCACACCTATTGCATGAATGCGCAAGATAAATATCATGGATGCACATGAACGAATATCAGGGATGCTCGGGGAATGCTCATGTTCGCTGTAGTTTGCATATTCCAACTTAAGCCCTATTCAAATCACTTTACTTACCAAGTTTATACAACCTAATGTATAATTGCTCATCTTCAATTAATGACCTAGCACCTGCACCTAAGCATATTCTCAAGTTAGGCTAACCCCTAAACAATCAACGAGAACATTGCAACAACATACACTCAAGCATTTGTATTTCAGCAGAATGAAGACTATGTAGCGGTACAGTAAACTAGCTATAACTGGAGATTTATAAATCCAAATGACTTGCAACAAGACAATCTGGAAAGCTTATGAAATTGTCAACATTTCATTTTCAGACCTCAAAGCATGATTCAAACCTTTACCAGCTCGAATTCATAAATTAACAGAACTCTGTCCTCACAAGGCAGAGAGTAAGCAAAACTGCAACCTAACTTTAAACAGCTGTAGTTTCTAAACTACTGGGCCAAATGCCCTCAAATTTTTACAGGAGCTAGATACATAAATTATCTACAACTTTTGTATTCATCACAATCACAGAAAACCAAATTATCATGGGGAACTTTCCAAAGTCCCCAGATCTGTCCAAAGGGACATAATGCAAACAGATAATTATTAACTTATGATATAAACACTTAATTGGACAAAACCAACTTTACTACCTCATCACACATATCAGGAGAACACCAGAAAGTAGGGTGTCCATCACCAAAACATTTCTTTTAATACATTTCTTAATTTATTTAATTAATTAGAGGAAATAGTAAACATATATGAAAACTACACCATTAAATCTACAAAAATTACAGTAGACACTAAATGCCCTAAGTAGACTACCAAAAAAATTTCACACCATTTGAGTAAGTATAACAACCTACACAAAAATGGGAAGGAAGAATGGCTTCAAATGGCATAATTAGGAAACCTTAGTGAAAAGTGTCCAGCAACAGATTTTCTATTTTTCCTAGCATCCTTAAGGTACTAAGATACTACCTACCAAGTTTCATGGCCATAGGATTCCTACATAATTTACAAAAATTCACCCAAGTATCTACCAATGATAAAAGGAAAATCTATAACTCAAAAACTACACATTCAATGACTCTCCAATTTTAACCAGAGCTTCTACTACACAAGACTAGCTCACCCACAAAATTTCATAATTTTTGGATCACAGAAACTCAAGATATGATTTAAACAAGTTTTCATGCATTCAAAAACACCTTTCAAGTTCCTATTTAATTCATCCAAAATTTCTACATAATGTGCTCAAAACATATTTTTATTAAATACTAGACCTAACTGTGAATCTAACAAAATTGGAACCACCCAATTTGGATCTACAAAACAGGAGATACAAAAATATCAAATCAACATTCAAAACTGCATTTTTGAACTAGCCCTATGAATGCACAGCCACTGCCGTGTGGGACCCGAGTGTTAGCCGACCCCACCGGTCAGTGACCGCGAAAACAGAGGAGGCGGCTTCGACGGCGCGGCGACGGTGGAACTCACCGACGGTGACTCCTCCGACGACACCGAGGACACCTACGCGATCTACGTGATGCGGTGAATCGATTGGTGCTACTAGCTCGAGCTACGACCTAACGGAGGTGGCTCGTCGCCGGTGATGGCGGCACGGCAGAGCTCCGGTGCGAGCTGCCGGCGATGGCAACCCATGGCCGGCTCAACCGAGCACGGTGTGAGCTACCTGAAGTCGCCACGGTGCTAACACGTCAAAGAAACTAGGACGGGATGATTCCTAGCTACCCCGGCCATGGCGGCCTCATCTCCGGTGAGGTCACGCCCATGGTGGTGACGGCGGGAATGGTCACTGTGACCTTACCAAAGCACGAACGGCGCAGCTAGGAGGTGGAGAAGGTAGAGGAGGGCATGGCGGAGCTGTGGTGAAGACTGAGTTCGCGTTTTTGCGGTGGTTCACGAGCTCGGCGACAGCGAAGCTCGCTCGACAGCAATGGCGGGCGCTGAGCTCGGTCACTGCTTGCGGTGGAGGCAATGCAAATGAAAATTGAGCTTGCGAACCGGTCGAGTAGGTGCGTGGGAGTGTGCACGTCGTGGCTGGCCTCGCCAGGGCGTCCGCGGCGCGTGGCCGTGCGGTCAGACGGCCAACAACGCGCGTCACCCACGCGGCAGCTAGTTTCTGAATCGGTGAACACTGTAGCTCGCCATTCAGTGCTCCATTCACCGACTGACAGGCCAAGTTTGACCGTGATTAGCTCCTAAACCGAGACGTATTAGAGGAAATAATGAACATGAAAGTTGTAGAGCTATAGTAGGGCTACAACTTTGATTTAGAAATCAACAGCTAACTCTCCACGGATCACGAGTTATATCAAGCCAAAGTTGAGGTCATGAAACTGAAACTCAGTTACAACACTTAGAAAATTTCAGAGTTTCTAAATAGATCTAAAAACTGACTTGTGGGCCATTTTTGAGCATGTTCTGCACATTTTTATGAGATGGCCATAAAATAACCTTTGTTCCTTATAAAATTCTCTACAACTTTGCTTTAGGTTGCTCAGACATGCAAACATCCTAAGCTACACTTTTTAAACAGTCAAACACAGGAGCTCTAGGGGTCCAAATTGGTCAACCTTGACTTGGAAACCTAATTAGGCAAAATGATCAACATGAACCTTGTTCCTAATGACATTCTAAGTATAACTAAGTTGTTTAAGAGAATTATTAGTCACACCACACATTGGTCACACAAGAACCAAGCATCACAGGCATTGAAACATGGAAGAACAAGTGAAGTGTTACTTTTGTTTCAAGGCCATGTTTCATATGTTTCATGATCTTGTTGCATGGTATTAACTAACCTTGTTTCACTAAGTGAGTGGCACATGTTGCACTTAAGTGTTGCACACTTTACATTTCATAAAAGAAACAACACACATGAAATATACAACATGTTGCAATGTTTCGAAATCATGTTTCATATGATATAAGCTTGTGAATGAATGAATGATGCTCATGTCCATGAAATGCAGGTGCAAATGTGGAAGCCAAACACCTGGGGTGTTACAACTAATCTTCTCTTGATTGCTAGCTTTGATCCTGAAGATATGAATTAGGGGTTCAGGGATCTGTTGAGGGAAAGTGGCAGGGGCTGATATATATAGGCCGGAGCGTCCAACATGAGCCCTTGGATCAAACCGACTTAAAGAACAACATAGATGCAACCTAGGAGGCAGTGGAGAACCGACATAATGAGGCAGAAGCTAACAGGTGGGGCCAAAGGTCGAGTGGCCTACAGGTGGGGCTAGCTGGCCCCACATGGCAGCCCCTCGACTCCCGCTTTTGTGTGGTGTCCTCTAGAGTCCTCTAGAACCTTCTGGTGCCCGTTTCACAGTGGATAAGCACGATTAATTCTGACATGTAGGCCGCCTTGATAGTTTTCTGGATAAACCCTGCAAAAAATATAGATTCACCAAAACTCGTGGAATTTGTTAGTTTAAACCTCTATACCTATGTTTGGTGATGGAATTAAATATAAATGCAGGTTATGTTGATGGTTTATAATTGATGTTAGTGACCGTCAACACATACTCTAACGGCGACCTCTACTAATCATTCTGAAACTATTGCTCTATATGAAGCATCACATGAATGTGTATGACTTCGCAGAATGATTAACCACATACAACAGTCATGTGGTAATGGTTTTATTGAATCACCTACAATTATCTGTAAAGCTAATTTTGCTTATGTTACATAAGAGTATTGCCCCTAAGCTGGTTTATCACCATGAATTATGAGAAAGTAGGGGAGATAAACATCTTGCAAATCAAGTCATGCGATAATCTCGCTGACCTATTTACTCAGTCCTTACCAACATCTATGTTTCAAAATTTGTACATAAGATTGGTATGCGGCGACTTCAAAATTTGCAAGGATCAAGGGGAGACATCTCTTAGATGCTAACTTGTACAAGTATCATATTATACTCTTTTCTTTCATAAGTTTTACTCACAAGGTTTCTTGTTAAAGTTTTTAATGAGGTAATATTAACATAAGCATGTGTCATATTTTCTATTTTCCCCATCGGGGTTTTTGTGGGAAATATCAAAGACACATATTGCCCTCACAACTCATCCATGGTTTTTTCCTGAAAAGGTTTTTCGTGTGAGTTATCCAAGAGGCAATACCAATAATATGTTGTCATATTTTCTTTTAATTTTCCCACATATTGCCCTCACAACTCATCCATGGTTTTTTCCTGAAAAGGATTTTTACAGGAGTTTTAGTGGCATATCACTTTATATTGCTCCTCATATTTTTCCTAAAAGGTTTTTGGGGGAGTTATCTTTATGTCGTATCTCTAATATTTTTCCCCACTAGGGTTTTTAATGGGATACCAATGACATAGTGGTTTATTTAAACCACACAAACAAATATGCTATTTTCTCCTTATTTTCCAATAAGGTTTAAAGGAGTTTTTATGGCATATCCATATATTCCTCAGATTTTTCCCATAGGGTTTTTTGAGGAATTTTAGCTTACAGCTGCATTGATCTTAAGGAAGATTCAATTAAGGGGGAGTGTTGTGAAACGACACCTATACGCGAACAGGCGTCTACAGACGAACATACGTCTCTTCATGAGTGATCTCATCCATCAAGCACTAGATTAGTGGATAGGATTAGACAGTTAGTTTTAGTCCCAAAGGCCATATCTTTTGGAAACAGTCGTGTCCCTTTGTAACACCCCTTCACTTGTATAAATATATTTCAAAGATCAATGAAAGCAACAGTTCTTCCAATGTTGTTCATTTACCTTCACTTCTAACATGGATGAGTCGACTAAACGTTTTTTGCTTTCACTTTGGACGAATTAATTAATTCATGTTTTCTCATGCCTGTCAATATTAGGATCAAAATGAACATTTATAGTTTGGCAACATCGTGCCCAGTGAAAAACTAACCTTCTAAACTTTATCCCTGAATTTTGTGAGTATGTATATAACTTTTATCCCTGAATTTTGTGAGTATGTATATAACTTATTTAAGAAAGAAGTTCAGTTATTTTCGAGGAGTTCAACTTCATTATTATTAAAGGTGTTGTAAGAAATAAGGTGAAATATTCCTTACTCGCACCTATTTTTTTAACAAAAAGGTAGGAGCCCTGTCGTTCAAGTAAGAAGAATAGAAGCTCAAACAACAACACAACAAACTCTTACAGCCACACAACAGCCGATCCAGTAGCCCTAACACATCAACGCCCTAACACATGAATCCTTGCCAAGTTTTGGTGCAAAAGCAACAAAATAGCTTCGATTCTCCATGACAGACCTTAGCCCCTGCCACCAAGACATTGCCACCTGCACACAACTGGATTCACAAACACACCTAGAAAGAGGTTACCACATCTCATCGTCACCGGGCTTCACCATGCCTCCAACAAAACAGCTCCGGAAGGAAGGAGGGGGAGTTGAATTGGCCTAATCTAAAATTTCTCGCAACAATTAAATCCTACCGTGTGATGATCCTTTCATGGGGCTGATTGGGGCGGCCTTGGGTGATGGAGCAGCAGCGGTGAGGGGCAGCGGCGCCGCTGCATTGGGCGTGGGGGAGGTGCTAGTAACAACCTTCAAGGGTAGGGCGGCGGCATGCGGTAGGGGTAGGGGCGTGAGCGCAAGGGAGAGAGGGAAAGGGAGGCATCGGTGGTAGAGAGAGAGGGGATAGTGGAACAGATTATTTCTTTGCCTAAGATTGAAATGTTATATCGCCTCTCTATTTATAATCCTAGGAGACTTAGCCCCTAAGATCATTTCCAAGAGTTCCCAAGAATTTCTTCCCAAAACCATGGAGTTTTTCAACTAGCCAAAAAGTATTGGGAGGAATAAATAAGACCATGTCCAACAGTTTCCAATAAGGCACTCCTAAAATATAAAACACAATTTTACATTAGGAATCCTATACTATTTCTAAATTATCCTAACCACTTTTATATATTCTTTCTCTCTTATACATTTGCATCAGGAACTATTTCCTACTCTTTATTCTTTTCCACACCCTTTCACCTTAGATTGGCAGACCGATATGCGCGTGGAAGACGTGCAGATATATCCGCACGTTCAGTGATTTTTTCCAAGTGCCAAAAGTTGGGAGGTAGGATTGTGAACTCTTGGAGATGGGTTTTTTCTATTCTTGCCAAAAATCATAGATTGGGAGGTTTTATTGGGAACTCTTGGGGATGCTCTAAGAAATCTAAACTTATCCTCCAAGAAACTAGAAAAAGAGTCATTATAGATTTGTACTGCTTTCATTACAGGTAAAACTATTTAGTTCCTAATAAGTCATAATCTATTTAATCTAAGAAAAACTCCTATTTATTTTTCTACTTTTCCTAACTTTCCTCTTTTTTTATTCTGGATTGCTTCCGATATCAGGAATTTTGTGGAGCGGTGGTGGCCCGCCCCCTGGTCGTGCGCACCAGGGGTATAGGTCAGCTAGGGTGGGGTCATGGGTTCCTCCTAGCCCGATTGGCCCGACGTTGGGCCCTTGATTTAGGCACATGATATCTCCCCCTCCCATATCCACTCGGCACATCCACATGTTGAATCTTTGTGTCACGACCCGGTCTTGACATGTCTATGAGCATAAGCATCATGATTAGCATTTGCATTTGAAATTCAAATTAAGAAACCAACTTGTGCTGAAATCCGCTTTCAGTCTGCTTACTGTTGTTTCGATGGAGAGTCCACCACCACCACCACCACCGGACGGTCCGTCAACTCATCTACATGACCTGACAGAGTTCAGCCTCTATCAGTTAAATTCAACACTCACCAGAGAGTTCGCCAAACCTGGCCCCACTTGTCATAATAGTTGTCCAATTCATGGAGACCCCAAAGCAGAAGCCTAATCAGCTACCCACTCACTTTCACTCTCCCACTCTCTCTAGACTCTCACACACACTCAAGCAAGGAGAAGGAAGGGAAAGGAGAAGAAAAGGAGGGGGATTTGGAGTTGGAGCAGCTGATGGAGGCCATGGAGATCACCTAGGTGCTCTCATCCACAAGGAGTGGGGGTTAGAGAAGAGGAAGGAGCCCTCTCACCCTCACACAAGGAGCTAGGAGGAGGAGAAAACAAGGAGCAAGAAGATTTCGAGTCACCAAGGGGGAGATCGAGCTTCTCCAACATCTAAGAAAGCCTTGCATCTTCTTTTTGCAGCCTTGGTATGGTTTGAATCAAGCCAAAACCTAGTTTTCACTCTCATGAGCCAAAACCTAGAAAATGTCGATTTATGACCTAAGTTTAGAGTTTTCACTCTCATGAGCCAAAACCTAGAAAATATCGATTTATGACCTAAGTTTAGTTTGCACACAATGTAGCTAGAGTCACCTAGCTAGAAATGCTCCTTAGTACACTAGAAACATATCCTAGTAATGGATTACACATGCAAGAAGCCTAGGTGAAGATTTGGATTTCAAGTTGGTAGAAATGTTAACTGTTAGTTATCTGATGGAGGGTCCGTCCTCACTGGCGGAGGGTCCATCGACACTAAGACCTGTTTGTCTACACTTAAACAGAGCACATTATAATTCAATAGAGAGAACGTCGAGTTTGGCGGAGAGTCCGTGGAATTGTAATTCAAAGACAGAGAGCCCAAGCTACAGACTTACCTTAGCGGAGAGTTTGTCAGTTACACCAAAGTGTCTGTTGAAATATAAACATGAATTTCAGGGAAACCAGAGAGCAGCTAGTTCCTAGGGGAGGCTCCATCACCCTTGGTGGAACATTCCACTGAACCTAAACACTTAGCAGAACAAGTATCCTATAGACCTAATGTGATGGATGGTCCATCGCCACAACGGAATGTTCCGTTGATTTATAGTAGAGAATAATAAAGTTTCCCAAAAGCATAGACTTGGTACTAGAGAGTGCGTGAGTCACCACAGAGGGTGCAATGGCCCAGCTACCCTGTTTTCACTAAGTCCTTGAACCAGCGGACTGTCCGATAGACCAAATCGATAGCTCAACTATGCTACACTAAAACACTTAGTGCATATGATCCAATGCAAATTAAGTAACATCATTGCATAGCATATCATGTCATTTACTTTATGCATTATACTCATTAAGCATCATGCATGTATAGGTGACGACATTCCCAAAGAGGTCATGGTTGAGAAAGAACCTCAAGTGGTGGAACCCGATGACGAGCCAACCGACTTAGCTCAAGGCTGGCCCTTATGCATCCTTTTGCGGAGCTAAATGCATAATGAACTATGGTTATCTATTGCATCAATATGTGTTAGTATATGACTAGATGGCATTTCCTCCTTCCGCTCAGGTGGGTGCCCCCAAGGTGCTTGATAAAATGCCCCAACAGCCGTTGTTTGCCTATGCTCACTCTTTTATGTCACTTTTGCGTGCTGCAGATGACTGGGTCGGCTCCGTGATGTCTTTTATTTTATGCTAAATCTAGATCATCATAGTTGCAAGGTAGAAAGCCATGTTGTCCATTTTCCTTCCTATCTTTGCTTTGCTTCCATTAGGATTAACTCTTCCCTAGTCCATATATGCTTATATATATCATCTTAATCTATCGTGCAGCGTGTTAGTTTGTGTGAGGCAGTTGTCAATGGCAATTTCATTCGAGGCCAAGCCCACGAGTATGGGACATAGGCCAAGCCCCTTGAGTGATAGTTGGGTGTGACTTGAGTTAGGGGGAGTTTTAGCTTGTTAGGGGCAGTTTATCTATTGGAAGTGGTTTTCTAGCAATGGTTCTTGAAGGGACAGCTAGAGATAGGGGGAGTTTCTCAGTGGTGCTATGGCTCATACAAAGTGTACGGGTCCGATACCTCCTTCTGGTGGGGATGGTGATGGTCAGGAGCCTCCTCGTATGCCAAGGGACAAGGGCAAGGCCAAGGTGATTGAGTAGCTTAAGAAGCAAAAAAGGCCACGCCGAGAGGTTAAGCATGCACTTGTAGTAGCAGCGGTGGCCAAGAGATCCGAGAGAGGTTGCAGCGGTGGGCCTTTGAGGATTGGTAGTTCAGCTGGTGGATCAGAGACTTAGACTGCTTAGCCACAACAGATAGAGACTCCATAGCTCTATCGTTCATCTCGCGTACACACCACTATACACCCGATGGAGAGTCTATGTCAGCAGGAGGAGTTACCACCTACTCCACACAGACCACGCTTTAGAGAGCATGATGAGTAGGGGGTTGAGTAGGTTAAGGATGACCCTTGGCTGATAGACCTTCATAAGGCTACATCCGGCTGGGTTCAACGTTTTAGGAACGTACCTATTGCTCAGTGGTTCCTAGAGGAGAGAGAGCCTACACCTTCACCACTCTTCCACACGACCATTTAGGAGTCATTCTACAAGGCTCAGGTCCTAGAGAGGATTGGTTTGAGACCTCATAGAGTACTTGACCTAAGGTACCTGTCTAGGGCAGCCGACACTTTTGTGAGGCAGCATGGTGTAGCACCTATTTGCCTGGCTTAGAGGAGACGATTTGTAGGTTTAGATTATATGTGGATGAGTGGGTTAGAGCCTTCTTCGCCACAGTTTGGGTTGACCCCAACCATGAGTTCATCTAGTTTGTGTTTGAGGGGAGCCACTACATGATCTTGACCAGAGAGATCAAATAGCTATATGAACTTCCGGAGTCCCAGACAGACTACACAGCATGTGCTATGGTACAGTAGACCCTCCCAGACGTCCTCACAGTGGAGTGACACCCCTAGCAGCTCATGTGTGTTGGTATTTATTAACTTGTCACTTGTTTTAGTAGCCACCTAATATATGTCTTTATCTCTTAACATTACTTTACTAGGTTGTCATCCCTAGTGATGATGCCAGAGATGCTTGTTGGTACTACTTAGCATTACTACTAGAATAATACTAAGTAGCTCTTTATTATTTTATGTGACTAGGAAGAATATATATACATATGAAAGGGATCTGCAAGCGCACAGATAATATACCATTGTAGCACTTCACCCGGGAGTATTCTAGGTATCGTTATTCATATTTTTACCACATGGAAGGTCTGGGAAGGACATGTATTGATAACTTATGATATTGATGGAGAAGTAAACCATAGCCAATATTCTACTCACAATAGGGGTAAGTCAAGAGGTAAATTTATATATGAATAGTGCATAATAACTAGTCATTGATCATTCAGAGTACTCCTTTCTATGGCATTAGCATGGTTAAGTAGAATATTAGAGGAATAATTCCTAAGTCATACTTAATTATAAGTCAAAGCATACATTGATTAGTGCAATTGCACCTAGTAGTCATGGCTGAGATCAACTTCATATCTACACATAAGGGATATTACTAAGAAAGATTAAGAACAGAGCTTGTCTTCCTTCGTAACTAGATCCTACTTGTATACCTATATTCAGGGAGTGGACTACAAAGGACTCAATGGGAGTGTCACATCCGCGATTTACCACATGACCCAAAATATAGGGTGTATTCGTAGGTAAACAACGTATAAGCACCACGCTTACACAATGTCGACCACTCACCCATGGTACCTTAGAGTGAGCGCTATACGAACTTATGCATAAATATAAGGATAATCTTGCTATACTAAGTATATAATCAAAGTAGACCATGAACATGATAACTAGGAACATAAACGATATGAATAATGTTATCATAACAATTGTAGCAAACATATAAAAGTAATGAGAGATAAAAAAGAGAGGGGGTACAAAGATTATACCAAACCAAGCTCTTGACACAATCAGGAATCCAAGCGAAACCTGCTTGCCTCCCTCTAGACCTAGCCTAACTAGCTATGCCCTAGAATATGGTGGAGCTCTAAGAATGATTAGGGTTTATGTCTTCTCAATTGACTTGAATGCTTCCAAGGGGTGGCAGGGGCTGGTATATAGGCCAGAGCATCAATCCTGAGTCCTTAGATCAAACTAACTTGAATAAACGGCGTAGATGCAATCTAGGAGGCGATGGAGAACCAACATAGCAACGAGGGGCTAACAGGTGGGCCCTAGGGGCTGGCAGACCTATAGGTGGGGCCGGTGGGCCCCACTGTTGATGGCAGTTACCATCCATCATAAACCGTCAACTTAACTTCAATAAATGCATAAAAAGGATCACCAATATAGACTTAGGAGTTTAAACTGACAATTTCCACAAGTTTTAGCGAATCTATATTTTCAGCAGGGTTATTTTAGAAAACCATCAAGGTGGATCAAATCGTCAAATAAAATCACGCTTATCCACAGCAAAATCTACTCCAGAAGATTCCAGAAGACTCAAGAGGACTCCACACCGAAGCGAGGGCCAAGCCACTGCCAGGTGGGGCTGGCTGACCCCACCTAGAGGCTGCCTGACCCTTGGGGAACTCACCTGTTAGCCTACTTTGAAAGTCGGTTTCCCACCGCCTCCTAGGATGCATCTACACCATCCTTTAAGTTGGTTTGATCCAAGGGCTCACGTTGGACGCTCCGACCTATATAACCAGCCCCTGCCCTCCCCTCTAGAGCACGCTGCCATAAGTCAAGATCAGACTAGAAATTAGGGTTTCTAGAGAGAAGAGAATAGAACTCTAATTCTTCAAGTTTCTAGTATAGGCTAGCTAGCAGGGTTCAAGTAGAGTTTGGGCTATCGCTCAGGATTCCGGATCTACCGTCTGGAGACTGGTATAGCCATTGTATCTCTTTATTTATGACTTTGTGCTACTTTAATATTATGTTGCTATTTATCATGTTCCTAGTTTGCTCTAGTAATATGCTTGATATAGTTATGATTGATGATGAATATATGCATATGTTTGTAAAGCTCTTAGCGCAGTACTCGAGTGAGTTAAGTGGCCGTCATTATAAGCATGGTGCTTAGATATTGTTTGCCTGCGGATGCATTCTGCACTCTGGGTCATGTGGTAGATCGCGGATGTGACACTCCCATTGAGTCCTTTGTAGTCCACTCCCCATTTGTAGAGCATGTAGAACGTGATTGCGCAGGAATACAAGCTCTGTTCTTAATCTTCCTTAGTAATGTTCCTTATGCATAGATCCAAAATTAGTTATACTATAGATGAGAGTGTATATACTTGGGTGTACAAAAGACTTAGTAGATAAGTAATGACTTAGGAATCTTTTGCTCTTAACGAATCTCCTGCTTATCCTTATTACATTTTATGAGTATCTATTTCTATCTCTAGAACACCATTATTACCTTACACTTATCAATTTTTTATCAATTGACTTACCCCTACCATAGCATGAGAGTGGTTTTATCATAAGTATACATATTTGTCAATATCTCTATGCCAACACATCCCCATGGCTCCTCCCTGTGGATAAAATATAAATAACTCGGTATACTCCCGGGTGAAATGCTATAATGGTATATTATCTGTGAGCTTGCGGATACCTTATATATATAGTTTATAAGTGTTCTCATAATCACAAACAACGCATTTCTGGCATCATGCTAGGGATGAAAACTTAGTTAAGAGTGATGCTAATAAATGTCAATAAGCATTTCTGGCGCCGTTGCCGTGGAGGGGCACATGGCTAAGAGAATTGACCAAATAAATACTTATTGATAAAATCATAATCTCTGCTTTAGCAGGCTTACCCTTGTTTTGTTTTTGTTCATATCTTATACATGGTATTGCAAGATTGGTTGTGATTCACTAATTTCTGTCAATCAGAATCAACCGAATAAAGAGGAAGCTTAACACTAGTTTCTGAAGCTATGGCTGACAAGACCCTGCGTGAGAGAACAGTCGCACTGGACCAACACTCAAAACCGATAATCTTAAGTTTGAGCTCAAGCCAAGCCTCATCAACATGGTGCAAGCTACCCCATTTAGTGGAAAGTCACATGAAGATGCTAGTGCTTATCTTCAGAATTTCCTGGAGATAAGTAGCACGGTCGTCATCAAGGACGTTGCTCAAAACATCATACTACTCCGCCTCTTTCCATTCTCACTTGTGGGAAGAGCGAAGCAATAGTTCTACAATAACAAAGATCATATCAATACATGGGCAAAGTGTTCAAAGGCCTTCCTAGAAAAGTTTTTCCATGTAGGAAAGACCAATGCCTTAAGAGGAAAGATTTCAAACTTCCAATAGCAGAAAGGAGAGACCATTCTAGAAGCATGGGAATGTTTTCAAGAATATATTTTAGATTGCCCTCATTATGGAATGGAAGATTGGTTGCTCATGCAAAGTTTCTACCATGGATTAACTCAGAAAGCCCATGAACAACTCAATGCCACTGCTGGAGGATCATTTATGTCACTCACCCTTAGAAAAGTTGAAACTCTTATGGAAAAGATAGCCTCTAATCAAGTCTAGTCATCATGCAATAAGAGTGAAGAAGTACCAGAAGAGGTGTGTGCACTATCAACCAAGATGGACGTACTGTTGAATTGACTCGAGCAACGAGACAATTACAATAAAGATTGTTAGGCCATTCAAGATGCATTCAATGCTCAAAACTTATGTGGGGAATATTTGGGGGTTGAATTCCCTGAATATTAAGAAGATGTAAACATCATCATCAACAACTCTACTCTACAACAACAGAGACACAGATGGAAACAACAACAATGGTCAACTTACCAAGGTAAGTATCCAGGTAATTATTCTTCTAATCCCAAGCAACCATCCTTGAGAGACTTGATCTTAGAACAAGCTAGGATTAATGAGAATATTTCTAAAAAGCTTGCTTTTAATGACAAGGTCCTAGAAAACATAAACACTAAAATGGATAATGTTTCTTCTGCCATACAAGACCAACTTAACTATAATAAAAAGATATAATCTCAATTAGCCCAGTTGGCCGCTGCTCTGTCTTTTGCCACTAACCTTGAGAAGGTCAATGCCATAACCACAAGAGGTGGCAAGTCTACTCATGATCTACCATATCCAACAAGGATAGGCAAGACACCAGTGGTAGTGCAGGAAGAGGAGAAGAAGGACGACGAAGAAAATGGGCCACAAGAGCAAGAGTTACAACAAGATTTTCATGACATGACCCTCCTACTGTTTCCACACAGAAATTGAAAAGCCAAAATGGATGAGCAGTTTGGTAAGTTTGTAGAGGTAATTCAAAAGTTATATATCAATATTCCATTGCTAGATGCCATACAGGTGCCTACCTACGTGAAGTATCTCCTAGATATCCTCAACAATAAGAGACCACTGCCCTCCACTAAGGTAATCAAGTTAACGGAGGAGTGTAGTGCGGCCATCCTAAACACAGCACCTATCAAGAAGGATCTAGGATGTCCCACTATCAATTGTTCGATCGGGAGCCTGAACTTTGAGAATGCGTTATGCGATCTTGGAGCAAGCGTCAGTGTCATGCCCAAGAAGGTCTTCGACAAGCTCAACCATTCAACACTCACACCAACATCGATGTGTTTACAACTAGCCGACTAATTGGTCTGCTACCCTACAGGAATCGCTGAGAATATTCCGATAAAAATACAAAATTTCTTTGTTCCTATAGATTTTGTGGTACATGACATGCAGGAGGACATGAAGACACCACTCATTCTTGGGACACCCTTGCTGAGCACTACAAATGCACACATTGATGTCGAAGCCGGAGAGATAAAATTCCATATTAATGGAAAGAGCGGTTCGCTTTCAAGCCAAGACCGGAACAATGCTCCAATTTGAAGTGTCTTGAGAAGCAAGTGCAACTGTTAAGGTCTCCATCTCTGGTACTGACTGATACAACCAAAGAATGAACCCGAACGGAGGAGTCCGGTTCGGTGGACTTAAATTTCCAAACCCTCGCCGGAAGGTAATTCGGTAGTTATCTATATTTACTTTTTGCATTATATTTTTATTTCGGCATATTTACTTCTTAAAACTTGCATTAGAAAAATGAAATAAACAATTCTCATCATGACATACTAAAAATTCAAGCCCCATGTAAAGAATTTTTACAGAGCGTAAAAACCCTGTAAGAAATATTTACTGTGGAGGTGTAAAAATATAAAAAAACATTCTCATTCATCTTCTCATATTTCATAGTTTCACAAAAGTAATTTTGCATTGCATTTTTATACATGTATACGGTAGAAATATGGGAGACACATGGGCCCACTCAACCACCACCCATCACCTCCATATCTCTACTTATCTCCATTCTGCACCATAAAGAGCAAATATCCACCGAAAGGAGCACTTCACCTACTTAACTACGAAGCAAAGGAAGCATCAGGAAATGGAGAGGCCATTTGGCCACCTTGTGGGGCTGGCTGGCCCCACCACTAGGGCGGGTGGCCTCCCCCTCTCCCCTCTATAAGTCCCACTCCTTCCTTGTTCCTCTCGGCCTCCAACACAACACAAAATCAGCTCGTAAGCTCGAAATTCCAGTTCAAAATTTCGTAGTTGAATTTCCTTTGGTAGAAGTAGTGTTGGAGAAAGAAAGAGTGAGGAAGTTTGAGTGTGAAAATAGTGTTAAAATCTTGAGAAAGAGAGGAAGAGGTGCTGCTGAAATTTGAGCAAGAAAAATAGAGTTTAAGAGTGGTAGTGTTGTCCAAATCAAGAGAGGAAATTAAAAAGAATTAGGGTGGAAGACATGCCAAAATCTTGATTAGAATATTCACTAGGCAATCTCAGACGACTAACCTATGGAGGACTGAATTTTGGAATGGCTAACCACTAACATTTTTATTTTCCTAATCCCGTTCCACGAGTTATGTTATTTTTGTCTATTTTGCAGGAAAATAAGCAAGATCGCCGGCAAGCTCAAGCGGGCGACATCGTTTCGTTCAATGACAAGTTCTTCGTCCCGAGCAAGCACCGACATGGAGGTTGATCCTCCATCTCCCGCTGTTGGAGCACCATCCCAATCATCCCCCGTAGAGAGGAACGTTCTTCTACAAGAAAAGCAGCTCAAGCTCTAGGATGATAGGGAGAAGAACATCTACAAGAAGCTGAAGGACTAGGATTTCGTCCTCACCCCTGCCTTCAATCCAGCCCTACTTCAGTCCACAGGTATGGACTCCAAATTTGAACTTATTTTCAAGGCCGTAGATGGGAGGATGCATGGGAAATAGATGAGTCAGGGTGCAAGCTTTTGACCATTGAATTTTTATGCACTTTACAAACCACCGACTCAGAAGTCTCATTTAGGTTCTTTGGGAAAGAATTTTCTTTTTCCTAGAAGAACTTTAGTGAGCTTCTAGGATTCCCTGCTCTGGGCACAATTGATGTAGACTCAGCTATACAAGACTTTGATAGGAATAAGTTTTGGAGGGAGATATCGAAACAAATTGTTTGCTACCGCCCTCGCACCAATGACATTCACCACCCTACTTTGCAGTTCATGCATAAATGGCTAGGATTTTCTCTTTTTCCTAGAAATGATTTCCGCATAGTAAGAAATGATGAATTTAAACTGCTCTATGCTATGGTTAAAAGAAAGAAGGTCTCACCTGTAAAATTCATGATCACACAATGGGCAGAAATTCCTAGAGTTAAGGGAGATGTTGGGTGCACTTCTTTGGTCACCCGCATAGCTAGAAATTTGGGTTTACTAGCAAACGCTTCTATTACATACATTGACAGTCCACGATGGATTATTGACTATGGCTATTTTAATCATGCACACATGATAAAAAAGGGCAAGGATGGGAATATAGTCATGATGTATATGGACTACATAAATGAATTTCTGTTACTAGACCAGAACCTCGGTCTGTATGTGGTAGATTCGTTTGTCTTTGATTTGCAGAAAATAGCGCAAGCACCTCACAGGAGTGCCTCTACAAGGATCACTCGCAACCCGCAGCTTCAGTACCATGGAGACGACCCCATTCTAGAAGGCCCTGCCTTCACTGGCTACATAGGATTTGATCAAGCAGGACCTTCCTTGGTGCACCATCCTCAGCATGCAGGCTAGGACCAGCCGGGATCTACCCGTATGCACCAACCTAAGCATGCTGGGTGAGAACAGCCTTCTCTGCATCATTCAGAGAGTTCCTAGCAACAGGGCCCAAGTGGGCAATGGTAGGACGACAATTTTGACTAGTACCAGCAGCAGTCTTATGAGGAGGTCTCCAGTGGCCACCAGGGAGGACGCATGTCCTTCTCTACCCATGGTTACCACGACCATCCCATGGGTTATCATGAACAGTAGATGGAGTATGCTCATTTCGACACTAGGCTCACCACCATCGAGGAGAACCAGTAGGAGATCCAGAACACTCTTCATCAACATTCCCAGTGGCAAGAAGAAGCAGGACAATGCCTCATCGCCATCCAACAACAACAGCAACAGGAGAATGACAACTGGAACTACTTCTTTGGCCATCTCCACATTGACCACCTGCCTCGATGAAGGGCCATAGCAACACCCAGCTTGGGGGAGGAACCGCCATTTACCTAAGGTAAGTTTTCTTTCTAGTATTTTATTATTTTCTTTAGTTTATTTAATTTTTGAATTTGTATTAGTAAAAAAATGATGGAGACCAAATAAAAGAGTGTATATAGTATGCTTAAGGTGTGCTTTAGTTTGTTTTTAAGAGTCCATAAATAAATAGAACTTGAAGATGATCTCACATGATGGAAATGATGAATAGTTGCTCTGTTATAATTCCTTTCAAGTACCTAGTTTTTAGCCTTGAATTCTCCCGAGTTTTGGATGAGACTGATTTGACATAAAAATTTGCTCTGAACTTTAAACTTGTGGGTAGCATATGCTTGATCTAAGTCTAGGTAATTGATGGATATGATATGAGAAGGTTTGAGCTACTATTTATCTTGTTCTAAGTGACACCTAAATTCTGAAGATTTCTTTTGAAAAACATAAAAAAATCACATGATGAGATCCTATATGACAAAGCTTGAATTCCTACCAGAGCCAAACATATTTATCTAGGCTAGAAAAACTTTCACTTATATGCTACTTGTTTTGCTTTGAGTTTAGTCAAGCTTTGTTGATGCCTTATGAGAGATTTGTCATACTCTTAAAATCAAGATCATGTACACACCACCCACATATGCACTACTCCTACAATGGGGGTCGGCGCAAAAACATGCCTTCCATCTAGATCTACCCAAAAATGTTTTACTCCTACGTTGGGAGAAAACACCAAAAATATGCTTCATAGGTTTCCACCAAATAAATGCTCCAAGTTCTTATTGCTATCTCTCAAAAGTTTGTTGCAGAAAAAGCATGGGCTATGCAAAAGTTATTCATAAAAAAGGAAGAAAGAGATAAGAAGAAAGAATAATTGAAAAAAATAGACAAGTGTCTGAAGTATTAAAACAATGGGTACTTAGATGCCCACCTGAAAAAAGGATGAATAAGGTAGCCCATGTTTTCTTGCAATTGTTTCCAAGTTTAAAATGAGGGATATGTTTTCAAGGAGCATAGTAGAATTAGACTAACCATCATATATATCCACCATATTCCACACACATGCACATCTTGATTTGATTGTATGACTCAAGTCTCTTTGGATCCATTGCTTGACTTTACAACATATGTATTACAAGTATGCTCTTTCATGCATTTACCCTTCCTATGAGCTGCACATAAGCATAAGTTGTAGGAAGAGAAAGGGCATAACATCATTCATTGTCTTGGTGAGGATCCACAAATACCACATATATGAGAGACATGAGAGTGTTATACAATAGAATCTCTGGGTTTTATTTTGAAGACTTATAAAACTCCGAAACAATGGTAGAACAAAGAACTTGAGACATAGTGCTTGACTTTATTGTTCTGTCTTTCAATTGCTCAAGATCCAAGTGAAAGCTAGAAAGCCCCATGGTAGAAAGTAATATGGGTAAGTTTCAAAGTCAGATCCATGAATTTTAATCCAGAGGAGAATTCTTGTTTGAACGCATGTGTACTTTTAAGGAGTTGCAAAAATTCTAAACTCCTGATCCATTGTTAAGTTTAGCTTTACTCTAGAACGAGCAAAGGTTAAACTTGGGGGAGTTTGTGGACGGTAGTTACAATCCATCATAAACGGTCAACTTAACTTGAATAAATGCATAAAAAGGATCACTAATATAGACTTAGGGGTTTAAACTGGCAATTTCCACAAGTTTTGGTGAATCTGTATTTTTAGCAGGGTTATTTCAGAAAACCGTCAAGGAGGATCAAATCGTCAAATAAAATCACTCTTATCAGCAGCAAAATCAATTCTAGAAGGTTCCAGAAGACTCGAGAGGACTCCACACCGAAGCGGGGGCCAAGCCACTGCAAGGTGGGGCCGCCCAGCCCCTCAGGGACCCACCTATTAGCCTCCTTTGAAAGTCGGTTATCTACCGCCTGCTAGGATGCATCTACGCCGTCCTTTAAGTTGGTTTGATCCAAGGGCTCACGTTGGACGCTCCGACCTATATAACCAGCCCCTGCCCCCCTCTGCAGCACGCTACCGTAAGTCAAGATTAGACCAGAAATTAGGGTTTCTAGAGAGAAGAGAATAGAGCTCCAATTCTTCAAGTTTCTAGTATAGGCTAGCTAGCAAGGTTCAATTAGAGTTTGGGCTATCGCTCAGGATTTCGGATCTGCTGCGTTTGGAGACTGGTATAGCCATTGTATCTCTTTTTTTTTGACTTTATGCTACTTCAATATTATCTTGCTATTTATTATGTTCCTAGTTTGCTCTAGTAATATGCTTGATATAGTTATGATTGATGATGAATATATGCATATGTTCGCAAAGCTCTTAGCTCACTACTCAAGTGAGTTAAGTGGTCGACATTATAAGCATGGTGCTTAGATATTGTTTGCTTGCGGATGCATTCTGCACTCTGGGTCATGTGGTAGATCACGGATGTGACACTCCCGTTGAGTCCTTTGTAGTCCACTCCCCGTTTGTAGAGCACGTAGAACTTGATTGCGATGGAAGACAAGCTCTGTTCTTAATCTTCCTTAGTAATGTTCCTTATGCATAGATCCAAAGTTAGTTATACTATAGATGAGAGCGTATATATTTGGGTGTACAAAAGACTTTGTAGATAAGTAATGACTTAGGAATCTTTTGCTCTTAATGAATCTCCTGCTTAGCCTTACTACATTTTATGAGTATCTATTTCTATCTCTGGAACACCATTATTACCTTACACTTATCATTTATTTATCAATTGACTTACCCCTGCCATAGCATGAGAGTGGTTTTATCATAAGTATATATATTTGTCAATATCTCTATGACAACACAGCCCCATAGCCCCTCCCTGTGTATAAAATATAAATAACGATACTCGGTATACTCCCGGGTGAAATGCTACAATAGTATATTACCTATGCGCTTGTAGGTACCTTATATATATAGTTTACAAGTGTTCTCATAATTACAAACAACGCATTTCTGGCATCATGATAGGGATGATAACTTAGTTAAGAGTGATGTTAAGAAATGTCAACACCAACCTGGTGGCGCCTCACCCTCCACTTCGGTGTGGTGTCCTCTCGAGTCTTCTAGAACCTTCTGGGTTGTTTTCGCTGTGGATAAGCACAATTAAGTCTGACATCTAGGTGCACCTTGACAATTTTCTAGTTAAACCCTATAGAAAGTATAGATTCACCAAAACTCGTGGAATTTGTTAGGTTAAACCCCTAGACCTTCGTTGGTGATTATATTTATGCCCTTATGCATGTTATATTGACAGTTTATAATGGTTGTTAACTACTATTGATGGGAGTTATCATCCATCATAAATCAGCAACCTTACTTGAATAAATGCATAAAAAGGATCACCAACATAGACTTAGGGGTTTAAACTAACAATTTCCATGAGTTTTGGTGAATCTATGTTTTAGCAGGGTTATTCTAGAAAACTGGCAAGGGGGATCAAAACGTCAAATAAAATCATGCATATGCGCAACGAAAACTACTCCAGAAAGTCCCAGAGGCCACCAGAGGGCATCCCCCCAAAGCAGACCTGCAGTGGATGACAGGTGGGGCCGGCTGGAGACTGGTATAGCCATTGTATCTCTTTATTTATGACTTTGTGCTACTTCAATATTATGTTGCTATTTATTATGTTCCTAGTTTACTCTAGTTATATGCTTGATATAGTTGTGATTGATGATGAGTTTATGCATATGTTCGCAAAGCGCTTAGCCCAAGATGTGCGTGGGTTAAGTGGTCGACATTATGTAAGCATGGTGCTTAGATATTATTTACCTATGGATGCTTTCTGCACTCTGGGTCGAGTCCTTTGTAATTCACTCCCTGTTTGTAGAGCAAGTAGAACACGGTTGTGAAGGGAGACAAGCTCTGTTCTTGGTCTTCCTTAGTAATGTTCCTTATGCGTAGATTTAGAGTTAATTATGCTATAGATGAGAGTGTATATACTTGGATGTACAAAAGACTTAGTAAATAAGGAATGACTTAGGAACCTTTTGCTCTTACCGAATCTCCTGCCTAGCCATACTACATTTTATGAGTCTCTATTTCTATCTCTGGAATTATTATCAATGCTTCACACTTATCATTTATTTATCATTTGACTTACCCCTACCATAGCATGAGAGTGATTTTATCATAAGTATACATATTTGTCAATATCTCTATGCCAACAAACCCCTAGCTCCTCCCTGTGGATAAAATATAAATAACGATACTCGGTATACTCCCGGGTGAAATGCTACAATGGTAAATTATCTGTGCGCTTGTGGATACTTTAATATATATAATTTTCTCTGAGCTTACAAGTGTCATTAATAATTACAAACAACGCATTTCTATCATCATGCTAGGGATGACAACTTAGTAAAGAGTGATGATAAGAAATGTCAACAAGCATTTCTGGCGTTGTTGTCGGGGAGGGGCACATGGCTAAGAGAATTGATCAAATAAATACTTATTGATAAAATCATAACAACTTTGCTTTAACAGGCTTACCCTTGTTTGTGTTTGTCCATATCTTATATAGGGTATTGCAGGTTTGGTCTGAATCAAACAAATCAAAAAGGAAGCTCAACACCAGTTTCTGAAGTTAAGGCTAACAAGACTCTACGTGAGTTCTCCGCTCCAAGCACCGAGAACATCCGCACTGGACAAATACTCAAAACCAGCAACCTTGAGTTCGAGCTCAGGCCAAGGCTCACCAACATGGTGCAAGCTACCCCATTCAGTGGAAAGGCACATGAAGATGGTAGTGCTCATCTTCAGAATTTTCTGGAGATCAGTAGCACAGTCGTCATCAAGGATGTTGCTCAAGACATCATACTACTTCACTTGTTTCCATTCTCATTAGTGGGAAAGGCGAAGCAATGGTTCTACACAAACAAAGATAACATCAATACAATGGCAAAGTGTTCAAAGGCCTTCCTAGAAAAGTTCTTCCATGTAGGCAAGACAAATGCCGTAAGAGGGAAGATTTCCAATTTCCAACAGCAGAACGGAGAGACCATTCCAAAAGTAGGGGAACATTTCCAAGAATATGTTTTAGATTGTCCTCATCATGGAATGGAAGATTGGTTCCTCATGCAAAGTTTCTACCATGGATTAACTCAGAAAGCTCGTGAACAACTTGATGCCACTGCTGGAGGATCATTTATGTCACTCACCCTTAGAAAAGCTGAAACTCTTATGGAAAACATAGCCTCTAATCAAGGCTGGTCAACATGCAACATCCGATCATGTAATAAGAGTGAAGAAGTACCAGAAGAGGTGTGTGCACTATCAACCAAGATGGATATACTGTTAAATTGGCTCAAACAGCAAGACAATTACAAGAGAGATCGTTAGGCCATTCAAGATGCTTTCAATGCTCAAAACACTTGTGGAGAATATTTGGGGTTGAATTCCCTGAATATCAAGAGGATGTAAACATCATTGGCAACAATTTAGGTTCACGACAACAGAGACAAGGATGGAATCAACAACGGTCAACTTACCAAGGTAAGTACCCAGGTAACAATTATAAATCTTTTAATCTCAAGCAACCATCCTTAAGAGACTTAATCTTAGAACAAGCTAGGATTAATGAGAATATTTCTAAAAAGCTTGCTTTTAATGATAAGGTCCTAGAAAACATAAATACTAAAATGGATAGTTTTTCTTCTGCCATAAAGGACCAACTTAGCTATAATAAAAAGATAGAATCTCAAGTAGCCCAGTTGGGCGCTGCTCTACCTTTTGCTACTAACCATGAAAAGGTCAACGCTATAACCACAAGAGGTGGCAAGTCTACTTGTGATCCATCGTATCCAATAAGGACAGGTAAGACACAAGTGGTAATACAGGAAGAGGAGAAGAGAAACGATGAAGTTGAAGAAGTTGAGCCACAAGAGCGAGAATTACAACAAGATTTTCATGACACTACCTTCCTACCGTTTCCATGCAGAAATCAAAAAGCCAAAATGGATAAGCAATTTGGTAAGTTTGTAGAGGTAATTCAAAAGTTATATATCAATATTCCTTTGCTAGATGCCATACATGTACCCACCTATGCAAAGTATCTCCAAGACATCCTCAACAACAAAAGACGATTGTCCACCACTGAAGTAATCAAGTTGACAGAGGAGTGTAGTGCGGCCACCTAAACACATCACCTGTCAAGAACAAGGATCTAGGGTGTCCCACTATCGATTGTTCGATCGAAAGCCAGAACTTTGAGAACGCGTTATGCGATCTTGGAGCAAGCATCAGTGTTATGCCCAAGAAGGTCTTCGACAAGCTCAACTATTCAATACTTACACCAATGTCGATGTGTTTGCAACTAGCCAACCAATCGGTCCTCTACCCTGCAGGAATCGCTGAGAATATTCTGGTAAAAATACAAAATTTCTTTGTTCCTGTGGATTTTGTAGTACTTGACATGCAGGAGGACATGAAGACACCTGTCATTATTGGGAGACCCTTTCTGAGCACTACAAATGCGCACATTGATGTCAAAGCCAGAGAAATCAAATTCCATATCAACGGTAAGGAAGAGTGATTTGCCTTCAAGTCAAGACCAGAACAATGCTCTAATTTGGAATGGTGTAAGAAACAAGTTCATCTGTCAAGGTCTCCATCTCCGGGACTAAAGGACGCACACGAGGAATAAACGCGAACGGAGAAGTCTAGTTTGGTGGACTCCAAATTTCGAACCCTCGCCGGGAGGTAACTCGTTATTTATCCATATTTACTTTTTATACTTTTCAATACTTGCAATAGAAAACTAAAATAAAAATTCTCATCATGGCATTTTAAAAATTCAAGCCCCCTGTAAATAATTTTTACGGAGCGTAAAACCCCCGTAGGGAATATTTACCATGGAGGCGTAAAAATTTAAAAATACCATCATTCATCTTCTTATATTTCATAGTTTCATAAAATATTTTTTGCATCACATTTTTATACATGCATATACGGTAGAAATAAGAGCACTGGGACCCACTCAACCACCACCTATCACTTCCATCACCTCCATATCTCCACTTTCACCTTCTTATCCTCCACTATCACTCTCCACCGGCCATATGCACCGAAAGAGCACTGAAGGGCACCAACATTTGCTTAAGCACGAAGCAAAGAGGGATCAGGAAAATGGAGAGGCCATTTGGCCATGAGGAGGGCCTGCTACTGTGTCGCCTATAAATCCCAATCCTCCTACTTGCGGCCTCACACACAATTGCAATTCACAATCCCAAGTCTAAAATTCCAGAAGACACTTTCGTAGTTTAAAATTCTCTTGGTAGAAGTAGTTTTGGAGTAAGAAAAAAAGAGTGAGAAAGTTGAGAGTGAAAGTGTTGCTAAAATCTTGAGAATGAGAGAGAGAAGTGCTGCTAAAATTTGAGCAAGAAAGAGAGGGTTTGAGAGTGGTAGTGCTGTCCAAATCAAGAGAGAAAATTAATGAAGAATTAGGATTGAAGTAATGCCAAAATATTGATTGGAATATTTATCTTGGATGACTAACCCTCTGGACGATTGACTTTTGGACGGCTAACCGCTAATATTTTTATTTTTCTAATCCCGTTCCACGAGTTGTGTTGTCTTTTGTCTATTTTACAGGAAAATGAGCAAGATCGTCAGAAAAGCACAAGCGTGCGGTGTCATTCCGCTCAACGAGAAGTTCATCGTCCCGGGCAAGCACCGACATGGAGGTCGATCCTCAATCTCCCATCGTCGGAGCATCGTCCCGTTCAAGCCCCACGGAGAGAAATGTTCTCTTGCAAGAAAAGCAGCTCAAGCTCTGGGATGATTCGGAGAAGGACATCTATAAGAAGCTGAAGACCCGGAGGTTTGTCCTCACTCCCGCTTACGATCCAGCCCTACTGCAAGCCATAGGTATGAACACTGAATTTGAACTCATTTTTGAGGTGGTAGGATGGGAAGATGTTTGGGAAATAAATGAGCCGGGGTCTAAGCTTTTGACCTCACAATTTCTATGCACCTTGAAACCCACTGATTCGGAAGTATCATTTAGACTTCTCAGAAAAGATTTTTCTATCCCATGGAAACAGTTTGGTGAACTTCTAGGATTTCATGCACAATGTGTGATTGATGTGGACATTGCTATACAAGACTTTGATAGAATGAAATTTTGGAGGGAAATCTCTAAGGAACTTACTTGCTACCATCCCCTCACAAATGAAATTCATCACCCTACTTTGTGATTCATGCACAAATGGTTAAGATTTTCTCTTTTTCCTAGACAAGATTTTGCACTGTTAGGAATGATGAACTTAAACTTCCCTATGCCACTATCAAAAGAACAAAGGTTTCACCAGTCCAGTTTATGATGAAAAAATTGAAAGAAATTCCTGATCTTAAGGGAGATGTTGGGTGTACTTCTTTGGTCACCTGCATAGCTAGAAATTTGCGTCTTTTAGAAAATTCTTCTGTTGCTTACATTGATGACATTCCTCGTTGGCCTATCAATTATGAATATTTTAACCAAGCACATATGTTAAAAAAGGGTAAAAACGGGAAGCTTGTCATGATGTTTATGGACTATACAAACAAAATCCCATTACCAGACCAAAGCCTTGGTCTGTATGCGGTGCAGTCTTTTGTCTTTGATCTACAGGTGAAGGAAGCAGCGCCTCGCCAGAGCACCTCTACCAGACTCACGCGCAACCCGCAGCCCAGGTACCATGGTGATGATCTGACTTTGGAGGGAACGACCTTCACCAGCTACGTAGGCTAGGACCAGCTAGGTTCTTCCCACATGCATCAGCCTGAGTGTTGGTATATTTTAATGCACACAGATAAATCCGCAAGCTCACGGATACAGTTGTAGCTTTCACCCAGAGGTATTCCAAGTATCGTATCCATAGGGAAACATGTGAGACTGACTACAGTCTAACTTAACTAGGGGTAGCAACAAGGTTAGGATAAATCAGAGCATAGAGAGGATAACTAAGGTTCTCTAGTTCTCTAGTTCTGACTTGGGTAAGCTTATGTCTTCTACTATTCAATTGGGGACATTACTAATGAAAGACACTAGCAGAGGATGCTTTCCTTCGCAACCGCGTCCTACGTGCGCCTACATACAGAAGGTGGACTATATAGGATCAACGAAGCTATATAGTACAAGCTATATAGAACTTGTCACACACGCGATCGACCACCTTTCGGAATGCAGGGGGCATCCACGATTAACCCAAGTCTAAGCATCACGCTTACATTTACGATTAATACTTTAACCTAGAGCGTCTATAGATTAAAGCACTCAAAAGAGAGTCGTGATCCTGATGAATAATATAAACAATTACATACTTGAATCAGAAGTTGATTACTAGAGAGATATCGAAAGCAAGCTCAAGTAGAACTTGGATCTGCCAAGGTACAAGCCATAGAAAGAGCACCGATAGGCCGACACCTCCTCCAAACTCTTCCCTCACTCTCTATCTTACTATTCTATTTATATGACTAGATTCTATGGAGGACTAATCTTTTCTTGATTGCTGGCTCTGATCTTGAAGATATGAATTAGGGTTTCAAGGATCTACTGAGGGAGGGGGCAGGGGCTGATATATATAGGCCAGAGTGTCCATCGTGAGCCCTTGGATCAAACCAACTTAAAGAATGACATAGATGCAACCTAGGAGGCGGTGGAGAACTGACATTGCGGCGCGGAGACTGATAAGTGGGCCCAGGGCCGGGCGGCCTACAGGTGGGGCCGTCCGACCCCACATGGCAGCCCCTCATCTCCCGCTTCGTTGTGGTGTCCTCTGGAGCCTTCTGGTGACCGTTTCGTGGCGAATAATGTCACACCCCAAAATTTCCAATTTTGAGTTGTGCATAGAAAACACTAAATAAAATAAATTATTTTAATATTTGGATAAAATTTACCAAGTTTACTTTGAGCTAGCACAAATTTAGTTATAGGAAAAATGTGAATTTTCAAAGTTTTCTAATTTTGACGGGATTTTGGATGATGTGATGTTTGCTTGTTGCTTCTTTGTGTGTTGAGAGTGAGCAAAGTCTTTAAAATGCGTTAGTAGGTCGATTTTACTTCTCTGGCAAGTCTTTATCTTTTTGTACAATCAAATTCTTTGTTTCTGGGCTCAAGTTTTCACTGGGAGCTTCCTAAAATCTTTTCTTTGTAACGCAAATCACTCATTTTAGTTCTCCATCCGTCAATCAATCTCTACGAACTTCTCGGGAATTTTTCTAGCTTTTTCTGTAACTTGCTCCTACTTGTCTGTGAGCATAATTTAATTTTTAGGTACTCCAAATTATCTTATCATGGGCTCCGAATACTTTATTTGGGTTCCTCAAGTTCCATAATGTCTTTGAGAATTTTCCCCAAATTTTCAGAGCTTTCAGAGTATTTTTCGCGGCTTAAATAATAATTCTAGACTTTTCTGAAATTATTTTATCCACAAAATTAATTAATTCCGAAAATAATAAATCTCTTATTTTTCCCAATGCTCAAAGCCCATGTGCAATAATGCTAATATATCATAAAGGCCCATGCATTTATTTATTAATGGGCTTTAATGATTATTTAGGCCCATTAGTAAATGTGGAGGGTGCAACATCAATTAGTACCATATTGATAGTTGATGTAGATGTGCGGAGTTTTTCTCCCAATAAATATGTACTAACGCCTTGGGTAATGCACACTAAAACTACTGTAAGGGGAGCCCCTAGTTTGAGAAATCCCTCGTGTAGTAAATCAGATTTTTCTCCTCCTTCTCTCGCCGTCGCCGCCGCACGCCGCCACCGTTCGTACCAAGACATGGTAAGCACATGCCCACGAACCATCTCAGTCATGTTCTATTCGTACATAAATCCAATCTTCAGTTTACAGCTGTTGTTTGTTACATGGCAGAGTACCTCGTCTATCTGTTATGTCTTACAGGGCTCTGTCCACAAGCTTGTTCCCCTGTCTTACAAGATAGCAGCCGAGCAAACCAGCTATTGTACATCGCCGATCGCCGTCTCGCTGTCGCTTGATGCATGCTGGTGTTTTAACACAGCTATCAAGCTTGCAAGCCGTAGTGTCCATGTTCATGTATGGTGCACTCACAAGCAGGCACGAAGTCATCTCTCTGCCGTTTTAATCCTGCAAATCTTTTGTTGCCCAGAACCTGTCCATCAGCGACTACACTGAGATATCAGTAGCAGACTCCTGTCCGATTAATAAAAGGTCAGCGCCACCTCCTTGTCCGCTACTTTATTGATCAAGCGTTTATGATGTTATCATGCCTACGTTATCCTTGCAAAAAAAGTCATCTTCCTTTACATCTCAACTCAAGAAATTGAATTTTACACCGGGCGCATAGACTGTTGATCTGAATCTATGTACATGAACATTCTCGTCATTCTCTGAACCTTTATTCCTTGGTAGCTGATAGTTTTAACTCCAAATTAGTTTCTTGGTTTTCCATGACATTTGTAGTGATATAATCTGCGGCCTTGTAGCCACCTTAGTCATGTCATATGTTTATGCATTTATATAAACATTAATTAGATTAACGTGCTAGCAACGACGTATGATGTGTTACGTGCTTGTGATTTGTAAACTGAATATTCATTTAACTAATCGTATTCGACTGTTTTTCTAAATTAAAAGCAACATAGGTGTCACACTTCGTAGTTTATACACAAATGTTAATATAATTAATTACTAACATAATCATGTTCCTGAATTATAAATTACTTAGCTTGAACATACGTCATACATAATTCCAACAGAGGTTCCCACACGTTAGTTTTTTTTTAAAGATTGAAGTTTAATTTGTTTATTTATACGCAACATTTATGAATAGAATATGACTAGGTTTAACTTGATTTTTGAAGGAAAACATAAATTGACTAATCTGAATTAATGTCATTCATATGATTTTCTTAATTAGAATAAATCAAGCTGTGTTAGATTCATGTCGACACGCTCTACGCAGTACTACCAATGTTTTCATGTCACATGTTTTTCTATATATAGTTGAATATTAAATTGATTAATATATATATGCAACCAATTTTATAATTAAAAACAACATAGCTAAATGTCGATCTTTCCTAAATAAACTCTAATTTGATTAATATTAATATATATGTTTGTAATTATAGTTTGGTTAGCTCAATCACGCGTCACGTATAATTTGAATAGATATTTTCACGTGTTATTTTATCGTCGCAAATTTAAAGTTTAATATGACTTAAATTAGATGGCCGTATTTATTAATAAAATATGACCGGCCATAACTCGACTTTTGAATTAAAAGATGATTTGACTAATCTAAACTAATATTTTTTCCATGGGTTTGTTAACTAAAATAAATCCAGCTTACAGTCATTCCTTTTCTTTTATAGTATAATATAGAACTCCCGGTTTCTTTTTAACGGTAATTTCATTATTGACATTTCTTGCGTTGTCGAAACTACAACAACGAGCCCTCCCTCCTAGTACGTTGTTTTAAAGCTTTTGCTATGATTGGTGTATTTCTTAGTTTATTTTGCTTGCTTGCTTGTATGTATCTTTGTGCTTGGTGTTTGCCATGAGTAGAAGAGAATAGTACGTAAGCAGTGGAGATCAGAAGTTGAGTGCACGAAGCTGCAGAATGGAAGATAAAGTTGAAGCTTCTCTGAGCAAGTTGCTTTGGGTGTAAAGCAAGTTTAAGGCAAGTATAGCATGGGATCTTCCTTGTTACCTATTCACCTTTAATCACTTAATTCATACTGCATGTGTCTACCTTGACTACCACTAAGGATTTCCTAGTACTTTTGTACTTGTGCCTTGATACTTATGGGGTATTGCATTGGGTAGTATGATGCTAGTGCTCAACTAAAGCCATGATCTTGTAACTTGACTAATGGTATATGCAATAAACACTAAAAGATGCTTTTAGCAACATGGAAAAAGGGGGCTAGAGCATTGGGCTGTTTTTATGGTGCTCTAGATTCCTCTCCCTAAGGACTTATCTGTAAGTGATCATCTAGGACTTACAGTACAATTACGATGGCTACATGGCTCTGGCTTTAGCTCAGTATGAGGACCTTTTCTAGCTTGTTAGTGGTTACCTTTATTGGCGTAAGAATGGCTTGCTGAATCGGGTATAGTGCGGCTTCTATCCCCTTATGTATAGGCTGTGCGTCATTGTGCCATCGGGAAGGGGGGCTCTACATCTGTTTGCTGAGTGAATCTAATGGCCCTAACTTGTTAGACGAACTTTTAAAAGGCTTCATAGTGAACCCTGCCGACCTTCCTTGGTAGTGGGTCAAGAGGCTGATCACCTCGGGCGAAAGGGTAAATCACGACTTATAGTGAAAGTGTACAACTCTGCAAAGCGTAAAACTGGTATATCAGCCATGCTCACGGTCACGAGCGGCCTTGGAACCCTTACGGAATAGATGATCACTAATGGTTAATGATGATGAACATGGACGATACTGATGATGAATATGCTTATTAATGATTACTGTTTATGCTATTCATTATTCATGTTTACCTGATCATGTGTTTACATGGGCTGGTGTTAAACTTGTTGCTACTCAATTGCTAAAATTGTGACAATTAAAAGCTAATCGCAGTTAAACCAGTATCAGCCTTTTGAGCCTCATGAACCTTGTGTTATATTTGCTGAGTACGACATGTGCTCACCCTTGCTATTTCCCCACACCCTAGACTCTAGTAAAAGTTGCTTAGAAGATTGGTGAGGACAATGAAGGATTACTTAGGATACTATTAGAAGTGTTTGGCATACGTAGCCCCTAGTCAGCCGTCCCTATGAAGAATGGAGCCTAAAGATTAGCTACCGTTCCGCGATACTCTTATGTAAGTATTAAATATGAGTATGTTTCGTTATATAATAAAGCATTGTCTCTTGATACTATTGTAATTTGTCGCTATATGTGTGATTTGACTTCCTGGGCACACATATAGTTAGTACTTAGTTTTGTCTTTAAAACTAGGTGTGACAGATAAGCACGATTAATTCTAACATGTAGGTCCGCCTTGATAGTTTTCTGGATAAACCCTACAGAAAATATAGATTCACCAAAACTCGTAGAATTTATTAGTTTAAACCCCTAGACCTTAGTTGGTGATCATAATTGTGCCCTTATACATGTTTTATTGATGGTCTATAATGGTTGTTAACTACCGTCAACAAGCTCCCTCAAGCTTAACCTTTGCTAGTCCCTTAGCAAAGCTAAACTCAGCAAAAATGGATCAGGAGTTGCTACGATGCTTTCACTCGTCAAAAGTACATATGCGTTCAAACAATAATTCTCCTTTGGATTAGAATAAACCGATCTAACTTCAAACTTACCCATGTTACCTTCAACCATGGGGCTTCTTAGCCTTCACTTCGGTCTTGAGCAATTGAAAGACAGAATGATTAAGGCAAGCACTATGTCTCAAGTTCTTTGCTCAACTATTACTCCGGAGTTTTTTTCAAAATAAAACTTAGAGCTTCCATTGTATGACACTCTCAAAACTCTCAATATATGTGGTATTTGTGGATCCTCACAAAGGCAACAATGATGTTATGCCTTTTCCTCTTCCTACCACTAAGGCTTATGTGGAGTTCATAGGTAGGGAGAAAGCTAGAGCATACTGGCAATGCATATATTGTAAAGTCAAACAATGGATCCAAAGAGAGTTGAGTCATACAATCAAATCAAGATGTGCATGTGTGTGGAATATATGGTGGCTAATCCTAATTCTACTTTGCTCCTTGAAAACTTATCTCTCTTTTGAAACTTGGAAACACTTGCTAGAGAGCAGGGGCTATCTTATTCATCTCTCTCTTTTTCAGGCGGGCATCTAAGTGCCCATTGTTTTAGATATCTCAGACACTTGTCCATTTTTTACTGAACTCTCTTTTTTTCTTTTCTTTCCCTTTTTTATGAATAACTTTTGCATAGTCACATGCTTCTTTTCTGCAATAAAACTTTTGAGAGATAGCAACAAGAATTTAGAGCATTTATTTGGTGGGTGGAAAACCTAATAATCATGTTTTTGTGTTCACCCCCAGTGTAGGAGTAGAACATTTTTGGGTGGATCTAGATGGAAGGCATGTTTTTGCGCCTACCCCTAGTGTAGGAGTAGTGCATATGTGGGTGGTGTGTACGTGATCTTGATTTTAAGAGCATGAAAAACCACTCATAAGGGTCAACAAAGCTTGACAAAACTCAATGTAAAAGCAAGCAGCATACATGTGAAACTTTCCTAGCCTAAATAACATATATGGCTCTAGTGGGAATTCAAGCTTTATCATATAGGAACTCATCATGTAGCATTTTTGTGTTTTTCAAAAGATAAATCTCTAGAACTCTAGTGTCACTTGGAACAAGATAAACAGTAGCTCAGACCTTCTTATATCAGATCAAGCATATGCTACCCACGAGTTTCAAGTTCAAAGGAAATCCTTATATCAAAACAATCTTATCCAAAACTCGGGAGAATTCAAGGCTGAAAACTAGGTACTTGAAAGGAATTACAACAGAACAACTATAAATCATTTCCACTCAAGAGATTTTTCTGAGTCCACTTTATTCTATTCAGCTCTTAAAAACAAATTAAAGCAAACTAGACACACCTTTTATTTTATTTTTAATTTTACTAGATCATACATTATTACTATAGCTATATATATTTATTATAAAGATAACTTTTTATTTTGTTTGATTCATCATTTTCTTAACTATCGAAAAGAAACTAAAATCTAAAACAAAAGGAGAAAGAATACTTACCTGGATACATGGGAGTGCTTCTCCCCCAAGCGAGCTCTTTCGGTGAGGGTTCGGTGTTGTAAGTCGTTCGAACTGGATTTCTCCTTGTGAAGTTCAATGATACCTCAGTTTGTTCTGAAGACAAAGATTCTTATGATGATGCCTCTAATGATGATGTCACCTTCTTCCGCCAAACCTGTCTTGATTTTGAGTTTTGATTTTGGTTTGACAGGTGACCTTCACTTGTAGAAATAGGGAATTGACTAACTCCTGCACATTTTGCTTGAAGTGTGTCCTGCTATAAAACAAGGTAAAGATCAAGTGCATGGGCTCTGTCAGTGGAAAAACACCAACAGAACCTAAACTTTATTTATTCTTCTCTAACGTTAGGCACATTGAACAAGATGAAGTTGATGTTAGGTGTTGTGTTCAATTATAACATAGGTGGTAAGATCAGAAGGTTGAGCATGAATGCAACATTTAAGTTCATTTGGCAGAAAAGATTGAGTTGCTTAACCATGGAAGGATTGTCTAACTGTGCATAATGTATCAATCTTTACATGACTATGACTATCAGCTTCCAGAGATAGGATGTGCATTTTTTTAGTTTATTTGGTGAGGACTATGGTCACAAGAGAGTGGTGCTAGGAACAAGCTTGAAGAACTAAATATGTTGAATTAATTAGGTTGGATCAAGTAGAACTGTAACTCAAACATGTTTGTTTCTTATTTGTGTGCCTAACAGAATCAAGGAAAAGCTTTTTAAATAATGACCATTTACCTTTGGATGTTGCCTTTGTCATTGGAGCGTGATGTTACCATATGATGAAGGTTTTAGATGACTCATGATTGTCCTTCCCTTTTGCTTGAAGTTTTTCTTTTTTCGGCTAGCCTCGCATCTTGAGCTGTTCAAGAGCTTCTTGTCTCCTAGATTGCACCATTTCTTTCTCATCCTTTTGTCATGCCATCTTTCCGCTCTTCAATTTTTTTGACACCTTGTTAGACCTTTTTCTTCACTCATTGTTTTATGCCTGCAAAGGATTAGTGGACAATACATACCCGAAGGAATATACAATTTTGAAACACGGGTTGTTTGTCCAAGATTTTGTTATTTCCCTCTATGCTAATGAAAAGATGGTGTTAGAATTATTTTAGCCTAGTTTTTGTTTATCATATTCTGTATAGGCATGGCTCAAGGCAAAGGTAATTTGCAGCTAAAGACAAAGCGAATGACCATGAATGAGTTGTGTCTTCTTTGCGCAATATTATCAGAGTTCATCATGTGCCTTGCTTCATCTTCGATTTAAATTCATCTCGTGACTTACCCAAATTGATTTGAGAGTTTCCTGTAGGGGTTAGTCCAACAAATAACAAGTATCTACTAAAGCATACTTTCAGCTCAAAAATCAACCTAGACACCACATTTAATTTGATTTAGGAAGGCATTTTAACATAAGCACCTCGCTTAATTTAAAAGCCTTTGGAAGTAAAATTAGCATACCTTTTGGTTTAAACTAAGCACCATGCCTAATTTAAAAAGGTGTATGAAAATACTCCAAACCTTAAGTATACTGTGGCAAACAAAGGTAGCATGAAAGAATTATAGAGATTTATTCAATTGGAGATGAAAAAGCATGATTGTTATTGAGCATGATTTAAAGGTAGAGACAACCAAGATAAATTAGCAACATAGCATAAGATTTTTCAGACAAGCCCATCCCCTAGGCTTGAATTTTGCAAGGCAAAGTCAAGTTTGGATGGATGTGATTCAATGTTGCATGATGATTGGTTGGACATACCTTGAGTCGTCATCGTTCATTATTTTTGCTCCAAACCTGGAATGGTTAGTGACAAAAATACCTGAAGGAATATGTTCAGAATTATATTTCTATGCTCACTTCACAAGGGCATTACGGAAAAAAGTAAAAGCTCATGTTATCTCCCAAAAATGCTTGTTTTAGGACAGAAGCTCGTCCTTCGGAAACCTTTGAATTGTGTTTCTAATTGGTGAAGTGGTTTCCCCTCTAACACCAATCTTAGGTTGCCTATCTCAAGATTCATGCCAATGAGATTTTTAATATTTATGATAAACATATGCATCTACAACCACCCTTTTAACAATTTTATGAACAGGGTGTACGAGGGGGTTGATGATCTCATGTGTGGCAATGTTGGAAATACCAATTGATTCAGGAGATTTCTCATGTAAGCATGGATTTGATGAGGTGTTCATGAAATAACTCCCAAGCTCATCGATGTCATCTTCCTTTTCAAGCTCCAAGGATGTTTCTTCCTAAATGTGCAATATTTTCCTTGGATTGTTAGCTCTTGGGTTGATCTTGTCTAAGGCTTCCTCCAAACTTGGATGAGTCATGTTTATTAAATAGGTTCATTCAAACTCATTATTTGAATCAAGGCTAAGTTTGGATTCTACCCATAAGGCTTTGTCCTTGTCCATCCATTCTTTAGCAATGGCAAATTAATTCTTAATACATTCCAACCAATGTCATTGCTCTTCTTGGTCATCCTTGTAGTCTTCATGACTCCTATGTTTTGGTTGTCTTAATGGATTTCTATGGTCATCATGAAACTTAGGAGAAAGAGTATAAGAGGGATCATCGGGGTCAATGATGGGTTAAGAGATGGGTTCAAATAAGACATCTAATGTGGGCATAGAAGGGGAGAGGATAGGAGTGGCTTCTAAATGGCTAGGCTCTCCTTCTATGGCATCACTAGATGTGCCATCCTTGAATTCTTCCCAATGTCCCACATGGGAATAAGGACGCTTTCTAAGAGATCCCTTCTTGAGAGGATTTGAATTATACTCACTTAAAGGTCTCTTATGAGAATTTAATGCTCTCCCAAAATCAACACCAAAGAGGTCATCCTTAATCTCAACAAGGATTTTCCAAAGGTGGAATTCCTTCTTCTTTTGGGGGATTTTGGGGTATTGGTGGTTCAGGATTGATAGCAAAATCTTGGGATCGGAGTGGTTGTACTTTGGCTATCAAAACTTCCTCTTCTTGATCGGGAGAGGATTCCTTTTCTTCTTTGAGGAGTTCATAATGAATGCTAGTGCAGGGAGTCTTTCCACTAATTCTATCAATCATAGTCCTTGCTTCACTAGCAGACAAATGAAGGAAAGCTCCTCTAGAGGCTGCATCAAGGGATTCCCTGGAATCCTTGCTAAGACCCATGTAAAAATGTTGAAGAAGTACAGGGTCTTGAATGGTAAGGTCCGAGCTAGTGATGATTAGTTCATTAAAACGATCCCACGATGTACCAAGAGATTCTTCTTCTAGTTGTCTAAAATTTAGAACCTCTTTTCGAAGGCTGACTACCTTAGAAATGAGAAAGAAACGTAATAAAAATTTAGACCATAATGTTTCCCAATCTCCTTGCATACTTCCTACGGTTAGACTGTACCATTGTTTAGCTCTTCCCGTCAAAGAGAGCCGGAATAACTTCCATCTTAAGGTTTTGTCAGACATGCCAGCGATACGCAAGCATGCACAGATCTGTTCAAACTCCCATAGGTGTGAGTATGGGTTTTCATCGCCTTCTCCCGAGAAGGATTTATCTCGAATCAGTTTTATTAAATACAGGCACAGCTCATAACCAGGTGTTATGATAGGGTCTAAGGATTCTGGTGGCTTTAGGCTTGCGCTCGTGGGTTTAGCATATTGATAGATAGGAGTGGAATCCATGCTCAACAAAAAAGTAAAACAAAAGAGAGAACAAAAGATAAAATGTTAAGCTAGACTCGAAGTTAATTCAGCAACCGTTTCCCCAGAAACGGTGCCATAAAGCTTGTTGGTATATTTTAACGCACACAGATAAATCCGCAAGTGCGTGGATACCGCTGTAGCTTTCACTCGGAGGTATTGTAAGTATCATATCCACAGAGAAACATGTGAAACTAACTATGGTCTAACTTAACTAGGGGTAGCAACAAGGTTAGGATAAATAGGGACGTAGAGAGGATAACTAAGGTTCTCTAGTTCTGACTTGGATAAGCTTATGTCTTCTACTATTCAACTGGGGACATTACTAGGGAAATACACCAGCAGAGGATGCTTTCCTTCGCAACCACATCCTACGTGCGCCTACAGATGGGAGGTGGACTACAAAGGATCAACGAAGCTATATAGTACAAGCTATATAGAACTTATGTCACACACGCGATCGACCACCTTCCGGAATGCAGGGGGCATCCACGATTATCCCAAGTTTAAGCACCACGCTTAGACTTATGATTAATATTTTAGCCTCGAGCGTCTATAGATTAAAGCACTCAAAAGAGAGTCATAATTCTGATGAATAATATAAACAATTACTTACTTGAATCAGAAGTTGATTACCAGAGAGATCTCGAAAGCAAGCTCAAGTAGAACTTGGATCCGCCAAGGTACAAGCCATAGAGAGAGCATCAACAGGTCGGCACCTCCTCCAAACTCTTCCCTCACTCTCTATCTCACTATTCTATTTATAAGACTAGATCCTATAGAGGACTAATCTTCTCTTGATTGCTGGCTCTGATCCTGAAGATATGAATTAGGGTTTCAGGTATCTGCTAAGGGAGGCGGGCAGGGGCTCATATATATAGGCCGAAGCGTCCATCGTGAGACCTTGGATCAAACCGACTTAAAAACGGTTTAGATGCAACCTAGGAGGCGGTGGAGAACCTACATTGCGACGTGGAGGCTGGCAGCCCCTCGGCTCCCGCTTCAGTGTGGTGTCCTCTAGAGTCCTTTGTAGCCTTCTGGTGCCCGTTTCACTGTAGATAAGCATGATTAATTCTAACATGTAGGTCCACCTTGATGGTTTTCTAGATAAACCCTGCAGAAAATACAGATTCACCAAAACTCATGGAATTTGTTAGTTTAAACCTCTAGACCTTTGTTGGTGATCACAATTGTGCTCTTATCCATATTTTGTTGATGGTTTATAATGGTTGTTAACTACCGTCAACACTGAGTATGCTGGTTGGGAGCAGCCCGCTCCTCAACATGCTGAGAGCTCCTGGCATCAGGGCTCAAGTGAGCATTGGTGGGATGGCAACTTCGACTACTATCAGCAGCAGTAATATGAAGAAGTCTCAGGTGGCCATCAGGGAAGGCATATGTCCTTCTCTGGCTATGGCTACCATGACTAGCAGATGCAGCATTCCCGCTTCGACAACAGGCTAATGACCATCGAAGAGACGCAGCAGGACATCCAGAACACACTTCACCAGCAGACCTAGTGGCAAGCGAAGGGAGGAAAACACCTCGCCGCCATCCAGCAATACTAGGAGCAGGCGAATGAGAATTAGCATTACCTATTCCAGGGTCTCAACATCGACCCGCCTTTATGAGAGACCGTAGCAACACCCAGCTTGGGGGAGAGCCCCCGTTTACCGAAGGTAAGTTTTCTCTTTCTAGCATTTTATCATTTTCTTTAGTTTATTTTTCAAGTTTGCTATTTAGTTAAAAAAAAAGATGCATAACCCAATAACAAAATAAAAAATTGCCTTTGCTTTTATATATATATATTACTATGGTGTGATCTAAAAAATGAAAACCTAATAAAAAGAGTACATGTAGTTTAAGTTTAATATGGTTTGTTTAAGATGTGTTTTAGTTTTCTTTCTTGTTTTTAAGAGCTAGATAAGTAAAAAGGAACTTGAAGATGATCTCACATGATAGAAATGATGAATAGTTGTGTAACACCCTAAAATTTGCAACATTTTAAAATAGGTAAATTTGATTTAATTATGCATTTTGTGAGCATGTAAACTTAGAAAAAATAACTTTTGTTAAATTAAAATTAAATGTAAGGTCTAGTTACATGCTTGTGCATACATGCTACTGCATATTTATTTTTGTTATGATTGGAATTGATCAAAACTGCAAAAGAATTTGAATTTGATTTGAATTTGGTTTTGAAAATGTGTTTAAGAAAAAGAAAAGGAAATTTTTACCTCTCTCCCTTCCCTCTCTCCCTGGCTTTTGGCCCGCTTGGCCTTGTCTCCCTCACAGCCTAGGTTCTACCTCCTCTCTCCCCGCGACGCAGCGCGCTACGCGTTGCCCGCTTGGCCAACCGGCCTAGCAAAGCAGAAGCGTCGACGCCTCCCTCATCTCCCTCTCTGTCTGACTGACCAGCCGGTCCCATGCCTGGAGTCGCTGACATGATGGGCCAGCACATCAGTGTCGTCTTCTTCCTCCCGTTCATGTCCGAGCAGGATTTTGCTCCGCTGGGAGTCTGCCTCCACGTCGTTTCCACCCGATTGGCATGCGCCACAAGCCGCCCTGCCCATTAAATAGCGCCCTACGCCCGCGCTGCCTCCCTATCTAGCCCGAGAGCAAGCCGCTGCCATTCCCAGAGACCACAGCGCCGCCACAACCCTAGTTAGCCACCGCCGCCGTTCGCTTCGCATGCCACTGCTCCTCCGCAACCACGACCGCGTTCCCGAGCTACGCGTGAAGGTAAGGAAGCCGCCGGTAGCTTCTATGTTCTCCCCCTCGCTCCTTTTCGCTTGCACGACACTGAACTCAAAATTATATTTTGTTGGACTAAAAATTATAGTTTGGTTATTGAACTAAAAATTACTTGTGTAGACACTGTATATTTTGTTGGACTAACTCCTGCAGGAAACTCTCAAATCCAATCTGGATAAGTCAAGAGACGAATTCGTATCAGAGATGAATCATGATGAGGAAGTGGACGAACAAATCGACAGGCTATGAGCAACATCAAAGACAACATAGCATTGAGTCTTCCTAAAACTCAAGCTAGGATGCTGATGAAAAGTAGGATGCAACCCACCTCGTGTTAGACAGAATACGCCTATTTTATTACCTTCAAAAGGACTAGCTCGCACGTCAGCAACAAGGACCAAGATGTCAAGATCGAAGAGCAAAAAGATGACATGACAAAAGGATGAGAAAGAAAGGGTACAATCTAGGAAACAAGGAAAACTTCAAGCAAAAGGGAAGGATCATCCCGAGTCATCTATCCTTCGTCAAATGGTGTCATCACGCTCCAATAACAAAGGTAACATTCTAAGATAAATGGTCATTATTTAAAAACGAAGAAGAGAGTTTTTCCTTGATTCTGATAGGCACATAAGAAACAAACATGTTGGAATTACAATTTACTTGATCCAACCTGATTAACTCAACATGTTCTTTAAGCTTGTTCCTAGCACCACTTTCTTGATCGCATAGTTTTAACCAAATAAGTTAAAAAGTGCACATCCTATCTCTGGAAGATGATAGTCATAACCATGTAAAGATTGATATATTATGCACAAATAGACAATCCTTCAATGGGTTAAGCAATTCAACCCTTTTGGCCAAATATACTTAAATGCTACATTCATAGTCAATCTTCTGATCTTATCCCCCATGATATAATTCAACAAAGCGTATAACATCAACTTCATCTTGTTCTATGTGCCTAAGGCTAGAGAAGAATAGATAAAGTTTTGGTTCTGTTGGTGTTTTCCCACCAACAGAGCCCATCCACTGATCTCTACCTTGTTTTTATGAGCAGGACACATTTCAAGCAAAGTGTGGGGGAGTCAGGCGATTCCCTAGATTTCTACAAGTGAAAGTTTAGAACTTGTCAAACTCAAAACCAAGATGGGTTTGGCGGAAGAAGGTGGCATCACCATTAGAGGCGCCACCTCAAGAATCATCATCTTCAGAGCGAATCAAGGTACTTGATCAATAAACTTCACAAAGAGAAGTCTGGCTTGGGGGAGTTCAATAAACTCCTGAGTACCAGGTAAGTATTCTTTCCCTTTTTTGTTTTAGTTTTAGTTTTCTTTTAATTAGTTCAAAAATGCTAAATAAAAAACAAAATAAAAATTTATCTTTGCATTAGTCATTTATAGTAATAATGTGTCATCTAGTAAAATTGAAACACAAAATAAAAAGGTGTGTCTAGTTTGTTTTAATTTATTTTTAAGAGCGGAATAAAATAAAGAGGACTCAGAATAATCTCTTAAATAAAAATGATAAATAGTAGCTCTGTTGTAATTCCTTTCAAGTACCTAGTTTTCAGCCTTGAATTCTCCTTAGTTTTGGATAAAATTGTTTTGATATAAGGATTTACTCTGAACTTGAAACTCGTGGGTGGCATATGCTTGATCTATGTCTAGGTAATTGACGGATATGATATGAGAAGGTCTAAGCTGTTGTTTATCTTGTTCCAAGTGACACTAAAGTTTTGGAGATTTACTTTTTGAAAAACACAAAAATGCTACATGATGAGTTCCTGTATGACAAAGCTTGAATTCCGACTAGAGCCATACATGTTATTTAGGCTAGGAAAACTTCCACATATATGTTGTTTGCCTTTGCATTGAGTTTTGACAAGCTTTGTGACCCTTATGTGAGGTTTGTCATGCTCTTAAAATCAAGATCACATACACACCACCCAAATATGCACTACTCTTACACTGGGGGTAGGCCCAAAAACATGCCTTCCATCTAGATTCACCCAAAAATGTTCTACTCCTACACTGGGAGTGAACACAAAAACATACATGATAAGTTTTTCATACACCAAATAAATGCTCCAAGTTCTTGTTGCTATCTCTCAAAAGTTTTGCTGTAGAAAAGAGGCATGGGGATGCAAAAATTATTCATATAAAAAAGAGAGGAAAAAAGAGTTGAGAAAAATGAACAAGTGTCTGAGATATCTAAAACAATGGGTACTTAGATGCCCGCCTAAAAAAAGAAGAGATGAATAAGATAGCCCCTGTTCTCTAGCAAATATTTCCAAGTTTCAAAAGAGAGATAAGTTTTCAAGGAGTAAAGTAGAATTAGGTTAGTGTAGGATCGAGATGGCGGACTACAGGGGGGATGAATAATCTTTTCTCAAAAATTAATCGCGCCGGCTAACCGAAATAAATGCAGAATTAAAACTACCAGTCTATCCAAGACTACACCCCTCTATCTAAGTTCACAAGCACCTTAGAAAAGATCCTAATAAGGCAACAAAGGTGCCGGGCTAGCTAGAGCTCTCCTAAACAATTCTAGCTTGCAAGGTCGCACAAACCTATGCTGCTAGTACTTAAAACATAGGGGAGCTCCTACACAACTAGTATGCAAAAGCACAAAGCTTAATCTCACTAGCAATGCTCAATAACAAAGGCAACTAATGCCAAATTAGAGAGCGCAAAAAACTTAGCTACGCAAACTAAGCAATGTGACTAACAAGGTTACTCAAACCAAATTACTCATGCAAGAGCTACTTCTATGCTACACAAGCAAAAAGGTAACTAGCAAGCTACTCAAGCACAACTAGTTACAAGAGCAACTACAACAACACAAGCACAAGATATATGAAAGTAAATAAAAGCTTGTGTTTTGGGATTGCAAACCAACGGGAAGAACAAGGTTGACACGGTGATTTTTCTCCCGAGGTTCATGTGCTTGCCAACACGCTAGTCCCCATTATGTCGACCGCTCATTTGGTGGTTCGGCGGCTAATTGGCATCACCCGCAAAGCCCATACATTGGGCACTGCAAGAACCTACCCACAAGTGAGGGTAGCTCAATGACACGCTCTACTAGAGTTGCTCTTCGCGCCTCCCGCGGGGCAAGCACAATGCCCCTCACAAATCCTTCTCCGGAGCTCCGCACAATCTTCTTGCGGGCTTCATGATAGAGAACTCACCATCAAGCCGTCTAGGAGGTGGCAACCTCCTAGAGTAACAAGCACCACCGGCTTACAACATGAACACCTAGTGCCACTCGATGCAATCTCTCAAAGCAAAGCACTAGAATCACTCACTCGCAATTGATTCGCACTCTTGCAAGCACAAGTGAGTTAGAGGGCATCAAGCACTCCTACACAAGCCACATAGGTGTGAGGGTGCTCAGCAACCAGCCCATGGCCGGCCAAGGTCACTACTTATAGCTCCAAGGCCTAAAAGAGCCGTTGCACGAAAATAGGCTTTGGGGAGGTCCAAACCCAGGCTTCGGACCCATGGTCTGGACCATCTAAAGTGAAGGTCCGGATCACGCCATGTGTCCCCACATTTAAACACGCCCATTAGATCCCAATGGTCACTATTTACCGTGCTATTTGCGTGGAACCGGACCCCAGATTGTAAACATATTTTATCGAACAAACATAGGGTCGCTGACATGGTCTCGTGACTCGCCCTCGCCCTCATCCTCGCGACTAGGAGCGTGGCCGCCGCCGCCGCCCCCGCTTCCACCACCACTGGTCTCCCTCCCTCCACCTCTGGCATATCGTCGGAGGCCGGAGGGAGTGGGGATCCATCGTTTTTAATAAGTTTTTTCAGTAGATCGAGTCCTTTGGGTTAGGATCTTTCCATGCCAAGTTTTTTGGTATTAGGGATTCATCTCCTTCTCCTCCTCTTCGGCGACAGCGAGGGGGCAGGGTGGAATCGTTTTCTTCATGGCAGCTCTGTTGAAGATGAGGGTGACAACTACAACGTCACCATCCTCACCGGTATGATGACATTGAGACTTTTATTTTTAGACGGCGACATCAAGGTAGAGATGGTGTCGCTGTCATTGAATAATTTTCTCTGGTCTCTTCTCCGTTTTGTTGTGGTTAGATCTAGACACGATGAAGGACTAGAGAGAATAAGTTTTTGGTTAGTCTTCCTCATTCTTTGGTGGCAGAATGAAGAAGAAGTAAGACACCAGAAAAAAGAAGTTTCTTAGCTCCGCTTACATGAATGTTGGTCGTTGTTTGTTGGGCATCTGTTCTCAGGCCATTTGCCGAGTGTTTGCCTCTACGGTCATCTATACTGCAAAGCGTCGTACGGGTTTGCTTTTGAGATTTGGAGCTATTCACAGCGTGTGTACAATTTAGATGAAAATCAATTTCTAGATATTTATAGTGTAATCCAAAGTGCTTGTAATGTGTTGATGTACCCAACTATTATCTAATATAATTCTTCTTTCATCGAAAAAAAAAGATCCGAACACCAGATGCGGACCAACTCCCTCAGGGTTCGGAGAAAGGTTCTAGAGAGGGGAAACACCTCCGGACCCTGTCCGAACCCGGCATCCGGACCATCTCCAGGAGTTCGACGCCGCCTCCTGTCGAACCCGCAGTGGCCACGTACCCCCTTCGTACTCGCGCTACGGTCCGAGGCTAGCACAGCATAGGGTCCGACGCTTTGCGAGCAGCGCTGACCATGGCGCTCCTGTGGCTGGACCCGCAACGATCCTCGGTCCGCCCGCCTGAGTCCAGAGAGAGTGCGCGAAGCCACGTTCCTCCTTGCCGCAGCCGGACACGAACGCTTGGGTCCGAACTCTCCTCCGCCCACGGTCCGAAGCCGAGCGAGCGCTAGTCTGCCCTTTGCCCGCACTGCTCCTTTCCCCAAGGCCGGACTTGCTCGATCTCCAGGGACCGAGGATAGGGCCGAGTCCCCGTTGTAGCGATCCCACGCGGCGCTACGTTGAACCCGTGTCCCTCCTTAACTCGGCCCACGACGGCTCCCCCAGTCGGACCTGTTAGCCAACGTCGAACCCGTGCGACCAAGTGATGAATACGCGCAGCTCCTCACGATCCGAAGCCACACGCTAACGCTCACTCCACGTCAAACCCAAATGGGCCGACCGGACCCGGTAATACCCTGCGTTGGACCCACAACTTGCTTCCTCAGTCCCAGTGTTGGAGAGCCAAACCCATGCCACCGGGTCTGAGGACCACGAGCAGGTTCCCAAGCTTGCTAGGTGGTGCCCACTGCACTCCTATTGGCTGACCGTCACTTTCAAGCACTATCTTCAACAAGAATTTCTTGGTGACAAACGGAAATTGCTTGTTGAGCTCTTCTCTCTCTCACTGACACACGCATGCAAGCTTGTCCCCCTACTATTCTTCAACAAAAATTTCTTGGTTAGAAAAGAGAATTGCTTGTTGAGAGATAGCACTACTAATTTCATTCTTTTAAGTGCTACTTCTTCTCTTTTTCACCACCATTTGAAATGTGCTAATACCACCAAGTGCAAGTGTGTTAACATTTTTCTAAATATTTTTCAAGGGTTAAATCACTCACCTTGACACGTCACTCGATCCTAGCAACGATATAAAGTTAGATCACTCGAGTAACACTAGATGACCGATATGCAAACAAGTTTGCCCCTCTTATTCTAAACCTGGTCATAAACTTCTCTTCACACCTATGACCGGCGAAATGAAATATCCTAGGTTATACCTTTTCCTTGCGCATTGCATTCCATCTCCTCCGATGTTGATGCAACGTATGCACCAACCATATCACTAAATGATATGATCTACTTCATATCATCATGTGACAGCATTGGTTCATCGATCTTGACTTGACTTGCTCTTCACTGTTGCTTCGGTCCATCGACGCCAAGTCATCACTCAACTTACCCTTCACACTTGGAACCGGTCCGTCAAGCCAAGCCTTGTCTTGATCTTCTACACCTTGGTCACATGACTCAATGTCATGTCTCATATGCAATGAGCTCCTTCATCACATGTTCACCTATGGACTAATCTCCTATGTATCTCTCATAAACATATTAGTCCACCTAGGTTGTCACTCAATTATCAAAACTAAACTAGGGACCTTTCAGTTAGCCACTATATATATCCACCATATATCCACACACATGCACATCTTGAATTGATTGTATGACTCAACTCTCTTTGGATCCGTTGTTTGACTTTACAATATATGTATTGCAAGTATGCTCTAGCTTTCTCCTTACCTGTGAACTCTACATAAGCCTTAGTGGTAGGAAGAGAAAAGGCATAACATCTTTATTGCCTTAGTGAGGATCCACAAATACCACATATATTGAGAGACTTTAGAGTGTCATACAATGGGATCTCTGAGTTTTATTTTAAAAATTTATAAAAACTCCAGAACAATGGTGAAACAAAGAACTTGAGACATAGTGCTTGACTTGACCGTTCTGTCTTTCAATTGCTCAAGACCCAAGTGAAGGCTAAGAAGCCCCATGGTTGAAGGTAATATGTGTAAGTTTGAAAGTCAGATCAGTTTATTCTAATCCGGAGGAGAATTCTTGATTGAACGCATGTGTACTTTTAAGGTGTGAAAGCATTGTAGCAACTCCTGATCCATTGCTGAGTTTAGCTTTGCTTAGGGACTGGCAAAGGTTAAGCTTGTTGACGGTCATTAACATCAATCATAAACCGTCAACATAACATGCATATATACTTAATTCTATCACTAAACATAAGTTTAGGGGGTTTAAACTAATAAATTTCACGAGTTTTGGTGAATCTGTGTTTCCAGCAGGGTTTATCCAGAAAACCATCAAGGTGGACCTATTCGTCAAAGTAAATCACGATTATCTACAGCGTAAATAGCACCAGAAGGTTCCAGAGGGCACTCCACCAAAACCTGGCTCGAGGCACTGCTAGGTGGGGATGACCGGCCCCACCTGTTGGTCGACCGGTCTCCTGTCCCCATCTGGCAGCCTCTCCTTCGAACGTCGGTTCTCCACTGCCTTAAAGATTGCATCTACGTTGTTTATTCAAGTCGGTTTGATCCGAGGGTCCAGAATTGACGCTACCCCCTATATATACAGCCCTGTACCCCCTCCCTCTCTGGAGCCATCCCTGATACCCTAATTCCTATCTTTAGCATCAGAGCCAGCAATCAAGAGAAGATTAGTCCTCCATAGGATCTAGTCTTATTAATAGAAATAGTGAGATAGAGAGTGAGGAAAGAGTTTGGAGGAGGTGTCGGTCTATCGGTGCTCTCTCTACGGCTTGTACCTTGGCGGATCCAAGTTCTACTTGAGCTTGCTTCTGAGATGTCTCCGTCAATCAACTTCTGATTCAAGTAAGCATCTTATTTATATTGTTCATCAGGATCACGACTCTTTTGCGTGCTTTATTCTCTTCCTAGGGGGAGTAAAATATTAATTGTAAGTATAAGCGTGGTGCTTAAACTTAGGTTAATCGTGGATGCACCCTGCATTCTGGACTGGTGGTAGCTCGTGAAGTAGCGTTAGAACGCAAGTGTGACACTTTCGTTGAGTCCTCTGTAGTCCACCTTCCGTTTGTAGGCCAAGTAGGACCCGGTTGTGAAGGAAAGCATCCTTTGCTGGTGTCTTTTCCAAGTAATGTCCCCAGTTGAATGGTAGAAGACATAGCTTACCCAAGTCAGAACTAGAGAATCTTAGTAATACTCTCCACGCTCCTATTTATCCTAACCTTGTTGCTACCCTTCGTTAAGTTAGATTGTAGTTAATCTCATACGTTTCCCTGTGGATACGATACTTGGAATACTTCCGGGTGAAAGCTATAGCGGTATCCGTGCGCTTACGGATTTATCTGTGTGCGTTAATAAATACCAACAAATACACACCAATATTTGGAGCTACACACCTCACTTCTCTACTTGTACTCTTTAGTTTTTAGTATTTTGTGAGCTAGACAAGAACTACCATGGAGAGCTTGGCTCCTTGGAAGAAGAGCAACTTTGGTATGAATACTATGAAAAGTTCTTCCATAGCCTTGTTCTCATATCTTCAATATAGTAGTGCATATGAACTAGACTATAGTTTTCATGTTATAATCTTGGCGTATGAACTAGCATATAGTTTGTATGTTATGATCTTAACATGTTCAACTTTATGCTTAACCACTCATATGACTTGTATGAGTAGAAGTAGAGCTAGGTTGAGGTGGTGGTTCGTCGTTCCTTCGGGTTTGCCTATGTCCTATGCTTGTCGATCCGTAGGGTCGGAGTCCCGGGGGGTATGGGTAGTTTCTTTGTACATGGGCGTGCTACTCGGGTACACGGGAACCTTCGAATATGACGGTGCCCCCCGTTGAGGGATAGGCAGCAGGTGGTGACAACTCTGTCCATCCCTTGTAATCCCCACTTTGGGGTATCGTGTAGGAGTTCGTAAAGTCTCCATGGCTTGCTGGCAGACCAGTGCCCGGGGATCTCCCCATCCATCTTACACTTAGTTCTAACTCTAATCATGTAATTTGTATGATCATCAACTGTTTTTTGTACGGCTGTATTTGACCATGCCGGTTCCACTTAGGAATATTCTTTTATTCTTTGTTTTCCTTTTATCCTTGAGGTTGGCTCAGATGTGTGCCCATTATCCTTGAAATACCATTTTTACCCCTGGTATGAACTATTTGTTTACTAATGCAAGGATGTAATCTTGTTCATATTCATGCTAGACTCTTTATACCTTACCCTCATTTGGGAAAATATAAATAACGATATCCTGAATACTTCTTGGTGAAATGCTACAACGATAGATCCGTGTGCTTGCGGATATTTTCTGTAATCGTTAAGAACTATCGTAGTTGGTGTTTCTTGGTGGCGTCGCTAAGGTTTACTCAATCTTAGTGGTGGTGCTAAGAAATACCAACAGATCTTTCTGGCGCCGTTACCGAGGATGGACTTGAAACCTCCATACTTGACGATTGCGCTAAGAAATATCAACACTTTTCATATGGCATTTTATCTTCTTTCCTGGCTGAAAGCTTTTTATTTTAAAGCACCTTGTTTTTAGCTCGGAGGGACTAATCAGGACACCAGCATTGATCGGATGTGGCTGTCCGTTATCTTTGCCTAGTCATTATTATGTATTATACTATAGGTTAACGTCCGTATTCTGAATATCTGAGGTGTGATCCTGCTGGTGGCCACATCAACCCGAGCTCCAGAACTTATTGCTTAGGATCGGAAGCAATCCAGTACTCTGTCCTGCTGCTTTCGTACGTTCTAAGTGACAGACTGACCGCACAAAGCAGTAGTGGAAGACTGACCTTAGGCCTGGTTTAGATTGAAAGAAATTTCAACCCGATAAATAGTAGTACTTTCGTCTTATTTGGTAAATATTGTCCAATCGTGGATCAACTAAGCTCAAAAGATTCATCTCGTGATTTCCAACTAAACTATGCAATTAGTTATTTTTTTTACCTACATTTAATGCTCTATACAAACGGCTAAAAATTGATGTGATAGAAAGAGAGTGAAAAAACTTGGAATTTTGAGGGTAACTAAACAAGGCCTTAGACTATCTTGTACAGTTGGTCGGCCCTGGATGCTTTCTTTACACAGACGACTGCAAAAGCTAGGTCGTCGACCTTAAGATTACGAAACCATGGTGAGTTTAAAGCTGCTATTAGAGTAGGTACTAGTAGTACTCTTATATGTAATTAGCCAGGTGATTTAAAACTAGTAGAGTAGTACTAGAAAATAGTACTGTACTGTATGTAATTAGCCACGTCCCCGTTGTGTCTTTTCATGGCACTGGTACGAACAGAAAAACGATACGCTGAAACCGCGATCATTTTCCAGTTTCGACGACTAACAATCTTTCTTTCTTTTTCATATCATCACCTTTTTCATGAAAAAGGATATTTATTTATCATTACATTTGTCCCAAATTAAATTAACTTTTAGAGATGTCAAAAATCAAACTATTTTAAGTTTAGACAAATTTATTGAAAAGAACACCAATATTTAGACATTAATTAGTATCACTAGATAAATCATGAAATATATTTTTATAGTGTACATGTTTGGTTTCATTGATGGTGTTATCTTTTTCTATAAAGTTGATCAAACTTAAAATATTTAGACATTAATTAGTATCGCTAGACCCTGCTCGGCACGACAAAGCGCTTGCGTCCTCCTAGTCTCCCATAGTGGTGGTGCGACCGTTGTCTCGCTCTGGCCGGTCCCAACATCATGCCCGCGCGCCCTTGTGCATGGCTCCACTGGGGGTCTACCCGACGGTGCTTCCGGTGAAGGAAGAGGAGTCATGCCCGGATCTGGAGGTTGTGACCGACAACAGCGCTCAAATGGGTCATACCCCCTCTAGCCCTAGTGCCACCACCGGAGCTCGCATCTAGAGGTAGGGCGGCGGTGGGCCCCTATGGTGACGGCAATGGAGGTGGTTAGCAGGGCGATGGGTAGCAACGAGGCATCAATGGCGTCTTCCCTTTGGGCGGTGGCGGGTCTTGGGAGGAGGGTGGCGACCTAAGTGTCGACGGTCAATCCTCGGTAGGGAGAAGGCGGATCCAGCAGAGGTGGTTCTGTAGGCAGCTGTGTCCTAGGGGCAGCCACGGCCTGAGCGCTAGTGCAAGGATCTCGATGAGGAGGAGGTGGATCAGATGGAGGCGGATCTGTTGGCAGCGGCGGCCATAGGGGTGGCGGCGGCCTGGGAGTCGGGCGGAAGAGGATATCCTTGGCGGCAGCAACAGAGGACATCGGCATAGGTGATGACCATGATCCCAATGACGGCGGCTGCCCTATGGGCGTCGAAGGCGTTGGTATCTGGCGAAGCAAAAGCGGATCCTATCGACTCGCGTCTGATCGACTAGTTCTGACTGGACGACGATGAATGTAGGTGGGATAACCGGCGACACGTGGCGTCAGCTTACTTGAAAGCGGATGAAGATGGTACCATTAGAGGTTTGTAGCGATGACGCACTAAGGGCGACGGCGACTTGATGATTTCCACTTACCGAAGCTCACTGCTCTGGGAGAGGAGGTCGGGAAGGAGGGATGCGCCAAGGTCGTAGTTTTTTTTTTCCTTTTTTTGTTTGTGTGTGCTCCTCTTTGTTGAGGTGGGAGTCTAAATACTCTTTTGTGTACTTTTGGCCATATATATCCTCCATGGATATAGAAGTCGGATTAATGAAAATCCATTATTAAAAAAACACACAGTCGTCGCTTTTAACTCAACCCATAGAATGTTTTGTTCTCTTCTCGAGCATCACTCTGATCTGGTGGGGACCACTACTGTCTATCAAAAAAGTGTGTCTTCGAGGATTCAAAGACAATACCTTCAGCACATATATAACACCTTACTATCACTACATTATATATACTTATCTGTGAGATGTATAAGATGCTATCTTTTAATCCTTTTCAGCTCCAAGATTGCTAAAACGAAAACCTTTTCAGCTGCCAGTATTAGGTCCTTCTGTAGCAGTGTTACCAAGTAGACAGATGAATATACTAAGCTAGCTTATACCTCAAATGAAAAACTGGTTCGGACACTAATTGGTATTACCTGACAAGATGGAGAATTTCGTTGGTGCACTTTATCTGGCAGTAATACTTTTTTCAGTATTTTATAGAAATCCACTGGCCGGGTGCGTGTTTATATCTGGGTTAATGAAGCTGACAACACTAGGACTATGACAAAAGCCTCTACTCGTACCTTCGGTCCAAAGAGTGCTGGTTCGGGAGAATTCTCGCAGGGAAATTGAACTGAATGCCTTTTCTGCCGAGCACCAAACCGTGTCGAGAGAGGCTATTATTTCTACAAATGCGTATGATTGTCAAGGGTGCAGCGGGGAGCCTGGGAACGGCAAATATCACCGGCGATTTCAGGAGCAGACCGAACGCTCATGGAGTTGGTGGTAAACCGACAGCCTGAAGGCGAATGGGGCTGAGGGAAGTCTAGCAGCAAGTTTAACTACTACGACTAAACCACACAAGCTACTAGCTAGGAGCAAGAACTACAACTAGTGAGCTACACAAGTAAAACAACCAAACTGTTCTCCTACTAGAGACCTACCACTACGCAAACTACTACACAAGAACAAATATGGAATGTAAATATAAGTGTAGTAAAGAGCAAACAAACGAGGATAAGGTTTGGTTGCTCGCCGACAACTTAATCCGTATTGAGGCACACTCTATGAGATCACCACTTCACTAGCCTCGCGAGCACACAACTCGGCCCTAAAACTTGGGCACTAGTATGAAAGCCAGTCGATCACCAAGAACCTCTCCAAGCCTCGTGGTCCCACTATAATTACTCTTTTGGAAATCTCCCGCAGGGATGAATACAAAACCACCGACCGGAGGTCCCGCACAATCCCCAAGCGGTGGTCGACGACGATCTCCACAACAACAAAGTCGTCTAAGCAGCGGCAACCACCAAAAGTATGAACAACTCGCTATAAGAACGATTCACCAAGTGCCCATAGATGCACACTATCAATGCAAGGTACGTACTAGAACCACTCCTATTCAACACAAATGTGCTCCCAAGATATGGAAATGAGTTGGAGGTATTGCTCAAGCTTTATGGGTGCACAAATATCAGCCAAGAGTTCCAAGAGAGTTTAAATGACCGACCACACAAGTATTTATAGCCACTAAGAACCAATTAGCCGTTGGGCAGCAAACTACAACAAAAATATAGGCATCAGAAATTCTGATGGGTACCAGAAATGCTCCACCGGATAAAGGAGCTGACACAGTGTGACACATCCAACAGTCGAATTTAAATGGTTAACTAGCTGTTGAGCAGACCCTTTACCCGATGCTTCTCTGGTACCTATCACCGCACTTATCCTCTGTCGTGGGAAGGTTCACAAAAAGCCTCCCATGGGTGCTTTCTCTAGTGCCTCCCTAATGACACCACCAGACAAATCCAGTGGGTCTAGGAGCACTTTGGTCCATGACTGGGCCTAAATATCGAGCTATGCGAACACAAGGTTGATATATGCCCCTGTGGTTCAGATTTGTGATGAGTGATTGTCAACGTGATTCGCGTCTTGGGTTGAGTTTGTGAACTAACCATGGCATGAGTTGGGTTGTGCGACATGTCTCTTGGCTTGTGGTGTGCAGGTGTGGAGCTCGGAGGCGGTGGTCGACGGCGAGGTGAAGATCAAGTAGAGATGTGCCGTGCCGACGGACCAGGAATGGTGAAGGACAGACGTGAGGCTTGGACTGAGGGACCAGGAGGCCGGGTGACCAGCTGCGGTGGCTGACATCTGGGACATCGACAAGCGCAAGTGTACATGAGAGTGACCGTGTTGACCGAGTCAATATGGCGGACTTGGCGGTCGGCCGGTCGAGGACGGCAGTGACACATGTTGAGTGTAGGAGGACGCATATGGAGTACGCTACTCGCGGGTGGTTTGGTGGTTTGGGCCTCAAAACCATCGGTGGCCAGTTTCACGGGTTTAGGCCTCAAAACCCGGGCGGAGGTTCCGAGGAGAAATGGACGGCACGTGGCGGCATCAAGGAATTCGCGTCGAGGCGAATCTATCTCATGAAGGGAGCGGTGGCCGTCAGATGAAGATTACCTCGGGTTGGACCATAACGCCCTCTAGTTAAGTGGTTCAACTCAAAATATCTAGGGGCAAAACTAGGATTTGTGTAATAGCCCTGTTAAATAGGATGAGGGAGCTCCTATCTCCCTTACCTCTTTCATTTTTGCTTCATCCTTCTCTAGGTTTTCCCCCTCCCCTTAGGTTTTCTTGGGATAGAGGTCCATAAATTGGAGAATTTGTGTAAGAACTAAAGATTGCGGCAGGAATGGAGGCCTTAACCTCCCCGTGTCCTCCGGGATTCGATTTGTGAGATGTTCTAGTGAATCGTGTTTGTGTTCTTCGCGTTCTACCTTTCTCCCTTGTCTTGTGTGGTTCAATTCGTTGTTTTGAGACCATTTTGATTCGTTCCTTTTACACTAAGATGAACTAGGACGTGAATTGAGTCTTTCCACCGAAGGATTTCATCCAATTCCTCACGAGTTCATAGATCGGGGCGAATCAAGCTTTAGGGTCGGAAAACCGGTGTTCTTCGGGGTTTCTTTATTTCCCATTGATTGGCTTCAAATTGGCGATGATCTCTAAGGGTAGCTCACCTATTGCTTTGTGACCATGTGGTTAAAATTTGGTGGCAATTGGTTTTGATTTGGCCGCAAATCGGGATTTTCCTTGCTCCAGGTGATTTTCGGGTGACTCTGTTCGTGCTGATTTCGTGACCCGCGGACAGTCTGTCGTTACTGTTCACATCATGAGCAGAAGGTTTCTTTTGGTCGTGTTTTGCTACTCTGAATGCCGGACAATCCGGGACCTCACCATGAATAGTCTAGGGCTGCTGTTGAAGCGTGTCCAGAGCTGTTTCAGCAAGTTTGTTTTTTGGTGTTTGACTTGCGGACAGTCCGGGATTCAACCGCGGACAGTCCATCGTTGTTCTTTCTGTCTAGGTCAGAACTATTTCTCATCGTTCGGTTTTTGAGAGTTGAATGCCGGACAGTCCGGCCCTCAACCCTGGACAGTCTGGGACCTGACCCACAGATAGTCCGGACTCCCTTCGACAGACAGTCCGGGCCTGTGCAAATTGTGATGTTTTCTCTCGTTCTTTCGCGCTCTTGTTTCCATCGGTTCTCGGTTGATCCGCTATACTTCTTGGTCATCACCAAAGGTACCCAACCACATGTTGGCTTGTGATCATACTGATCTCACGTCCGTTTGCTCTTGGGTTATGATTTTGGGACAGTGGCTTAGAGTTTTGAAAGAAATTTGAGGCTCCCATTCACCCCCCTCGGGTCGCCATTTTCGGTCCTTTAATTGGTATCAGAGCTGGTTAAGGATCATTCCACCTTAATCAGTCCGTAATCTATGAAGGCGACATGGAGCGCGGTTCCAACAAATCACCGTTCTTCGATGGAACAAATTACCCCTACTAGAAGATCTGCATGTCTACGCATCTTCAGGGCATTGACTGGCGAGTTTGGGAGATTTGTGAGGATTCTAACTACGAGGTGCTTGTTGCTCGTCTCGGTCAGGAGCATATGGTTTCTTGGGTTATGATTTTGGGCAGCGGCTTAGAGTTTCGAAAGAAATTTGAGGCTCCCATTCACCCCCCCTCTGGTTGTCATTTTCGGTCCTTCAAGCTAGCTTGGCTCGGTCAGGCTCGGTAAGGCTCGGTACAATAATGAGCTGGCTCGTTATAACTAACGAGCTAAAAAGCTGGCTCAGCTTGTCTCGGTCTAAAGCTTGAGCTAGCTCGTTGGCTCATGAGCTAGGGACAAAAAAATATAAAATGAAGACTTCTAGGAGGCAGCGATGCATTTTCCTCGGTCTCCATGGCCCCAGGTTGAGAGGATTTGGAGCATAGTAGGTCAGCAACAGTTTGGCAATCCGCAATTGGTAGAGGGAGATCGAAGATTCGAGAGGAAAGGAGATAGAGAGGAGTGTCCAATTGAGGATCAAACTTAGCTCATCGAGGGAGAGGCTCCGCCGCAGTTCCTATATGTGCTTGCGATATCGTGTCTTGCTCCCCCCATCACCGGACGTAGTCACGGACTCACGCAGTCATGCTCGCCCCATCGTGGTTCGCCAGCGTTCGGTCGCTCGGATGCAGCCACATGTCCCCCGCGTTCAAACCTTAGCCATTTGATCTCAACGATAAACTCTTAGTCGCTCGCGTGTTAAAGAATGAACGGACGCACCGCTTGCGCCACCAGAGGCAGAAGCCCATGACGTCCGATCACTTCCAGAAAGCTCCCAGAGTGGCAAAACACTGACCGGATGCGTCAGGTCAACATCGACTTGGTGCGCCCTAGCGTCTAGTCCTAGCGCTGCTTCTCTGCCTGCGCTCGTGGTGCTGACGTCGCCGTACGTCATAGCCCAACTGACGCACTAGTGTGACGTCCGATTGCCGCCCACCGCCAGCATCCAACAAGTGACCGAACGTGCTAGAGGCAGCGTCCGGTCGCTCCTCTGCCCTCTCGGCCAACTGTGCCACCTCGCTATAATTTACCAAACGCGCTGGGGTGAGTCCGGTCACTCCGCGGCCAGCGTCTGGTCGTGGACTTCCTCCTCCTTTTCTTTTTCTAAGTCCACAACCACTTCACCCTTACTTCCAACTTGCTAACCACAAAGTGTAGAACTTGTATGCACGTGTGCTAGTATTTTTCAAAGCATTTTACAAGGGTCAAAGTCAGAAAACTAGGTTCCTAAATGCCTATGCAAGAATTATGTCACCCAGTGGCACTCGATAAACCGTTTAGCCAAAGATTTCCCTTTTTATAGTACGGCTATCGATCCTAAGTCACTCACACCCTCTATGGTGTCTTGAGTGCAAAACGAAAACCTATCATATACCTTTGCCTTGATCTTCTCCGTTTTTGTTTTTCTCTTTCTTCTTTTCCATGTTGAGCTTGATCATCTTCATTTCATGTCCACAAACATGTCATATGCTACCACTAGATCATTTCAAGCATACAAGCAATAGTGGTACCATACAAGCATCAAATTCATTTGATTTTCATGAATGAGCCTAAGACATGATAGGAATGACTAGATGCACTAAACAAGTCCTTAGCAATGGATGAATGACATGCCAATCAACTTTACCTTGCTTTGCTCGAAGGAGAGGCATGTCATATAATGGGGGTGCATCAATACATATTTGAGAAGTCAAGTATGTTCAATTCATTCCTTAGCTTGCAAAACATCTTCTCATCAAGTGGCTTGGTGAAGATATCGGCAAGTTGATCATTGGTGCCCACCCTCTCAATGCAAATGTCCCCTTTTTGTTGGTGCTCTCTTATGAAATGATGATGGACATCAATGTGCTTTGTTCTTGAATGTTGAACCGGGTTATTAGTGAGCTTCACGGCACTTTCATTGTCACATAGCAATGCCACTTGTTTGAATTTGATTTCAAAGTCACTCAAAGTTGCCTTCATCCAAAGTAATTGAGCACAACAACTACCGGCCGAAATGTACTCCGCTTCGGCAGTAGAAAGTGCTACACCATTTTATTTCTTTAATGACCAAGACACAAGTGATCTTCCCAATAGTTGACATGTGCCCAATGTGCTCTTTCTCTCAACTTTGCATCCCACATAATCGAAGTCTGACTATTCAATCAACTCAAATCTAGCTCCTTTGGGATACCACAATCCAACATTTTGTGTATGCTTCAAGTATCTCAATATTCTCTTTGTTGCCTTCAAGTGACTCTCTCTTGGTGAGGCTTGAAATCTAGCACACATGCATACACTAAACATCACATCCGGCCTTGATGCGGTCACATAGAGTAGGCTTCCAATCATAGACCGATACATTTTTTGATCCACCATGTTGCCACTAGTATCACTATCCAAGTTTCCATTTGTCCCCATTGGTGTACTAATAGCTTTAGCATCATCCATTTCAAACTTCTTGAGCATGTCTTTGATGTACTTGCCTTGACTCACAAATGTGTCATTCTTCATTTGCTTGATTTGAAGACCAAGGAAGTAACTAAGCTCTCCAATCATGGACGTCTCAAACTCACTTGCCATCATCTTTCCAAACTCCTCACAAAAATCTTTATTGGTTCATCCAAATATAATATCATCAACATAGATTTGCAACACAAACAAGTCATTGCCTAGCTTCTTGGTGAAGAGAGTGGTGTCACCTTGCCCATCTTGAATCCCTTAGAGAGTAGAAAATCCCTCAATCTCTCATACCATGCTCTTGGTGCTTGTTTCAATCCATACAAACCATTTCTCAAATTGTAAACATGGTTGGTCTTCTTCTCATCTTCAAAACTGGGTGGTTGCTCAACACACACAAGCTCATTGATGTACCCATTGAGAAAAGCACTTTTCACGTCCATTTGGTACAACTTGATGTTATGAGCACAAGCATAGGCTAACAAGATCCTAATTGCTTCCAATCTTGCAACCGGGGCATATGTTTCTCCAAAGTCAAGACCTTCAACTTGAGTGTAACCTTGAGCCACTAATCTTGCTTTGTTCCATACAACTATCCCATCTTGATCTTGCTTGTTGCGAAAGACCCACTTGGTTTCAATCACATTATGATCCTTAGGCCTCTCAACTAGCTCCCATATTTGGTTTCTTGTGAAGTTGTTTAGCTCTTCATGCGTAGCATTCACCCAGTCAACATGAATGCTTCGGCCCTTCAATGGATTGCTTCACCCATTCAAGAGCTCATATGGGGTCTTCTCCTTCAATGGATGACAATAGAGTCGGTTGCTATAGTAGCAAGCCGTGTTGATTGCTTCGGCCCAAAATGAATGACTCATATTGTACTCACTCAACATTGATCTTGCCATGTCAATCAAGGTTCTATTCTTCCTCTCGACTAGTCCATTTGATTGAGGAGTGTACTTGGTCAAAAATTGATGCCTAATCCTAAACTTATCACACAAATCATCAACTCTTATGTTCTTGAATTCACTTCCATTGCCACTTCTCACTTTCTTGATGGTTGTTTCAAACTCATTGTGAATTATCTTGATGAATGTCTTGAAGATTGCAAACACATCACTCTTGTCAACAAGAAAGAACGTCGAAGTGTATTTAGTGAAATCATCCACAATCACAAATATGGATTTGTTTCCACCAATGCTAGTGTATGTGGTTGGTCCAAATAAATCCATGTGCAATAACTCAAATGCCTTAGATCAACTTGTTCAATTGTTTCATTCCAACAAGACCAAGCCTTCTATGTCATAACCAACCCATGCTAGACTTAGTGAGCAAACATGTTGACAATTGAGCTTCTCTAGCATTGAAATCAACCAAGTATAGATTCTAATATCTAAATCCTTTGAATATCAAGTTAGAGCCATCTACACTTATAATCTCTACATCATCCACACCAAATATGCACTTGAAACCAAGATCACACAATTGAGATACCGACACTAGGTTGAAGTTCAAGCTCTCAACTAGTAGCACATTGAAAATGCTCAAGTCATTGGATATTGCAATCTTATCAAGACCCTTGACCTTGCCTTTGCCATTATCACCAAATATTATACTATCAATCCCATTGTTCTCATTCTCATTGATTGAACTGAACATTCTTGAATCACCAGTTATGTGTTGTGTGCACCAACTATCAAGCACCCAATGCCTTTCTCCAGCTTTATAATTGACCTACAAAAGAAGATCAATTCTTTTTAGGTACCCAAACTTGCTTGGGTCCTTGAAGGTTAGTTACCAAGGTCTTTGGTACCCAAATGGCCTTCTTCTTTAGGCCCACAATTGGTGTACCAATGAACTTAGCCTTCACACCATTGGCACCCTTAACAAGCATGTAACAAGAATCAAATCTAATTGAGGATACATTAGGTTGATTGTTGTTGTTAGTCTTGTAACATTGCTCTATATGCCCAACTTGCTTGCATCTATTGCAAAACTGACCATTGCCCTTCACAAAGCTAGCTTTGGGAGTGACAAAGGCTGCCTTGCCTTTCTTAGGGGTATAGCCTAATCCCTCTTTGTTGAGAGAAAACATTTGGCTATCCAAACACTTTAGAAAGCGGGCATCTCTACCATAGGCATTGCCGAAGGCATGAGTGAGCTCATTCACGTCCTTCTTGAGGGTCTCATTTTCCACCATTAGTGAGGCATCACAAGTGAAACCATCACTCAAAGGTGAAGTAGAAGTGGTAGTGCTACAAGAAGGGTTAGTGGGAGCAACAACAATGGGCTTATAAAAAGATTCATCAATAATATCACTTGTTAGTCCCACATCACAAGACACAATCACTTGCTCCTTCTTGGCTTCCTCCTTCTTAACTTGCTCAATGAGAGAGGAGTGAGCCTTTTCAAGCTTAGAGTGAGCTTTGCCAAGCTTCTCATGGGCTTCCATTAGCCTCTCATGAGTGGCATTGAGCTCATCAAAGGATTTCTCAAGAAATTTGACTTTCTTGCGCAATTCTTTGCACTCCTTTCTCTTCATCTCAAAGCAAGTGTGTACTTGCTCACACATGTCCATGAGATCCTCCTTGGTGTACTCATCCTCATCATCATCATCACTCCTACAAGCATCACTTTCACATTCATCATCATCACTCACATCATATTTTACCTTAGTAGGCATTTCCATGAGGCATGTCGATGGAGTGTCAAAGATGGAAGGCTTGTTGTTGATGGCAATGCTTCCTAGTGCTTTCTTGCTGGATTTCTTGTCATCATCACTAGAGCCATCACTATCCGAAGAGCTATCACTATCCCAAGTGATCACATAGCTTTCACCCTTCTTCTTCTTTTGGTAAGTCATCTTCTTCTCCTTCTCCTTTTCCTTCTTGTCCTTCTTGTGCTTCTTCTTCTCATCCTCATCATTGTCACTATTGTAGGGACAAACCGCTACAATGTGATTGGGGCCCTTGCAATTGTAGCATCTTCTCACATATTCTTTGCTCTTGGTGTGATCTCTTCTCTTTCTTGCACCGTAGCCCTTCTTCTTCATGAATTTTCCCATCTTGCGCACAAAGAGAGCCATAGCTTCATCATCAATGTCACTAAGATCTTCATTATCGCTTGATTCTTTCTTGGACTTGCCCTTGTTCTTGGATGATGAGCTAGCCTTGAATGCTACACTCTTCTTCTTGTCTTCATCTTCCTTCTTGTCATCCTTGTCAACACCCTCCCTTTTCACATGGTATGTCTCTTATGTCATGACATCACCTAGTACTTGGTTAAGGGTAATCTCCTTCAATCCTCCTCTTATAATGAGCAATCTCAACATCTCAAATCTTGGAGGTAAGGACATCAAGAACCGATGAGAGACATCATCATCATTGATCTTCTCTCCCAATATCTTCAAGTCATTAACAATCACTTGCAACCGATGGAACATCTCCAGAATGCCCTCATCATCCTTCATCTTGAAGCTTGTGAACTTGTCCTTGAGAATGTACAACTTGGCACTCTTCACCACCGGTGTGCCCTTATATGTTTCCTCCAATATCTTCCACACCTCATTAGCTCTATCACAATCCTTGATTTGCTCAAACACCTTGGAATCAATGGCATTGTATATGTTGCATTGCTTGTTGGCCTTGTCTTAGTTGATGAGATTGTCGAGATCAATGATGGCATAGTCACTCTCGGTCACATCCCACACTTGACCATTAATTGATCCAAGATACATCTTCATCTTTCTCTTCCAATAATCATAGCATGTGCCATCAAAGAATGGTGATTTGCCCCCCCCACATGGTAGAACACAACTTGAGCCTTAATTTGACACCAAGGTTGTTAAGCCTTCAATCAAACGGTGACCACGGCTCCGATACCACTTGAAAGGTCCTAATATGGCTAGAGGGAGGGTGAATAGCCTATTTAAAAATCTATAAGATCACTAGAGCAATTTGATTAGTATGACAAATGGTGAAATACAAACTTGCTCTAGCTCTACAAGGGTTGCAAGTTACCTATCCAACAATTCTAGTTGCTATGATCACTAGGCACACAAGACGCTATGTTTCTACTCACTAAGAGCTCTCAAACTTGCTACACTAAAGAGCTCCACTAGATGAACTTAAGCTACAAAGCAAGCTCTCAATTCTAGCTACACCAAAAAGCTTGCTACAACTAGTTTGCGGGAATATAAATGAGTGAGTAGGGTGATTATACCGCCGTGTAGAGGAGTGAACCAATCACAAGATGAATACCAATTCAATCACCGGGAGAATACCAACGGCAAGAGATAACTAATGTTTCTCCCGAGGTTCACGTGCTTGCCGGCACGCTAGTCCCCGTTGTGTCAACCAACACTTGGTGGTTCGGCAGCTAAGAGGTGTTTCATGAACCTCGTCCACACAATTGGACACCGCAAGAACCTACCCACAAGTGTGGTAACTCAATGACACGAGCAATCCACTAGAGTTACCTTTTGACTCTCCACCGGGGAAGGTACAAGACCCCTCACAATCACCGGAGCCAGTCATGAACAATCACCAACACATGCCGAAGCTCCTCCGCTGCTCCAAGCCATCTAGGTGGTGACAACCACCAAGAGTAACAATAAATCTGCAGCCACAATGATCCCCAAGTGCCACTAGATGCAATCGCTCAAGCAAATACACTTGGAATCACTCCCAACCTCACTATGATGATGAATCAAAGACGGGGATGGGTGGGAGGTGTTTGCCAAGGCTCACAAGGATATCAAGTATGTCAAAGTGCCAAGATTGTTAGCCCTAAGCCGTCCAAACACTATTTATAGACATCCCCAAATGAATAGAGCCGTCAGTGCCAAAAAGGGGTGCCCTGCGTACTGACCGGACGCACCACGCCAGCATCCAGTCGCTCGGATGCAGCCACGTGTCCCCTGTGTTCAAACCTTAGCCATTCGATCTCAACGGTAAACTCTCAGTTGCTCATGTGTTAAAGAATGACCGGACGCATCGCTTGCGCCACCAGACGCATAAGCCCACAGCGTCCGATCACTTCTAGAAAGCTCCTAGAGCGGCAAAACACTAACCGAACACGTCAGGTCAACGTCAACCTGGCGTGCCCTAGCGTCCATCCCTAGCGCTGCTTCTCTGTCTACGCTCTCGGTGCTGACATCACCATACATCATAGCCCACCTGATGCACCATCGTTGTGTCCGATCGCCACCAACAGCCAGCATCCAACAAGTGACCGAACGCGCTAGAGGCAGCGTCCGATCGCTCCTCTGCCCTCTCGGCCAGTTGCGCCACCTCGCTATAATTGATCGGACATGCCGGGGTGAGTCTGGTCACCCCATGGCCAGCATTCGGTCGTGGACATCCTCCTCCTTGTCTATTTTTTAAGTCCACAACTACTTCACCCTTGTTTCCAACTTGCTAACCACAAAGTGTAGAACTTGTGTGCATGTGTGTTAGCATTTTTGAAAGCATTTTATAAGGGTCAAAGTTAGCACACTGGATTCCTAAATGCATATGCAAGAATCATGTCACCTAGTGGCACTTGATAAACCATTTAGCCAAAGATTTCCCCTCTTTTGTAACACCCTAGGTGTTAGGCTTGCATAATTTGACTTGCATTGCATGAGCATAAGCATCAAGCTTTCATATATAAGCTTTTAGATGTGAAACATATGATTGAAACATTTGAAACATGCCTTGTTATTTTATGTTTCTATAGGTGTATGCTTATGATTATGTGTGAATAAGTGTAAATGGTTGATGTTGGTCACTAAAGCACCTTAGCTACACTTAGGATGACTAATGAAACATTGTTCATGTAGACCACTTTGTCTAATTAAGCTCCTAAGTGCTGATATGCATGTTGACCTGGGAAGTAATTTATGTAACCAATGTATGAAATGCTTGTGTGACCTTAGGAATACATTAAACATGTTTAGAATGTCATTATGAACAACTTGGGTATTTATGACTAGGGCTAGTTTGGTCACTAAGTCATAATTGTAGTGTAAGTCATCATTTGAAAGTGATATGTTTGACCTAGTTGGAACTATGTCATAGAGACTTTGCATGGATGTGTTCACTGAAGCAAAGTTATAGTATTTGAGTAGAGCAACAACTTTTATTTTTGGGTCATAGGCTAGTTCAGCTCCTAACATGCTTGAATTTGGCTCACAAGATGCAACATTGTGCTGTTTTCACACGAGAATTTCTAAGTCCTAACTGCGTTTCTAGTTTGATGTAGCCAACTTTGGGTTGATGTAACTCTTAATCCATTGCGAATTAGGTAATGCTTTCTAAAGAAAAATTGTAGCTCTACAACTTTGATTTAAAGGGGTTTTGCTAACTCACCACCGATTCGGTTTTAGAAGGGAATGAAATGCCTCTATCAGTCGTCGTCGTTGGCTCTGATGGCCATGGCATTCACGCCATCATGGCCGACAGAGCGCTGCCACGCTCGACATTTGGTGGCCGTATGCCAGCATCGCCCCCACAAGTTAGGCCGTCACGGACACGACGATGCCACGCACCCCCCTACCTCCTTATCTGCCTTCGCCCACGCCCAGTTACTTCATTCGAGCGCACGAGAGCCAAGCGCCACACCCCGCCAATGCTACCGAGCCAGTCGCCACCTCGTAGCTCCTCCGCTGGCCTACCATCATGCAAGTGCTCACACCCATAGACACGCCGTGCTTCGCCCTACCTCCTTGACCCTTTCGAAGTCCTATTCGAGCCAAGGTGAGGGCCTATTAGCCATTTCCGTCGCCGCTGCCATGATAGGCGCCTTGCCGGACCATGAGCTCGCCGTGACCCGAGCTCGCCACCATTCCTCCGAGCTTCTTTTCTTGTGCAATGTCTTTTCCATGGCTTGTAGATGCTGTTATCCCACCTAATCTAACCGCTACCGCTCTCACATCGCCGGCGTGTGAACCTCGCCGGAGTGAGCTCCGCCGCCGTGCGGGCATTCTCGCGGCCAGGCGTCCCGAGCGCATCCCCGAACCCTAGAGTAGCAGGAATAGTTTTGCCTGAGCACCGTGGTACCATAGCACCTCTCGCCTAGCCTTGCCGTGGCCAGTGCACCGCCGTGCCACGCTGCCGTGCCGCCATGGCCGGCGACGAGCCACCTCTAGTGCACCTCCGAGCCAACCTTGTGTACCCATCGCTGCGGGGCGTCGTGGCGAAGCCGTCGGTGGTAACCTCACCACCAGTGAACTCGTCGGGGACAAGCTAGGGCCGGTCAGCGCCATGCTCTGCTTTGGTGTGACTGACGGGTGGGCCCCATTGACCATGGGCCCCGGATGTCAGTGTGTACATGTTTTGATTTTCTAATTTATTTCACAAATTTGAATGTCTGTTTCAAAAATCCATATCTCAAGATAGGAGTGTCCATTTTTGGTGAACCAAATTTTGTTGTGTTCCTTAGGAAGTGTAGTATTTTATACAAATATGAGATGTACAATTTCTAGTATTTTTATTGGTGATTAAAATGTATTTAAATAAATGCTTTTTGAATGTTTACAATCTTGTAAATTATATATCTTGAGCTAGAAATGTGATAAAATTGTGATTCCAATTTTATTAGTCTTGTCTTGACATGATCTAGCTAGGAAAAATATTAAGCTTGTAGTAAACTTGATTGAAATGTGATCTTTCTATTTATCTATTAATAAATGGCATTTTTTGAGGAAAATTATATTGATAAAAATATGTAACATATTGCAATGCAAATTTTTGTATAGTAGGATGGCACTAATATGAAGCTAGGAAAAATATAAAACCTGTTGTTTGACACTTTTCTATATGGTTAACTATTTTCACTAAAATAGACCTTGCTAGCTTGTCATTTTCGTAGAGGATGTTGTACATGTCCAAATGGTATGAAATTTTTACAGTAATCTGTTGTGAGCACTAGGAAGATACTGTAATTTTATGAGAATTTATTGTGCAAATTAGTATATGTTTGTTATTTCCCCTAATTATTTAATTAAATTAATAAAGGCATTTAAGTAATTAAATTGTGATTGACCATGATGTTTTCTATGGTGCTTGTGATGCATAGTAACTGTTGATGTGCATAGTAAGGCTTAGCAACAAGTGATTGTATGCAACTAATTAATTGTTGTTTCGTAATTCAAATAGATGGTTGCATGTATAGTTTTGGTTGTGTGTATGATTTCATGTTGATAATGGCATTTCCTGTAAAACTTGTTAATAAAAAAGTTGTAGATAACTTACTAATCTACCTTGTGTTAAATTTCATGGTCATAGGCCTTAGGGTTTAAGAGTTTTGGCTGTTAGAAGTTTGCTGCCCTAATTGTTTGATCTCTGGATAGATTTGTTTTATGGAATTGTTTGACCTAGATAACTATTGAATCACCTTAAGAGTATTAAAAGAAAGTTGTAGACAATTTCATAAACTTTCTAGAATGTCCACAACCATATGATTTCGATATATATAACTCCAGTTATGGTTAAAACCAGTAGCTGTTGTTTGGTAGTTCGGTAAATGAATTGCAGAAGAGTTTACTTAAGTAATAGAGAAAAGTTATGCACCTACTCAGTAGAATAGGATGAAATTATTATTACCTTAATACCACGTTGTGGAAAATACTTGTGAGGATGCATTCATCACGTTTTATCATACTATACGTGTCAACATATATGCATTCACGATACCTTATTCCATGATCATGCATATAGGATCGACCGAGGAGATAACATTGCTAGAATTTAACGAAGAAGAGGAAGGGGATCAGCAGGAGACTCCTCATGACATAGTTCTAGAAGAAGAGGAGCAGACTCCAGAAGAGCTCCCTGAGTGTCCAGATCACCGCCCCACCTCTTTTCTCAAAGGCAAGCCCTGGAGCATTCTAAGTCTCCCAGTGTTTTACAAAATACTACTTGAGTCCTTTTATGTTTGATGTATTAGGTTATAAGAGTTGGTTGAAAACACTTGATGCATGGTACTACCTTGTCTAGATATATATACCTTTAACCCTGTATGTGTCTAGGATCGAATATATGCTTAGCCATGCTTAGACCAGTAGAAGTCGGGTGATTCCCTGTCACCTGCGAGATATAGGTGGATATCGAAGCACGGTTGGGTATAATTGCTATCGTGGAAAAGAACCATAGGGTAATGTAAATGGAGACTGGGTAGGATGTCGATAGGGAAGCAACAAGACATGCAGGTCTTAGGTATGGATCTATCCCCATCTATGTCGATTAAGGATTGTACCGTTGTTGGACCTTTTGACAAGATTGAACGCATGCCTATCACTTAGCTGGCCGGTTAACTCATTCCGACCGCGAAGCCCAATAGCTCAACTTAGGCCGGGCCCTGCTCTGTCAAAGTGCGCACTCTAGATGGTAGTAATGATGTGTGGGGAGCCAGGCATGAGCCCAAGGGCAGGGTAGTCCTGATCGTCCTAGCAGCTGCTTGTCCCTGATTGTGCGGCGCTGGGCGAACCCACAAAATTTGGACTTGAGTTGTACCAAAGGTGACCTAAGGCTACCATGGCTGGTAGACCTGGGTTTGTGTTAGGAATAAATTCCCAGCTTGTTGAAATCGATTCGAATCGCCGTCTCTCCCGGATAGTGAGAAACTTGGCTAACTCCAACATCGTAGTAATTGTATTATGGAATGTGATGGTTCGGATAAAGACGAAATTACTACACCGGCTATGGTTACTATTGTATGCTCTTAAAATGACATACAACATGCTTGGCACAGGATAGTTGCTAATCTAGAGATAGATAGCTATAATTAACTTGATGACCAAAGTGTAATTGTATAATTGAGTTAATCGCTTTTTATGTAAAATATTGTCAAGCTACCTCCACTAATACAGCCTTGCATAATCTTTGGAGTCAATTTATTTCTGGTTTATGATGGGTAAGTCTAGCTGAGTACCTTCTCGTACTCAGGGTTTTATTTCTATTGTTGCAGATGGTACCGTCTATCACGGCTATTGTATGGCCAACAAACAAATATAGAACATGCGCATTATACAATTGATGAGAAAATACACATAAAATGTTGCATCCACAATTTAAGCACGTAGTGCTTTAAAATTGAAAATCTTAAATGGGCTTAAATCAAATGATCGATTGCATATTAAATAAATGAATTGCAAGATCATGGCCGTAATAGTAAGGATACTTGTTTATTGGATTTGCCATACAATGGGACAAATACTTTGAACAGTACCATAAATAGATATTTTACAATAGGAAAACATCACAAGTACAATAATTGTTAAAGTCAGCGACCTAAACAAATAGTACTTACACATAGAATAACTATGTAGTTTGCTGCAGAGAATTATTAGAGACAAATAGCCTTATACGAATTCTTTGCAAATAAATAAAAAAAAGATAAGTAGCAGGCTTGCCGGCCGTCAGGCCCATTTAGCAAGGATGCTGCACGAGCATGCTGCATGCCATCCAAGCAAAATGATCCGATAACGAGTGGCAGAAACTGCCTCTCGCTCGAAGCCATCGCTATCGCAACCTGCAGAAACACCACCGCCATCGCCATGGTGGAGGCCGCTGCAGTCCCCGAATCGCACCGTTATCGACGGATTCAAGCAGCTGGACAGCGCTCCTTCCTCCCTCGAGATGCTCAGGCTGGCTAGGGGGCGCCGCCCTCAACCTCGTCGAAGGAGAGGTGCCCCGCGCCGCCGTTCTCGCTTGACCCGGCGTGGCCGTTGGGGAGGCCGCGCGCTGATGGTCCGTGAGGGACGCGGAGCCAGGTCGTCGCAAGCCGGGGCGACGGTTGGTGGCTTCGCCGGCATGGACGCGGCGTGGAATCGGCGCAGTCGGCAGAGGCAGAGGAGGCAGGGCGTCGTCGAGGGCGCGGCTGGTCGAAACTTCACCACGTGTGAGCGCGGGCAGGCGCGTCGGGGCTGAGCGGTATGCCGCCGTCGTTGGTGGGGAGCGGCTCCGTGCCCTCCTCAAACCCGCCACGGTGAAGGTGGAGTCGGCGCCTGCTCGACCTCCATCGGCTCAGGGGCGGCCTAGTTAGAGGGGCCGGCGACTTCAGGTGCAGGAGGTGGGCAGGGTCGTGGCCATGTTCGACGTAGAACCGCGGCAGCCACGGCGGACATGGTCCCGGTCCGTGATCGGTGCAGATGGATCTCGTTGGTGGCGCAAGGGCCACTGGAGCAGCGGTGGCATGACGATGACGTCCACCATGCCCACCGACTCGCAATCGAAGCCCTTGTCCTCTTCCCCGGCGTTCACCGAGAAGATAACAGGAGGTGTCAAGGAGTTCGGCGTGAATCATTCGATGGTTGAACGGGAGCCCCATGTTGACGGCGCGGTGGAAGATAAGTCGACGATCAAACTCGCCGAAGGTACGTAGCGCAGAGGCGTCAACGTACCTTCGAATCTTCTTCTAGAACTTGCTTCTTCTCGCTCCTGAGAGCGAGGTGCTGATAACATGTTAGAAGTGAAAGTAAATGAACAAGATTGGAAGAACCGTTGCTTTCATCGATCTCTGAAATATATTAATACGAGTGAATGGGTGTCATGACTGTTTCCAAAAGACATGCCCTTTAAGAATAAAACTAACTATCTAATCATAGTTCCAGTGGATGGTTATCTATTAGGTTTTTTGGTCTTTCTTATTCAAGACTTCTCTTCATATTTTGTTTCCCAAAGTCTGGACGTGAGCTTCTCAACCTTGAAAGTGGTGTGCTGTGAACTTTGTAATAATGAGCCTGATTCTACCTCGGTAGATGAAGCCAGATATAAACTATCCTTTATCTAAAAAAAACTATCTAATCATATCCACTAATCCTATGCTTGATGGATGAGATCACTAATGAAGAGACGTGTCTAATCCTATCTACTAATCATGTGCTTGATAGATGAGATCACTCATAAAGAGACGTATGTTCGTCTGTAGACGCCTGTTCTCGTAAAGGTGTCACGACACTTCAAATACAAATACAGGCCAGCTCTCCCATAAAGTTTCGAGAAAAATGCCCTGACATGGAAATAGTAGGATATCCTATTTAAAGTAATCAAGGGCTTAAATATGTTGAGACAAAGGAATATACTAAAACAACAATCTATTCGATTTTCGAAAGCAGATACATCGTTTCGAAGTTTCCCTATGGCAATAATTCGAAACGGTAAACTTAGCTGCGTGGTGACCAATATACCAAAATCTGAACATACAACAACTGAATAAAGAGTGATAGGCCTAAAATATACATTTAGCACACAGGAATAATTAGGATCGTGAATCATGCTGAAACAACAGCCACCATGCCAGCCATTATAATTTAAAGTAAGCAAGCCACCGCACTGCAGCTATAATTTCTGCACTGTTCATGTCAAACACAAACTCATCAAATAGGATCAGAAATAAATAGATCAGGCAACGCACTGGAAACAATATTACTTATCACAGTTGAGTTCAGGTTTGCACATAATAGTTAATACTTGCACGGGAACCACTGACAAGTTGCACTCCAGCACGCATTAGTCCAAACTTAAACAAGAGATATAGGAGCAGATTGACTAGGCACAAGATGGACTCTAGAAAACACCAGGGCAGTCACATTCAGAAGCTTCCAAGCACAGCACGTCAGCACCAAATTTTTATGTAGGTCACCAGCAACCTGCCAAGAGAATTTACATAAGACTTGGTTTGCAGTGAGAAAACATATGATGCAGCATACAAACATTATACATGCAGGATAGTGCCCTAAAGAAGACCGAAAACATTTACTGACCATGAACACCATCAAAGAGCATAATCGACAGAACTAATGGTTCTTGCTGCCATCTGCGTATAGAAAGAGTTGGGGACAGTGGCATCAGTAGGTTATATAGTTATGTCATTTGGGGAAAATTTAGAAGGCACAATAATAAGTTTAGTTTCAGGGCACAGACCTAGCATTGAAGGCTTAAGGAAATGCTCGTCTTCAGGAAACATCTGAAGATTTTTGACTTCAGCAAGAACCCAACAGCAGCGTCTTCGAAATCCAGTAAGCTGCCAAACTTAATAAGCTCCGTGAGCGAAGGGATCTGATCCGCCATCTCAAAGAGCAGGCCTTGAGATATCTCCTCTGCGAAGTAGGTCGCAAACTCAATCTTTTCTTTGAAGCTGGGCTCGCCATCGCTACTCTGCATGTACAGCTTGGAATCCTCCCTTTCCCACCTAAGCATTCGGCTGGACTTCACATCCACAACCTCTCCAGATGACAATCTTACACTATACCCCACTGTGATTGGTTCATCACTCTCTTGGACAGTCACATTCAGAAGGCAAGAAACCATCCTGTGCCTCTCTTCAGCAGGAATGTCGAGAGCAGGATCAGCAAGGAATGAGAGAATTATTTTGAGTAGACCAACCTTGATCACCTTACTTGGATCAGTTGTTCTGAAATGGTAATTGTCTAAGGTGAAGGCATCATTCTTGGTGACTGCCTTGGATATTCTTTGAACACCGATGCTATCATAGATGCAGTTAAGGCTTGCTCGAGACATGGAAGGTAGGATAGAAGCAGGATACCAGATAAAAAATGAATGCTGAGCTAGCTTGCTGAACAAGTCTGTAAGTAGTAGATCATCAGGAATGAACACATCCTCCTTCATTGATAAAATGATCTTTCCGTCAGTACACACAGGAACTTTGACACAACCAGAAAGAAGTTTCTGGGTGTTTTTGCTCCAGTTTGTCGCAATGAATTTCCAGAAAGCAGAGCAATCAGACACAGCTATCTCCTGGACGGATTTCTCCCATGTGACCCATAGTCTGCAGTAATCTTTAGAACCAGGCCCATTCCTCACGTCCAAATGGTACAAAAAGAAGTCAAGCAACTTTTTGTCATAATATTTGTCCAGGACATGAAGCTGCAGGCCAAAAAGATTGTTCCGATCATGAAGAACACAGCTTCTTGGAGTCACCCATTCTCCACCATCCATTTCGTTTGGTATCCAAATCCAATTGCTATTTTTATTTTCAGGCACCCAATTGCTCTCCATCAGGTATGAGTAGATCCGAGAAATGGTAATCCTATCATTGTGGCTCCTCAGATGCCGAGCAACAAGATCTTTTCCATGTTTGATATCCACAGTTACTCCGATTCTTGTAAGAGCATCTTTCAATGAGGCTATCTCTGAACCATAGAATGCTTCATCTATGAAAGGTCCATCTTCCATGCAGATAGAAGACTGTGTAGGATCAAAGAGGATACAATCATTAGGACACTGATATCCCATGGATGTCTTCAACCACTTCTTGCACAAATTTTCCTGGAAGCCCTTAGGAGGTCCAGCTGCAAGGGTGAAGTAGCTCTTGATGCACCCAAGCAGTGACAAGATTGTAGCTTTGGACAACTTGGAAGGGTCACTGGGAATGCTGATGCCTGTGATGACGAATCTAGCACCTTGTTTTAATTCAACAGTAACACCCAACTTCTTCAGTTCATCTTTGTAGCCATGTATCTCCATTCCTAAACCATAACAAGAGTCACCATCATCTATGAATGGTAAATTTGCTATTGGAGACAAAGGTTCCCATGCATCATCAAATAGAATTGCATCTGAAGGAGATCGGAATCCCAGTGAGGTGTGCAGCCACTTTTCAGTACGCATAGCGTTGAAAAGCTCAACTGGAATTAGGTCATGTGTTGCCAGTTGACGATATGATCCTAGTAGAGCCAGGAGATCTGCTTTTTCAAGCGATGAATTCAACACCTTCTGCTTGAAAATATGGGTTATAGCCTTTAATGCCTCATCGAATCTTGTGATCAACCCAGTCTTCTTCAATTCTTCTTTGTATGAACTGATCACACTGCCATAAAATCCATAATCAATAACAGGAACCCCATTAAAGACCTTTAGAAGGCACTCCCATTCAGGGTCCACAAGAAAGGACATGTTAGGAGCATGAAATCCCACAATTGTCTTCAACCATTTCAAATCTTTGAGCTTCCTTACAAAATCATCACATGAACCCACATAACGGATGCACTTGAGGATTAATACAGTAGCCTCAGAAGTAATATCATCAGAACTGAACTTGAAGTTGTCAATAACAAGCTGGTAATTGTCTTTGAACCCCACAATAACACCAAGTAATTCCAGCTCGGGTTTATATTCAAGGATGGCCGCACCGTAGGACAGAACATCAACGAATGGTTGGTTACTGATACATGATGCCACTGCCCAATCTGAATCATAGATGATACAATCAGCAGGACGCCTGTAGCCAAGAGTACTCTTCATCCATCGTCCCTCTTTGACACTCTTGATCAGTTCACTCGGAGATAGAAACTTTTCTCGTAGAAACCGAATAAGCCGAAGCAGTGTGTACACATTCTCTCTGGTCAGCGAATTGCCAGCAGCAATAGACATGAGACGACTTCCGATGTAAGCTGAAGCTTCCTGGAATTCAAATCTCACGCCAATTGCCTTGAGTTCCTCTTTATACATATGTAGCTTGTTTTGATAGTGCTGTTGATCAATCATTGGTATATCAACAAAGGAAGGTCCTGTTTGCAGAAGACTCCCCCAATTGGAGCTGGACAGAAATGATATATTAGGCGACTTGTACCCAGCCGACGTCTTTAGCCAACTCCCTTCCTTGACACAAGTCAAGAACAGCTCTGGTAATCTCACACCATTTGACTTCAAATTCCTTATCCATTCCAGCAGCAAGAATGCATTCTCCACAGTTAGAGGTGATGAAACAGTAGGGAATCTGGCATCTGGTGGGTGTATGAATGGCACATCCGAAGCCTGCAAATTTGTCTTGAGGAATTCCAGTAGCTGGTCCTCAGAAGTGTAGTTTCCAGCAAAATGTCCTGCTGACTTGTAATCTGCTGACAATTCAATGTAGCCTTCATTCCTCCATGGGTTTGTACCCATCAAACCAACCCATTTGCTCCCCTTGGCAGGAACTATAATTCTATTTCTTTTCTTGACAACATAGCCATAGCTATCAATTACTGGCATGGTGCGGCAGAGTTCTGATAAGTAGTAGCTCTCGATGTGAAGCGTCTTGGAAGAGTGGTAAAGAAAGTGTGCGAAGGCAATGACAGCTCTTTGATCAGAACCCAAGGAATCAACAACACTTGATGCATAGCTATAGACAGAGACAACCTCCACTCTTGCATGATTCTTAAGCCAGTTTTTCACAGTTATCTTCTCCGACAAATCTTCTAGAGCTGTTTGTGTGCTGGGAGGCAGAAAGAACCGGTTAGAAGATAGAAACTCCCTGTTCCAGCTGATTAGCCATGATATGTACTTGTTTTCAGACGCAATGCACAACCTATCATTCCACTGACTAGCTCTAGATATGCTCCAGAACGAGAGAACACCACCCCTATCAACATACTTCAATAGGGGAATGGACATCATGTTTGTACCAGAAAAGTTTTGCCAATTGTCTGCAACAAAATATATAATTTCCAGATAAAGCTGTTCATGTACCTCCTTGACAAGATTTGAGCCTTCAATGCATTTTGCATACCATTCATGGTCCACATTTTCCACTTCCAGAAAGTTTAGCACACTGTCATATATACTGTTGTCAAAATGAGAGCTAAGAATATAGGTTCCATGGGTCAACAGATTCTTCAGATCCACTCCGAGTTTCCAAGCTTTGTCAAGGATAGTCCAAAATGCTGGCTTCAGCCGTGCAACTTCACTGGGCTTGCAGAATATCTTCGGTGAAGCATAAGACTGACACGGAACTATAGCCTCCGCAAGGACCTTGTCTTTGATGCCAGACCTAACTGGCTCAAGCAGTGGGATCTGTGAAGAATTGACAGGTAGAAAGTTGAACATAGATGGCAGAGACATTGATGGTGATGCATCAGCTCCAGACTTTATGAGTGTCACAAAAGCATCCATGAAAGCGCTTGGGACACACTCTAGAATTCCCTTGTTCCACGGACTGTCAAACAGTATAGCCTCCCTTGACGAAGCAAGGAGGAAGTCAGCCTGAATGATGAAGGGGAAGCTTGTTACCATCTCAGTTGGGAGGAAAGCATAGATGCCAGGTGATAGCTGCTTCCCACGGGACAGATGCGCGCCGCCATGTGGGAAGGCCAGGGTTATCACCCATTCATCAATTTCTGCACGCGCACGCTTATCGACTCTGTTCTCTGGCTTTCTTTGGGAATTTCTGCCTCCACATATAATAACCACATTCAGCTTCATCTTTCCCGGTCTCTTCAGCAGATAAATGGAGTGTGTACGACTCAGCATGCATGTTCTTCCTGGCTTGGTAGTTCTTTTCACTGGATATCGAAATCTCCCTAACAGTTGTATTGCTGGGATCAGAGTTATCCTCCCGGACAGAAAGTTTCCTGATCTTTGTCAGGAACAGTAGCATTTCAGGATGCATGCTTGACAGCTGCCTCTTCACCGCATCAATCTTCTCACTCTTCAATGGTAAGATGATGATAGTTGTAGGTAGGACCTTTGAGCACCCATATAATGCTTCGATGTCGGAAAGGCTAGGTGTGGATTCCACCCACTGAGGTACAATGTACCCAATATTGCATTCTGCACAAGGTTTCTCATTGAACTTGATCTGATAGCCGTTGCTGAATATGTGGGGCTGACTTGATATCAAGAACACACTTTTGAACCCAATACCTGAATCAGAGGCAACAAAAAATTAGTTGAAACTAGGCACAAATAGTAACCAGATATGCAGTACGTTATGTAATCCTTTGCAGTGAATTGGTTGTAGTAGGTAAACAGATAATGAAAAAAAATGCTACAAAGATTTGACATCTGATGAAACAAATTTGAGCAAGGTTACATTAGGCGTTAGGCGCTCTCTAGACAGTGACCCTCGTCCTGCCTCTCGCCTAACTGTTTTAAGGCGTTTTGTACAAATACATATATTATATATAGAAAAGAATAAATCGGAATAGTGGGATTAGATTGGAAATAAGGCACATCAAAGAGTCCAGCCCATCTTACCCACTCCAACCTTATCCATCTGCCTCCTCCCAATTCAAGTGGCACGCACGCACTCAACTCTCCTAGCGCTCGTCGCCCGCCACCTCTATTAGAATAAACTACTGCTTTTCTTGTGTGAACACAACAAGGGAAGACGGCACCGAAAAGGCCCCATGCTGTGATACTGTAGCCGCTGCAGGTGTAGGCGCCGCACGGCGCACCTGCAGCACTGTAGCCACATGCAGATGCCGGCATAGAGTCAGCCCTGTATGTTATCTAGTCACTATTGCAGCAGGGCAGCTGTACTAGGACTAGATGGATAGAGTTATATAAATAGACTACAACGGCAACTCAGTAAAGAGAGTTCAGATTTAACGTCTCCCATACAGGGCTTCGGCCAACGCTGGTGTCTTGTACTGTGTGCGTATGTTCAGTTCTCCCTCTTCTTCAACCTCTGGCCATAGTGTGTGGGGACAGACAACGCTTGTTCGTGGTCGGCTTAGCTAGTGGGTGCTCGGCAACACTAGCGAGTGCTCGGCAAAACTGGTGAGTGGTTCACTCACCTGAGCCGTTGATCCTGTGGGCTAACAAGTGGTATCGGAGCCGTACAGGCACCATCGCCAGACTAACCGCTGGCGATGACGGACGGTTCGGAGATGGGCGACAGCAGTGGCACTGCTGTGGCTGCCCAGCCACGACCGGAGGTTGTTGTTCGCACGGTGCGGGAGGTCAACGGCACCAATTGGCTGACGCTGACTCGCACCAACTATGGAGAGTGGTCGGTGACCATGAAGGTCAAGCTCAGAGCCCGACGGCTCTAGAATGATGTTGACAAGGGCACCGACAATGAAGAAGATGACTTGTCAGCGTCGGAGGCTATCCTCGCTGCTGTACCGGCGGAGTACAGGGAGCCGTTGGGGGCGAAGAGCTCTGCTAAGGAGGCGTGGGAGGCTATTGCTGCGATGCGTGTCGGTTCCGACCACGCAAAGAAGGCGACGGCCCAGCTTCTGAAGCAGGAGTACGCCAACCTCAAGTTCAAGAATGGTGAAACGGTGGAGGACTTCTCCCTCCGCCTACAGACGCTCATGAGCAAGCTGAGGAGCCATGGCGTCACCATCGACGAAGAGGAGACGGTCTCCAAGTACCTCCACTCCGTGCCGGCAAAGTACATCCAGATCGCTCTCTCTATAGAGACGATACTGGACTTGTCCACCCTCACAATTGAGGACGTGACAGGGCGTCTGCGGGCGGTGGATGAGCGCCTGGAGCAGGCGATAGCAAGGAAGGACAGCGGCAAACTGCTGCTGACAGAAGAGAAGTGGGCTGCTCGGAGGAACTCCGGGAAGGCAGCCTCCTCCAGCCGCAGTGGCGATGGCAAACGCCGCGGCATGGCTTCTTCGAAGAAGAAGCAGGTCGACCCCAACGTCTATCGGCACTGCGGGAAGATGGGCCATTAGGCACAGGAGTGCCCAAATCGCAAGCAGGAGAAAAAGGCTCAGGCTCATATGGCGTAAGCTGATGATGAGGACGAGGCCACTATCCTGATGGCGACGTTCTGTGCACTGCATGACGTCGAGGCCAAGGAGAGGGAAGAGGCGACGACGGTGGAAGGACCTAGGAAGGCCCTGAAGATGTTACCGGTACGGTGAAGTTTGGTGACGGCTCAAGGGTGGCAATCCAAGGGTGCGACACCATCATCTTTAGGTGCTAGAACGGGGAGCACCGCGCGCTAACGGATGTATATTACATCCCACAGCTGCGTTCCAGCATCATCAGCATTGGTCAGCTAGATGAGCGCGGTAGCGAGGTACTGATCAAGGATGGAGTCCTTAGAATTAGGGACCGGGAGCAGCGACTTCTCACCAAGGTGAAGAGGTCCCTGAACCGGTTGTACCTGCTTGACCTTAAGGTAGAGCAGCCGGTGTGCCTGGCGGCAAGGCACTCCGAGGAACCGTGGATGTGGCATGCCTGGTTCAGACATCTCAGCTTCGACGCAATTGGTCGGCTAGAGAAGATGGTCCGAGGGCTACCCCACATCAAGCATGGTGGCGAGCTGTGTGACAGCTGCCTGGCCGGGAAGCAGGGGAGGCTACCATTTCCAAAGGTGGCCAAGTATCACGTGAAGGACACTCTCGACCTCATCTACGGTGACCTCTGTGGGCCGATCACGCCTGCTACAAACGGTGGTCGGCGGTATTTCCTCCTGCTCCTGGATGATTGCAATCGCTACATGTGGCTGCAACTCCTGACGAGCAAGGACAAAGCGGCGGCGGCGATTAAGAAGTTCAAGATGCGCGTGGAGGCCGACAGCGGCAAGAAGCTCCATGTGCTGAGGACTGATCGCGGCGGCGAATTCACTTCGGTGGAGTCCGCTGCGTACTGCGCGGATGAGGGTGTGGTGAGATACCACACCGCGCCATACTCGCCACAACAGAATGGCGTAATGGAGCGATAGAACTAGATGGTGGTCGGCATGGCCCGATCCATGATAAAGGCCAAAGGCATGCTTTCAAGGTTCTGGGGGAGGCGGTGACCACGGTGGTGTTCATCCTCAATCGTGCTCCGACCAAGGCCCTGATGGGCAAGACGCCGTTCGAATCTTGTTATAGGCGCAAGCCGAGCGTGTCCTTCCTCCAGACATTTGGTTGCATCGGCCACGTCAGGAAGATGAAGCCGAACCTCACCAAGCTGGAGGACAGGAGCACACCGATGGTGTTCCTGGGCTACGCGGAGGGTACCAAGGCATACCGACTCTACGACCCACGCGGAGACAAGGTGCTTGTCTCACGCGACATCATGTTCGATGAGAAGGCGACTTGGGACTGGACCAGTCTGAGCATGGGGGGAAGCTGGCGGCTTCACTAGCACCTTCATCGTCGAGCACTTGGTCATCCACGATGGTGGAGACGCTGGGGAAGAGGTGCCAAGCACTCTGGGAGGAATGCCGAACACTCCAACGGTAGAGCCGAGCACTCCTGAGGCAGTGCCGAGCACTTCGGGAGGGATGCCGAGCACTCAGGGAGGAGTGCCGAGCACTCCTAGAAGGATGCCAAGCACGCCAAGAGTGGCGCCGGGAGGTTCTGCAGTGGTGGTGACCACTACAGGACGGGTGCCGAGCACTTCCGTGGCGGAGCCAAGACGTCTTATAGTGGTGCCAACCACTCCATGACTGAGGCTGAGCACTCCTACAGTGGGGCCATGCACTGTAGGAGTTATGACGAGCTGTCCAGAAGTAGTGCTGAGCACTGCAACCAGGGTGTCGAGCACTCAAGGTGGTGTGCCGAGCACTCCGGCGGAACAGGTTACTCCATCGACGCCGATCGAGTTTGCCTCACCTCCAAGTGACATCACTGAGTTCGTGGATGCCTTCCACGAAGGTGAGGAGGTGCGGTTCCACAGGCTGGACGACATCGTCGGTGGCATAGGGCCCTCAGGACTGGCGGGTAGGCTGCTCAATGACGCAGAGTGCTGCTCGTCAATGTAGAGGAACCACCCACGTTCGCGCTAGCCGAGCGGGACAGAAACTGGCGACGGGCGATGCTGGAGGAGATGAAGGCGGTCGAGGAAAACGAGACTTGGCAGCTCGTCGATCCACCTCCATGATGCCATCCGATCAGCCTGAAGTGGGTGTATAAGGTCAAGCGAGACGAGCTCAATGCCATTGTCAAGCACAAGGCGCGCCTCATCGCCCGAGGCTTTGTTCAGCGTGAGGGCATAGACTTCGAGGAGGTCTTAGCGCCAGTAGCGCGCATGGAGTCGGTTCGTTTGCTACTAGCCTTGGCAGCAGCAAAGGACTGGTGCGTCCATCACTTGGACGTTAAATCGGCCTTCCTCAACGGCGAGCTGGCAGAGACGGTCTTCGTCAGGCAACCTCTAGGTTTTGCCGTCAAGGGAGAGGAGCACAGGGTGCTCCAACTGCGCAAGATGCTCTACGGGCTGTGGTAGGCCCCATGAGCATGGAACGCCAAGTTTGACGCCACACTGGGCGAGCTTGGGTTTCAACGATGCGCAACCGAGCACACGCTCTACATGCGGCAACGGGGGATGGAGGAGCTCGTCGTCGGCCTATATGTGGACGACTTGATCATCACTAGCGCGCGCACGGAGGACATCAACAGGTTGAAGGCGAGATGGCGGCTCGTTTTCGAATGAGCAATCTCGGTGCACTCTCCTACTACCTCGGCATCGAGGTGAGACAGGGGAAGGAGGAACTCACGCTTGGTCAGAGCGCGTATGCCTCCAAGCTATTGGAGCGAAGCGGCATGGCTGAGTGCAAGCCATGCGTGACTCCAATGGAGGAGCGGCTGAAGCTGACGAAGGCTAGTACCGCGGCGAAGGTGGATGCAACACTCTACCGGAGCATCGTCAACGGTCTGCGCTACCTAGTCCACATGAGACCGGACATTGTGTTCGCCGTGGGCTACGTCAGTCGTTTCATGGAAGATCCAAGAGAGGATCACTGGGTTGTAGTGAAGCGGTTACTGGGCTACGTCAAAGGGACGCTGGATCATGGGATCATCTTCCCAAAGACTGGCGGGAGTAGGCTGCAGCTCACTGTGTTCAGCGATGCAAACATGGCGGGGGACATCGACGGACGACGGAGCACCTATGGCGTGCTCGTCTTCCTCGGGTCGGCCCCAATTTCATGGCTATCGCTGAAATAGAAAATGGTGGCGCTATCTACGTGTGAGGCAGAGTACGTAGCGGTGGCCACAGCGGCGTGCCAAGTTGTGTGGCTGCGCCGGCTGCTGGGTGAGCTGACAGGCGTGGAAGCTCACCCACCAGCACTGATGGTGGACAACCAGCCTGCCATCGCCCTCGCGAAGAATCTGGTTCTGCACGACCGAAGCAAACACATCGACGTGAAGTTCCACTTCCTCAGGGACCGTGTCAATGGATGGCAGATCATCATCGAGTTCATCGAAATTAGTCGGCAACTCACAGACGTCCTCACCAAGCCACTCGGACGTCTTCGACTCACGGAGCTGAAGGAGATGATCGGCATGGAGGGGGTACAAGGGATAGCAGTAGGTTTAGGGGAAGAATTGTTAGAATAAACTATTGCTTTCCTTGTGTGAACACAGCAAGGGAAGGCGGCGCCGAAAATGCCTCCTGCTATGATATTGTAGCCGCTGCAGGTGCAAGCGCCGCACGGCTCACCTGCAGCACTGTAGCCATAAGCAGAGGCCGGCGCAGAGTCAGCCCTGTATGTTATCTAGTCACTGTTGCAGCATGGCAGCTGTACTGGAACTAGATGGATAGAGTTGTATAAATAGACTACCACAACAATTCAATAAAGAGAGTTCAGATTTACCATCTCCCATACAGGGCTTCGGCCAACGCTGGTGTCTTGTACTGTGTGTGTATGCTCTGTTCTCCCTCTTCTTCAACCTCTGGCCATAGTGTGTGGGGACAGACAACGCTTGTTCGTGGTCGGCAATACTAGCGGGTGATCGGCAAGACTAGTGAGTGGTTCACTCACCTGAGCCGGTGATCCTATGGGCTAACAACCTCTGCTTCTGCTCGCGCCCGACTCCTTTTGGCCACGCTCGTCACCCACCAACTGTTGCCCACCGCTAGCCTCCTCCCGGTCGTGGCCGTGGCACACCCCCCTCCCGATCGCACATTCTGCTAGCCTCCTCCCGGTGACGCTCGCCGCCTTCGCCGCCACCCGTTGTCACTCCCTTAGACAGCATGGCTCTGGATCTGGGGGCACGCTACCTATCGGTTGGTGCATAAAAAGGAAACAAAAATCCCTAATCCCCTAATCTCAGGAGCAGTGCGGTATGGCCTAACATGTATCTATTGCTATAGCATATTTATATATCTACATGCATAATTATATACCACATATATTTTAAATGGCTACGTATATCTCTTGCATATATATCTACATTCGTAATTACATACTTATATCTTTTCCAGTTTATCCTAATAAAATTATGTCATGTCCAAAGTTGCAAAATAAAAAGATATACCACATCCAATAGATCGTGCATGCATCAATTAGATCTAGAAGGTTTTTTATATCTAAACCTTACCTATTTTATAAAAGATAAAATTAAATAAATATATATTTTGCCTATTACCCCCTAGGAAATAATGGATGATCCTAACGATCTGATCTAATTAAATAAACAGCTCACAGCCATTTAGATTTAAATGCATAATATTACCATAACTATTGTTTATTTCATCTAAAAATATGTTTATCAATTTGACTAAAGTAATCCATCCCAAGTGTTTGGTTTATGAATGCTAATGCTAGCATCTTAAAACATAACATGTGTAGTTGTGTATTAAAATAATTGTCTTAAAGGCCTTACTTTAGTTAGATAGGATTACAAAATTTTGTCTAAAAACAATTACAATATTTATTTTAATGCATAATATGAGCATACGCTCTTGTACCACAATGAGGTCTCTACCACTGTAAGACATGGCAACCAAAACAGAAATTAGAAAAGACATAGCTTTCATGTAATATTGTTTTCAATGGCGTGATCTATGTTTATCTGGTCGAAACCACCTTATTGGTAGAAATTACCATAAGTTCAAAACTTGGCACGTCCATAGTAAATTCATATATCGGACATGTCTTAAAAAGTTGAGATGCAAGTCCATTCGTGTTCTGGTGCAAATGCACCTAGATTTTTGTATGAACTCAACTTTTCTACAAATCGGATGCAATATGGAGGGGCCAAGTATCATTTTTTTTAAAACTTCTAAATATATTTTTCAAGTGGTTTCCACGATTCCACGGAATGTTTTCCCATGATATAATTGATCAGCATCATATTAAGTACTGAACATAGTTTTAGTCATTCAAAATTAAAATATTGTATGATCTTTTACTGCTATCATTTGCCTGAAATTGACTCAAAAGGTCCTAACTAATTTTATCTCCGTGGATGAATATTTCTTTTTCTGAATGGTGATTTAGGAAACAAAATGAATGAAAAAAACTGTGAATATTTACCTTTCTCTCCAATGTAACCCTGATGTCTGTTTCCCTTCTTTGTTGATTTCCCAACACGACAAATTGACTCTATATTGGTTGCAGAGAAACCCCTCTCATTGTTGAAGATGAGCAAAGTTGAGGATGCACCACATCCAGTAATATCCTTTGATGTAATGAGGAACTCCAAAGAAGGTGCTACTTCAGAAGGGTATTCATTATCTTCAGCGTTCTAATTTTTGAGAAAGAAAGCAAAGTATGAGAAGAAGTATTAAGATTTAAGCACAAACACACCTGCAAACTGATATAAATAAGGTGGCCACAGACAATGCCTAACTTCCAAGGATTAGTGTTTTTATTCTAAAAAAAAGGATTAGTGTTTTTGTTGGCTTCACAAGTTAAGAGGAATCAAATAAATACAGAGGACACACAAGAAGATGAACTTTTTGTTTTACCAGTTAGTTCTGCTATTCATCATTGAAGAAAAGGATTATGACAACTACATGTCTTTTTAAATTCGACAATAATTACTGACCACGTGGAAAACTTATGTAGGAAAAAATAACAAGAGCAACGGCTTAACTATGATAATTATATAAACTCACAATACTGAAAAGGAGGGCTGACAAATTATGCTTACAAATAAAAGAATTATGCTAAATCGGTACCCAAATTCATACACACATATAGAGTAGTTATTCTTTGGCAGTTGACACCAAATTAAACAGAAATAATCTGATGGAACACAAAGGCACACAGAAAGGGCAACTCACACAGCGGTTCACAGCTAGTATGCACACATCAATTAGCCAATTGCAGAAACTGTAGAGCATAGTAGCCTCAAGGCCCTGAACTAAGTTTCCGCTCACACAAGAACAGCGACAGCAAGAGAAACGTCAAAAGGAGATTACACCGGCCGATCGATTACCTGCACGAGCTCCATGAGGAAGTGCACGTCCTTGGAGTAGAGCTCCTGAGAGAGGTAGTTGACGGAATGGTGCACGTCCTCCGCCAGTGGGTTCTGCTCGCCGCGCCCGATGTAGTAGCGCTCCCGCCGGATCCTCTCCACGTGCTCCCGCGGCGACGCCGGCGGCGGCATCGCAGAGGACGACGACATTTTGACGGTTCCACTTCCACTGGACTACCAAGGGGAAGGAACGCGGCGTGGGTTGCGAGAAAGTGCAGAAGGGAGAGGGAGAGGAGGGGTCTTCTTCCGGGCTTGCAGGCTGCCTTTATAACCACGGTGATTACAACGGCGGTTCTTCGAATTCTTGCAAACTTCTCAGCGCCAACTTTCGAATAGCCAGCTAGATTAGACTTAAAAAAAAACATTATAGTTGAGAGTTATTTGAGCTATGAGACAGTTATTTCTAGTAGATCGTGCTAGATTAGTTATTTAGGAGCCACTAGCTATTTGATCTCTCCCTGATAATCAATAGAATTCTTTTTAGAGCTGTAAGAGTGTTGTTTCTACGAGATCGTGCTAGAGTAGCTATTTGTGAGTCACTAGCTATTTGATCTCTCCCTGATAACTAATAGAATTCTTCATAAACTACTCCTTAGGCTCGCGTCTTTAGTACTACTAGTATATTACCCGTGCTAACGCTACGGGATATTTCATAATACAAATCAAACAAGCAGAAGGCAAGACATATCTTGATATTCAAGTATAGAATGAGATATTAAGATTCATAGTAGACATGGACGTGCGACCCACACGTGTGTCTATCAAATAAAAGAATTTATTAATGTATAAGATAATAACAAGAAAATTGACAAGTCAATACATGAAAATTAGAATATGTCTTTAAAAAATCATTTTATTATGAAAATTCAGATCTCCTACATAATCATTAATTATTTTGTAGTGCCTAACTAAATTAGCCACGTTGCCACATCTACTAATCCCCACTTTTCATCACCTTAGTGTATTAACCATCTCACCAGTAACCAAACCACATGAAAGCTATACAGTTCAGACAACCTGATTGATGTAGCTCGTTTGCATCTGAGAAGTACATAGACATCAATACTCAAGAGCCGAGTACCTGTACAAGAGTAGTTTGTTAGCCAGTTTACATCTGGTGTTAGCTAATATAACAGCTACCTGAAGCAAATAATGTGTTACAGAGAACAATCCTTGGCAACAAAAATAAAATTTTCTTACTTCTTAAATGGTATTGACATATTGGCAAATAACTTGCATTGTGCTTTCTCAATAGCAGGCAGTAACAAAAACAAATTGCAAAAGAAAGATCAAATTATTACAAACATTGGTGGCTAGCTGCCTAGGAGCCTTTCCCTCCAATCAAATTATTACAAACATGTTTTGATCAGATTTTTCTCTACATTAATTCATCAAGCCTTTTTCTGTGCAAAGTGATCAAATTTTAGATTCTTCAGAGACAAAACCTCTTAGCTATCCGACTACCCTATACTCAGATTTACACCCCTCAAAAAGAACAAATTTAGAAACATATCTAGGGGGTTTGTGAAAAGTCTAGTCTTCTGTTCATCACCACAAAAAGAGATTGTAGGTAGATTTACGGTTTCAGACCCACCATTGAGTATAGAAGTAGGGAACATTTGCACATGAACCATTTTACTAATGTCTAGTAGAGCTGCATTCCAGTAGAAATTTCCATGCACCCCACCTCTCCTCTTTTAACATGCATGTCTAGGAAGAACAAATTATCGATTACTGGAACAGCACTGCAAACTCTCTAGCTTAAAATCTCAATAGTTATGAATATCCAGCTATATCCAATAATCAGCCTTGCGTTAATGCCGCATAGTCTCATTCATTCAGATTTAGTAGTTAGTGTTAAAACATATCTAGGGGGCTCAGTTTGTAATTCCGCACGTGAAAACAGTATAATCAGACCTTTAAGCTGGTAGTGCAATGAAAACTCATGATGTGTGGATAAAAACAGGAAGTACCACTCGTGCAACATGCCAGTCAACTTTGCCCAAGTGTACATTTTACTTGGATCTTAGAAAAACACATAATTTAGAAGGGTAATTCCTAGCAAACTGACTCACTACCATAACCCCAAACAATCTGTGCATGCAGAAAGCAGCATGGACATTATCTAGACTTCTGCCTAAGGATCCATTCAGAGCACAAGAATTTCATAAGAGTTCCTTAAACTGAAGCAGATGTTCAGGAAATAACCAGACATTCCGAGATAAATTTTCGAGTGCCGTGAGAATTACACTAACAGGTCAATATAAGATTAGTGTGGCATTTGCATTACCTAGTATCAAACAGTTATAATTGAGAACAGAAAGGATATGTTACAAGGAAAAGCAGGTCCTCGCCGACGCCACTGCCATCGGCTAAGAAATCGCTTACCAGGTCGAGGACAAGGCGGGACAGGTCGACGGTCATGACGATGGCGAGGCTGGCCTCCCTCCGGACCACGGTGAGTTCCCGGTGGTGTGCAGCCATGAAGCAAAGAGCGCATCAGCATCCATGTGGCGGCATATCCACTGGAGCGCAATCTTGATGTCGGTGGGCAGTGGCTGATGGATTCAGTCTCGGCCTCAGCAATGTCTCTAAAATAGAAGAAATTAAACCAAACAATATATGATCGAATTAAGAAATGAAGAATAAAATTAACGATTCAGACATTTGTTCAGCAAGTTTGTGCTCAGCTTAAAAAATAGCTGTTTGTATTTCTGGCTTGATCAATGTTTGGTTACAGACCCAAATTAATTCTCATGTGTCCATGCATGCAGCGATGCAAATTTACGAAACAGTGAACCAAACACACGTACAGAGAGAGATGGAGCGTGGGAATTGGGAGGGCACGCATTGCATACCATAACACATCGATCGGCAACGCGTCGGCGGCGCGGGGCGTGCCGGAGTGGCGGACAGGTGCGGATCGGATCCGAGCAGCGCGAGGGTGGTGCTGCAGCAGAAGACGAGCGCGCGGTACTCAGCGGCAGCCGCACGGAAGCGGGTTTCCTCCTCGTCCTCCGCCCCAATCTCCTCGTCGCACGGATTGAGTGACGCAGCAGCGGCTGCGGCGGGTGGTAGATCTAGGCCGCTGCGGCCCCATCTGGCCATCGGCCGCCGAGAGAGCGCTCAAGGGACTGGCGCGGGCCTCGCCGGCTGTGCCCCTGGCCGCCACCGCTCCGGTAGACCATAGGCCACCGGCCGAGCGTGGGGACGAGTCGGTCGGCCGCCGCTGCTACAACCCCAGGGACGGGCGCGGGCCCCGTAGGCCTGGCCGGCCGCCTCCTTCCTCCGTGTTTCCTGAAGAGATGAGTAGAGGGGGACTACCGAGGCTGGCGTGGGATTCGATCCCTGGTCGCCGAGGTTGCGCCCTGCGTGGGGGTGAGGGCGTGCGGGAGGGCGATGGAGGGTTGAAGGGGGGAACGAAAAAGCAAAAGAAGGCACCGGCGTCTGCACGCGTGGGTGGGGTGGAGTGGTGAAGTGGGGAGATCGGGGGTGGGAGATCCAAAGAATATCGGCCGTCGGATGTGGTTGAGTAAGGAGAGGGAATGAGTGAGAGTTAATTTGGTGCGCACGTTTTTAATGTCATCTTTTTCTGTGTGCGTTTTGTGGGGTGGACGTAGTTTAGGTTATGACTGTAGAGGTGAGATTTGTTTGGTGGCTGTAGGATAATTTGAAGTGGTGTATTATAGGGGTAGAGATAGAGATTTAGAAACCATTGAGAACGTCCTTAGGCTCGCGTTAAATTACCAACTCTACTTTACCTTTGCCTGTCCAGGATAATCACAAGTAGAAGCTAGGAGGGAAAATTAGCTCTTGTCTATCAAAGGTGTCGTTTGAATTCCAAGCGATTCTAAGAATTTAGATTAAAAAATCCCAACAGTTTTATTAGATTTCAAGATTTAAAAAACTGTGAGTTAAAATCTCTCTAAAATCTAGTCCATTTGGACGAGACACACGATTGTGTCATTTTTTCCTCGATCGGGATTCTAATCCGGAGGATTCAGAAGGGCCTAATAAATAAGAAAGCTAATAAATAATGAGTTAATTTTAGTCAACTTCTTAGCTAGTTGTTACTTCCTCCGTTCTCTTTTTATACGAACATGCTGATGGGGTAGGATTCCTTTAGACGGCTGTTTCCTGCACAGCCTGCACTCCGTCCACTAATTCGCCATGCCCGCATGTGCATCGCCATCCCTGATCTGCTTTTGCAATATCCATATGAAACAACTTTAAATTACCTCAGAAATGTCTAGATACATATATTTGGAACATAGCGGAGGGGGAGCGCCTATGCCGGTCGATTCCGGCCGTCGAGGTGGGAGCCGGTGGCAAGCGGCAGCTCGCAAGCACCACTAGCATCTAGCAACAGCGACGCATGTGAGCACCACCGCCACCAGTGCCACCAACACCGGGCTTGGCTCGGGCAGGCGGGCGGCGCGTGTGACGGGCGGAGCGAGCACCACCAGCACCAGTGCGCGACGAGGGCAAGCGAGCGGTGACGGATGGGGCGTGTGGCAGCAACGAGGGGATTGCACGTCCACGCTCAGGACGGGGCAGCCGCAAGGCACTGCGGCAGTTGAGGAGGAAGCGGAAGGGATATTGATGGATGATTTTTTTTCAAAAAACTCGCAGGGAGAACGAGCGGCAGGGTAAAGTGCAAGCAATGAGGCGGTGGACCTGTGGGAGTGTCCGATGATTTGTGCTCGCGTCGGATGTAAGACACGTAGCATTACCACTTTTTATAAGGTGCGGTCGGACATACCAAGGTCTACCAAATTACAATTTGAGTATTTATTTATGTTTACATTATATTGTTTATACTTATAAACTTATGATAATTTGATACTATATTTAATTGCAAATCTAAATATATCAAATTTGTAATATAATAATTAAAAAGTATTAGTCAAATTATTGTTAAAGAGTTTTAAAGTTTAATTTTTCATATATGTTTATGCCATATAAAAGAGAGTTAAGGGAATAGCATATAACTTATCAGGGCTAATAGTATATTGCTAGGGATGTATGCACCTTTTATTAGACTGGGAACCAAACATGTGTAATGCTAATAGTGAGATGACTAAATTTTAGCTGGTCTCGAGTAATAATTAGATTTAGCTAAACAGGTCTGGTCCATCTTGTCACTTTTAAAAAATATTGTGGGAGTAGTGCTGAAATTCAGAAGTGACTGTAAATTAAAGGGTGGTTACAGTACTAAGTTTTGCAAGTATAATTTCGGAGTTAATTGATATATTGTTCTTTAAAGTCACTTCATCCCTATTATTACTATCTCGGGAGACTAAATTGACATGTCTCGAGTTTATTGGTGGAAATGTGGTTTATTATCAAAAAAATATATTCCTTAATAAATTAAATATACAGATATATATCAGTCAAGTATCATGAAAGCTGATCAAGATTAGTACAAAGTGTCTCTCAACTTTGCTGCTACGCACCCGAGCACAAACTTTTGCTACTGCTAACATTGGTCATCAGTCGAGCAGGCAAAGCAAACAGGCTCCCACATGCATATCTTCGCGGCGAAGGTTGCTTCCCTACCCTACACGGCTACACATCGTTAAGCAAGGCCGCCAGGACGGAGTCAGTCTTTCTGAGGCAGAGCGTCTCGTCTCGACTGTGAGCTGCCAAAGTGACACGACGAGAACCGTGAAACGTCTAGGTCGCTGTCACTTGTTCCTCGTCCCACCGCGTGGAAAGCTACCCCAGGACGACGCAGCTGTTTACCTGTTTGGAACTCATTGGATTAAAGGTATACAGAGTCTAGTCAATTTTGAAGAGGACCTTCTTCTTTTCAGCCTCAATTTTGGAGTGATCACTCTTTTTCCAAAAATAAAATAGGATATGGAGCAAGCCAAAACTGTAAAATTATTGCTCTGTGTCTTTAAACAACTATTTGGTCTAAAGATTAATTTTCATAACCACGAGATTTTCTGTTTTAGAGAAGCAAATATAGTTATGAGAGTAAATATACTAAACTCTTTTAGATGTCAAGTACTCCCTCCGTCCCTAAATATCTGTCCTTTTCGCTTCCCAAGAAACAACTTTGACTAAATATATAAAAAAATATTAATATTTATGGTACATAATTAATATCAATAGATAGATATTTGAATCTAGTTTTTTAATAAATATATTTGGAGATACAAATGTTGCACGTATTTTTCTACAAATTAAGTCAAACTTTTGGTATGGAAACCAACGGTGACAGTTAATTAGGGACGAAGGGAGTAAGGTCACACCCTTTCAGGTACCTATGCACATCTACAAACTTCATAATACAGATTGGAGTGTAATGGAGGAAAGATTCAAGTATAAACTAAGTACCTGGGAAGCTAAACATCTATCTTACTAGAAGCATATCCCATATGTTGCTGTGTTGTTTTCTTAGAATAAGACCACCACATGTATGAGTTAAACTTACAATAAAAAGTTAATGAAAAAGTCCAATAAAAAGCCTAACAGAATTATATTAAATTATAAGATGTGTATGAACGACAAAACAAATAGCAACATATAGATGTCTCCTATATTTTTAATATATTAAAAGTAGTCATTGCACTTGGTGAAGATGACGTGGATAGCTTATATTAAGAGGTTGAAAGTTAGTGGGATGACATGGCTATTAGTGGGAGATGATGTGGATGGCTTGCATATTAAGATGGAACTTGTAGTGGGGATTAGCTTTCTAAGAGATTGTAAAGAAAATAGGCCCAAGGGCCATTTAGTTTGGATTTTGGTGTTTGATGATCAACATGATCATTTGGACTACTATTGTTTGCTAGTGGTTTTAGATATAGTTCAAAGGATGCAAAGTGGACTTGGACTTAGGCAAAGTGGTGATCCGGATGATCAACACCTCAAGCAAGACAATTAAACACATGTTGAAACTCACAAGACATGCAAAAGTCTAAGAAACAAGATGGAATGGAACCAAGTCAGACGCAAAGATCGCGAAGAAACAAGTTGAAAGAGGGTTCAGTAGGGCGTCCAACCTAGGAGGGGCGTCTAACCAAAGGAAATAGCTAACCCTAGCAGTGGCGTCAGAAGGGCATCAAACCGAGTAGGGGTGTCGAATCTCTAGTGGCGATGGACCAACCACTACAACTGTTCACAAAACAGCGGCTGATTCAGACCAAAAAGAAGTAGAAGCGTCGAACTAGTGAATGCTAGTCCGATGGCTTGCAAAGAGATTCTAGAGAGGGTTTGCGGGCGTCAGACCGGTCCAACAATAGGAGTTAGACTATATGCCATAGAAGAACCCAACGGTCAGCAGAACGACTAGTTTCAACTGCTAGCTGTGGACTGGGCGTTGGATTGGTCTGACAACCCATCATCGGATGGTCCAGTAAGTGTGCAAGTTCCAAAGGCTACATTTAGAGTTGGGGCCTATAAATAACCCCTTGGTCGAAAAAAATGAGTGCGTGTAGAGCTCAAGGATGACTTATGTGAGTTGAGGCTCATCTGAGTTGCTCTAGCCACCAAAGTGCTTAGTGATATACTCGGTGATTAGCATAGGTGCTTTGCGAAGTGCTTAGATTAGTTAGACCACCATATTAGCGCTTTCTCTAGGTTTAGGCCTAGTATTTAGTGAGGTTTACATACCTCTTACTCATAAGGTACTTGCACGCACCATTATTGTACCCGGAGGGGCTTGTAGTCTTGCGAGACTACACCAACTGAGTTTGTGGTGTGGCTACCACCATGTACCAGAGGGAACGAGGCCTATGGCGGTTTGTCTAGAAGCTCTATAGTGAAGACGACGGGTAGCGGTCTAGGAGAGGCCTTCTCGGAGATCCACTTTGCGAGTGGGAAGGCCCAGGGGCTATTGTAACAACCCCAGCCTATTAATTAGTACCTGTAGTAGTTGTGAGGTTGGCCCAAGTGGCTCATGTGTGGTTGTGGTTGGTGGGTTTAACACCACCTCAGAAGTTTAGGAGGGTGAGGGCTAGCTTATAAGCTTTGTCTTTCCAAATGTACCCGTGGAGGGGTGTACCAAGGGGTAGTCCCAGACATCTGCCACATATATATGTGGTAAGCTGCCGAGGGTGTTAGCCCTTAAGGGGGGTGAATGTAACACCCCAGCCCATTAGCAGCATATAGCAGGTGTGAAGTTGGCCTATGTGGCTGTTGGTATTTTTTAACTTGTCACTTGTTTTAATAGCCACCTATTATAAACCTATATCTCCTAACATTACTTTACTAGGTTGTCATCCCTACTGATGTTGCTAGAGATACTTGTTGGTACTACCTAGCACTACTACTAGAATAATACTAAATAATTCTTTATTAATTTATGTGACTAGGAGGAATATATAGATATGAATAAAAAGGAATCTGCAAGCGCACAGATAATTATACCATTATAGCACTTCACCCGAGAGTATTCTAGATATCATTATTTATATTTTTACCACAGGGAAGGTCTAGCATAGACAAGTATTGATAACTTATACTATTGATGGAGAAGTAAACTATAACCAATATTGTACTCAAAACATGGGTAAGTCATAGGATAAGATATATATATATATATATATATATATATATCTTATGATAAATCACCCAGAGTACTCCTTTCTATGACATTAGCATGGTCAGGAAGAATATTAGAGGAATAATTCCTAAATTATTCTTAATTATAAGTCAAAGCATACATTAATTAGTGCAATTACACCTAATAGTCATTGCTAAGATCATCTTCATATCTACACATAAGGGATATTACTAAGGGAGATTAAGAACATAGCTTGTCCCCCTTCGTAACCAGATCCTACGTGCTACCTATATCGGGGAGTGGACTACAAAGGACTCAACGAGAGTGTCACGCTCACACCCGCGCCCCCTCTTGGGCCAGCTTTGTGCCACCCGCGCCTAGGCCGCGCGTCCGCGTGGGCCGATTTGGTGGCCGCTGGCCCTTTTAGTTTTCTAAAGCAATTGTTAATTTAGTTTCGGAAATAAATTTATAAAATAAATATAAATTTGTGTAGTTGTCCAAAAATTATAAAACCAATTTTGTTAGGCTCCTAAAATCATGATCTATCTATTAGCATATTTGGTTCATCTAGTTTTAAAATGATTTTAGGGTTGCTCTAATTATTTTAAAATATTTAATATTGCTAAAATATGAACTTGTGGGAATTTTTGTGAGAAAATGGTGATAGTGTTAACCAATGTTTTCGTAAACGTTAAACGGTCTTTACACGGTCACCCTTCGTTTAGCGTTTAGACTGTTTACACGGTGTTTAAACGAAGTTAAACGATCTAAACGGTTTTGTACTTTTAAAAAAAATACATATAATTATATATGTGCATGTAAAAAATCAAGTATTCTAGCATTTATACATATTTATCCGAGTAAAAATCAATTATTTTGGTATGTATATATATTTATGCATGTGAAAAGAATCAAATATAGATATTTATGCATGTAACATATCAAGTGTACATATTTATAAATATAATAAACTTAGGTATACAAATTTATCCATATAAAACTGAACTAGATTTACCTCGTGTTCGCATAAACAGCTATTTAGCCCGTTTAATGCAGTTTTTTGACCGTTTAAACGGTCAACCGTTTAATTTCCGTTTACCCCATAAACAGAACAGTTTACCACTGTTTACCGTTTACTGGCCGTTTAATCGGTTGTTTAGGGCGTTTAGGCGAACACTGGTGTTAACTCTAAGAATTTTACTGTAAATTACTAATATTATTAGTTGCTCACTGTAAATTTTGTGACTCCTGAATAATTAGTTTGCTAGATAGATAATAATGCCCTATTTCGAATAAAGATTAAATCGGTAGAATGAAATAAAGAAACACCTTGGAATTTTATAACTAAAACACTTGTTGGGAGATGACACCTTTCTCGACGATGTTGATACGTAGATTAGTACGTTAGTCGTTAGAACTAGCTCGTTAACTTGAAAGGCGTAAATCGTATTTTACGAGTTACGGTTGTAGTTGATTAATTACGTCTTTGCATCGCATTGCATTGCATTGCATATCATAATAGGGACGTCGATGGATCACGAAGTCATCGGGAGTTGCTGGAGAAATGGTACATTTGGAGATCGTGTCGCCATGATGAAAAGCTAACTTCTGATTAAATCTTACCCAGGCAAGCCCCGGTGCATAACCCCTACTTTTATGTACTTAAAATTATATTTGTGCATTAAGTTTTAAGGAGATGAATGAAACCTACTTGCATATATATATCTTTATCCTATGTGTCTTACTAGTATGATAAGATCGTGTAGATTGCTATGCTACAGGACTCCGATAGAAGTCAAGTAATTGCCTATCACTCGCGATAGATAGGAAATATATTACTGTATTATTATCACTTGGAATATATAAAATGGTTTAAACAAAAATGGAGACTCGGTAGGGATATGGTTTGGGTATTGGTGGGTGTAAGAGGTTGTGTCCTGTGGCCAACGGGGCATAGCTTGGTTACACTGTTTTCCCTGTCTGTGTCAGTTAAGGACCGACCGTTGCAATGGATGTTAGGCAAGTCACAAATTTATTATCCCGAGCACATACTTAGGTATGGGCGCAGGAAAGGCTTGTTGCTCTCTTATCGTGGGTTTCAGCTCTTTCCGGACCGACTATCAGGGTGATTTTTGAGTGAAGGTCCTTGCACCGCACTGAGTTCGAGACTCAGGGGCGGGAGCTTGGAGTCCCAGTTTGGACGGGGACCTGGACCCTGTGGTAGAAGGGTAGTGGGTTGGTCTGACTTGTGCCTGGGGTACAAGCGGGGCGTGTGTTTCGAGGTACCCAACTGGGCTCATTGATTCGCGAATTGTCGCCGTGTCAGTACGACTTGTCTAAACTCTAGCATCATAGTAAGACCTAGAAGATGAAAGATGGTAAAAGGAAATCTGATTGTTTACCACCTGCTTGAAAGTAGTACACGTGCTTACCTAGAATGGTTGGTTAATGAACTAATGATGACTGCTAATAAAATTGAATATAAGGGCACACACTTAGTAATGCTTGCTACAGATGCAATAACCCACAAGCCAGATAGCCTTGCATACCCTTAGAGTCTTTTCTTTCCTCCTGTCGGGTAAGTCTTGCTGAGTACAATTGAGTACTCAGGGTTTTATTTCCTCCTATTGCAGTTGACAGGTGGATGTTAGAGCTGACTAGTGGGCTGAGAGAGGATTTTCTTTACGTGGCGATCATAGTCTTTATTTATAACTCTTACTAAATGTTTTTATAAATGAAAGTTTTATAATCTGCTGTTATAGTTTACATATCAATGCTTCATCATTTCATGAATATGTATTTATTCCGCGGTAACTCTATTCACATGTTTATATTTTGTTGTTAAATTAAATTATTCATAACTCTGATAATATGTTCATATTCCGCTATTATAAATGATAAATATTATACTCTGATGTTACATGCAAAGTGATGTAAGAAATGACTAAAATGTTGTAAGCTTTATTCTCTCATTTGTGATCCTGATGAAAAAATATGGATTTTGGGGTTCTCCCTTGGGGTGTGCTCGACGGAACTGCGTAATTTGGTGTCCTCCCTTGAGTACTTAGTGTCTAATGGAAGACAAGTACTCCTGGGAGACATTAAATTAGGCGGTTCTGCCACACTCTAGACCTAGCCTAACTAGCTATGCCCTAGAATATGGTGGAGCTCTGAGGATGATTAGGGTTTCTGTCTTCTCAAATGACTTGATGCCCTAGAATATATAGGCTGAAGCGTCCAATGTGAGCCCTTGGATCAAACCGACTTAAGGAATAGCGTAGATGCAACCTAGGAGACGGTGGAGAACCGATATTGCAACGCAGAGGCTGACAGGTGGTCCTAGGGGCCGGGTGGCCTGCAAGTGGGGCGGGGCGGCCCTACTTGGCATCCCCTCGTTCTCTACCTCGGCGTGGAGTCCTCTCGAGTCTTCTAGAGTCCTCTAGTGTCCGTTTCGCTGTGGATAAGCACGATTAACTCTGACATCTAGGTCCACCTTGATGGGTTTCTGGATAAACCCTACAGAAATCACAGATTCACCAAAACTCATGGAATTTATTAGTTTGAACCCCTAAACCTTTGTTGATGATCTTATTTATGCCCTTATGCATGTTGTATTGACGGTTTATAATGTTTGTTAAGTACTGTCAACAGTGGCCTAAGTGGCTCATGTGTGGTTGTGGTTGATGGGTTTAGGGGAGCTTGGTCCTTGCGAGGGCATCCTTGAGAGGGGCTCTAACGAGGATTAGGACGAATCTTGCATGCTTCTCGATACCTCGATAAAAATACCGGCGTCGTCGAATGGGAGTTTGTAGCTCTATCGCCCTTTACCATCCACAGTTATTTTATGTGCCTTGGTTATGTGCTTACTTTCTAGCTTAGTATGATAGGTTAGTTGATAGGATTGGAACCTAGGATGCATAACTCTTTTTGCGGTAGAGATAGCAACACACCTAGCAAAACATTAGTTGTACACCTAGCTAGCCAACATCTATTTATAAGCCCCCCAAGAAACTAGTTGTTTGGGCCTGTTGACTGGGCTGTCTGCGGAGCATCGTAAGTGGCGACGCCCTTAAGAAGCCACCATCGGAATATAAGCTATGACTAACACAGGTCGTAGCATATATTTCGATGCTTTTTTTTGACACCCATTGGCATGATTCAATGGTGTCACACGTGCTCTGTTAGGAACTAGTCGTTGGGTTCCTCTAATGGCTAGGGATCGGGTACTATAAATTGAAAAGACATGTCGTATTTAAGAGAACAAACTGTTTTCTTTGAAATCATTTGTGCTGACTTACGGAAAATCTAGTCTTTGCATCGATCAGTCAGTTAGACAAAGAAGCTTCTGTTACTGCTACAAATTGGTCAGTCACACACTGACACTGGAGGATGTATCTTCGCGGCGAAGGAAATTGGCACACCGTACGGTTACTACGTGGAAAGCAAGCCCTGGATTGGAGGCTGGAGCGAATCTCTGTGAGGCACAGCGTACCGGCTCGTCTGCGAGTCCAAAAGTGAGTCCTAGTGACAGAAGGGCTTCCACTCTCATCCGTCAGTCATCACACTGTTTGGGCAGTCTTCGGACCAAAGGTACCAGGAGAGTCTTTCATTTGAGTGGCAGCAACGTGCTACCACTTACGTGAACGCACATGCAAATGCATCCTTCTCAGACTATAATTCCTAATAGTATATATTTTGCAAAAAAAAAAAAAAAAATATATATATATATATATATACTGATGTACTTCCTAATAAAATTCTCAGAAAAAAACTGTGGGTAAATATAATAAAAGAAAGAATGGTAGAACATGTCATTTGTAGGATCGGAGCCAGGCCAACTGTGGATTCTGCAGCACAGCACACGGTACGTTTGCTTCTCGTTTGATGGAAAGTCGCTCGCTCACTATGCAATGAAATTAATTGAGGAAAAAAAAAAAGAGAGAACGCCTTCCATGAACTTTTTAGTGCAAAGAGCAAAGTGCACCAGCACCCTTTATAACCGGACATGAACAGTATATTTCCACACGGTAAAGTAAGGTAAGGTAAGGTACGAGCTTTTCCTGCTGGATCGCAACAAGTGCTGAGCATCTCGTCTTTCAGTCGAAGTGGCGCAAGTGAGAAAGCAAATGAAACGAGCTTTGCACCCTTTAAAACCGGACATGAACAGTATTTTTCCACACGGTAAAGTAAGGTACGAGCTTTGCACCTGGTCAGTTGATTTCTACGTACGTTCAAAACACTGATAGAATTATTACTACCAAAAATATAGTGCACCAACGAAATTCTGCATCTTGTCAGGTATATACCTTGCCGATGTATGCGGTACGCATCTATCGTCGCCGAATCTCACGGCAACACTAGGTAAATGCAAGATGAGAGCGGAACGAAGAAAGGATGTGAAGACAAGGACAAAAATACTATTTCTCCCGTCTTATCTCTCTCCATAGATATGAGAAATTAATAAAATAATTTATATGATGTCTTAACATAAATGGTAGCGATTTCATAATATTACCTAATAAATTTTAATGTTTTGTGGTGTCGATTTACAAATACCACTTTTTTTTTGACATGAGGATGTCCCGCAACAAAAATTTGCCTACATTATATATCTTAGGTCTACGTAAGATGAATTGGTTAAGCTTCTCGTGGTGGAACCAGCCCTACCTGAGTTTAAGTCCTCGACTTGACACATATGCTCGCATTTTCCAAGATTTATTTTAGGGTTTGATGACGCCAGTGGCAGACGACGTGTTCCTTGATAGCGAGACGTCTATGGTGACTTCGTCAATCTCAAGATTTGTCGGTTCAACTCAGTTCTTCGAAGGTGCCTATAGGGTGTCCCTCGATAGCGAGGCGTCTATAGTGACTTCATCACTCGAGATTTGCCAGTTCTTCGAAGGTGCTCATAGGGGTGAGTGTATGCTCTGGTACAGAAAGGATTTTAGGATATAGACCCCTGAGAGTTGGGTATTTTGTAGCACCGCCTCTGTAACCATGGAGGCAGCTTCTAGGCAAACGCTCTTCTCTTAATCAGTTTCAATGGTCGGATATTGCAAGGCAATTGTCTCCAGAAATCAATTAACAGAGACAATCATTCTAAGGACCGCCTCTTAAAATAGTTGTCCTAAAAAATTGTAATTTCTTATATGAATATAGATAAAGAAAAATGATACTAGAATATTAGAGCTCAATGTAATCTATAACTTTGTTGCTCATAAATTTTGAAATTTAAAAATTTCAAACAACCTCTGCACAAAAGTTGTAGTTCTCAATACGATCTACAAGTTTGTAGTTAACAAGCTTTCATTTGAAGTCATTTTTAGATTTATAAATAATTGTTTTATGTTCTAAGATATTGAAATTAAAATTTAGAAATTTCAAGTGACATTGGAGATTTTTTAGGGCTCAGTGGGGGAATCCCCCCACCAATTTTTTTGTATTAACGAAGGAAGTAGAGTAGTACAGGTGCACAAGGTGTGGATATAAGGAGTTTGCAAAGCTCAAGAACAAAAATGAAAAGGCTACTAAGGCAGATTCTCCAACCAAAGATTTGGGGCACCTTCAAGGTTGGGTTTGGCCTTGATGCAAACCAAGGAAATTTCATTTTTGAAATGCTCTTTCCACTTGTTGACAGTGCAAGGTATGTTATAAAAAATCAGTCTATTCCCTGAGGTCCAAATAATCCAGCAAGTAGCGATGATGATTTCTCTGAAGTAGCTTAGTCCAATATCTAACCTGGCTTCTAGGACCATATCCATGGGCGGTATGTTTAAATTCCAATGTATATCCAGGTAGTTCCAGCAGGCTATGATGAAAGGGCACTCGTAGAACAGGCGTATACATGTCTCTTCAGTTCCAGAGTTGCCAATGGCATAGCTGTAGTCCTCCAAAACTTTGTTCTTTCTTCTTAGCAGATTCCTTGTGTTTGAGCAGTCTTTGAGGAGTAACCAGAAGAAGAACTTATGTTTACCAAAATTTCCAGAAGACCGAAGCCAGGAGAAGAGGGGGAGGCTAGTGAGGGCCTTGAAGGAGAATGTAAGCTTTCTTAGAGCTGAATTTCCAGGCGTTCCAATTGTACTTCCAGCTGTCTAAAAGATCCTGGTTCCAAATCCTACCCTATAGAAGGAGTTGAAGGGTCTCAAGTTCTTCAGAGGCTTGGACTGAGAGTGGAAGAGCAAAAATCTAATTGACTTCATTGTGCAAGAAGAATCTGAGGGAGCTTTTCTTTGTTCTGGCAAAGGAAAACTGATGTGGGAATATGTTTCTGAGACAGGGTTCAATCCAGTTATCAGACCAAAAGAGGATGGAGCTACCTAGGTTCGGCTTGCATGTTGCCATGATGTAAAATCAGGATATAGCTTGAGCACGTCCTTCCACCAGAAGGATCCAACTAGACATCTTGCATGGTTTGGGACATTGGTGGAGTAAAGTTTTGACCATGCCAGGCTTATTGAGGGGACATCTGCATGATTATAGAATTTGTCCATGAATTTCAATAAGAGGGGTTTTTTTCCTGTGTTTGTATGTTAACTATGCCAAGGTCACGCTCAGTTTTGGGCCTGCAAGCAGGCTCCCAGCCTGCCAAACAGGAACCTTTTTTTGTTGATATCACCTTCACTCCACAGACAATGTTTCCTATACCTGTCAATTTGCTTAATGACTTGGGGAGGCAAAATGAGACTACACATATAGAAAGTTGGCATAGCTGTGAAGACAGAGTTAACAGGTACTAATCTGCCTTGATATGAAAGTGCTGATCCCATTGAGCTTGGTTTCAATCTTGGACAGAAGAGGGCTAAATTCTTGAAAGGAAGGCCTAGCTATAAGTACCCTGTGGGAGCCGCAAGTAGGTGAAGGGCTCCGGTATCCAAACCGAATAGGGTATCTTGCCCCTTTCAAAGGAAGCACATACCATATACCAGAATTTCTTCATCATTCTGGACCACCCAAGGGAACTATGAGGTGTTCAATTTCTTGCATTTCCCTTCGAAGTGTCATTGAGCGGGCTTTCAGAGTATATAAGGAGAAGTGGTGTATCAGCCTGTTCGTTTGGCTGTGGATTGTCGTAAACGATCATAAATTTTCAGCCAGAACAATATTTTTCCCTCACACAAACCAGCCAGCAGTACTTCTTCACGAACCAGCAACGATATGAACCGGCCAACCGAACAGGCTGTATTTTGATGGGTATACCAAGTTTCTCAACTCGTACTCAGAAGCATATCATTATTGCTTATTTGGCATTGCATAATTTTATCCGTGACAGCAATTTGCGTGATAAGAAGTTCGAGAGATGTGATGCTGATGAGGAATACTTGGTACAACAGATAAGTGACACGACACAAACACAGGGACATGAGAGTGAAGATGTGGAGAAGGAGCATACCATGAATACCATTCGCAGTAGAATGGCTGATGCTTTGGTTAGTGCGAGATGAGGATAGTTATGTTGAGGGATGACATCAATGGATGTGCCCTTTGTCTTTTATAAATTGCTATTGTTCTATTTATGTGGACCATATCACTTTGATTCATGAAAACTTAGAAAAAATTAATAAGCTTGTTCGCTTGTTGGTTTCAGCCAGGGCTTATCAGTCATGGTACAATATTTTCCTCTCACAATAAACCAGCACCAGCCGAGCTTATCAGTCCAGAAACCAACCAACGAACAGGCTGAATGTTTCCTTTCCAAAATAGTGATTTACATGCGAATAAGTGAATAGAATAGTTATTTACGAGCAATTTGCATATAAATAGTCCCTTAGGACTTCAGGAGCATGACATACATTTCTTACACAGCCTACAGTTTCACAATTGCTCCAACCAAACGACTTTCAACTTTTTCCACAACTCTTAGCTCACAGCAGTTTTTCCACAGCCCACAGCTCACAACAACTTTTTTAAAAGCCACAGCTCAACTAAACAGGGCCATAATTTTTCTACAAATTACAAGGGGGAAGTCCTCCTCTGACTGCTCTTCATTGTCTCCTTCTAACATTTGTGAAAACATTTCCTCTGGGAGTGCTATCATTGTGTGCTTGATCCTGAAACCCATAAATGCAATGCTAGCTTTTAAGTATTATTCGAATATCACTACTTCATATCAGGAAAATGTTGTATGAGTGCAATAAAGTGCATGAGAAGTGTACCTAAGTTCCAGATCCATGGTACTAATATTTTCTCCAATTTTCATAGTCTGGTTGCAAGATATTACAATGGAACCTCCAATCACTAGTGGAAACCGGCACTTTGCCGAGTGCCGGAAGCTTTGCCGAGTGTTTTTTTCGGCACTCGACAAAGATGTATTTTGCCGAGTGCCATTTTTCGGCACTCGGCAAAATGCGTCTTTGCCGAGTGCCTTTTTCTGGCACTCGGCAAAGATGTATTTTGACGAGTGCCATTTTTCGGCACTCGGCAAAATGCGTCTTTGCCGAGTGCCTTTTTTCTGGCACTTGGCAAAGATGTATTTTGCCGAGTGCCATTTTTTGGCACTCGGTAAAATGCGTCTTTGCCGAGTGCCTTTTTTTTGGCACTCGGCAAAGAGGCATTTTGCCGTGTGCATTTTTTTTGCCCTCGGCAAATCATTTTTTCAAAGCAATTTTTGAGGCCCTAAATGAATTTAAATGAAAAACTTTTCAACTACAAAGTTGTATAACTTCTCAAGATCTACAAAGTTTATTTTGGTCATTTCTTCATTTGACAAAGCGACAATAACGTTGTTCATAAAATCTACATCTCTCTCATATTAGTTTCATAAAAGTCGAAGAGACATATATATGATTTGTGAATAATGTTACTACCACTATGTCGGATGACCAAATGACCAAAATAAACTTTGTAGATCTTGAGATGTTATGAATTTTTGTAGTTGGCAACATTTTGATTTGAAATAATCTTGTCATGCAAAAATGACGTTTGAATTTGAAAATTTGAAAATTTGAATTTTTCAAAAGGCCTCGGATGGAAAAACTTCCTAAATGAAAATTGTAGATCTCCAAAAGTTATGAAACTATGTAGTTGACAACTTTTTGATTTGAAATCATCTTATCATGCAAAACTACGTTTGAATCTCTCAAATTTGAAATTCGAATTTTTCAAACGACCTCGGATGGAAAAACTTCCTAAATGAAAATTGTAGATATCCAAAAGTTATGAAACTATGTAGTTGACAACTTTATGATTTGAAATCATCTTATCATGCAAAACTATGTTTGAATCTCTCAAATTTGAAATTCAAATTTTTCAAACGACCTCGGATGAAAAGACTTCCTAAATAAAAATTGTAGATCTCGAAAAGTTATGAAACATTGTAGTTGACCACTTTTTAATTTGAATTCATTTAGGGCCTCAAACAAGCAATTTACTCTCGATTTAGTATAATATATGAGGATAGATAACGGAATCTAGATACAAGTGACAGTGTAGTACAGTGGTAGAGTAGCAGACACACGAGGGAGAAGTCGTGAGTTCGAATCCCGTCGGCCACATTACCCCACGAATTTTGCTCAAAAAATACAGCGACTTCGATGGCCGGTGGCGCTGGCGGCCGATGGCGCCCTTCCCCGAAAAAAAATTTGCTATTATTTTTGGGTTTTTTTCGCATTTTTATTTTGCTGAGTGTAAATCTTGGCCGAGTGCTTTTCCGGCACTCGGCAAAGGCTTCGCCGAGTGCTTTTCCGGCACTCGGCAAAGGCTTCGCCGAGTGCCCGACAAAAAACACTCGGCAAAGGCTTCTTTGCCGAGTGCCCTTTGCCGAGTGCGGCACTCGGCAAAGCCCGAAAGGCACTCGGCAAAGTGCGGGTTTCCAGTAGTGAATGGGACAGAACTTCACAGAAGCAAATAGGAAGTCGAACAGGACATTCTGCAGTAGCTGCATTAAGTTCGGATTATGAAGCCTTTGCTTGCGAAATTTCTCTGCAAGATCGGTACATACTCTGATCCCTTTTCCTTGACAAGCTGGCCGTACTTCACTTATTGCGGCCTCCAGCATGTCTTGTAACACAAGTTCACCCATCTAGAAATCCATATGACTTAGGAAGTCGAACAGGACATTCTGCAGTAGCTGCATTAAGTTCGGATTATGAAGCCTTTGCTTGCGAAATTTCTCTGCAAGATCGGTACATAGTCTGATCCCTTTTCCTTGACAAGCTGGCCGTACTTCATTTATTGCGGCCTCCAGCATGTCTTGTAACACAAGTTCACCCATCTAGAAATCCATATGACTTAACCTGTGAGCCCAGCAATATAATGGAACATTATTAAGCCAATGGTCCTTACAACATTGATGTAAATCAGATAGAAAAACTCCTAGCTTGCTATGAGAGCTTAATAAAAATAAATGAAGAAAAAAATGGTACGTCATGGAGAACAAAACCTTTAACCTTTTTATCATACTTCTGTGTCACATCTGCTTCTCCAATTCTAGCTCCTTATTTATGTGGACAGCAAACACTTGTGCTACGAATTCACATGCATGCCGTAGCGAAGAGGGGACAGTCTAGGGCTCATATGCTGGCAAACAATGAGGCCCCATAGCTTCTTCCTCAGGCGCCGCCATTCTGTTGGTTGTTCATGCTTGGCATCAGAATATTCTCCATTTTTTGATTTATCACAACAGCCATTACTAGAGAGGCAACCGATTTCATGTTCTTCATATACTGAAGGTGACAACTTTGTGGCACCCCATTAAAAGGGAGTTCCTCGTCTTTGATAATCTTCACTGGCCTCATAGAGCAGTCACATATCATTTGAACTTGGTGCTTCATGAAAATAATCCTCGCGGCTTGAGGGATATCAGTGGCTGGATAGTGTAGGCCAATAAATGGTTCAAGACCAGGTTCTCTAACCTCAGCAATGATCTCACCATGATAATCTTCATGGAACTTGTAAGCCATGACTCTATCATATCCCACTGTCAAAGATTTCTTGTACCAAAGAATTGCACACGACCTCCATGCTCCCACCTGGCACTGACTGGATCTTTGATACTGCCGGCGCCGTAAGCATGTAAGACTGCGGCAAAGCCCATGCAACAGCAGTAGAAATTTCAGAAGGCTTCACTGGCTCAAAATCAACCACTAGACAACCAGTACCAGTCACCTTATGGGCAATGGCATAAAATAGCTTGCCCGATGATCTGCATTCAACTAGGACTGGATTCAAAGAAGAAACATCAGCAGACCTTAGTACCTTGTGTAGTGATGTGGCACTATATTCCACGAAAAGTGACAATGCATTCGTCCCAATGGACAGCATTGGGGATTCATAGATACTTGGCTCTGCATGGCTGATTGTTTTAAGCATCTCGGGTGCATTTTCACTGAATGCAATGACATTGAGGCTCATTACATCAAGCACCAACAAGCAACCAAATGGCTGCAAGTAGGCTGTATCCTCCTCTGAACGCTCCTGCTGTAGATTTGAAGTGGTCCCCTCTAACAACATGGGGTAATCAAAGGAATCACCAGAATCTTCATATTTTGTGCCAAGTTCAGCATCAAGGGTTATTTGTGCTGACATCCTTGCTAGGGAACTCTGCCGGGTTGTGTTGCAAGAATTGGAGAATTGGGTAGGTTTTGACGAAAACATTTTGTACCTCAAGTATATGATCCACTCAAAGGTACTACCAATTGTACCACTCCTGCTTGATAACAAATCAAGTGAGTAACCACTATTGGAATTTGAAAAAACAAAAGACTTATTTAGTGTACTACAAGAATATACACTCAAAATTAAGTAATTAAAAAGCCCTTGACAAGACTATATACAGTGTAGAAGACTAGCAGTACATTGGGGAAGATATATACCCTTTGTTCGTAGTGCAATTTATTTATTAGATGTGTTTGGGAAGGCATAGTGCTATAGTATTCCAAATATTTTCGTCAACAAAATAGTATTCAAAAGCTTATTCTTAGCAATACAAAACATCTTACTATTACTAATGCTCTAATGGAGGCTCCATGTTAATTCTTACAAAAAAATATAATTAAATCCTAGAAATTAGCACAATAATCATAAATATCTAGCCTTTAATTTAGTATCTCTAATCATCATTGCTAATAATAGACATTGGATCTATTATGTTTTATTAAAAATTACCCACCTAAATACACAAAGTAACCCACTAATTTTGTATCTAGATTATCCACTTCTTCCATTATAATTTGAAATAACCCCATAAATTTGTATCTAAATTACCTACATATGCCACTATGAAAGAATTTTCAAACCAACCCCAAATTTTGCATGTAAATTATCCACATCTGCCATTAGTAAAAGATTAATCATAATAACCCTCTAGGTTTATATCTAAATTAACCAACTCTGCTATTATAAAAGATAATTTAAAATAACATTGTCGTATTTTTTTATGAATTACCCACATATGCTATTATGAAAGATGATACAAAGTAATCCCTAGGTTTGCATTCAAATTACCAATATATGCAATTATGAAAGATATTAGAAAGTAACACCTTTTAGTTCATATGTAAATTATCCACCTTAGCCATTATAAAAAATAACAAAAAATTCTCAAATCTAGAGGTAAATGCTAATATAACCTATTACAAAAATATTTCAACATCCGTAAAGTATGTTATGTATATTTTTAAATTACACACTTTCTATGTATTTACGTTAAAAGTAAACATAAAATTATTAGTCAAGTAAATATGTACGCATTAAATAAATATTTATTTAAATATCTTATCGAACATGGAAAAAATAGTTAAGAAAACACATAGCAATGACTAACAACTTTAATTCATATCAATACTCCATGGTAATAAATTTCCTAAGTTGTCTTAAATAAGTTTATACATATTGAAGAAACATTATGTTATATCAATATCACCAATCTAATTAAATACTATATAATTTATAAAACAATACTACTACATACCTAATGTTTGATATAAAAAAATTCAACATCTTTAGTTTCATGGTGCAAGGTAAAACGACTATCTGAGACATTGTAAGAGCCGGGTACACTTGGGCATAGAATATTTTCTTAAAATAAAATAAAATAAAATTTGAATAAAGGATACATAAGCAATAGTGTTTCAACTTAACACATGGATAGAAAATTGCAACAACTAGAAAATTGTAAACAATTACAAAACCTCTATGACTGTAAAAAATATAAAATAACCCATGAATCCATATTTAAATTACTCACATATGCCATTAAGAAACATGATAGATAACTAAGTATCAATCTACTATTACGATAAATAATCTACATAACCCCTAAAATTTGCATGTAATTACCCACTTGCTATTATGATAGATAATCTACATAGCTCCTTAAATTTCTATCTAAATTACTACTTATGTCATTATAAAAAAACTAAATTGTCCCCTCCAATCTACATCTAAATCATCAAAATCTTCTATTATAACAAATGTTTAAATAAACGTAAAACATATATATTTGTACATTACCCACTTATATTGACATTAATATATTAAAATTTGACTAAATAATCATACATGTTCTACCATCATTCAAATCATGAACACATGCATGCATGAGTTATAAATATATATGTTATGTTTCAACGATCATGAAAAATATTTGCATAATATTTCATATACTAATGATAATAACAAATTATTTAACACTATACTAATAGCCATGACATATAGTTTATATAAGTTGTTACTTTAGATATATTTACACATTTTAATAAAAAATGTTTGGCACATCTATATTGATTGATAGTATAACTGTTATTGCACATATTCCTTGACAAAAAAAATTCGAATAGCTGAGAGATGGGGAAGGTTAGTACAGCCCACAGGTGGCCATATCTTCCTAGACTTTGGGATTCATTTGGATAAACAATTATTATAAAGCTTAAATATTAATATCCTATTGAGGTTAGCATCTTTACCCATCCTAGATCTCACTTCAACCTGTACCACCGATCTTAAGCAACATTATGCAACTTTTAAACGATTGTTTATGCCATCGTAGTACTTAAGATTACAAGTTACGATCTCAAGTCCTTATTGTTTTCTAAAAAGCACAAAAGGATAAAAAACTATATCAAAGTAGAAATTAGTAAGATAAAATTTGGAAAATTAAAATTTAGATTCACGGCATCATAATATATGAGCTGCAGCAAGAGCAACCATAATTGAAGCTAAGTTTTGAACTAAATGCATATTAAATATACACAAAGATATTCTGTAAAAAATTGTGGATATAAATAAAAAGCATATAGATAAATAATTGATTATAAGTTTACAATCGTATAAACACTACAAAGTGTCTATTTTGCCTCTTATGTTAAAATGAATAAAGAGAAAAGTACAATTTAATATAAATATTTTTTATTAGTAAGAGGTATGAAACAATAAACCCAACAAAGATAAAAAATGCATAAGTATCAATTATTGTTTAGCTACAACCATCACTCCACAATACACGAGTGGCACTGTCTAAATACAACGCTCACTCCACAATTAGTGCCGCTTTCATGGTTAGTGATAAGTCAACTTTCCATTGTTTTTTTCTTTTGCAGTTGAAGAGTTCCAGGAACATTTTTTATTAACTCAAAGTAAGTGATTAACAGGATGGTTATCATACAATTAGATGATGATGATGATAAATAATAATAATAATAATAATAATAATAATAATAATAATAATAATAATAATAATAATAATAATAATTAACACAGCTAGTGCTCAGAGTTTTCCAACAAGCAGCGAAAGTTAAACAGTATGCATTAAATTTTCTATGGCTAATTAGGTCAACTTGACCAGGTATAACAATAATCTTTTTCCTATCTGAGCCATCCAATCTCAACCAATCATAATTCATCCATGACACATAAAGTTCAGTGTCGACAGATGAGAGGGAACTAATAAGAGAAATTAAAGACAAAAGTGGGAATGAAAGGAAAAGGAACTGCAAGCCCAGCCCCTGGCTCCAGAGTCCAGAAGACGACGTACCAGGGCAGTAGGCAGCGACAGCTCGTTCTGTTTCTTGCCCCTTGCCAATCATATGCTTGTGGTGGTGGACTGGTGGTCGACCTCGATCGACCAGGTGCAAATTTATAGGCGCTGCTGCGCGGCCTGCGCCTGTCCGCGGATGGATCAGAGCTGCCTGCGCCCGTCACGCCGCCGAACGACTGGCTAGCGACCTGCACAAACTACAAAGGCAGAGAGGACCTGCAGGAATGCGCGTTCGGTCTGCTCCTGAAATCGGCTGTGATGTTTGCCGTTCCGGGCTGCATCCATTGCAGCGCTGGGAGGGCCTCTACGTCTCCCATTAATCCAGATGAAGAATCTCCGTTACGGGGAAAATGGACAATCATAAGCATTTGTGGAAATAACAGATTCTCTCGACACGGTTTGTTGCTTGGCACAAAAGACATTCAGTTTCATTTCCGTGCGATAATTCTGCCGAACCACCAGCTTTCCATGGTGGTATGCTAGACCGGCTTTAGAGTATAACCAAGAAACTCTTCATATCATTTCTAATTGCTAGGAATAGAGATTTTGGTGAAAAACTAACCTCTAACAGCTTTTCTAAATGGTCATCCAAATATAACTATTTTCTATTCTGGATTTTTCACTAACCAAAAATAAAAGACGAGAATGACTCTTTAGAGTGTGCTTGGAGACTGAAAAGATATAGAAAGCGATTTTTATACAAATGACTCTATAAATGATGATTTAGAGAGTGAGATTTAGAAAGGCTCTCAGGAGATACTCTTATGGCTTTCGTTGGAGAAGGATTAATATATATAGTATAATCAGCAGCTACAGAAAAAAGGGTGTATCATCAGCAGGTAAAGAACCATGCCTAACAACCTAGCAAGACCAAGCTCCCGAGGCCTGTGTCGTAGAATTTTTTAGTACATACTATTGCCAGCAAAGCAGTCAGTGGACTTTGCATTTCCATATTTGAGAATCAAATACAAGAGAAAATGGTAAAATTTGAGCCAATTTGGAATAAATTGGACCAACGTGGGAAAAGTCTGGTTTCTAGTGGCCGAAGTCAACCGGCCCAGATAGGTTTTGCCTGAGACCGGTGGTCGCTGCAGTGTGCTGTGCAAACCAGCCTAGGGTGGTTTTTGAAACTAAAATTCGATCAAAACTCCTCTGGTCTCATAGAAAATTTTTGTATATCCTGTTTTAGGAAGGTTTTCTACTCGTATAAGGCCACCACCCTTTCTATATACATATATTAGAAAACCATGTCGACCCAACGCCGTTTGTCCCTCGTGGGCTCAATCATCTGGAGGTTGGCCCTCGGAAGCCAATGGAGAGAGTGGTTTTGATGCGTCCTCGTACCAAGAATCAAGACTTGGCCATCGTCACCATCCACCCGATGCCGACGCATCAGGTAACTTTCCAAGCCATCCGAGCAGTAGTGACAGATTTCTTGACCAACGAGCAGAATGTTGTCTTCACTGATATGCAACCCACCCACCTTGGTCAGGCTTACGTTAGGTTTACAAATGCCTTTGATAGAGATCGTCTGATTCAGCATGGTGCTTATATTTTCGGTGATGTCACGATCACTTTTGTGGAGCATAACTAGGGTAGAAACTGGCGCACAATCGACTTCAACAAGGAGTGTTGGTTGTTGCTGATGGGATATCCGCCAGATTTCAGGGAGGATGAGTTTGTTGCCAATACCATCAGTACTTTTGTTTGAGTGCTTTACTGGGTTGATGATGGTAGACACTTATCAAGGCTCTTGGTGCAAGCAAGAGTTGTTGATTTTGAGCCCATTCCTCAGTTCCTAGTTCTCACTGAAGGAGAAGGTTTCTAGGGCGAGTCATGGACAGTGCAGTGTGAGGTACTGCAGGGTAATTTGCTTGGTGTGCTGCCACAGGATGAGGACCCTGCTCCTAGACCTGATGCTTTCCCCCTGGTGGTCCTTTTGATCTTTTTGGTTTTGGTCAGAATGGACCAGGTCCTGCAGCTCAACCCAATCTTCAGATAGGCCCCAATGTGGTTCCTGGAGGTTTTGGTGGACAGAACAATCCAGTGAATGATAATGCAGCTGTTGGTGACTGGGATGGCTGGCCTAACAATATCCAAAATATCCCCAATTTTAACCTGAATGATGGTGTTGAGGGTCCTCAAGAGCTGGACCTCAATATGCAGCCAGATATGCAGGAGATGATTGTGGATCCGGTGTTTGCAGGACCACAACACGTTGGGATGCCTCTTGACCTTAATGAGTTTCCAACCAAGTGAATGAGGAGGAGGAAGACAATCAGGTGGAACAGGATGACCCAGCTCTGATGCAGGGATTGCAGAACCGGTCCTGGACATCCCCCCAGCTATTGAAGTCAATATTCATGTTGTCAATGAACCTGAGAACTTTCTGCCCTTGGAAATTCAAGAGGATGAACTCATGGCAGATGAGGAAATCAAACAGCTGCTAGATGAAGAAGCATCCCAGGGAAATGCCTCTGGGCCTCAGAATATACATGTGGGCTATGTCTTCACTAGCCCACAGCCCAATATATCTGCTGTCAGCTCTTTTGTGCCAGCTTTCTAGTCTGGATTTGAGGATAGCTCTAGGATGTGGAAGAAGTTTTTTGCCCCCCAACCTGGGGTAGCACCTCAATTCACTGTTCCTGTTGAATGGGCAGGTTTCTTCACTGCCCTTCTAATGTCCCCAGGCCACTTTGAGAAGGCCAAGGAATTCATGCAATCGACAAGTCTCCTTCCTCTTATTGGTGAGGGACACAGCATCAGTTTTTCTCTACCCAACAGTTGTCCAAGCAAGGTCCCGCTGACTTGCAAGCTGTCACCTGTATCTGAAGCTGAAGACATAGAAGTAGACCCAAAAGATGCTCCACCTGTTGACAGTGATGGCTCTGTTACCTCCACTGCTGAGAATAGCTCCACCACCAACACCAAGAAAACTAGAAAGAGAGCCACTGTTTTGGTCAAAACTCATGTAAGGAGGAGTCCTAGGGTTTAGAAGAACAAGAATGGATTCAAGGATCATGTCTGCAAGGACAAAAGCTACCTTGGCTTCAATTCTGCACCACCATCAATCTCGACGAAGACCATCAGACAGCTAAGTGCTTCTCTCTGTGACATTGAAGCTTCACAAGTAACTGACTCGGCTCTCAACAACAAGAAGAAGAAGGGTACAACACCTATTGGTACTGTGCCCCCTAAGAAGAATGACAAGGAAGCTGATGATGATGCTAATGGAGAAGCTGAAGACTGAAGACAGACCCACTTCTAGGATGAAGCACCTGAAGATTGCTCTTTGGTTTTCTTTCTCTATTTTGTTGTTTAGGGCCTGTTTGGCATGGCTCCACTCCACAACTCCACCAACTCTAGCAAAAAATCCAGCCAAACACACCAACTCCAAAACTCCATGGAGCTGCCAACTCCATGGAGCTGTAGTGCAAATGGGGGTGGAGTTTTGGAGCACCTCTTTTGCTGCTCCAAAACCCCTTTCTTGGACCTCCTCGTAGAGTTGGTGGGTAATTACCCACCAATGCCACTCGTTACACAAAAAAAACGATTCGTTTTCTTTTCTCGTGAACCCGTGCGGTGTGACTTCCTCCTGCCGCCGTTGCTTCCCATCGGGCCCCTCCCTCACGTCCGGCCAGCGGCCACGCCACGGCCCCATCGGGCGTGCCTTCCCCGGCAGGCAGCCGTGCCTTCTTCACGCGCCAGCTCGCCGCTGCCTCCCTCCACCGCCGGCGGACTACGACGCGTACGGGTGCCTCCGGGTGCTGAACCACTTCGCCGCCAAGCACAACTCGTGGCTGCAATGCAAGGTGGCGGAGCTACGAGTGTCGTGTCCGGGGGGCGCGAATCCTTCCTCGCGCTCCTCCACAATGCCTCCTCACTGGGCTTTGACATGGCGAGCACGCGCAAGGCCTACTGCGGCGGCGGCAGCGAGTACAACTTTGACTGGCGGCGGATGCGTGGGTTCGTGGGGGCGACGACGTGCATGGAGCCGGCGGTGTACCTGAGCTGGGATGGGATCTACATGACGTAGGCCGCATACAGGGCCATGTCTAGGCTCATCTACCATGGAAAGTACCTGGAGCAGCAAATACTCACCTTCCCGGAGAAATATGGCCAGACATAGATACGATCTTCATACAGGATAGATATGGATATGCTATAAGATAGAGGCACGTACGTAATGAATCAAGCTATGAGCAAAGTACACGTTGTAGCAGCAATGGTGCCATCACGATTTCATCTAAGCTAAACACAGGAGACTTCTGAAGAAGAAGATGGGGTAGAGAGGATGACAAGTGGGACCTGAATTGGGGGACAACAATGGCAATTCACACTGAAATCGTTTTTTTGGAGCTGAGAGCACCCATCTAGCCAAACACCACATTTTAGTTTTGGAGTTCTGGAGTGGAGCTGGCTCCACCTGGAGTTTTAGAGTGGGGCAGCTCTACCCAGAGCTGGAGCCATGCCAAACAGGGCCTTAGTCAGTCTCTTTATCTTAAAAACTTATGGTACCCGTTCGTTTGTGTGATGGATGTGGCTGTAATGACTCCGGGCTTTTTATTAAGTCACTCTTTTGATGTACCCATGCTGTGCTTGGTTGTACTATAGTGCTTTTTATATCATAGGTTTTATGGATAATAGACAATCTAACAGAACTTGGAAGATCCTCTGTTGGAACATTAGAGGTATCAATGCTGAGAACAAGTGGGATTCACTTAGAAACAAGATCACAGAGAGCAATTGTGATATCATCAGCATTTAGGAAACCAAAAGAAGTAGTTTTGATCTCAGCTACTTAAGAAAATTCTGCCCAAGGTCTTTTGATGCTTTCTGCTTTCTGCCTTCAATTGGGGCCTCTGGAGGTATCCTAGTGGCATGGAAGAGTTGTTTCTTCTCTGGTCTAGAAATCTTCCAAAATGAGTTTACCATTTCAGTTGAGTTCCCCTCCTAGTTCAACAATGATTCTTGGATCCTTACTTTAGTGTATGGCCCTTGTGATGTTGAAGGAAAGAGTGCCTTTTTAGATTGGTTTGAGAGCATTCAGATGCCTGATGATATTTAGTGGCTGATAATAGGGGATTTTAATCTAATTAGAAAGCCAGAGGATAGGAATAGGCCTGGTGGAAACATTGGAGAAATGTTAATGTTCAACAATGCTATTAGCTCTTTGGGTGTGGTGGAGATTCCCTTTCATGACAGGAAGTTTACTTGGACTAATAAACAATAGCCCCCTACTTGAAAGGCTGGACTGGTTCTTTTCCTCCCAAGCCTGGACCCTCAGGTACCCTCTCACTCTATCACACTCACTAGTCATGGAGACTTCTGATCATTGGCCTTGTATAGTAGAGGTAAAAACTACCATCCCAAAGGGTAAAGTTTTCAGATTTGAAAATTTTTGGATGTCACACCCGGAGTTTTTGACACTGGTGACTAGTTCTTGGAATGCTCCCTACCCCCAGCAAGATGCAGCTAAGCTCCTAACTGCCAAGTTTAAAGCCCTCAGAAATAATCTAAAAAGATGGTAGGCCCAACTCTCTAACATGAAGAAGACCATTGCTAGTGTCAAACTTGTAATCTCCTTCCTGGACTCTATTGAAGAATGGAGAGCCTTGGCTTTTCATGAATGGAACTTTAGAGAGATTTTGAATCAGAAGCTTGCTAGTCTTCTTCATCAACAGATGGTTTATTGGAAGCAAAGGGGGAATATCAAGTGGGTTCAGTTAGGTGATTAAAACTCAAAGCTTTTCCATGCCAATGCCACTTTGAGACACAGAAGAAACCTGATTACTTCACTTTCTGATCACTCTAAAAATCTAGTCCATGATCATAGCTTAAAGGCTGACCTTATCAGGAATGACTTCAAGGAGAGACTAGGGACATCAAACTTTGAGCATATGCTCTTTGACTTAGACTCTCTGTTTATTCAGGATGTTGATCTTAGTCCACTTGAGGAGCCTTTTAGCCATCAAGAGATTGATGAGGTCACTAAGCAGCTACCCCTGGACAAGTCTCCTGGCCCTAATGGATTTAACAACGAATTCTTGAAAAAATGCTGGCCCATAGTGAAACAAGACTTCTGTAGCCTCTGTAATGCCTTTCATCAAGGACAGATTTTCCTCAAGAGCATAAATGGTTCTTTTATAACTCTTGTTCCAAAGATAGATGGACCAACTAGAATAAATGACTTTAGACCAATCTCACTGCTCAATTCCTCTGTCAAGATCATCACTAAGCTCCTAGCTAACAAGTTGCAACCCCTTATCACTAAATTGGTCCATGTCAACCAATATGGTTTTATTAGGACAAGAACCACTCAGGACTGCCTTGCATGGTCCTTTGAATATATGCACCTTTGCCACACTTCAAAGAGAGAAATTATGATCCTTAAGCTTGATTTTGAGAAGGCTTTTGACAGGATTGAGCATGGGGCCATGTTAGAAATTAAGAAAAGAATGGGTTTTGGGAAAAATGGTTGTCATGGATTGAATTGATATTCAGTTTAGGATCCTCATTTGTCTTATTGAATGCACCCCTAGAAAGGTGTTTCATTGCAAAAGAGGAGTAACATAGGGAGACCCTCTCTCCCCCTACTCTTTGTTTTAGCTACTTGAAAGCCCTAGTTTAGTTTTGGATAATTGATGAAACCTAGGACTAACATTTGATCTAAGTGTGTGAATTAGAAAAGGTGGTCCAATCCAAGTATTTGAGCAAGATGAGGTCCATGGTGATGGAGGTGGACATGAAAAGAAGATGATCAAGCTCAACTTGGAAAAGAAGAAAGAGAAATAAAAACCGAGAAGATCAAGGCAAAGGTATATGATAGTTTTTTGTTTTGCACTCAAGACACCATAGAGGGTGTGAGTGACTTGATTGATAGCCATACTATAAAGATGTCGTAGAACCGACCAATTTATAAGAGCACAAGTACAATGGCAGCCCACAAGCAGTCGCATTGTCATACTTGAGCCCATATAAACCCGGTAGTCCATCGAGTACCACGACGGGTCTCGATAAATGATCCACATACAACCAAGATCGTACATGATTCAACATACATGTCACTTGTTACATAAAGTTCACAGATACAGATCATTCATCAGAGTATGAAATAGAGTTATTACAAACCAAGTTTGATAGATAGTAGCGGAAGCAAATTAAAGTTCAAAAGTAGCATTTGCCAACATAGTTCACATACAGTGCCAACACATGATCACCATCCACAAAAGCATATAGAAGGACTATTAGAGATGCCTACCAAGGCTCACTCCTCATCCACGGCGAGATAGAACCAATGCTTGGTAGCACCCAAGTTACTACTGCGGGATCTACACTAAGTAAACACTTATTGACTATCCTCAACGTGCATACCCAACATCACAAATTAGAACATAGGGTCTACATCTTTTCACAAAGATGACTACCATTAGTTCGCATTGCTATTGGCCATCCACAAGGTAGCACCATAGTTGCTACTGTAGGATCTACACTAAGTCCACAACTTAGTGAGTATCCTCAACGTGAGTACCCAATTCGTTTGCGAATTAACTAAGGTCTACATCAAATCTTTGATGACTACCTTAAGACGTGTTCATACAACTTGCATAAAATAACTTGGCATCTAATGTTAACATATATTATGCCCAATTTGAGGTCTACACCTTTATGGTGACTACCTCCATTATTATGATATTATGCATATGAGATTTTTACACTATCATTAATACAAGATTTATCTTGTCTTTATTTTGCATCCCATTACAACACTACCATAGCAATTTTAATTTACCCTTAAAAGTAAATTCAGAAAATCTATGGTTTGCACCTAGTTGGAATAATGGACATGAAAGAGTTTGATATCTCACTCTTGATCATCACCATTATCCAACATGACCAATGGACGTAAAGTTTAACTTTATTGTTCTATGGATTCATAACAAAATATACTTGGTGCTCCTAGTAAGAGAGCATCACCGCTTACTGAACAACTAAGTATGGAGTTTTATTTAAATTAAGCACTATACACATCCAGATCACACATATGTGTATCTCAATGGATGCAAATCGAAGCACTATATGGCTAGTTCTCAATGAGCGATAAGGCAGTCATTATGCCCAAAGCCATCTCTAATTGGCCACAACTTACCAAATATATTCTAGATTAATTCCTACATTACTTCAGGTTTAAGTGTATGATAAACTCTTATCGAGGAATCATCATTAGCATTATAGTGATGCTCTATCATCTGAAGTACATTGAATTTTCAAAATCATAACAAGTTTGATGCCATGTAATAATGTCATCCAAAGAATTTTAATGGTAAGATTCAACGCAAAAAGATGTACCAGCCCCGTGCATTCCTTAGGGTCAAGGCATTTTTCAAATATGACAGAACCATATTTTGTCCCAATTGTGTATGTTATAGCCACACAACTTGGAAATGTCATGCCTTGAAACATTTAATGGATTGGTATTACAAATTCATTGGACATAAATATCCGGCTCAACAATAAAGATATGAAGCACGCTTCTATCTTCAACTTGACACCACCAGGAAGGCTAGTTGTTCACAACAAGTTTCATGAAGAAACCAAATAGCAACCAAACACTTAATTAATAAGTGGGTCTTATGAGCATGGAGAGCACGATCATCGAATTTACTTCGCTTGATCTATTTTGGAGACCAAAATTTGTCTCCCATTTACAAAGATACCTAGTATCTACGTCCCATTTTGGTGTTGTAATATTAAATGTTGTCACTAATTTCAATTGAATATCACAATAATGTGCCATCACATTTGATATTCCATTAATTAACTTGTATGTAATCTATATATCTGCAAAGAATGTCATTATATTCTTCATGCTATATATAGACTTATACGGGAGTCAATCCAAATGCAAAGAGAAATTTTGCCTAGTGGATAGTTGCACCACAAACTCTATATATAGGGAAGCAAAATATTCCTAAACTCTTACATAGAGACAAGAAAATATTTTGTTAATCGCTTGATACGATGTCACGATAGTGGGCTTTGGTCGTGCTACTATCATACTCTCTATTGGTACTCAAATAATAATCAAGAATCCATTCTTGTATTCTGATTCCATAATATACCCAGTTAAAATTATAGAGATATCCGTCAATGTGGTTTTCATATGGAAACCCCAAGATGATAACTAAGATGGGTATTTTTTCTTAACAACGGATATACCAATACTTAAACAAAACAACCTCAGTTCGATTTGACTACACATACATAACCTGTATCCAATGTTGCATACAAATAATTCTCTCTCTTGATGTCAACAAGACTTCGCACATTTGCCTTGGTTATTCAACTAAAGAGATAACGTGAGAATTATTGTCAATTCTATTGGTCATAGCATAAATATGAGCCACTAAATTTCTTGAAGAAATTCAAGAACATACATGTGACTCTATTTACCATTTTATGGACCATAAAGATACTATGCATTTATGCATCCATAATATAGTCCTAGCTGTGTCTCTTAGTCATGAGAACCATCACTGTACCAAACTCATTGCTCGAAATCTTCAATTAAGAGCAAATTATCTAAGACGCTTATGTGGAGTTCATAGGTAGGGAGAACTCATTTGTGGATCCTCACCAAGGCAATGAAGATGTTATGCCTTTTTCTCTTTCTACCACTAAGGCTTATGTGGAGTTCATAGGTAGGGAGAAAGCTAGGGCATACTTGCAATGCATATATTGTAAAGTCAAACAATGGATCCAAAGAGAGTTGAGTCATACAATCAAATTAAGATGTGCATGTGCGTGGAATATATGGTGGCTAATCCTAATTCTACTTTGCTCCTTGAAAACTTATCTCTCTTTTGAAACTTGGAAACACTTGTTAGAGAGCAGGGGCTATCTTATTCATCTTTTTTTTCAGGCAGGCATCTAAGTACCCATTGTTTTAGATATCTCAGACACTTGTCCATTTTTTTCTCAACTCTTTTTTTTCTCTTTTCTTTCCTTTTTTATGAATAACTTTTGTGTAGCCCCATGTCTCTTTTCTGCAACAAAACTTTTGAGAGATATCAACAAGAATTTGGAGCATTTATTTGGTGGATGGAAAACCTAATAAACATGTTTTTGTGTTCAGCCACAGTGTAGGAGTAGAACATTTTTGGGTGGATCTAGATGGAAGGCATGTTTTTGCGCCTACCCCCAGTGTAGGAGTAGTGCATATGTGGGTGGTGTGTACGTGATCTTGATTTTAAGAGCATGACAAACCTCTCATAATGGTCAACAAAGCTTGACAAAACTCAATGCAAAAGCAAGCAACATATATGTGGAAGTTTCCTAGCCTAAATAACATGTATGACTCTGGTGGGAATTCAAGCTTTGTCATACTAGAACTCATCATGTAGCATTTTTGTGTTTTTCAAAAGATAAATCTCCTAAACTTTAGTGTCACTTGGAACAAGATAAACAACAGCTCAGACTTTCTTATATCATATCCGTCAATTACCTAGACTTAGATCAAGCATATGCTACCCACGAGTTTTAAGTTCAGAGCAAATCCTTATATCAAAACAATCTTATCCAAAACTCAGGAGAATTCAAGGCTGAAAACTAGGTACTTGAAAGGAATTACAACAGAGCAACTATTCGTCATTTCCATTCAAGAGATTATTCTAAGTCCTCTTTATTTATTCAACTCTTAAAAATAAATTAAAGCAAACTAGACACATCTTTTATTTTGTTTTTAATTTTACTAGATCACACATTATTACTATAGCTATATATATTTATTATAGAGATAACTTTTTATTTTGTTTCATTCATCATTTTCTTAACAATTAAAAAGAAACTAAAATCAAAAACAAAAGGAGAAAGAATACTTACCTGGATACAAGGGAGTGCTTCTCCCCCAAGCTAGCTCTTTCGGTGAGGGTTCAGTATTGTAAGTCGTTCATACCGGACTTCTTCTTGTGAAGTAAAGTTCATTGATACCTCGGTTTGTTCTAAAGACGAGGATTCTTATGATGATGCCTCTAATGGTGATGTCACCTTCTTCCGCCAAACCTGTCTTGGTTTTGAGTTTTGATTTTGGTTTGACAAGTTTAGGACCTTCACTTATAGAAATTGGGGATTTGACTAACTCCTACACATTTTGCTTAAAGTGTGTCCTTCTATAAAACAAGGTAGAGATCAAGTGCATGTGCTCTATTGGTGGAAAAACACCAACAAAACCAAAACTTTATTTATTCTTCTCTAACCTTAGGCACATTGAACAAGTTGAAGTTGATGTTAAGTGTTGTGTTCAATTATAACATAGGTGGTAAGATCAGAAGGTTGAGCATGAATGTAGCATTTAAGTTCATTTGGCAAAAAAGATTGAGTTGCTTAACCCATGGAAGGATTGTCTATCTGTACATAATGTATCAATCTTTACATGATTATGACTATCAACTTCTAGAGATAGGATGTGCATTTTTTTTAGTTTATTTGGTTAAGACTGTGGTCACAAGAGAGTGGTGCTAGGAACAAGCTTGAAGAACTAAACATGTTGAGTTAATCAGGTTAGATCAAGTAGAACTGTAACTCAAACATGTTTTTTTCTTATTTGTGTGGCTACCAGAATCAAGGAAAAACTTCTTAAATGATGACCATTTACCTTAGGAGATTACCTTTGTCATTGAAGTGTGATGTCACCATATGACGAAGGGTTGATGACTCGTGATGGTCCTTCCCTTTTGCTTAAAGTTTTCCTTTTTCGGCTAGCCTCGCATCTTGAGATGTTCATGAGCTTCTTGTCTCCTAGATTGCACCCTTTCTTTCTCATCTTTTTGTCATGCCATCTTTCTGCTCTTTGATTTTTTAACACTTTGTTAGACCTTTTTCCTCACTCATTGTTTTATGCCTGCAAAGGATTAGTGGACGACACATACCCAAAGGAATATACAATTTTGAAACACGGGTTGTTTGTCCAAAATTTTGTAAGTTCCCTCTATGCTAATGAAAAGATGGTTTTGGGATTACTTTAGTATAAGGATCATGTTTTATACAAGCATGGCTCAAGGCAAAGGTAACTTGCAGCAAAAGACAAAGTGAATGAACTTTGGTACTTATAGTTCTTTCATCCATGTTGAATGAGGTATGTAGTTCTTACATCTATAATGAATGAGTTGTGTCTTGCTTCATCTCCAATTTGAATTCATCTTGTGACTTACCAATATTGAATTAAAAGTTTCCTGCATAGGGTTAGTCCAACAAAATGACCAGTATCTTCTATAGCATATTCTTGGTTCAAACATCAACCTACACATCACGTCTAATTTGATTCAGGAAGGCATTTTAACCTAAGCACCATGCTTAATTTAAAAGCCTTTGGAAGTACGACCAGCACCCCTAAACTAAGCTCCATGGTTAATTTAAAAGATGTATGAACATATTCCAAGCTAGACATGCCATCCTTGAATTCTAAATGGCTTGGCTCTCCTTCTGTGGCATCACTAGACATGCCATTCTTGAATTCTTCCGAATGTCCCACATGAGAATAAGGATGCTTTCTAAGAGATCCCTTCTAGAGAGGATTTGAATTATACTCGCTTGAAGGTCTCTTATGAGAATTTAATGCTGTCCCAAAATCAGCACCAAAGAGGTCATCCTTAATCTCAACAGGGATTTCCAAAGGTGGAATTCCTTCTTCTTTTGGGGGATTTCGGGGTATTGGTGGTTTGGGGTTGATAACTAAATCTTAGAATCGGAATGGTTGTGATTTGGCTATCAGAACTTCCTCTTCTTGTTTTGGAGAGGATTCCTCCTCTTCTTCGAGGAGTTCATAATGAATGCTAGTGCAGGGAGTCTTTCCACTAATTCTATCAAGCATAGCCCTTGCTTCACTAGCAGACAAATGAAGGAAAGCTCCTCTAGAGGCTGCATTAATGGATTCCCTAGAATCCTTGCTAAGACCCATGTAAAAATGTTGAAGAAGTACAGGGTCTTGAATGAAAAGGTCCGGGCCAATGATGATTAGTTCATTAAAATGATGCCATGATGTACTAAGAGATTCTTCTTCTAGTTGCCTAAAATTTATAATCTCTTTTTGAAGGCTGACTACCTTAGAGATGGGAAAGAAACGTAAACAAAATTTAAAGCATAATGTTTCTCAATCTCCTTGCATACTTCCTACGATTAGACTGTACCATTGTTTAGCTCTTCCCATCAAAGAGAAGAGAAACAACTTCCATCTTAAGGTTTTGTCAGACATGCCAGCGATACGCAAGCATGCACAGGTTTGTTCAAACTCTCATAGGTGTGAGTATGGATTTTCATCACCTTCTCCCATGAAGGATTTATCCCAAATCTATTTTATTAAATATAGGCACAACTCATAACTAGGTGTTATGATAGGGTCTGAGGATTAAGGTGGCTTTAAGCTTGCGCTCGTGGATTTAGCATATTGATAGATAGGAGTGGAATCCATGCTAAACAAAAAATTAAAACAAAAGAAAGAACAAAAGATAAAATGTTAAGCTAGGCTTGTAGATAATTCAACAACCGTTTCCCCAGCAACGGCTCCAGAAAGCTTGTTGGCATATTTTAATGCACACATATAAATCCGCAAGCGCACGGATACCGCTGTAGCTTTCACCCGAAGGTATTCCATGTATCGTATCCATAGGGAAACGTTTGAGACTAACTATAGTCTAACTTAACTAGGAGTAGCAACAAGGGTTAAGATAATAGGAGTATAGAGCAGATCACAAAGGTCTTCTAGTTCTAACTTCGGTAAGCTATGTCATAAATTGTTCAACTAGGGATATTGCTAAGGGAAGCACAAGCAGAGTTGTTTCCTATTGTAACTAAATCCTGCTAGGCCTACAAATGGGAGGTGGACTATAGAGGATTCAACGAGGTTATAAGAGTCACCCTCACGAGCTACCACCGATCCAGAATATAGGGTACATCCACAAGTAACCCGGTCTAAGCACCACGCTTACACCTACAATTACTACTTTAACCTAGAGCGTCCTATAGATTAAAGCACTCAAAGAGTTGTGAACCTGATGAGCAATATAAACACGATGCTTACTTGAATTAGAAGTTGATTACCAGAGAATCCTTAGAAGCAAGCTCAAGTAGAACTTTGATTCGCCAAGGTACAAGCCGTAGAGTGAGCACCGATAGGCCGGCATCTCCTCCAAACTCTTTCCACACTCTCTATCTCACTATTCTATTTATAAGACTAGATCCTATGGAGGACTAATCTTCTCTTGATTGCTGGCTCTGATCCAAAATATATGAATTAGGGTTTTAGGGATCTGTTGAGGGAGGGGGGCAGGGGCTGATATATATAGGCCGGAGCGTCCAATGTGAGCCCTTGGATCAAACCGACTTAAAGAACGACGTAGATGCAACCTAGGAGGCAGTGGAGAACCGACATAACGAGGTGGAGGATGACAAGTGGGCCCAAAGGTCGGGCAGCCTACAGGTGGGGCCAGCCGGCCCCACATGGCAGCCCCTCGGCTCCCGCTTCGGTGTGGTGTCCTCTAGAGTCCTCTAGAACCTTCTAGTGCCCGTTTCGCGGTGGATAAGCACGATTAATTTTAACATGTAGGTCCGCCTTGATGGTTTTCTTGATAAACCCTGCAGAAAATACAAATTCACCAAAACACATGGAATTTGTTAGTTTAAACCCCTATACCTATGTTTGGTGATGGAATTAAATATAAATGCTGGTTATGTTGATGGTTTATAATTGATGTTAGTGACCGTCAACACATACTCTGAAGGCGACCTCTACTAATCATTCTGAAACTATTACTCTATACGAAGCATCACATGAATGTGTATGACTTCGCAGAATGATTAACCACATACAACAATCATGTGGTAATGGTTTGATTGAATCACCTACAATTATCTATAAAGATAATTTTGCTTATGTTACATAGATGCAAACAGGTTACATAAGAGTATTGCCCCTAAGCTGGTTTATCCCCATGAATTACGAGAAAGCAGGGGAGATAAACATCTTGTAAATCAAGTCATGCGATAATCTCGCTGACCTATTTACTAAGTCCTTACCAACATCTATGTTTCAAAATTTGTACATAAGATTGGTATGCGGCGACTTCAAAATTTGCAAGGATCAGGAGGAGACATCTCTTAGATGCTAACCTGTACCAGTATCATATTATACTCTTTTCTTTCATAAGTTTTACTCACAAGGTTTCGTGTTAAAGTTTTTAATGAGGTAATATTAACATAAGCATGTGTCATATTTTCTATTTTCCCCATCAGGGTTTTGTGGGAAATATCAAAGACACATATTGCCCTCGCAACTCATCCATGGTTTTTCCTTGAAAAGGTTTTTCATGTGAGTTATCCAAGAGGCAATACCAATAATATATCGTCATATTTTCTTTTAATTTTCCCACTGGGTTTTTACAGGAGTTTTAGCGGCATATCACTTTATATTGCTCCTCATATTTTTCCTAAAAGGTTTTTGGGGGAGTTATCTTTATGTCGAATCTCCAATATTTTTTCCCCACTGGGGATTTTAATGGGATACCAATGACATAGTGGTTTATTTAAACCACACAAACATATATGCTATTTTCTCCTTATTTTCCAAAAAGGTTTAAAGGAGTTTTTATGGCATATCCATATATTCCTTAGATTTTTCCCATAGGGTTTTTCGAGGAATTTTAGCTTACAGCTGCATTGATCTTAAGGAAGATTCGATCAAGGGGGAGTGTTGTGAAACGACACCTATACGCGAACATGCATCTACAGACGAACAGGCATCTCTTCATGAGTGATCTCATCCATCAAGTACTGGATTAGTGGATAGGATTAGATAGTAAGTTTTAGTCCCAAAGAGCATATCTTTTGGAAACACTTGTGTCCCTTCGTGACACCCCTTCACTTGTATAAATATATTTCAAAGATCAATGAAAGCAATAGTTCTTCCAATCTTGTTCATTTACCTTCACTTCTAAAATGGATGAGTCGACTAAACGTTTTTTGCTTTCACTTTGGACGAATTAATTAATTCATGTTTTCTCATGCCTGTCAATATTAGGATCAAAATGAAAATTTATAGTTTGGCTACATCGTGCCCAGTGAAAAACTAACCTTCTAAATTTTATCCCTGAATTTTGTGAGTATGTATATAACTTTTATCCCTGGATTTTGTGAGTATGTATATAACTTATTTAAGAAAGAAGTTTAGTTATTTTCGAGGAGTTCAACTTCATGATTATTAAAGGTGTTGTAAGAAATTAGGTGAAATATTCCTTACTCGCACTTATTTTTTTTAACAAAAAGGCAGGAGCACTGTCGTTCAAGAAAGAAGAATAGAAGTTCAAACAACAACACAACACACTCTTACAGCCACACAACAGCCGATCCAGTAGCCCTAACACATCAAAGCCCTAATACATGAATCCTTGCCAAGTTTTGGTGGAAAAGCAACAAAACAGCTTCGATTCTCCATGACAGACCATAGCCCCTGCCACCAAGACATTGCCACCTGCACACAACTGGATTCACAAACACACCTAGAAAGAGGCTACCACATCTCATCGTCACCGGGCTTCATCATGCCTCCAACGAAACAGCTCTGGAAGGAAGGAGGGGGAGTTGAATTGGCCTAATCTAAAATTTCTCACAACAATTAAATCCTACCGTGTGATGATCCTTTCATGGGGCTGATTGGGGCGACCTCGTGTGATGGAGCAGTAGCGGTGAGGGGCAGCGGCGCCTCTACGCCGGGCTTGGGGGAGGTGCTAGTAGCGACCTTCAAAGGCAGGGCGGCGGCATGCGGCAGGGGCAGGGGCGTGAGCGCAAGGGAGAGAGGGAAAGGGAGGCATCGGTGGTAGAGAGAGAGAGAGAGGATAGGGGAATAGATTATTTCTTTGCCTAAGATTGAAATGTTACATCGCCCCTCTATTTATAATCCTAGGACACTTAGCCCCTAAGATCATTTCCAAGAGTTCCCAAGAATTTCTTCCCAAAACCATGGAGTTTTCCAGCTAGCCAAAAAGTATTGGGAGGAACAAATAAGACCATGTCTAATAGTTTCCAATAAGGCATTCCTAAAATATAAAACACAATTTTACATAAGGAATCCTATACTATTTCTAAATTATCCTAACCGCTTTTATATATTCTTTCTCTCTTATATATTTGCATCAGGAACTATTTCCTACTCTTTATTCTTTTCCATGCCCTTTCACCTTAGATTGGCAGACCGATATGCGCGTGGAAGACACGCAGATATATCCACGCGTTCGGTGATTTTTTCCAAGTGCCAAAAGTTGGGAGGTAGGATTGTGAACTCTTGGAGATGGGTTTTTTCTATTCTTGCCAAAAATCATAGATTGGGAGGCTTTATTGGGAACTCTTGGGGATGCTCTAAGCAATCTAAACTTATCGTCCAAGAAACTAGAAAAAGAGTCCTTATAGATTTGTACTGCTTTCAATACAGGTAAAACTATTTATTTCCTAATCTATTTAATCTAAGAAAATCTCTTATTTATTTTTCTACTTTTTCTAACTTTCCTCTTTTTTATTCTGGATTGCTTCCGATATCAGGAATTTTGCAGAGCGATGGTGGCCCGCCCCCTGGTCGTGCGCACCAGGGATCTAGGTCAGCTAGGGTTGGGTCACGGGTTCCTACTGGCCTGATTGGACCAACGTTGGGCCCCTGATTTAGGAACATGACATCTCCCCCTCCCATCTCCACTCGGCACGTCCACATGCTGAATCTTTGTGTCACGACCCGGTCTTGACATGTCTATGAGCATAAGCATCATGATCAACATTTGCATTTGAAATTCAAATTAAGAAACCAACTTGTGCTGAAATCCGCTTTCAGTCTGCTCACTGTTGTTTTGATGGAGAGTCTGCCACCACCACCGGACGGTCTGTCAACTCATCTACATGACCTGATAGAGTTTAGCCTCTGTCAGTTAAATTTCACACTCACCAGAGAGTTCACCAAGACTCTCGGACAGTCCGTCAGTCCATCCCATGCAGAGTTTGTGAGGTGTCACTTTAGAATTCAACCTGGCCCCACTTGTCATAACAGTTGTCCAATTCATGGAGACCCCAAAGCAGAAGCCTAATCAGCTTACCCACTCACTTGCACTCTCCCACTCTCTCTAGTTCATCACTCTCTCTCTACACTCTCGGACACACTCAATCAAGGAGAAGGAAGGGAAAGGAGAAGAAAAGGAGGGGGATTTGGAGTTGGAGCAGCTGATGGAGGCCATGGAGATCACCTAGGAGCTCTCATCCACAAGGAGTGGGGGTTAGAAGAGGGAGGAGCCCTCTCACCCTCACCACAAGGAGCTAGGAGGAGGAGAAAACAAGGAGCAAGAAGATTTCGAGTCACCAAGGGGGAGATCAAGCTTCTCCAACATCTAAGAAAGCCTTGCATCTTCTTTTTGCAGCCTTGGTATGGTTTGAATCAAGCCAAAACCTAGTTTTCACTCTCATGAGCCAAAACCTAGAAAATGTCGATTTATGACCTAAGTTTAGTTTGCACACAATGTAGCTAGAGTCACCTAGCAAGAAATGCTCCTTAGTACACTAGAAACATATCCTAGTAATGGATTACACATGCAAGAAGCCTAGGTGAAGATTTGGATTTCAAGTTGGTAGAAATGTTCACTGTTAGTCATCTGACAGAGGGTCTGTCCTCACTGGCGGAGGGTCCGTCGACACTGAGACCTGTCTGTCTACACTTAAATAGATCACATTATAATTCAATAGAGAGAACATCGAGTTTGGCGGAGAGTCCGTGGAATTGTAATTCAAAGACAGAGAGCCCAAGCTACAGACTTACCTCGGCGAAGAGTTTGTCAGTTACACCGAAGTGTTTGCTGAAATATAAACATGAATTTTAGGGAAACCTGAGAGCAGCTAGTTCCTGGTGGAGGCTCCGTCACCCTTGGTGGAACATTCTAGTAAACCTAAACACTTAGCAGACAAGTACCCTATAGACCTAATGTGACGGATGGTCCGTTGCCACAACGGAATGTTCCGTTGATTTATAGTAAAGAATAATAAAGTTTCCCAAAAGCATAGGCTTGGTATTGGAGAGTCCGTGAGTCACCACAGAGGGTTCAATGGCCCAGCTACCCTGTTTTCACTAAGCCCCTGAACCAGTGGACTGTCCGATAGTTACACCGGACTGTCCGATAGACCAAACCGATAGCTCAACTATGCTACACTAAAACACTTAGTGCATATGATCCAATGCAAATTAAGTAACATCATTGCGTAGCATATAATGTCATTTACTTTATGCATTATACTCATCAAGCATCCTGCATGTATAGGTGACGACGTTCCCAAAGAGGCCATGGTTGAGAAAGAACCTCAAGCGGTGGAACCCGACGACGAGTCAACCGACTTAGCTCAAGGCAGGCCCTAATGCATCCCTTTGCGGAGCTAAATGCATAATGAACTATGGTTATCTATTGCATCAATATGTGTTAGTATATGACTAGATGGCATTTCCTCCTTTCGCTCAGGTGGGTGCCCCCAAGGTGCTTGATAAAATGCCCCAACAGCCGCTATTTGCCTGTGCTCACTCTTTTCTGTCACTTTTGCGTGCTGTAGATGACTGGGTTAGCTCCGTGATGTCTTTTATTTTCTACTAAATATAGATCATCGCTGTTGCAAGGTAGAAAGCCATGTTGTCCATTTTCCTTCCTATCTATGCTTTGCTTCCATTAGGATTAACTCTTCCCTAGTCCATATATGCTTATATATATTGTCTTAATCTATAGTGTAGCATGTTAGTTTGTGTGAGGTAGTTGTCAATGGCAGTTTCATTCGAGGCCAAGCCCACGATTACGGAACAGAGGCCAAGTCTCTTGAGTGACAGTTGGGTGTGACTTGAGTCAGGGGGAGTCTTAACTTGTCAGGGGCAGTTTATCTGTTGGTAGTGGTTTTCTAGCAATGGTTCTTGCAAGGACAGTTGGAGATAGGCGGAGTTTCTCAGTGGTGCTATGGCTCGTACAAAAGTGTACGGGTCTGATACCTCCTTCTGGTGGGGATGTTGATGGTTAGGAGCGTCCTCGTATGCCAAGGGACAAGGGCAAGGCCAAGGTGATGGAGCAGCTTAAGAAGCGAAAAAGGCAGCACCGAGAGGTTAACCATGCACTTGTAGTAGCAGATGGTGGCGAGATCCGAGAGAGAGGTTGCAGCGGTCGGCCTTTGAGGATTGGCGATTCAGCCGGTGGATTAGAGACTTAGACCTTAGCCACAATAGATAGAGACTCCACAGCTCTGTCGTTCGTCTCGTGTACACACCATCTGTACACCCGACGGTGAGTGAGTCGGCGTCGGGGAGGAGTTACCACCTACTCCACGCAGACCACGCCTGAGAGAGCGTGATGAGTAGGGGTTGAGTAGGTTAAGGATGACCCTCGGTGATAGACCTTCACAAGGCCACAGTACCAATTTGGGTTCAACATTTTAGGAACGTACCTGTTGCTTAGTGGTTCCTAGAGGAGAGAGAGCTTGCACCTTCACCACTCTTCAACATGACCATTCAGGAGTCATTCTACAAGGCTCAGGTCCTAGAGAGGATTGGTTTGAGACCTCACAGAGTACTTGACCTGAGGTACCTGTCTAGGGTAGCTGGCACTTTGTGAGGCAGCATGGTGTAGCACCTATTTGCTTGTCTTAGAGGAGATGATTTGTAGGTTTAGATGATATGTGGATGAGTGGGTTAGAGCCTTCTTCGCCATAGTTTGGGTTGACCCCATATAGCACCTGATTTTAAGAACAAAACTAGATGCACACCATATGTGAGTCCAGGAAGTCAAATCTCACATATAGCTTCAAATAAGGGTAATATCAATAGACAATGCTCAATATATAATGTACTTAGTATATAGAATATAACCTTAGACAACAAACAGTAGAAAGACAGCTACAATCATCGGGTGAAGACTCCAAATCCACAGGGACAACTAACTGGTTGATCACAAGCCTAATTCCTTTAAACTCTAGCAATCTGGTACCCATCCGGAATTTTTATCCAAATAATTAAAAAAATAAAGCCAGCGTAAGTACATGTCGTACTCAATAAATATAACATTAGGTTCATGAGGCTCAAAAGGTTGATACTGGTTTAACTATGGTAAGCTTTTAATGAGTCATGATTTTAGCAATTGAGTAGCAACAAGTTTATCATAAGCCTAATAACACATGATCAGGTAAACATGAATAATGAATAGCATAAACAATAATCATTAATGACCATATTCGTCATTAGTATCATCCATGTTCATCATCATTAACCATTAGTGATCATCTATTCCGTAAATGTTCTAAGGCCGCTCATGACCGTGAGCACGGCTGATATACCAGTTTTACACTCTGCAGAGGTTGTACACTTTCACCATGAGTCGTGATTTACCCTTTCACCCGAGGTAGCTAATCTCTTGACCCACTTCCAAGGAAGGTTGGCAGGGTTCACTATGAAGCCTTTTAAAGGTTTATCTAACAAGTTAGGGCCATTAGATTCACTCGGCAAACTAATGTAGGAACCCCCCTTCCCGATGGCACAATGACATGCAGCCTATACACAAGGAGACAGAGGCGGTCTTATACCCAATTCGGCAAGCCATTCTTACGCCAATAAAGATAACCTCTAACAAGCTAAAAGGTCCTCATACTGAGCAAAAGCCAGAGCCATGTAGCCCTCAAAGTTGTACTGTAAGTCCCGGATGATCACTTACAGATAAGTCCTTAGGAAGAGGAATCTAGAGCACTATAAAACAACCACAATTCTCTAGCCCCCTGATTTCATGTCGCTAAAAAGCATCTTTTAATGTTTATTGCATATACCATTAGTCAAGTTACAAGATCATGGTCTTTTGTTGAGCACTAGCAAAGCTACCCAACGCAATAACCCAAAGGTGACAAGGCACAAGGTATAAAGTACTAGGAAATCCTTAGTGGCAGTCAAGGTAGACACATGCAGTATGAATTAAATGATTAAAGATGAATAGGTAACAAGGATGATCCCATGCTATACTTGCCTTAAAATTATTTCCTTCTTCCAATCCAAATCTTCAAAGATATGCTTCTTGGTTCAACGCGTAAAGCTCACCGACTGGACATGTTCATAAAGCACCACACAAACATCCATGCAATCATACACGAAGCAAATAATAGATCTAAATTAAAACAGTACACCAAACATTAAATCAAGACAAAAACTTTATAAAACGAATCTACGTCTCGCTATGAACACACAGACGCAAAAAGCACACTAATCGGAGCTACGGTGAAAAAGATACATCTACCGATAGATCTACTCATAAAACCATTAGCTCCATGTGTTTTAATTATATAAAAACATATATAAGATATTTTATAGATAATATAAATTAAGTCAAATTTAAGTTTGAAATATAATACTAAAGTAAAACAAATCATATTTTATTTATAAAACCCAGTTGAATAATTATTATTCAAATTAGAGTTTAAGCCATAAAATTCTAGAAATAGTGACATGGTAACCACTGTTACTAACGCGTAGATCTTGTCGCTATGAATCTAACGCAACTTGAATGGGCTAAAACGGAGCTAAAACGTAGAAGATATGATTTAAACAAGATTTCCTTTAATAAAATAATAGATTAAATCCAACCTTGAATTTTAAAAGTTGAAAATATACTTAACAATAGTATGAACATGTAGATTATGAAATTACGAACCTAACACAATTTGAATGGGTCAAATCAGAGTTAAAATGGAGAAATTATGGCTAAAACAAAATCAGTGGCAAATCTGTAAATAGCTGAAAACGTATTTTGGACTTAACCGAAATAAAATACGCTTCCAAAAGAAGAAAACGGAATCGGGAAAGACGTTTTGGACCGCGGGTTAGGCCTCAAGTAATTGTAAGGGCTCTTTTGCAAAATTCTAAGACGAAGGGGTATCTTCCATCTGGGGCCGTCGGATTAGAATTGGATGACTGAGATGCGATCGGGCGATGAAGGAGGCGACGGCGGCCGGCCGGACAGGGCAGGCGCGGCGGCGCCAAGGCCGATGATGCGAGGAGCTCGTCGGAGACATGGGTCTACAGCCTATGGTGCATGGTTTTTTGAACGGGAAGGTTCAAGAGAGAGAGAGGGGGCGATGGCGGTCTCACCTAGGGATACTTAGGCGGCGGAGAAGGAGCAAGGCGGCCGTAGGACTTGATGAGGCGGTGGCTCTCGCAGTGGCTCTTAGGGCTATGGATGCACGTCGATGTTGGCAAAGGGAACTACGGCGCTAGAGATAGGGTTGGAGGCGGCGTGCACGGCGATATTTATGGGGGTCGAGGCGGCTTGGACGTCACGGCGCCGAGGCTTAGCGGCCACGGACAGAGCGATGTGGAGATGTTTGAGCTGAACATGAGACGGAGGAGGAAGGAGACCAGACAGGTGGGCCAGCACTGTCAGCGACATGGAGGAAGGAACACGGCGTGGCACGACTCGGCCGGTGCGAAGCTAGGCCGCTGCGGAGCAGACGTGGGAGATGGGCCGGCGCGGAGCGGGCACAGGAGCTGGCCGACCTGGGCTTTGGCCTGAGCGGGGAGGAGAGGAGAAGGCCAATGGCCAGCTGGGCCGGTGGGAGAGAAACAGGCCGAGGAAGAGAGAGTAGCCGGGCTGGTCCGAAAGAGAGGGAGAGGGAGAAGAGCGTTTTTTTTCATTTTTTTTCCAAATCTTTCTCCTATTTTGTTTTCAAAGCCAATTCAAACATGACCAAAGTCAAATTCAAATGAGGTTTCAAATATACTTTTTCAACTCAAGTAAAAATGAGGAATTTTAGTAAGTCTTCCCAAAAATTATTTTTACAACTTTTTAAATTCTTTTATTTTCAAATTTTCTTTTCTTTTACTTCAAAACCATTTTTAATTTCTTTTGCAAAAGAAATTTAAACCACTCAATCAAATACATCAAATGCAAGGGCATGTATGCACAAACATGTTGCTAAACCTTATGATGAATTTTAATTAAATGAAAAAAATTATTTTCCTATGTTTTATGAGCACAAAAATTCACAAATAAATCATTTTATACCTATTTTCAAAAGAGGTAAATTTTAGAGTGTTACAATTCTACCCCCCTTAAGATGAATCTCATCCCCGAGATTCAAAATACGTCGACTAAGAGATAGGGATATTTCGTCCTTGAATTCTTCTTTATTTCCTCATGCAGTTCCATCGTCTTGATAAAAATCCCAGTTTACTTTGCATATCTGTTGATCTTACTCCAAGTAACTTGTTAAATAGACTCCAAGATTCTGATATGTACTCTAGACTATGCCTAGGTAACTTTAATCACTAGGCCATTCTTTTCTTTTTAATCCATACTTATTAGACCTCCTACTTCATATGTTCACCTTCTAACGGAACCTTTTCACTTTCTTGGTCAGAAAGAGAATCTACCACCAATCTTCAATGATTCCGGTTAAGTTGCCTAAACTTGGAATACCATTCTTGATCCTTGGTGTCACCCTAACCTTCTTAGCATAATTCTCCGTTGCTAAGGGCATCGGTCGTGACTGTTGCTTCTCCAAGTGATAGCACTTTTCCAAGTCATAATCAATTTCATTCCAATGAGGATATCACAAGCTCAAGACCACCTTAATGAAGATGTCCTGTAGATTCTTGTGATCCTTCTAGATGTCACTTTTACTTCCAAGAAGACAGTACTTCCATGCTTCACAATGGATAACTCTAGATAACATGCTAGGTACTTCAACTCACGCTTCCTTAGTTGACTTAATGAACAAGCCACTTCTTTTTTTCTCGTATAAGAACACATTCCACACCCTAACAAGGTGCATCATTGTAGATATGAAGCTCTCGTCCGGATCTGGCAAAGCTAATACTTAGGTTTTACTCCAATCTCTTCTTGGATTCCATCAAACACTTAGCTGAGGTCTTTTGATCCAAACTAACTTGAAAACTTCTCCGGTAGCTCTACCAAAATCTTGATGATCTTGGATAAACCTTCATTGAACCTTTAACCAAACCTCATTGAAATTCTGAGTTTCTCTCACATCTTTGGGTACCACCATGCTTCCGCTGCGCAAACTAGAACGTAGGATACTTCACCTTGCAAATTCTTCAACTTAGCTACCCCCTTAAGAAAAGATAAACTAGGGGACACCAAGCATAGCTTGCACATTCTTTTAGATGAGCTAACTAGTATGAAGTCATTCTAACATCCTGATGGTACTCTTGTATATGGGCAAGGACAAGAAATCTGAAATTCCTCACGAGCAGAAAAACAGCAGCGCAGTAAAACAGTTGTAACTCTCATTCTATTAATACAATGAAGTTGTAGCTTATACCATTGGAAAGACTATAAAATTCTCCACAACTTACTTATAGAACACTTTTTCCAAATTCTGCAGTTTAGGTGGTCGAAAACAGTGCACAAGAGAAACTGTTTCAGGTTCCAAACAGAACAGATGCATCGCCTTCTGATTTTCGTATCTCCATAACCAAAATAGCTATCAAGCTGATTCTTACGTTCAGAGAAAGATATTGAAGTGTACTGTTGTCCAGAATTTTCTCATGATTTTTGATCATCCGAAATCAGAGATATAAGCCGAAGAGTGTAGACTGCTCCAAAAAGACAGGATAGAAGAAACAGAAAAAAAACATAACCCAACTATTTATTGCACTAATCCTTATACCTTAGGCCTATAAACTAAATGAAATTGTGGGAACACCCAACAAGATCATTGCAATCATTACAAAGATTCAAACAATCATAAGCATAATGACAATTCAACAAGCAATAAAGATGCACAATTCAATCATTGACTCAACTTGCGATACTATCGTTTTAATTATGCTAGGGGTAACAATCCTAAGACCCATCTTCAGATTACGCAAGAAGGTGATGAGGGAAGGTTCTAAAAGCATATCAAATCAAGGAGTGAAGATGAGAACAAAGACTTCAAAATAAACATCAAGGTAGAGATGAATAACAAGGGTAGAAATATAGTAGAGAAGAAAATATCAAGATTTATAGAACAAGGATTTTTGTAGCAACTTATAAACCTTAGAATGACCAGTTTCTACTAGGCTTGAGTCCTACAGTCAGTATTGCTCTAATACCACTTTGTAGCACCCGATTTTAAGAACAAAATCAGATACACACCATATGTGAGCCCATGAAGTCAAATCTCACATATAGCTACAAATAAGGGTAATATCAATAGACAATGCTCAATATATAATATACTTAGTATATAGAATATAACCTCAGATAGCAAATAATGGAAAGATAGCTCCGATCTTTGGGTGAAGACTCCAAATTCATAGGGACAACTGACTGGTTGATCACAAGCCTAATTCCTCCAAACTCTAGCAATCTGGTACCCATCCGAGATTTTTATCCAAATAATTGAAAAAAATAAAGCAAGCGTAAGTACATGTCGTAATCAACAAATATAACATGAGGTTTATGGGGATCAAAAGGATGACACTGGTTTAACTACGGTAAGCTTTTAATGAGTTATGATTTTAGCAATTGAGTAGCAACAAGTTTATCATAAGCCCAATAACACATGATCAGGTAAACATGAATAATGAATAACATAAACAATAATCATTAATGACCATATTCATCATTAGTATCATCCATGTTCATCATCATTAACCATTAGTGATCATCTATTCTGTATATGTTCTAAGGCCGCTCATGACCGTGAGCACGGCTGATATAACAGTTTTACACTCTGCAGAGGTTGTACACTTTCACTGTGAGTCGTGATTTACCCTTTTGCCCGAGGTAGCTAATCTCTTGACCCACTTGCAAGGAAGGTTGGCAGGGTTCATTATGAAGCCTTTCAAAGGTTCATCTAACAAGTTAGGGCCATTAGATTCACTCGGCAAACAGATGTAGGAACCCCCCTTTCCGATGGCACAATGACACGCAGCCTATACACACGGGGATAGAGGCTATCCTATACCCGATTCAGCAAACCATTCTTATGCCAATAAAGGTAACCTCTAACAAGCTAGAAAAGGTCCTCATACTGAGCTAAAGCCAGAGCCATGTAGCCCTCAAAGCTATACTGTAAGTCCCGGATGATCACTTACAGATAAGTCCTTAGAGAGAGAAATCTAGAGCACCATAAAACAACCACAATGCTCTAGCCTCCTGATTCCATGTCGCTAAAAAGCATCTTTTAATGTTTATTGCATATACGATTAGTCAATTTACAAGAGTCTTTAGTTGAGCACTAGCAAAGCTACCCAATGCAATAACCCAAAGGTGACAACGCACAAGGTACAAAATACTAGGAAATCCTTAGTGGCAATCAAGGTAGACACATGCAGTATGAATTAAATAATTAAAGATGAATAGGTAACAAGGATGATCCCATGCTATACTTGCCTTAAAATTAGATCCATGCAATCATACATGAAGCAAACAATAGATCTAAATTAGAACAGTACATGAAATATAAAATCATGATGAAAAGTTTGTAAAACGAATCTGCGTCTCGCTACGAATGCAAAGATGCAAAAAGCACACTAATCGGAGCTACGGTGAAAAAGATACATCTACCGATACATCTACTCATAAAACCATTAGCTTCATGTGTTTTAATTATATAAAAACATATATAAGATATTTTATAGATAATATAAATTAAGTCAAATTTAAGTTTGAAATATAATACTAAAGTAAAACAAATTATATTTTATTTATAAAACCCAGTTGCATAATTATTATTCAAATTAGAGTTTAAACCATGAAATTCCAGAAATAGTGACATGGTAACCACTGTTACTAACGCGTAGATCTTGTCGCTATGAATCTAACGCAACTTGAATGGGCTAAAACGGAGCTAAAACGTAGAAGATATGATTTAAACAAGATTTCCTTTAATAAAATAATAGATTAAATCCAACCTCGAATTTTAAAAGTTGAAAATATACTTAACAATAGTATGAACACGCAGATTATGAAATTACGAACCTAACACAATTTGAACGGGTCAAATCAGAGTTAAAACAGAGAAATTATGGCTAAAACAAAATCAGTGGCAAATCTGTAAATAGCTGAAAATGTATTTTAGACTTAACCGAAATAAAATATGCTTCCAAAAGAAGAAAACGGAATCGGGAAAGACGTTTTGGACCGCGGGTTTGGCCTCAAGTAATTGTAAGGGCTATTTTGCAAAATTCCAAGACGAAGGGGTATCTTCCATCTTGGACCGTCGGATTAGAATTGGATGGCTGAGATGCGATCGGGCGGTGAAGGAGGCGATGGCGGCCGGCCGGACAGGATAGGCGCGGCGGCGCCATTGCCGGTAATGCGAGGAGCTCGCTGGAGACATCGGTCTACGGCCTACGGTGCATGGTTTTTCGAACGGGAACGTCCGGGAGAGAGAGGGGGCGACGACGGTCTCACCTAGGGATACTTCGGCGGTGGAGAAGGAGCAAGGCGGCCACTGGACTCCATGAGGCGGCGGCTCTCACGGTGGTGCTTAGTGCTATGGCTGCACAGTGACTTTGGCAAAGGGAACTACGGCGCTGGAGATAGGGTTGGAGGCGGCGTGCACGGCGGTATTTATGGGGGTCGAGGCGGCTTGGGCGTCACGGTGCCAAGGCGTAGCGGCCACGGATGGCAGCGACGCGGAGATGTTCGAGTCAGACACGAGACGGAGGAGGAAGGAGACCTAACAGGCTGGCCAGCGCTATCAGTGACACGAGGAAGGAACACGGCGCGGCGCAACTGGGTCGCTGCGGAGTAGACGCGGGAGCGGGCGTGGGAGCTGGCCGACCTAGGCTTTGGCCCGAGCAAGGAGGAGAGGAGAAGGCCAACGGCTAGCTGGGCCGGCGGGAGAGAAACAGGCCGAGGAAGAGAGAGCGGCCGGGCTGGGCCGAAAGAGAGGGAGAGGGAGACCAAAGTCAATTCAAACATGACCAATGTCAAATTCAAATGAGGTTTTAAATATACTTTTTCAACTCAAGTAAAAATGAGGAATTTTAGTAAGTCTTCCCAAAAATTATTTTTACAACTTTTTAAATTCTTTTATTTTCAAATTTTCTTTTCTTTTACTTCAAAACCATTTTTAATTTCTTTTGCAAAAGCAATTTAAACCACTCAATCAAATACATCAAATGCAAGGGCATGTATGCACAAATATGTTGCTAAACCTTATGATGAATTTTAATTAAATGAAAAATTTTATTTTCCTATGTTTTATGAGCACAAAAATTCATAAATAAATCATTTTATACCTATTTTCAAAAGAGGAAAATTTTAGGGTGTTACACCCCAACCATGAGTTCATCTAGTTTGTGTTTGAGGGGAACCACTACAGGATCTTGACCAGAGAGATCAAATAGCTGTACGAACTTTCGGAGTCCTAGACAGACTACACAGCATGTGCTATGGTACAGTAGACCCTCCTAGAAGTCCTCACGGTGGAGTGACACCCCTGGCAGCTCATGTGTGTTGGTATTTATTAACTTGTCACTTGTTTTAGTAGCCACGTAATGTATGTCTTCATCTCTTAACATTACTTTACCAGGTTGTTATCCCTAGTGATGATGCCAGAGATGCTTGTTGGTACTACTTAGCATTACTACTAGAATAATACTAAGTAGCTCTTTATTATTTTATGTGACTAGGAAGAATATATATATATCTGGGAAGGACATGTATTGATAACTTATGATATTGATGGAGAAGTAAACCATAGCCAATATTCTACTCACAACAGGGGTAAGTCAAGAGGTAAATTTATATATGAATAGTGCATAATAAATAATTATTGATCACTCAAAGTACTCCTTTCTATGGCATTAGCATGATTAAGTAGAATATTAGAGGAATAATTCCTAAGTCATTCTTAATTATAAATCAAAACATACATTGATTAGTGCAATTACACCTAGTAGTCATGGTTGAGATCAACTTCATATCTATACATAAGGGATATTACTAAGGAAGATTAAGAACAGAGCTTGTCTTCCTTCGTAACTAGATCCTACTTGTATACCTATATTCGGGGAGTGGAATACAAAGGACTCAATAGGAGTGTCATATCCGCGATCTACCACATGACCCAAAATATAGGGTGTATCCACAGGTAAACAACGTATAAGCACCACGCTTACACAATGTCGACCACTCACCCATGGTACCTTAGAGTGAGCGCTATACGAACTTATGCATAAATATCAGGATAATCTAGCTATACTAAGTATATAATCAAAGTAGACCATGAACATGATAACTAGGAACATAAACGATATGAATAATGTCATCATAATAATTGTAGCAAACATATAAAAGTAATGAGTGATAAAAAAGAGAGGAAGGTACAAAGATTATACCAAACCAATGTCTTGACACAATCAGGAATCCAAGCGAAACCTGCTTGCCTCCCTCTAGACCTAGCATAACTAGCTATGCCCTAGAATATGGTGGAGCTCTAAGAATGATTAGGGTTTCTGTCTTCTTAATTGACTAGAATGCTTCCAGGGGGTGGCAGGGGCTGGTATATATAGGCCGGAGCATCAATCCTGAGCCCTCGGATCAAACCGACTTGAATAAATGGCGTAGATGCAATCTAGGAGGCAGTGGAGAACCGACATAGCAACGGGGGGCTGACAGGTGGGCCCTAGGGGCCGACCGACCTATAGGTGGGGCCAGCTGGCCCCACTATTGATGGTAGTTACCATCCATAATAAACCATCAACTTAACTTCAATAAATCCATAAAAAGGATCACCAATATAGACTTAGGGGTTTAAACTAACAATTTCCACAAGTTTTGGTGAATCTGTATTTTCAGCAAGGTTATTTTAGAAAACCGTCAAGGTGGATCAAATCGTCAAATAAAATCATGCTTATCCACAGCGAAATACCCTCTAGAAGGTTCCAGAAGACTCGAGAGGACTCCACACCGAAGCAGGGGCCAAGCCACTGCCAGGTGGGGCTGGTCGGCCCCACCTAGAGGCTGCCCGACCCTTGGGGGACCCACCTATCAGCCTCCTTTGAAAGTCGGTTTCCCACCGCCTCCTAGGATGCATCTATGTCGTCCTTTAAGTTGGTTTGATCCAAGGGCTCACGCTGAATGCTCCGGCCTATATAACCAGCCCCTGCCCTCCCCTCCAGAGCATGCTGCCATAAGTCAAGATTAGACCAGAAATTAGGGTTTCCAGAGAGAAGAGAATAGAACTCCAATTCTTCAAGTTTCTAGTATAGGCTAGCTAGTAAGGTTCAAGTAGAGTTTGGGCTATCGCTCAGGATTCTGAATCTGCCATCTGGAGACTGGTATAGCTATTGTATCTTTTTATTTATGACTTTGTGCTACTTCAATATTATGTTGCTATTTATCATATTCCTAGTTTGCTCTAGTAATATGCTTGACATAGTTATGATTGATGATGAATATATGCATATGTTCACAAAGCTTTTAGCTCAGTACTCGAGTGAGGTAAGTGGTCGACATTATGTAAGCATGGTGCTTAGATATTATTTGCCTGTGGATGCATTCTGCACTCTAGGTCATGTGGTAGATCGTCGATGTGACACTCCCGTTGAGTCCTTTGTAGTCCATTCCCCGTTTATAGAGCACATAGAACGTGATTGCGAAGGAAGACAAGCTCTGTTCTTAATCTTCCTTAGTAATGTTCCTTATGTATAGATCCAAAGTTAGTTATACTATAGATGAGAGTGTATATACTTGGGTGCATAAAAGACTTAGTAGATAAGTAATGACTTAGGAATCTTTTGCTCTTAACGAATCTCGTACTTAGCCTTACTACATTTTATGAGTATCTATTTCTATCTCTGGAACACCATTATTACCTTACATTTATCATTTATTTATCAATTGACTTACCCCTGCCATAGCATGAGAGTGGTTTTATCATAAGTATACATATTTGTCAATATCTCTATGCCAACACAACCCCATAGCTCCTCCATGTGGATAAAATATAAATAACTCGGTATACTCCCGGGTGAAATGCTATAATGGTATATTATCTGCAAGTGTTCTCATAATTACAAACAACGCATTTCTGGCATCATGCTAGGGATGACAACTTAGTTAAGAGTGATACTAAGAAATGTCAACAAGCATTTCTGGCGCCGTTGCCGTGGAGGGGCACATGGCTAAGAGAATTGACCAAATAAATACTTATTGATAAAATCATAATCTCTGCTTTAGTAGGCTTACCCTTGTTTTGTCTTTGTTCATATCTTATACATGGTATTGCAGGATTGGTTGTGATTCAACTATTTCTATCAATTAGAATCAATCGAATAAAGAGGAAGCTTAACACCAGTTTCTGAAGCTATGGCTAACAAGACCGTGCATGAGTTCTCTGCTCCAAGCACCGAGGACAGTCGCACTAGACCAACACTCAAAACTGATAATCTTAAGTTTGAGCTCAAGCCAAGCCTCATCAACATGGTGCAAGCTACCCCATTCAGTGGAAAGGCACATGAAGATGCTAGTCCTCATCTTCAGAATTTCCTGGAGATAAGTAGCACAGTCGTCATCAAGGACGTTGCTCAAAACATCATACTACTCCGCCTCTTTCGATTCTCACTTGTGGGAAGAGCAAAGCAATAGTTCTACACCAACAAAGATCATATCAATACATGGGCAAAGTGTTCAAAGGCCTTCCTAGAAAAGTTTTTCCATGTAGGAAAGACCAATGCCTTAAGAGGAAAGATTTCAAACTTCCAATAGCAGAAAGGAGAGAACATTCCAGAAGCATGGTAATGTTTTCAAGAATATGTTTTAGATTGCACTCATCATGGAATGGAAGATTGGTTGCTCATGCAAAGTTTCTACCATAGATTAACTCAGAAAGCCAATAAACAACTCGATGCCACTGCTGGAGGATCATTTATGTCACTCACCCTTGGAAAAGCTGAAACTCTTATGGAAAAGATAGCCTCTAATCAAGGCTGGTCATCATACAATAAGAGTGAAGAAGTACCAGAAGAGGTGTGTGCACTATCAACCAAGATGGACGTACTGTTGAATTGGCTCGAGCAACGGGACAATTACAAGAAAGATCGTCAGGCCATTCAAGATGCATTCAATGCTCAAAACTTATGTGGGGAATATTTGGGGCTTGAATTCCCTGAATATCAAGAAGATGTAAACATCATCATCAACAACTCTGCTCTACAACAACAGACACGGATGGAAACAACAACAATGGTCAACTTACCAAGGTAAGTATCCAGGTAATTATTCTTCTAATTCCAAGCAATCATCCTTGAGAGACTTGATCTTAGAACAAGCGGGGATTAATGAGAATATTTCTAAAAAGCTTGCTTTTAATGACAAGGTCCTAGAAAACATAAACACTAAAATGGATAATGTTTCTTCTGCCATACAAGACCAACTTAACTATAATAAAAAGATAGAATCTCAATTAGCACAGTTGGCCGCTGCTCTGCCTTTGCCACTAACCTTGAGAAGGTCAATGCCATAACCACAAGAGGTGGCAAGTCTACTCATGATCTTCCATATCCAACAAGGACAGGTAAGACACTAGTGGTAGTGCAGGAAGAGGAGAAGAAGGACGACGAAGAAAATGGGCCACAAGAGCAAGAGTTATTGCGTGCTACATGGATGCATTTAGTTGTACCATCGGCTGCAGCCGTTGGATTTTGGCAAGAACGAACGTTATTATATATGAAAAATACTAATAATAAGTTTGTGACATCCGACATGTGCACGTGTGATCTAAACGTAACGAACATGGACTTAATATTAATCATCATCATCTTAATCACATAAAACAAAGGACGAGTTGCATCAGAAATATACACAGCGGCACCAGAGCTGATGCTAGTTGACATAGTGGTTGTCGATGTTGCCATCCCGCTCGATGCCATGCAATAAGGTTGCAATGCCAATCACCTCCTCCATCCAAAGAAGATGCCAAGTTGTCAGGAAGTAGCAGGAAGAAGAATCAACGAGCAGTTGCGTGGAGGATGCTCCCCAAAAACCTGATTGCTGATCTTCACCTAAGCAGATGAACTCATGAACGGCACTAGTTTCGGAGGTCTGCTCTCCCTATTTTATGCACATAGGAACCAGGATGGGAACAGCTCGAGCAGCACAACAACAACAAAGTAGTGTTCTCGGTTGTTTCTTCTCTCTAGTGAACAAGAGGAGTGTTCCTTTTATATGGAGCAACAAAGGAAGACGAAGATGAAGAGCTAGGTACATGAAGAGATAGTGGCGATCATATCATTGTCTGTTACCACTAACTTATGAAACTGACAAATGAATTGTTTGTTACTAGTAATTGAAACCACTAAGACGTCATGGACCAGTAAATCATGATCCACCAACACATAATGGTCATCGTGCACTTAACCCTTATCAAACCGTAAGCTACCCCACATAAAGGACCCAACAAATTACACATAGCATTAACTTTGATCTTGAAATTTGCTTTGATTTAATTGCTGCAGAAAAAATAGACAAACCCAATTAAATCCAACAATATATATCTATTTCATCGGTCAACCCGCAATAGTAACAGTAAGACTATTTTCCACTTTCCACTTTGGAGAGGTTCTTGGTGATCCACTCGGCTCCGCATGAGTCCGTCCGATGATTTTACGCGGAATGAGTCCGTTCCTCAAAAAAGAACCACCATGCTAGTTAACAGATCCGGACCAGTTGGCCTCGGTCTGCAATCCAAACAGACCTAGGCTGGGTTTTTTTTTTTTTGATCGGATGACTCTAGAACGAACCTATGCTGCTATCCAAACGTGCTGCCTATTGTCAGTTCCAAGACTGCTAAAACCAAAACCTTTTCAGCTGCCAGTATTAGGTCCTTCTGTAGTAGTGTTACCAAGTAGACAGATGAATATACTAAGCTAGCTTATACCTCAAATGAAAAACTGGTTCGGACACTAATTGGTATTACCTGACAAGATGGAGAATTTCGTTGGTGCACTTTATCTGGCAGTAATACTTTTTTCAGTATTTTATAGAAATCCACTGGCCGGGTGCGTGTTTATATCTGGGTTAATGAAGCTGACAACACTAGGACTATGACAAAAGCCTCTACTCGTACCTTCGGTCCAAAGAGTGCTGGTTCGGGAGAATTCTCGTAGGGAAATTGAACTGAATGCCTTTTTCTGCCGAGCACCAAACCGTGTCGAGAGAGGCTATTATTTCTACAAATGCGTATGATTGTCAAGGGTGCAGCTGGGAACGGCAAATATCACCGGCGATTTCAGGAGCAGACCGAACGCTCATGGAGTTGGCGGTAAACCGACAGCCTGACGGCTAATGGGGCCGAGGGAAGTCTAGCAGCAAGTTTAACTACTACGACTAAACCACACAAGCTATTAGCTAGGAGCAAGAACTACAACTAGTGAGCTACACAAGTAAAACAACCAAACTATTCTCCTACTAGAGACCTACCACTACGCAAACTACTACACATGCAGAAATATGGAATGTAAATATAAGTGTAGTAAAGAGCAAACAAACGAGGATAAGGTTTGGTTGCCCGCCGACAACTTAATCCGTATTGAGGCACACTCTATGAGATCACCACTTTACTAGCCTCGCGAGCACACAACTCGGCCCTAAAACTTGGGCACTAGTATGAAAGCCAGTGGATCACCAAGAACCTCTCCAAGCCTCGTGGTTCCACTATAATTACTCTTTTGGAAATCTCCCGCAGGGATGAACACAAAACCACCGACCGGAGGTCCCGCACAATCCCCAAGCGGTGGTCGACGACGATCTCCACAACACCAAAGTCGTCTAAGCAGCGGCAACCACCAAAAGTAAGAACAACTCGCTATAAGAACGATTCACCAAGTGCCTATAGATGCACACTTCAATGCAAGGTACGTACTAGAACCACTCCAATTCAACACAAATGTGCTCCCAGGATATGGAAATGAGTTGGAGGTATTGCTCAAGCTTTATGGGTGCACAAATATCAGCCAAGAGTTCCAAGAGAGTTTAAATGACGGACCACACAAGTATTTATAGCCACTAAGAACCAATTAGCCGTTGGGCAGCAAACTACAACAAAAATATAGGCATCAGAAATTCTGATGGGCACCAGAAATGCCCCACCCGATAAAGGAGCCGACACAGTGTGACACATCCAACAGTCGAATTTAAATGGTTAACTAGCTGTTGAGCAGACCCTTTACCCGATGCTTCTCTGGTACCTATCACCGCACTTATCCTCTGTCGTGGGAAGGTTCACAAAAAGCCTCCCATGGGCGCTTTCTCTAGTGCCTCCCTAATGACACCACCAGACAAATCCGGTGGGTCTAGGAGCTCTTTGGTCCATGACTAGGCCTGAATATCGAGCTATGCGAACACAAGGTTGATATATGCCCTTGTGGTTCGGATTTGTGATGAGTGATTGTCAACGTGATTCGCGTCTTGGGTTGAGTTTGTGAACTAACCATGGCGTGAGTTGGGTTGTGCGACATATCTCTTGGCTTGTGGTGTGCAGGTGTGGAGCTCAGAGGCGGAGATCGACGGCGAGGTGAAGATCAAGTAGAGACATGCCATGCCGACGGACCGGGAACGGTGAAGGACAGACGTGAGGCTTCGACTGAGGGACCATGAGGTCGGGTGACCAGCTGCGGTGGTTGACATCTGGGACATCGACAAGCACAAGTGTACATGAGAGTGACCATGTTGACCGAGTCAATACGGCGGACTTGGCGGTCGACTGGTCGAGGACGGTAGTGACACATGTTGAGCGGCGGAGGACGCGTATGGAGTACGCTACTCACGGGCGGTTTGGTGGTTTGGGCCTCAAAACCATCGGTGGCCGGTTTCACGGGTTTGGGCCTCAAAACCCGGGCGGAGGTTCCGAGGAGGAACGGACGGCACGTGGCGGCATCAAGGAATTCGCATCGAGGCGAAGCTATCTCATGAAGGGCGCGGTGGCCGTCGGATGAAGATTACCTCGGGTTGGACCATAACGCCCTCTGGTTAAGTGGTTCAACTCAAAATATCTAGGGGCAAAACTAGGATTGTGTAATAGCCCTGTTAAATAGGATGAGAGAGCTCCCATCTCCGTCACCTCTTTCATTTTTACTTCATCCTTCTCTAGGTTTTCCCCTCCCCTTAGGTTTTCTTGTGAGAGAGGTCCATAAATTGGAGAATTTGTGTAAGAACCAAAGATTGCGGCAGCAATGGAGGCCCTAACCTCCTCGTGTCCTCCGGGATTCGATTTGTGAGATGTTCTTGTGAATCGCGTTTGTGTTCTTGGCGTTCTCCCTTTCTCCCTTGTCTTGTGTGGTTCAATTCGTTGTTTTGAGACCATTTTGATTCGTTCCTTTTACACTAAGATGAACTAGGACGTGAATTGAGTCTTTCCACTGAAGGATTTCATCTAATTCCTCACGAGTTCATAGATCGGGGCGAATCAAGCTTTAGGGTCGGGAAACCAGTGTTCTTTGGGGTTTGTTGATTTCCCATTGATTGGCTTCAAACTTTGGGCGATGATCTCTAAGGGGTAGCTCACCTATTGCTTTGTGACCATGTGGTTAAAATTTGGTGGCAATTGGTTTTGATTTGGCCACAAATCGGGATTTTCCTTGCTTCAGGCGATTTTCGGGTGACTCTGTTCGTGCTAATTTCGTGACCCACGGACAGTCCGCACCTTGACCCCCTGACAGTCCGTTGTTACTGTTCACATCACGAGCAGAAGGTTTCTTTTGGTCGTGTTTTGCTGCTCTAAACGCCGGACAGTCCAGGACGTCACCGTGAACAGTCCAGGGCTGCTATTGAAGCGTGTCCAGAGCTGTTTCAGCAAGTTCTTTTTTTGGTGTTTGACTTGCGGACAGTACGGGATTCAACCACGGACAGTCCGTCGTTGCTCTTTTTGTCCAGGTCAGAACTGTTTCTCATCGTTCAGTTTTAGAGAGTTGAATGCCTGACAGTCCGGCCCTCAACCCTGGACAGTCTGGGACCTGACCCGCAGACAGTCCGGACTCCCTTCGACAGACAGTCCGGGCCTATGCAGATTGTGTTGTTTTCTCTCGTTCTTTCAAGCTCTTGTTTCCATTGGTTCTCGGTTGATCCGCTGTACTTCTTGGTCATCACCAAAGGTACCCAACCACCCGTTGGCTTGTGATCATACCGATCTCACGTGCGTTTGCTCTTGGGTTGTGATTTTGGGATAGTGGCTTAGAGTTTTGAAAGAAATTTGAGGCTCCCATTCACCCCCCTCTGGTCGTCATTTTTGGTCCTTTAATTGGTATCAGAGCCGGTTAAGGATCATTCCACCTTAATCGGTCCGTAATCTACGAAGGCAACATGAAACGCGGTTCCGGCAAACCGCCGTTCTTCGATGGAACAAATTACCCCTACTGGAAGATCCGCATGTCTGCGCATCTTTAGGGCATTGACTAGCGAGTTTGGGAGATTTGCGAGGATTCTTGCTGCTCGTCTCGGTCAGGAGCATATGGTTTCTTGGGTTATGATTTTGGGACAGCGGCTTAGTGTTTCAAAAGAAATTTGAGGCTCCCATTCACCCCCCTCTGGTTGCCGTTTTCGGTCCTTCAAGCTAGCTTGGCTCGGTCAGGCTCGGTAAGGCTCGGTACAATAACGAGCTAAAAAGCTGGCTCAACTTGTCTCGGTCAAAAGCTTGAGCTAGCTCATTTGGCTCATGAGCTAGGGACAAAAAATATAAAATGAAGACTTCTAGGAGGCAGCGATGCATTTTCCTCGGTCTCCATGGCCCAGGTTGAGAGGATTTGGAGCATAGTAGGTCAGCAACAATTCGGCAATCCGCAATTGGTAGAGGGAGATCGAAGATTCGAGAGGAAAGGAGATAGAGAGGAGTGTCCAATTGAGGATCAAACTTAGCTCATCGAGGGAGAGGCGCCACCGCAGTTCCTATATGTGCTTGCGACATCGTGTCTTGCTCCCCCCATCGCCGGACGTAGTCACGGACTCGCGAGGTCATGCTCGTCCCATCGTGGTTCGCCAACATTCGGTCGCTCGGATGCAGCCACGTGTCCCCCGCGTTCAAATCTTAGCCATTCGATCTCAACGGTCAACTCTTAGTCGCTCGCGTGTTAAAGATTGAACGGACGCGCCGCTTGCGCCACCAGAGGTAGAAGCCCGCGGCGTCCGATCACTTCCAAAAAGCTCCCAGAGCGGCAAAACACTGACCGGACGTGTTAGGTCAACGTCGACTTGGCGCGCCCCAGCGTCTAGTCCTAGCGCTGCTTCTCTGCCTGCACTCATGGTGCTAACGTCACCGTACGTCATAGCCCACCTGACGTACTAGCGTGACGTCCGATCGCCGCCCACCGCCAGCATCCAACAAGTGACCGAACGCTCTAGAGGCAGCGTCCGGTCGCTCCTCTACCCTCTTGGCCAGCTGCGCCACCTTGCTATAATCTACCGGACGCGCTAGGGTGAGTCCGGTCACTCCGTGGCCAGCGTCCGGTCATGGACTTCCTCCTCCTTTTCTTTTTCTAAGTCCACAACCACTTCACCCTTGCTTCCAACTTGCTAACTACAAAGTGTAGAACTTGTGTGCACGTGTGTTAGTATTTTTCAAAGCATTTTACAAGGGTCAAAGTTAGAAAACAAGGTTCCTAAATGCCTATGCAAGAATCATGTCAACCAGTGGCACTCGATAAACCGTTTAGCCAAAGATTTCTCCTCTTTATAGTACGGCTATCGATCCTAAGTCACTCACACCCTCTATGGTGTCTTGAGTGCAAAACGAAAACCTATCATATACCTTTGCCTTGATCTTCTCTGTTTTTGTTTTTCTCTTTCTTCTTTTCCATGTTGAGCTTGATCATCTTCATTTCATGTCCACCTCCATCACCATGGACCTCATCTTGCTCAAACACTTGGATTGGACCACCTTTTCTAATTCACACACTTAGATCAAAGGTTAGTCCTAGGTTTCATCAATTATCCGAAGCCAAACTAGGTCTTTCAATCTCTCCCTTTTTGATAATTGATGACAACCTATTTACAAAGATATTCATGTTGCTTGCCCAAGCATATTACCATGTGTAAAGATTATGGACAAGTTTCATCAACTCAAATTGGTAGTATTAGCTCCCCCTACCTTTGTGCTAAGAGTTTGGATTTGAAAGCTTGCACATATGCATGGATTAGAAGTTTGGGAGAGTAAAATGATGCTAAGGTGTAAAGAATGGACCTTTGAAGAATGATACCAATCAGAGTTGCCAGTTGAACACCATTCTTAGCACCATGATTTGCTAGATATCACTTGAAAAGCAAAGACAAACTAGATACCTTGTGAGATCAACATTATGAGCAAGGCTCTAGTACCACTTGTAAAAGATCAAGGTATATCTAGTTGTCCTATGCATGCTAGTTTTCATTTCATCAAACATTTTCTACAATCACAAGCTTCTTCACACCTCAAAATAAGGGTTATCATGCACCATGTTGAGTTAAACACTTATAGCTCATTTTCTAGATCAGACACTAGGGTCACAAGCCCACAAACATGTCATATGCTACCACTAGATCATTTCAAGCATACAAGCAATAGTGGTACCATACAAGCATCAAATTCATTTGATTTTCATGAATGAGCCTAAGACATGATAGGAATGACTAGATGCACTAAACAAGTCCTTAGCAATGGATGAATGACATGCCAATCAACTTTACCTTGCTTTGCTCTAAGGAGAGGCATGGCATATAATGGGGGTGCATCAACACATATTTGAGAAGTCAAGTATGTTCAATTCATTCCTTAGCTTGCAAAACCTCTTCTCATCAAGTGGCTTGGTGAAGATATCGGCAAGTTGATCATTGGTGCCCACCCTCTCAATGCAAATGTCTCCTTTTTGTTGGTGCTCTCTTATGAAATGATGACGGACATCAATGTGCTTTGTTCTTGAATGTTGAACCGGGTTATTGGTGAGCTTCACAGCACTTTCATTGTCACATAGAAATGGCACTTGTTTGAATTTGATTCCAAAGTCACTCAAAGTTGCCTTCATCCAAAGTAATTGAGCACAACAACTACCGACTAAAATGTACTCCGCTTCAGTGGTTGAAAGTGCTACACCATTTTATTTCTTTAATGACCAAGACACAAGTGATCTTCCCAATAGTTGACATGTGCCCGATGTGCTCTTTCTCTCAACTTTGCATCCTACATAATCGGAGTCTAAATAATCAATCAACTCAAATCTAGCTCCTTTGGGATACCACAATCCAACATTTTGTGTATGCTTCAAGTACCTCAATATTCTCTTTATTGCCTTCAAGTGACTCTCTCTTGGTGAGGCTTGAAATCTAGCACACATGCATACACTAAACATCACATCCGGCCTTGATGTGGTCACATAGAGTAGGCTTCCAATCATAGACCAATACATTTTTTGATCCACCATGTTGCCACTAGTATCACTATCCAAGTTTCCATTTGTCCCCATTGGTGTACTAATAGCTTTAGCATCATCCATTTCAAACTTCTTGAGCATGTCTTTGATGTACTTGCCTTGACTCACAAATGTGCCATTCTTCATTTGCTTGATTTGAAGACCAAGGAAGTAACTAAGCTCTCCAATCATGGACATCTCAAACTCACTTGCCATCATCTTTCCAAACTCCTCACAAAAATCTTTATTAGTTGATCCAAATATGATATCATCAACATAGATTTGCAACACAAACAAGTCATTGCCTAGCTTCTTGGTGAAGAGAGTGGTGTCAACATTGCCCATCTTGAATCCCTTAGAGAGTAGAAAATCCCTTAATCTCTCATACCATGCTCTTGGTGCTTGTTTCAATCCATACAAACCATTTCTCAAATTGTGAACATGGTTGGGCTTCTTCTCATCTTCAAAACCGGGTGGTTGCTCAACATACACAAGCTCATTGATGTACCCTTTGAGAAAAGCACTTTTCACATCCATTTGGTACAACTTGATGTTATGAGCACAAGCATAGGCTAACAAGATCCTAATTGCTTCCAATCTTGCAACCGGGGCATATGTTTCTCCAAAGTCAAGACCTTCAACTTGAGTGTAACCTTTAGCCACTAATCTTGCTTTGTTCCATACAACTATCCCATCTTGATCTTGCTTGTTGCGAAAGACCCACTTGGTTTCAATCACATTATGATCCTTAGGCCTCTCAACTAGCTCCCATATTTGGTTTCTTGTGAAGTTGTTTAGCTCTTCATGCATAGCATTCACCCAATCAACATCCTTCAAAGCTTCATCTATCTTCTTAGGTTCAATGGATGACACAAATGAGAAGTGTTCATAAAATGATGCCAATCTTGATCTTGTTTGCACACCTCTTAAAATATCACCAATGATAGAATCCATTGGATGATCTCTTGCAACATTGGTAGGTTGGAGCACTTGCACATGATTGCTTGCATTTGATTGATCACTTGGTTAAGATGATGAACTAGCCAGTTGTTGTTGATCTTGTACTTTGTCATCACTAGCACTTGTTTGTTCTTGATCATGAGAGCCACTAGCTTGCACATTTGAGTTAGAGAGCACTTGATTGTTGTCATCTTCAACATCAATCACCTCTCTAGGCCTTATGTAACCAATGTCCATATTCTTCATTGCATTGACCAATTCAGTGCCTCTCGCATCATCTAGATTCTCATCTTTCTCTTGGGAACCATTGGTTTCATCAAATTCCACATCATGAGCATCCTCAAGAGTACCACTCGCCAAATTTCAAACTCTATAAGCCTTGCTAGTGGTGGAGTAACCAAGAAAGAAACCTTTATCACATTTCTTCTCAAACTTACTCAATCTTGTACCTTTTTTCAATATATAGCATTTACAACCAAAAACCCAAAAGTATGAAATATTGGGCTTTCTATCATTCAAGAGCTCATATGGGGTCTTCTCCTTCAATGGATGACAATAGAGTCGGTTGCTATAGTAGCAAGCCATGTTGATTTCTTTGGTCCAAAATGAATGACTCACATTGTACTCACTCAACATTGATCTTGCCATGTCAATCAAGGTTCTATTCTTCCTCTCGACTAGTCCATTTGATTGAGGAGTGTACTTGGCCGAAAATTGATGCCTAATCCCAAACTCATCACACAAATCATCAACTCTTATGTTCTTGAATTCACTTCCATTGTTACTTCTCACTTTCTTGATGGCTGTTTCAAACTCATTGTGAATTCTCTTGATGAATGTCTTGAAGGTTGCAAACACATCACTCTTGTCAACAAGAAAGAACACCCAAGTGTATTTAGTGAAATCATCCACAATCACAAATCCATATTTGTTTCCACCAATGCTAGTGTAGGGTTGGTCCAAATAAATCCATGTGCAACAACTCAAATGCCTTAGATGTGCTCATCATGCTCTTCTTAGGATGTGTGTTGCCAACTTGCTTTCTGGCTTGACATGCATTACAAAGCTTATCCTTCTCAAATGTGACATCCTTCAAGCCTCTAACTAAGTCATACTTGATCAACTTGTTCAATTGTTTCATTCCAACATGACCAAGCCTTCTATGTCATAACCAACCCATGCTAGATTAGTGAGCAAACATGTTGACAATAGAGCTTCTCTAGCATTGAAATCAACCAAGTATAGATTCTAATATCTAAATCCTTTGAATATCAAGTTAGAGCCATCTACACTTATGATCTCTACATCATCCACACCAAATATGCACTTGAAACCAAGATCACACAATTGAGCTACAGACACTAGGTTGAAGTTCAAGCTCTCAACTAGTAGCACATTGAAAATGCTCAAGTCATTGGATATTGCAATCTTACCAAGACCCTTGACCTTGCCTTTGCCATTATCACCAAATATTATACTATCAATCCTATTGCTCTCATTCTCATTGATTGAACTGAACATTTTTGAATCACCGGTTATGTGTTGTGTGCACCCACTATCAAGCACCTAATACCTTCCTCCGACTTTATAATTGACCTATAAAAGAAGATCAATTCTTTTAGGTACCCAAACTTGCTTGGGTCCTTGAAGGTTAGTTACCAAGGTCCTTGGTACCCAAATGGTCTTCTTCTTTAGGCCCACAATTGGTGTACCAATGAACTTAGCCTTCACACCATTGGCACCCTTAACAAGCATGGAACAAGAATCTAATCTAATTGAGGATACATTAGGTTGCTTGTTGTTGTTAGTCTTGCAATATTGCTCTATATGTCCAACTTGCTTGCATCTATTGCAAAACTGACCATTGCCCTTCACAAAGCTAGCTTTGGGAGTGACAAAGGCCGCCTTGCCTTTCTTGGGGGTATAGCCTAATCCCTCTTTGTTGAGAGAAAACCTTTGGCTATCCAAGCACTTTAGCAAGTGGACATCTCTACCATAGGCATTGCCTAAGGCACGAGTGAGCTCATTCACCTCCTCTTGAGGGTCTCATTTTCCACCATTACTGAGGCATCACAAGTGAAACCATCACTCAAAGGTGAAGTAGAAGTGGTAGTGCTACAAGAAGGGCTAGTGGGAGCAACAACAATGGGCTTATAAAAAGATTCATCAATAATATCACTTGTTAGTCCCACATCACAAGACACAATCACTTGCTCCTTCTTCGCTTCCTCCTTTTTGACTTGCTTGATGAGAGAGGAGTGAGCCTTTTTAAGCTTAGAGTGAGCTTTGTCAAGCTTCTCATGGGCTTCCATTAGCCTCTCATGAGTGGCATTGAGCTCATCAAAGGATTGCTCAAGAAATTTGACTTTCTTGCGCAATTCTTTGCACTCCTTTCTCTTCATCTCAAAGCAAGTGTGTACTTGCTCACACATGTCCATGAGATCCTCCTTGGTGTACTCGTCCTCATCATCATCATCACTCCTACAACCATCACATTCACATTCATCATCATCACTCACATCATATTTTACCTTAGTGGGCATTGCCATGAGGCATGTCGATGGAGTGTCAAAGATGGAAGGCTTGTTGTTGATGGCAATGCTTGCTAGTGCTTTCTTGCTAGATTTCTTGTCATCATCACTAGAGCCATCACTATCCGAACAGCCATCACTATCCCAAGTGATCACATAGCTTCCACCCTTCTTCTTCTTTTGAAAAGTCATCTTCTTCTCCTTCTATTCCTTCTTGTCCTTCTTGTGCTTCTTCTTCTCATCCTCATCATTGTCACTATTGTAGGGACAATCCGCTACAATGTGATCGGGGCCCTTGCAATTGTAGCATCTTCTCACATATTCTTTGCTCTTGGTGTGATCTCTTCTCTTTCTTGCACCATAGCCCTTCTTCTTCATGAATTTTCCCATCTTGCACACAAAGAGAGCCATAGCTTCATCATCAATGTCACTAAGATCTTCATCATCGCTTGATTCTTTCTTGGACTTGCCCTTGTTCTTGGATGATGAGCTAGCCTTGAATGCTACACTCTTCTTCTTCTTGTCTTCATCTTCCTTCTTGTCATCCTTGTCAACCCCCTCCCTTTTCACACGGTATGTCTCTTATGTCATGACATCACCTAGTACTTGGTTTAGGGTAATCTCCTTTAATCCTCCTCTTATGATGAGCAATCTCAACATGTCAAATCTTGGAGGTAAGGACATCAAGAACCGATGAGAGGCATCATCATCATTGATCTTCTCTCCCAATGTCTTCAAGTCATTGACAATCACTTGCAACCGATGGAACATCTCCAGAATGCCCTCATCATCCTTCATCTTGAAGCTTGTCAACTTGTCCTTGAGAATGTACAACTTGTCACTCTTCACCGCCGGTGTGCCCTTATATGTTTCCTCTAATCTCTTCCACACCTCATTAGCTCTATCACAATCCTTGATTTACTCAAACACATTGGAATCAATGGCATTGTATATGGTGTTGAGAGCCATTGTATTGCATTGCTTGTTGGCCTTGTCTTGGTTGGTGAGATTGTCGAGATCAATGATGGCATAGTCACTCTCGGTCACATCCCACACTTGATCAGTAATTGATCCAAGATACATCTTCATCTTTCTCTTCCAATAATCATAGCATGTGCCATCAAAGAATGGTGGTTTGCCCCCCACATGGTTGAACATAACTTGAGCCTTAATTTGACACCAAGGTTGTTAAGCCTTCAATCAAACGGCGACCATGGCTCCGATACCACTTGAAAGGTCCTAATATGGCTAGAGAGAGGGTGAATAGCCTATTTAAAAATCTACAAGATCACTAGAGCAATTTGATTAGTATGACAAATGGCGAAATACAAACTTGCTCTAGCTCTACAAGGGTTGCAAGTTACCTATCCAATAATTCTAGTTGCTATGATCACCAGGCACACAAGACGCTGTGTTGCTACTCACTAAGAGCTCTCAAACTTGCTACACTAAAGAGCTCCACTAGATGAACTTAAGCTACAAAGCAAGCTCTCAATTCTAGCTACACCAAAGAGCTTGCTACAACTAGTTTGCGGGAATATAAATGAGTGAGTAGGATGATTATACCGCCGTGTAGAGGAGTGAACCAATCACAAGATGAATACCAGTTCAATCAGCGGGAGAATACCAACGGCAAGAGATAACTAATTTTTCTCCCGAGGTTCATGTGCTTGCCGGCACGCTAGTCCCCGTTGTGTCGACCAACACTTGGTGGTTCGGCAGCTAAGAGGTGTTGCATGAACCTCATCCACACAATTGGACACCGCAAGAACCTACCCACAAGTGAGGTAACTCAATGACACTAGCAATCCACTAGAGTTACCTTTCGGCTCTCCGCCGAGGAAGGTACAAGACCCCTCACAATCACCGGAGCCGGCCACGAACAATCACCAACACATGTCGAAGCTCCTCCGCTACTCCAAGCCATCTAGGTGGTGGCAACCACCAAGAGTAACAAGAAATCCGCAGCCACAATGATCCCCAAGTGCCACTAGATGCAATCCCTCAAGCAAATACACTTGGAATCACTCCCAACCTCACTATGATGATGAATCAAAGACAGAGATGGGTGGGAGGTGTTTTCTAAGGCTCACATGGATATCATGTATGTAAAAGTGCCAAAAGAGTCAGCTCTAAGCCGGCCAAACACTATTTATAGACGTCCCCAAACAAATAGAGACGTTAGAGCCAAAAAGGGGCGCCCTGCGCACTGACCGGACGCACCGCGCTAAGATCCGGTCGCTCGGATGTAGCCACATGTCCCCCATGTTCAAACCTTAGCTGTTCGATCTCAACGTTCAACTCTCAGTCGCTCGCGTGTTAAAGAATGACCGGACGCATCGCTTGCGCCACCATACACAGAAGCTCACAGCGTCCGATCACTTCCAGAAAGCTCCTAGAGTGGCAAAACACTGACCAAACACGTCAGGTCAACGTCAACCTGGCGCGCCCCAGCGTCTAGCCCTAGCGCTGCTTCTCTGCCTGCGCTCTCGGTGCTGACATCACCATACATCATAGCCCACCTGACGCCATTGTTTTAAATCTCCAGCTAAGACGTTTAGCAGATGACTTCTAAATGAGGCTATAGCGGAGCTAAATGGGGCTATAGCGGGCTATAGCCTCTAAGTTGTACATAAGCACAAATAACTTTATTTACCTCAAACAGCTATAGTGCGCTATGGCTATAGCTATAGCCGGAGATTTAAATCCTTGCCTGACGCACCATCATTGTGTCTGATCGCCACCAACAGCCAGCATCCAACAAGTGACCGAACACGCTAGAGGCAGCGTCCGGTCGCTCCTCTGCCCTCTCGGCCAACTACGCCACCTCGCTATAATTGATCGGACACGCGGGGGTGAGTCTTGTCACCCCGTGGCCAACATCCGGTCGTGGACATCCTCCTCCTTTTGTTTTTTTTAAGTCCACAACCACTTCACCCTTGCTTCCAACTTGCTAACCACAAAGTGTAGAACTTGTGTGCATGTGTGTTAGCATTTTTGAAAGCATTTTACAAGGGTCAAAGTTAGCACACTGGGTTCCTAAATGCATATGCAAGAATCATGTCACCTAGTGGCACTCGATAAACCGTTTAGCCAAAGATATCCCCTCTTTTGTAACACCCTAGGTGTTAGGCTTGCATAATTTGACTTGCATTGCATGAGCATAAGCATCAAGCATTCATATATAAGCTTTTAGATGTGAAACTTATGATTGAAACATTTGGAACATGCCTTGTTATTTTATGTTAATATAGGTGTATGCTTATGATTATGTGTGAATAAGTGTAAATGGTTGATGTTGGTCACTAAAGCACCTTAGCTACACTTAGGATGACTAATGGAACATTGTTCATGTAGACCACTTTGTCGAATTAAGCTCCTAAGTGCTGATATGCATGTTGACCTGGGAAGTAATTTATGTAACCAATGTATGCAATGCTTGTGTGACCTTAGGAATACATTAAACATGTTTAGAATGTCATTATGAACAACTTTGGTATGCATGACTAGGGCTAGTTTGGTCACTAAGTCATAATTCTAGTGTAAGTCATCATTTGAATGTGATATGTTTGACCTAGTTGGAACTATGTCATCGAGACTTTGCATGGATGTGTTCACTAAAGCAAAGTTATAGTATTTGAGTAGGGCAACAACTTTTATTTTTGGGTCATAGGCCAGTTCAGCTCCTAACATGCTTGAATTTGGCTCGCAAGATGCAACATTGTGCTGTTTTCACACTTGAGAAAATTTCTAAGTCCTAACTGCGTTCCCAGTTTGACGTAGCCAACTTTGGGTTGATGTAACTCTTAATCCGTTGCGAATTAGCTAATGCTTTCTAATAAAATTGTAGTGCTATCGTAGCTGTACAACTTTGATTTAAAGGGGTTTTGCTAACTCACCATCGATTCGGTTTTAGAAGGGAATGAAATGCCTCTATCAGTCGTCGTCGCTGGCTCTGATGGCCATGGCGTTCACGCCGTCGTGGCCAACAGAGCGCTGGCCGCGCTTGACATTTGGCGGCCGTACGCCGGCATCGCCCCCACAAGTTAGGCCATCGCGGACACGACGACGCCACGCACCCCCCTACCTCCTTATCTGCCTTCGCCCGCGCCCAGTTACTTCATTCGAGCGCCACACCCCGCCATTGCTGCCGAGCCAGTCGCTGCCGTGTAGCTCCTCCGCCAGCCAACCATCGCGTGAGTGCTCGCACCCGTAGACACACCGTGCTTCACCCTACCTCCTTGACCCTTTTGAAGTCCTGTTCGAGCCAAGGTGAGGGCCTATTGGCCATTTCCGTCACCGCTGCCATGACTGGTGCCTCGCCGGACCGCGAGCTCGCAGTGGCCCGAGCCGCCACCATTCCTCCGAGCTTCTTTTCTTGCGCAATGTATTTTCCACGGCTTGTAGATGCTGTTACCCCACCTAATCTGACCGCTACTGCTCTCACATCGCCGGCATGTGAACCTCACCGGAGTGAGCTCTACCGCCACGCTGGCATTCCCGCGGCCAGGCGTCCCGAGCGCAACCCCTAACCCTAGAGTAGTAGGAATAGTTTTGCCTGAGCACCGTGGTACCGTAGCACCTCTCGCATAGCCTTGCTGTGGCTGGCGCACCGTTGTGCCACACCACCGTGCTGCCATGGCCGGCGACGAGCCACCTCCAGTGCACCTCCGAGCCAACCTTGTGTACCCATCGCTGCGGGGCGTCATGGCGAAGCTGTCGGTGGTAACCTCACCACCAGTGAACTCGTCGGCGACGAGCAAGGGCCGGTCAGCGCCGTGCTCTGCTTTGGTGTGACTGACGGGTCGGCCCCGTTGACCATGGGCTCCAGATGTCAGTGTGTACACGCATTGATTTTCTAATTTATTTCACAAATTTAAATGCCTGTTTCAAAAATCCATATCTCAAGATTGGAGTGTCCATTTTTGGTGAACCAAATTTTGTTGTGTTCCTTAGGAAGTGTAGTATTGTATACAAATATGAGATGTACAATTTCTAGTATTTTAAATGGTGATTAAAATATATTTAGATAAATGCTTTTTGAATGTTTACAATATTGTAAATTATATATCTTGAGCTAGAAATGTGATAAAATTGTGATTCCAATTTTGTTAGTCTTGTGTTGATATTATCTAGCTAGGAAAAATATTAAGCTTGCAGTAAACTTGATTGAAATATGATCTTTCTATTTATCTATTAATAAATGGAACTTTCTAAGGAAAATTATAGGGATAAAAATATGTAACATATTGCAATGCAAAATTTTGTACAGTAGGATGGCACTAATATGAAGCTAGGAAAAATATAGAATCTGTTGTTTGACACTTTTCTATAGGGTTAACTATTTTCACGAAAATAGACCTTGCTAGCTTGTCATTTTTGTAGAGGATGTTGTACATGTCCAAATGGTATGAAATTTTTACAGTAATCTATGGTAAGCACTAGAAAGCTACTGTAATTTTATGAGAATTTAGTGTGCAAATTTGTATATGTTTCTTATTTCCCCTAATTATTTAATTAAATTAATAAAGGCATTTAAGTAATTAAATTGTGATTGACCATGATGTTTTCTATGGTGCTTGTGATGCATAGTAACTGTTGATGTTCATAGTAAGGCTTAGCAGCAAGTGATTGTATGCAACTAATTAATTGTTGCTTCATAATTGAAATAGATGGTTGCATGTATAGTTTTGGTTGTGTGTATGATTTCATGTTGATAGTGGCCTTTCCTGTAAAACTTGTTCATAACAAAGTTGTAGATAACTTACTAATCTATCTTGTGTTAAATTTCATGGTCATAGGCCTTAGGGTTTAAGAGTTTTGGCTGTTAGAAGTTTGCTGCCCTGATTGTTTGATCTCTGGACATATTTGTTTTATGGAATTGTTTGACCTAGATAACTGTTGAATCACCTTAAGAGTATTAAATGAAAGTTGTAGACAATTTCATAAGCTTTCCAGAATGTCCACAACCATATGATTTTGATGTATATCTCTCCAGTTATGGTTAAAACTAGTAGTTGCTGTTTGGTAGTTCGGTAAATGAATTGCAGAAGTGTTTGCTTAAGAAATAGAGAAAAGTTATGCACCTACTCAGTAGAATAGGATGCAATTATTATTACCTTAATACCATGCTATGGAAAATACTTGTGAGGATGCATTCATCATGTTTTATCATACTATACGTGTCAACATATATGCATTCGCGATACCTTATTCCATGATCATGTATATAGGATCGACCGAGGAGATAACATTGCTCGAATTCAACAAAGAAGAGGAAGGGGATCAGCAGGAGACTCCTCAAGCCATAGCTCTAGAAGAAGAGGAGCAGACTCTAGAAGAGCTCCCTGAGTGTCCAGATCAGTGCCCCACCTCTTTTCTCAAAGGCAAGCCCCAGAGCATTCTTAGTCTCCTAGTGTTTTACAAAATACTACTTGAGTCCTTTATGTTTGATGCATTAGGTTATAAGAGTTGGTTGGAAACACTTGATGCATGGAACTACCTTGTCCAGATACATATACCTTTAACCTTGTGTAGGTCTAGGATCGAATATATGCTTAGCCATGCTTAGACCGGAAGAAGTCGGGTGATTCTCTGTCACCTGCGAGATATAGGTGGATACCGAAGCACGGTTGGCTATAATTGCTATCGTGGAAAAGAACCATGGGGTAATGTAAATAGAGACTGGGTGGGATGTCAATAGGGAAGCAACAAGACATGGAGGTCTTTGGTGTGGATCTATCCCCGTCTATGTCGATTAAGGACCGTACTGTTGTTGGACCTTTTGACAAGATTGAATGCATGCCTATCACTTAGCTGGCCAGATAACTCATTCTAACCACGAAACCAAGTAGCTCAACTCAGGCCGGGCCCTGCTATGTCAAAGTGTGCACTCTGGATGGTAGTAAGGATGTGCGGGGAGCCAGGCATGAGCCTAAGGGCAGGGTAGTCCTGATCGTCCTGGCAGCTGGTCATCCCTGATTGTGCGGCGCTGGGCGAACCCACAAAATTTGGACCTGAGTTGTACCAAAGGTGACCAAGGCTACCATGGCTGGTAGACCTAGGTTTGTGTTAGGAATAAATTACCAGCAGGTTGAAATCGATTCAAATCGCCGTCTCTCCCGGATAGTGAGAAACTTGGCTAGCTCCAACATCATAGTAATTGTATTATGAAATGTGATGGTTCGGATAAAGACAGAATTACTACACCGGCTATGGTTACTATTGTATGCTCTTAAAATGATATACAACATGCTTGGCATAGGATAGTTGCTAATCTAGAGATGGATAGCTATAATTAACTTGATGACCAAAGTGTAATTGTATAATTGAGTTAATCGCTTTTTATGCAAAATGTTGTCAAGCTACCTCCACTAATATAGCCTTGCATAATCCTTGGAGTCAATTTATCTCTTGTTTATGACGGGTAAGTCTAGCTAAGTACCTTCTCGTACTCAGGGTTTTATTCCCATTGTTGCAGATGGTACCATCTATCACGGCTATTGCAAGCATTGGTTCTATCCCGCCATCGATAAGGAGTGAGCCTTGGGTAGGCATCTCTAATAATCATTCTATATGCTTTTGTGGATGGGGATCATGTGTTGGCACTGTATTTGAACTATGTTGGCAAATGCTACTTTTGAACTTTAATTTGCTTCCGCTACTATCTATCAGACTTGGTTTATAATAACTCTATTTCGTACTCTGATGAATGATCTGTATCTGTGAACTTTATGTAATATGTGACATGTATGTTGAATCATGTACAATCTTGGTTATATGTGGATCATTTATCGAGACCCATCATGGTACCCGATGGACTACCGGGTTGATATGGGCTCAAGTATAACGGTGCGACCGCTTGCGGGCTGCCATTGTACTCGTGCTCTTATAAATTGGTCGGTTCTGCGACAGCTGGCATCAAAGCAAGATTCAACATTAATTGCCACATGTGTATTTAAAACAAAGGTTTTTGTTTTCCAAAACTAGTTTCTAGCAACTAATAGCTTTATAAATAGGTATTTGAAACCTAGAGTTGAAATCTAAAGTGTGCTAGTGATCACTTTCTTATGCCCAGTTAAGGACTCTTAGGTGGCTATTTAAGTACGAACATGGGGGTTTTTACTTTCATCGTCCATACGGCGTGCTATTGTATGGATGCCACTCACTTGAGTGGTAATGCATGGTTCAAATGCCTCTACACCGAGGTAAGAAGGTAAGTTGATGAGTGGCATGACCGCAAGATGTGAGCGTGCGGTCGCGGAGAGCTAGCTTTGGTACGACTATGTATGCATTCTCGCATGTGTGTATGGTGCGTATTTAATTGTGGGTGATAAATTGTCATTGGGTAGCTTTGATATGGAAGTATATGTACGGGTGTACATATATGGAAGTATTTAGTTGCAACCTAGAGCACAGATTTACATTCTGCATATATAATTGTGGGGTTGAGCTGAAATGAAACTCTTATGTAGGTACACTAACAACGAAATGTGTAGCCCGACTAGCTACGATATATATGAGAGAACATATGTATGCCACCATGTATGTCATTAGAAATATTTTTCCTAAGTTTGTAAGGACATACGGAACGTGCATGCATCATGATAAATAATTATTTAATACTTGCATTATTCCTCCCCTTATAGATTTCTTACTCGGTTATGTAACTCTTATCCATTATGACTTTGTCTCACGAGACTTGCATATGTTGTTGGTACAGATGGCAGCACCGGCTGGAAGTGAGAGTTTCCTGTTGATGTTTGGAACTCCTGCCCTGCTTTGGAGAGTCTTGCACTTTGTGGGGTATCATGAACCGTCCCTCTATCACTAGAATGAAGAGTACCTGGAGGGACAACCATGGTATGAGGTACGGTTAACCATACCGGCTCATACCCAAGCACCCTTCTGGCAGGAATGGAAGGCGGAATCTGAAGGAAGGACTCCTTGGGAGGCTGCCCAAGTAGTAGCCTTAGAGGTACTGAGTCAGATCTATCAGCAGCACGAGGATGAACTTACCGGTAGTGCCGCTGGTGTTTTTCCTCGGGTGGATCCATCCACAGCAATATGGGCACAACACAACCACAATGCATTGATCCGAGATCGGGATGAGCGGGCCAATAGTTCTAGTCCCGCTGAGTGCCATGTTTGTTGTAATGAAGATGTTTTACACACGTCAGGACACCAGGGATTTCTGGCAAGAATCCTATACCACTTGCATGGATAAGCTCATGAGGACTGAAGCCGCACAACGTAAAGAAGCATGTGCGCAAGCACAAGAAGGCAGCAAGTGAGGCTCGATGGGAAACCAATCAAGCCCATGTAGCTTTGGGAAATCTCCACACTCAAATGGAGCAAGTGGATCAACAGAGAGCTACAGCACAAGAAGCAAGAGCAGATGATCAAGCAATGCTAGCAGGACTACAGGAGCAGCTGGAGGCCGCCCGTGCCAAGGCATTCATAGCTATGTGCCAGCGAAACCTAGAGAACAACCGTTCCGCTTTAGCAGAAGCGGAACAAGATAGGACCCGCGCCATTAGAGCCATGCAAGACCGTGCTGAGAGGGACTTGCGTAAGCAGCTTACACAGGCCCAACATGTAGTGATGGATCTTCAGCATGAGGTGCATTTTCTGAACAACCAACTGCACCCACTCCTTGATGGGGAAGAAGATGGTCCAGAAATGTTAGTAGAAGATGACGGCTGGGACGAGGAAGAAGTGGATCCAGAGAATGAGGATGATCCTATCTCTGACCTCAACAGCGATCATAATGAAGATTAGATTCACCTAGTGACTAGTTAAAACGCTAGATGTATCCCCATTATTATGTAATGGACTTGTAGTTGAAGTTGGTAAATTTCGATTAGACTTTCATGTAATATTGGTACCTTGCATGTTATTGCACGTTGGGTTGAACTTTAATGCAATTCTAGTTTTGTCTTACTGGTGATATGATTTGTATGTTAACGCGCTGCGAGCCCGATAAGTGATCAAATTGGTGATGTCATGTTGCGAGAATGTATTATTATGCCTCTATTTTATTATATAAATTTAAGATTCTCTCCAGTACTTTTAGTTTGGCATGATTATACAATTCATCTACAATCTCTTGACATCATCCAATAATCGCTTATTGTTGCAACTTTGCAGATGACTCGCACTCATGCTGGAGCAAGCAGCAGCCAAGAGGGCAATGATGGTGACTTACCACCACCACCACCACCATCTGCTAATGAGTTCTTTGCCCAATTCTTGGGAAGCCAGAGGACTATGGAGGAAACCCTGTGCCTCACTACGCAGAACATGGCTCAGCCAGCCAACAGCAACAGGGGCCTAAGCCAAACCAGTACAACACCTTCAAGGATTTTCTGGATACCAAGCATCCTATTTTCAAGGTGGCTGAGGAACTGCTCCAGGTGAATGAGTGGCTCAACACTATTGAGCAAAAGTTCCATCTACTGAGGGTCACCGAGCACCAGAAGGCAGAATATGCGTTCCATCAGCTACAGGGATCGGCCAAGATTTGGTGGACCCATTTCCTATCCACCTTACCTGCCAATGCATAGGTCACATGGGAGCAGTTCAAGTTAGCCTTTAGGGGACATCACATTCCCCTAGGGCTAATGCGCATGAAGGCAGCGGAGTTCATGCGGCTCACACAAGGGACTAAGACCCTTACTAAATATATGCATGCTTTCAACAATCTATCCTGTCATGCCCCGGGTTTTGTTGACACTGAAGAAAAGAAGATCAAAAGCTTCAAGAGAGGTCTTGGCACTAAACTGATGAAGACTATGGCCAACTCCAAGTGCACTACTTACAATGAGTTCATTAGTGATGCATTGACTCAGGAGAACCACAATAATATGCATGCAGCAGCAAAGAGCGACAAGAGGGCAGCTGAGGCAGGTGCCTCAGGGTCTTCCCAGTCTAGAGCTCAAGTGGCAACTAGGCCACAGTTTCGACCACCAGCGCCCAAGTTTAGGCCTCCTCCACCAAAAGCTCTGACCAACCGACCTCAGAAGGTGTTCCGTAAGGCGTTCACCATTGCCTTACCCAAGGGGAATGGAGGGCAAGAAAGCTCCACAGGACCCAAGAGCAATCAACCCTGCTTCAACTATATCAGTTGGGCCACTGGTCCAAAGAGTGCCCCCATCCTAAGAAGAACAGCAATCAGAACTAGGGAAATCAGAGGCAGGTCAATCCTAAGGCACGTCCTAGATACGTGCATTATACTGCTATTGAAGAGGTTCCTGTAGGAGAAGTTGTCAGTACTGTTATGTTTCTTGTTAACAAGCATCCCGCCATTGTTTTATTTGATTCGGGAGCTTCTCATTCATTTATGAGCCAATCATTTGCATCTAGACATGATCAGAAAGTAATTGAGGTAAGCAAGGGTTGTTATAGTATAAGTTCAGCTGGGGCTACTATCTCTACAAATAAGATGGTTAGAAATGTGCTCATCTCTATACAAGAGAGGGAGTATATGATGGATCTGATAGTATTGCCCGGATTATCTATAGATGTGATCTTAGGCATGAAATGGATGAGCGATCATGGAGTTCTCATTGACACTAGCACTCGTACCATTATGTTGAGAGAACCCAAGGGAGGTAATGCTTTCTTAGTACCACTTTCCTAAAATTTTGAACTCCAACACTTGGCTTGTGCTATCCAAGCCACTACCCTTTGTGATATCCTAGTGGTTTGTGAGTTTCCTAATGTATTACCCGATGAGTTACCAGGTTTACCACCTGATAGGGATGTGGAATTGAAGACTGAGTTAGTGCCAGGTACGGCACCTATCTCGAGAAGACCCTATAGGGTGCCACCAAATGAGCTAGCTGAACTTAAAATTCAGTTACAAGAACTATTGGACAAGGGTCTCATTCAACCTAGTTCCTCTCCATGGGGACGTCCAGCTTTGTTTGTGAAGAAGGACAAGTCCTTGAGAATGTGCGTGGATTATAGGCCACTTAATGCTGTGACCATCAAAAACAAGTATCCTTTGCCTCATATCAATATTTTGTTTGATCAGTTGGCAAAAGCAAAGGTGTTCTCCAAGATTGACTTGAGGTCAGGCTATCATCAGATAAAGATCAGGCCAGAGGATATACCTAAAACAGCTTTCTCCACTAGGCACGGCATGTATGAGTATTTGGTCATGTCTTTTGGACTAACGAATGCTCCTACCTACTTCATGTACTTGATGAATTCGGTATTCGTTCCCGAGCTCGACAAGTTCGTGGTTATGTTTATCGATGATATCTTGATTTATTCAGAGAATGAACTAGATCATGCGGAGCATTTGAGAATTGTTCTATCCAGATTGAGGGAACACAAGTTATATGCCAAGTTTAGCAAATGTGAATTTTGGTTGAGTAAAGTGCCTTTCTTGGGTCACATCTTATCGAGAGATGGAATTTCTGTAGACCCATATAAAGTACAAGAGGTCATGGATTGGAAGGCCCCGACTTCGGTTCATGAAGTTTAGAGTTTCTAGGGTTAGCATGTTACTATCATCGTTTCATTCTAGATTTCTCAAAGATAGCTAAGCCCATGACTAGGCTACTTCAGAAAGATGAGAAGTTCAGTTGGACACCAGAGTGTGAAGCAGCCTTTCACACTCTAAGGACTCTATTAACTACAACTCCTGTGTTAGCACAACCCAACATTAAAAAGCATTTCGATGTTTTCTGCAACACATCAGGTATAGGTTTAGGGTGTGTGCTCATGCAAGAACGAAGAGTTATTGCATATGCTTCTCGACAGTTGAGAAAGCATGAAGTCAATTACCCTATGCATGATTTAGAGCTTGCAGCAGTTGTTCATGCATTAAAGATATGGAGACATTATTTGTTGGGCAACGTATGTCACATATATACTGACCACAAAAGTCTCAAATATATCTTCACTCAACCTGAGCTGAACATGAGACAGCGAAGATGGTTAGAGCTGATTAAGGACTACAATTTGGAAGTGCACTACCATCCAGGGAAAGCCAATGTTGTGGCAGATGCACTTAGTCAGAAATCTCATTGCAACACTTTGGAAGCATTGTTGGAAGATGGATTTAATTTGTTACATCCTATTGTACTACACAATATCACCATTAGTTGTTCACTTGAGAGCAAAATCATAGAACAACAGAAGACATATGTAGTTATATTTCACATCAAGAGAAAGATGCAAGAACAAGAGACCAAGCATTCAGGTTAGATGAAAGAGGTGTGCTATGGTTTGAGGACCGACTTGTGGTACCGAAAGACTGTGAGCTTAGAAATCAAATATTAGATGACGCACATTCATCCAAGTTGTCTATCCATCCGAGTAGTAGCAAAATGTATCAAGATTTGAAAACCCATTTTTGGTGGACTAAGATGAAGAAAGAGATCGCCGCCTATGTTGCTAGGTGCGATAATTGTAGTAGAGTAAAGGCCATTCATTTGAAATCTGCCAGATTACTTCATCCATTGCCTATTCGAGGGTGGAAATGGGGAGAAATAAGTATGGACTTTATTATAGGCCTTCCGGTGACACAGCACGGGCATGATTCGATATGGGTCATTGTAGATCGTCTCACCAAGTCAGCACATTTTATACCGGTTCAAACAACAGATTGCGTAGTGAAATACGCCGAATTATATGTTTCTCAGATCATGAGACTACATGGAATACCCAGGACAATAATCTCAGATCGAGGACCACAGTTTATAGCTCATTTCTGGGAACACTTGCACCAAGCCTTGGGGACTAAACTAATCAGAAGTTCAGCATACCATCCACAAACTTTCGAACAGACTGAGCCAGTGAACCAGATCTTAGAAGATTTGTTGAGAGCTTGTGTTATATCTTCCAAGGGTTCATGGGAGAAATGGCTACCTTTAGCTGAGTTCTCCTACAACAACAGTTATCAAGCAAGCATCAAGATGTCTCTGTTTGAAGCCTTGTACGGCAGAAAATGTAGAACTCCGTTGAATTGGATTGAGCCCGGTGAAAGAAGATACTTTGGCATTGACTTTGTCACTGAAGCTGAAGAGCAAGTGTGCATTATCCAATAGCATATGAAAGCAGCCCAGTCAAGACAAAAGAGTTATGCCGATAAAAGAAGAAGACCACTGACTTTTGAAGTGGGAGACTTTGTATACTTAAAAGTGTCACCCATAAAAAAGAGTACAGAGATTTGGAGTGAAAAGAAAGCTTTCACCTAGATATGTAGGGCCATACAAGATTACTGAATGGAAAGGGAATGTCGCTTACAAGTTACAACTTCCACCAAAGATGAGTGCAATATTCGATGTCTTCCATGTTTCTTAGTTGAAGAGATGTCTTCGCATACCTGAGGAAGCCATTGCACCCACTGATATTGAGCTCCAATCGGATTTGACCTACGAGGAGAAACCAATTCGAGTGTTAGAGGTGATGGAAAGAGTAACACGGGGTAAGGTCATTAAGTTCTACAAGGTGGTGTGGAATAATCACAGTGAACAAGATGCTACGTGGGAGCGAGAGGATTATTTACGTGAGGATTATCCCGCCTTCATCAAAGAATGGTAGGTCTTACAAATCTTGGGATGAGATTTTTATAAGGGAGAGGGGCTATAACACCCTAGGTGTTAGGCTTGCATAATTTGACTTGAATTGCATGAGCATAAGCATAAAGCATTCATATATAAGCTTTTACATGTGAAACATATGATTGAAACATTTGAAACATGCCTTGTTATTTTATGTTTCTATAGGTGTATGCTTGTGAATAAGTGTAAATGGTTGATGTTGGTCACTAAAGCACCTTAGCTACACTTAGGATGACTAATGGAACATTGTTCATGTAGACCACTTTGTCTAATTAAGCTCCTAAGTACTGATATGCATGTTGACCTAGGAAGTAATTTATGTAACCAATGTATGAAATGCTTGTGTGACCTTAGGAATACATTAAACATGTTTAGAATGACATTATGAACAACTTTGGTATTCATGACTAGAGCTAGTTTGGTCACTAAGTCATAATTGTAGTGTAAGTCATCATTTGAAAGTGATATGTTTGACCTAGTTGGAACTATGTCATAGAGACTTTGCATGGATGTATTCACTAAAGCAAAGTTGTAGTATTTGAGTAGAGCAACAACTTCTATTTTTGGGTCATAGGCTAGTTCAGCTCCTAACATGCTTGAATTTGGCTCACAAGATGCAACATTGTGTTGTTTTCACACTTGAGAATTTCTAAGTCCTAACTGCATTTCCAGTTTGACATAGCCACCTTTGGGTTGATGTAACTCTTAATCCATTGTGAATTAGCTAATGCTTTCTAAAGAAAAATTGTAGCTCTATCGTAGCTCTACAACTTTGATTAAAGGGGTTTTGCTAACTCGCCACCAATTCGGTTTTAGAAGGGAATGAAATGCCTCTGTCAGTAGTCATCACTGGCTCTGATGGCCAGTTCACGCCGTCATGGCCGATAGAGCGCTGGCCGTGCTCGACATTTGGCGGCCTACACCAGCATCGTCCCCACAAGTTAGGCCGTCGTGGACATGACGACGCCATGCACCCCTTGCCTCCTTATCTGCCTTCGCCTACGCCCAGTTACTTCATTCGAGAGCGCAAGAGCCGAGTGCCGCACCCCGCCATTGCTACCGAGCCAGTCGCCGCCGCGCAGCTCCTCCGCCGGCCAACCATCACGCGAGTGCTTGCACCCATAGACGTGTTGTGCTTCGCCCTACCTCCTTGACCCTTTCGAAGTCCCATTCGAGCCAAGGTGAGGGCCTATTTGCCATTTCCGTCGCCGCCGCCATGACCGGCGCCTCGCCAGACCGCGAGCTTGTCGTGGCCCGAGCTCGCCACCATTCCTCCGAGCTTCTTTTCTTGCGCAATGTCTTTTCCGTGGCTTGTAGATGTTGTTACCCCACCTAATCTAACCGCTACCGCTCGCACATCGCCGACGTGTGAACCTCGCTGGAGTGAGCTCCACCGCCGCGTGGGCATTCCCGTGGCCAGGTGTCCCGAGCACATCCCCTAACCCTAGAGTAGCAGGAATAGTTTCACCAGAGCACCATGGTATTGTAGCACCTCTCGTCTAGCCTTACCGTGGCTGGAGACGGCCGGCGCACCGCCGTGCCACACCGTCGTGCCGCCATGGCCGGCGCCGAGCCACCTCCAGTGCACCTCCGAGCCAACCTTGTGTACCCATCGCTGCGGGGCGTCGTGGCGAAGCCGTCTGTGGTAACCTCACCGTCGGTGAACTCACTGGCGATGAGCTAGGGCCAGTCAATGTCGTGCTCTGCTTTGGTGTGACTGACGGGTGGGCCCCGTTGATCGTGGGCCCCGAATGTCAGTGTGTACATGCTTTGATTTTCTAATTTATTTCACAGATTTGAATGCCTGTTTCAAAAATTCATATCTCAAGATAGGAGTGTCCATTTTTGGTGAACCAAATTTTTTGTGTTCCTTAGGAAGTGTAATATTTTATACAAATATGAGATGTACAGTTTCTACTATTTTTATTGGTGATTAAAATGTATTTAGATAAATGCTTTTTGAATGTTTACAATCTTGTAAATTATATATCTTGAGCTAGAAATGTGATAAAATTGTGATTACAATTTTGTTAGTCTTGTATTAACATGATCTAGCTAGGAAAAATATTAAGCTTGCAGTAAACTTGATTGAACTATGATCTTTCTATTTATCTATTAATAAATGGCATTTTCTAAGGAAAATTATAGGGATAAAAATATGTAACATATTGCTATGCAAATTTTTGTACAGTAGGATGGCACTAATATGAAGCTAGGAAAAATATAGAATCTGTTGTTTGACACTTTTCTATAGGGTTAACTATTTTCACGAAAATAGACCTTGCTAGCTTGTCATTTTTGTAGAGGATGTTGTACATGTCCAAATGGTATGAAATTTTTACAGTAATCTATGGTAAGCACTAGAAAGCTACTGTAATTTTATGAGAATTTAGTGTGCAAATTTGTATATGTTTCTTATTTCCCCTAATTATTTAATTAAATTAATAAAGGCATTTAAGTAATTAAATTGTGATTGACCATGACGTTTTCTATGGTGCTTGTGATGCATAGTAATTGTTGATGTTCATAGTAAGGCTTAGAAGAAAGTGATTGTTTGCAACTAATTAATTGTTGCTTAGTAATTCAAATAGATGGTTGCATGTATAGTTTCGGTTGTGTGTATGATTTCATGTTGATAATGGCCTTTCCTGTAAACCTTGTTAATAACAAAGTTGTAGATAACTTACTAATCTACCTTGTGTTAAATTTCATGGTCATAGGCCTTAGGGTTTAAGAGTTTTGGCTGTTAGAAGTTTGCTGCCCTAATTGTTTGATCTCTGGACAGATTTATTTGATGGAATTGTTTGACTTAGATAACTATTGAATCACCTTAAGAGTATTAAAAGAAAGTTGTAGACAATTTCATGTCCTTTCCAGAATGTCCACAACCATATGATTTCGATGTATAGAACTCCATTTATGGTTAAAACAAGTAGCTGTTGTTTGGTAGTTCGATAAATAAATTCTAGAATTGTTTGCTTAAGTAATAGAGAAAAGTTATGCACCTACTCAGTAGAATAGGATCCAATTGTTATTACCTTAATACCATGCTATGGAAAATACTTGTGAGGATGCATTCATCATGTTTTATCATACTATACGTGTCAACATATATACATTCGCGATACCTTATTCCATGATCATACATATAGGATCGACCGAGGAGATAACGTTGCTGGAATTCAACAAAGAAGACGAAGGGGATCAGCAGGAGACTCCTCAAGCCGCAGCTCTAGAAGAAGAGGAGCAGACTCCAGAAGAGCTCCCTGAGTGTCCAAATCACCGCCCCACCTCTTTTCTCAAAGGCAAGCCCCGGAGCATTCTAAGTCTCCCAGTGTTTTACAAAATACTACTTGAGTCCTTTATGTTTGATGCATTAGGTTATAAGAGTTTGTTGGAAACACTTGATACATGGAACTATCTTGTCTAGATACATATACCTTTAACCCTGTGTAGGTCTAGGATCGAATATATGCTTAGCCTTGCTTAGACTGATAGAAGTCGGGTGATTCCCTGTCACCTACGAGATATAGGTGGATACCGAAGCACGGTTGGCTATAATTGCTATCGTGGAAAAGAATCATGGGGTAATGTAAATGGAGACCGGGCAGGTCTTGGGTGTTGATCTATCTTTGTCTATGTCGATTAAGGATCGTACGTTGTTGGACCTTTTGACAAGATTGAACGCATGCCTATCACTTAGCTGGCCGGATAACTCGTTCTGACCACGAAGCCGAGTAGCTCAACTCATGTCGGGCCTCACTCTATCAAAGTGCGCACTCTGGATGGTAGTAAGGATGTGTGGGGAGCCAAGCGTGAGCCTAAGGGCAGGGTAGTCCTGAACGTCCTAGCAGCTGGTCGTCCCTAATTGTGCGGCGCTGGGCGAACTCACAAAATGTGGACCTGAGTTGTACCAAAGGTGACCTAAGGCTACCGTGGCTGGTAGACGTGGGTTTGTGTTAGAAATAAATTCCTAGCTGGTTGAAATCGATTCGAATCACCATCTCTCCCGGATAGTAGTAAATGTATTATGGAATGTGCTGGTTCGGATAATGACAGAATTACTACACCGGCTATAGTTACTGTTGTATGCTCTTAAAATGATATACAACATGCTTGGCACAGGATAGTAGCTAATCTAGAGATGGATAGCTATAATTAACTTGATGACCAAAGTGTAATTGTATAATTGAGTTAATCGCTTTTTTTGCAAAATGTTGTCAAGCTACCTCCACTTATACAGCCTTGCATAATCCTTGGAGTCAATTTATTTCTGGTTTATGACAGGTAAGTCTAGCTGAGTACCTTCTTGTACTCAGGGATTTATTCCCATTGTTGTACATGGTACCGTCTATCACGGCTATTGCAAGCATTGCTTCTATCCCATCATGGATGAGGAGTGAGCCTTGGGCAGGCATCTCTAATAATCCTTCTATATGCTTTTGTGGATGGTGATCATGTGTTGGCACTGTATTTGAACTATGTTGGCAAATGCTACTTTCAAACTTTAATTTGCTTCCGCTACTATCTATCAAACTTAGTTTGTAATAACTCTATTTTATACTCTGATGAATGATTTGTATCTGTGAACTTTATGTAATATGTGACTTGTATGTTGAATCATGTACGATCTTGGTTGTATGTGGATCGTTTATCGAGACCCGTCGTGGTACTCGACGGACTACCGGGTTTATATGGGCTCAAGTATGACAGTGCGACCGCTTGCGGGCTGCTATTGTACTTGTGCTCTTACAAATTGGTCAGTTCTGCGACATCTTTATAGTATGGCTATCGATCCTAAGTCACTCACACCCTCTATGGTGTCTTGAGTGCAAAACAAAAACCTATCATATACCTTTGCCTTGATCTTCTCGGTTTTTGTTTTTCTCTTTCTTCTTTTCCAAGTTGAGCTTGATCATATTCATTTCATGTCCACATCCATCACCATGGACCTCATCTTGCTCAAACACTTGGATTGGACCACCTTTTCTAATTCACACACTTAGATCAAAGGTTAGTCCTAGGTTTCATCAATTATCCAAAACCAAACTAGGGCTTTCAAGTAGCTAAAACAAAGAGTAGGGGAGAGAGGGTCTCCCTATGTTACTCCTCTTTTGCAATGAAACACCTTTCCAGGGGTGTCATTCAACAAGGCAAATGAGGTTCCTGAACTGAAGATCAATTCCATCCGTGACAACCATTTTCCCCAAAACCCATTCTTTTCATAATTTCTAACATGGCCCCATGCTCAATCCTGTCAAAAGCCTTCTCAAAATCAAGCTTAAGGATCATAATTTCTCTCTTTGAAGTGTGGCATAGGTGCAGATATTCAAAGGACCATGCAAGGCAGTCCTGAATGGTTCTTGTCCTAATAAAACCATATTGGTTGACATGGACCAATTTAGTGATAAGGGGCTGCAACTTGTTAGCTAGGAGCTTAGTGATGATCTTGACAGAGGAATTGAGCAGTGAGATTGGTCTAAAGTCATTTATTCTAGTTGGTCCATCTATCTTTGGAACAAGAGTTATAAAAGAACCATTTATGCTCTTGAGGCAAATCTGTCCTTGATGAAAGGCATTACAGAGGCTATAGAAGTCTTGTTTCACTATGGGCCAGCATTTTTTCAAGAATTCGTTGTTAAATCCATTAGGGCCAGGAGACTTGTCTAGGGGTAGCTGCTTAGTGACCTCATCAATCTCTTGGTGGCTAAAAGGCTCCTCAAGTGGACTAAGATCAACATCCTGAATAAATAGAGAGTCCAAGTCAAAGAGCATATGCTCAAAGTTTGATGTCCCTAGTCTCTCGTTGAAGTCATTCCTGATAAGGTTAGCCTTTAAGCTATGATCATGGACTAGATTTCTAGAGTGATCAGAAAGTGAAGTAATCAGGTTTCTTCTGTGCCTCAAAGTGGCATTGGCATGGAAAAGCTTTGAGTTTTCATCACCTAACTGAACCCACTTGATATTCCCCCTTTGCTTCCAATAAACCATCTATTGATGAAGAAGACTAGCAAGCTTCTGATTCAAAATCTCTCTAAAGTTCCATTCATGAAAAGCCAAGTCTCTCCATTCTTCAATAGAGTCCAGGAAGGAGATTACAAGTTTGACATTAGCAATGGTCTTCTTCATGTTAGAGAGTTGGGCCTACCATCTTTTTAGATTATTTCTGAGGGCTTTAAACTTGGCAGTCAGGAGCTTAGTTGCATCTTGCTGGGGGTAGGGAGCATTCCAAGAACTAGTCACCAGTGTCAAAAACTCCGGGTGTGACATCCAAAAATTTTCAAATCTGAAAACTTTTCCCTTTGGGATGGTAGTTTTTACCTCTACTATACAAGGCCAATGATCAGAAGCCTCCACGACCAGTGAGTATGATAGAGTGAGAGGGTACCTGAGGGTCCAGGCTTGGGTGGAAAAGAACCAATCCACCTTTCAAGGAGGAGGCTGTTGTTTATTAGTCCAAGTAAACTTCCTGCCATGAAAGGGAATCTCCACCACACCCAAAGAGCTAATAGCATTGTTGAACATTAACATTTCTTCAATGTTTCCACCAGGCCTATTCCTATCCTCTGGCTTTCTAATTAGATTAAAATCCCCTACTATCAGCCACTAAATATCATCAGGCATCTAAATGCTCTCAAACCAATCTAAAAAGGCACTCTTTCCTTCAACATCACAAGGGCCATACACTAAAGTAAGGATCCAAGAATCATTGTTGAACTGGGAGGGGAACTCAACTGAAATGGCAAACTCATTTTGGAAGATTTCTAGACCAGAGAAGAAACAGCTCTTCCATGCCACTAGGATACCTCCAGAGGCCCCAATTGAAGGCAGAAAGCAGAAATCAACAAAAGACCTTGGGTAGAATTTTCTAAAGTAGTTGAGATCAAAACTACTTCTTTTGGTTTCCTGAATGTTGATAATATCACAATTGCTCTCTGTGATCTTGTTTCTAAGTGAATCCCACTTGTTCTCAGCATTGATACCTCTAATGTTCCAACAGAGGATCTTCCAAGTTCTGTTAGATTGTCTATTATCCATAAAACCTATGATATAAAAAGCACTATAGTACAACCAAACACAGCATGGGTACATCAAAAGAGTGACTTAATAAAAAGCCTAGAGTCATTACAGCCACATCCATCACACAAACAAAAGGGTACCATAAGTTTTTAGGATAAAGAGAGTGACTAAACAACAAAATAGAGAAAAGAAAAGCAAAGAAAAAAGCAAAGGCTGAAGGAACAACCTCTAGCAATCTTTAGGTGCTTCATCCCAGAAGTGGGTCAGTCTTCAGTCTTCAGCTTCTCCATTAGCATCATCATCAGCTTCCTTGTCATTCTTCTTAGGGGGCATAGTACCAACAGGTGTTGTACCTTTCTTCTTGTTGTTGTTGAGAGCCGAGTCAGTTACTTGTGAAGCTTCAATGTCACACAGAGAAGCACTTAGCTGTCTGATGGTCTTCGTCGAGATTGATTGTGGTGCAGAATTGTAGCCAAGGCAGCTTTTGTCCTTGCAGACATCATCCTTGAATCCATTCTTGTTCTTCTGAACCCTGGGACTCCTCCTTACCTGAGTTTCGACCAAAACAGTGGCTCTCTTTCTAGTTTTCTTGGTGTTGGTGGTGGAGCTATTCTCAGTAGTGGAGGTAACAAAGCCATCACTATCAACAGGTGGAGCATCTTTTGGGTCTACTTCTGTGTCTTCAGCTTCAGATCCAGGTGACAGCTTGCAAGTTAGCAGGACCTTGCTTGGACAACTGTTGGGTAGAGAAAAACTAATGCTGTGTCCCTCGCCAATAAGAGGAAGGAGACTTGTCGACTGCATGAATTCCTTGGCCTTCTCAAAGTGGCCTGGGGACATTAGAAGGGTAGTGAAGAAACCCGCCCATTCAATAGGAACAGTGAATTGAGGTGCTACCCCAGGTTGGGGGGCAAAAAACTTCTTCCACATCCTAGAGCTATCCTTAAATCCAGACTAGAAAGCTGGCACAAAAGAGCTGACAGCAGATATATTGGGCTGTGGGCTAGTGAAGACATAGCCCACATGTATATTCTGAGGCCCAGAGGCATTTCCCAGGGATGCTTCTTCATCTAGCAAATGTTTGATTTCCTCATCTGCCATGAGTTCATCCTCTTGAATTTCCAAGGGCGTAAAGTTCTCGTGTTCTCATTGACAACAGGAATATTGACTTCAATAGCTAGGGGGATGTCCAGGACCGGTTCTGCAATTCCCTGCATTAGAGCTGGGTCATCCTGTTCCACCTGATTGTCTTCCTCCTCCTCATTCACTTGGTTCGGAAACTCATTAAGGTCAAGAGGCATCCCAACGTGTTGTGGTCCTGCATATCTGGCTGCATATTGAGGTCCAGCTCTTGAGAACCCTCAACACCATCATTTAGGTTAAATTTGGGGATATTTTGGATATTGTTAGGCCAGCCATCCCAGTCCACCAACAGCTGCATTATCATTCACTAGATTGTTCTGTCCACCAAAACCTCCAGGGAACCACATTGGGGCCTATCCAAGATTGGGTTGAGCTGCAGGACCCAGTCCATTCTCGACCAAAACCAAAAGATCAAAAGGACCACCAGGAGGAAAGCATCAGGTCTAGGAGCAGGTCCTCATCCCGTGGTAGCACACCAAGCAAATTACCACAGTAGTACCTCACACTTGCCTTTGTCCATGACTCGCCCTAGAAGCCTTCTCCTTCAAAGAGAACTACTGAACCGAGGAATGGACTCAAAATCAACAACTCTTGCTTGCACCAAGAGCCTTGATAAGTGTCTACCATCATCAACCCGAGAAAGTACTCAAACAAAAGTACTGATGGTATTGGCAACAAACTCATCCTCCACGAAATCATGCGGATATCCCATCAAGAACAACCAACACTCCTTGTTGAAGTCGATTGTGCGCCAGTTTCTACCCTGGTTATGCTCCACAAAAGTGATCATGACATCACCAAAAATATAAGCACCATGCTGAATCAGACGATCTCTATCAAAGGCATTTCTAAACCTAACGTAAGTCTGACCAAGGTGGGTGGGTTGCATATCGCTGAAGACAACATTACGCTCATTGGTCAAGAAATCTATCACTCTTTGCTTTCGGATGGCTTGGCGATTACGATGCACCGGCATCGGGTGGAAGGTGACGATGGCCAAGTCTTGATTCTTGGTACAAGGACGCTTCAAAACCACTCTCTCCATTGGCTTCCGAGGGCCAACCTCTAGATGATTGAGCCCACGAGGGACAAACAGCATTGGGTCGACATGGTTTTCTGATATATGTATATAGAAAGGGTGGTGGTCTTATACGAGTAGAAAACCTTCCTAAAACAGGATATACAAAAATTTTCTATGAGACCAGAGGAGTTTTGATCGAATTTCAGTTTCAAAAACCACCCTAGGCGGGTTTGCACAGCACACTGCAGCGACCACCGGACTCAGGCAAAACCTGTTTGGGCCGGTTGACTTCGGCCACTAGAAACCAAACTTCTCCCTCATTGGTCCAATTTATTCTAAATTGGCTCAAATTTTACCATTTTCTCTTGTATTTGTTGGATATAATATGGGCTTGGCCCATATAATATTTAATAAATCAAATAAAACTCTATGGTACGTAACATTAAGTGTTGTATGGTTTAATACCATACGGGATTTTGACTAAACATTGACTCAGCTTATATGGTTGGAAATTATTCATCTAAATTGGGAAGCTGAGAAAAGAACAAAGGCGTGCCACACACGCGCCCGCGCGCCGCCGTGGGCAGGCGTGGCCAGCCTTTTGCCACTTAATCCACTTAATCATGGGAGTTACTCCCTTTTGATGGTGGAGGCGAACTGATTGCGTCAGTTACCGTCCTTTCCGCTTCTGCTTCTCCATCTCCTGGGATTCTTCACTGCCTCTCTCCCTTCCTGTCACAGCCATATATCCGTAGTCCAGATCTTAGTCTGTCTGCCGCAACCGCTTCCGAGAGAAACCACATCTCATCAGCCCTCTGGCTTCCCCGTCCCGTACCTCTGCGTGCATGGAGTAGCAGGAGAGCAGGTGCCTCTAGAACCCTCGTCCGCCTAAGAACCCTGCATGGGGTGAGCGGTCATTAGGTTTTTTGGGAGCGATCCGCGACTGCTCGTCCACGTACGTCTTCTTCCTGGTGGTGATCGCTCTTGGATCCCGTCTTCTTCCCGGTGATTGCCTGCGGAACATCAAGGCGTCTTCTTCCTGGTAATCCGTTCGTGGGACTGCACTGCGAACATCGTCCTACATCGGCTGTGGTCCGTGACTTCGAGCAACGCACTATGTCGACTAGTGTGAATGGAGCCTCCGATGCACTTGGCATGGGACCCTCCTCTGGGTATAGTCTAATCTATCTGATTACTGTAATATGCGTTTTAACTATATTCATTGGTATGTCATCTCTGCATGCCGTAGAGTTCGTTAGAAATATACACATGCACATATATGCCATCACGAACCTGCTGATGTTATATTTCTGGATTAAACTGACAATGAAAATGCCTAATTTTCTAATAATCTAAGAACTTAATGTTAGGAAATTTTCTATCAGTGGTTTTGCTGCTGCTTTGAAGCCAAATACTTTTGATGGCAAGAATTTCATGATATGGCGTGCCAAAAAAGTTCTTGGCTGTCGATAACCTGTTTCGAGACGCCGTGATCAGTGCACTTCATCCCAAGTATGAGAAAAACTACATATCTTGCACATCAGGCAAAGAGTTATGGGATGCTCTTGAGGCAAAGTTTGGAGTTTCTGATGCTGGCAGTGAGCTATACCTTATGGAGCAGTTGTATGACTACAAAATGGTTGAAAACCGTTCTGTGGTCGAATAGGCTCATGAGATACAGGCGCTAGCAAAGGAACTAGAACATTTTCCATGCCTGTTGCCCGACAAGTTGGTGGCCGGCTGTATAATCGCTAAGCTGCCACCTTCTTGGAGGGATTTTGCTACTTCTCTAAAACACAAGAGACAAGAGTTTAGCGTGGCTGAGGTTATTGGATCTCTTGATGTTGAGGAGAGGGCGAGAACAAAAGACAACCATGGAAAAGGAGTTGAGTCTTCCGCCACCAATATGGTGCAGAAGAAAAACTCATTTGCATCTCGTAATAAAAAGAAGAAGAACATGCAAGAGAACAACAATGCAAATCCTAAACAAACTGCACAGTTTAAGAAGAAAAACAACAAGAAGAGTGGAGGTTGCTTTGTTTGCGGGAGTGATGAACATTGGGCAAGTGCGTGCCCAGACCGCAAATATAAGCAAGAAAAGAAATCAGCAAACGTGGTGATTAACGAGACTGGAGGAGGAACATCTGGGTATGGTAATTCTTTACATTTTATTCTCTCAGTTTGTCTTTCACCTGAGTGGTGGATGAACAGCGGTGCTAATATTCATGTGTGTGCTGATGTTTCTTTGTTTACTTCCTATCAGGCCGGCAGGATTAGAGCCTTGCTGATAGGAAACGGTTCACATGCGCGTGTTCTTGGTGCTGGTACGATCGTTCTGAAGTTTACTTCGGGAAAGATGGTGCTATTAAAGAACATGCAGCATGTCCCCTCCATCAAAAAGAATCTTGTTAGCACTTCTTAGATGTGTCGCGATGGCTTTAAAATTGTGCTTGAGTCCAATAAACGTGTTGTGTCGAGACATGGAACATTTGTTGGAAAAGGTTATGATTGCGGAGGCTTGTTCCGCTTATCTTTGCTTGATGATGTGTGTAATAAAGTGGTGAACAATGTTAATGTTTCGGATGAGTCGAATATTTGGCATTCACGACTTTGTCACATTAATTTTGGCTGTCTCACGCGGCTTGCAAATCTGAATTTAATCCCAAAATTTAACTTAGTCAAAGATTCTAAGTGCCAGGTGGTGTGCAATCGAAGCAACCGCGTAAGCCTCACAAGGCTACTGAGGCGAGGAACTTGGCACCATTAGAACTCGTTCATTCTGATTTATGCGAAATGAATGGCGAATTGACTAAAGGCGGTAGATGATACTTCATGACATTTATAGATGATTGCACTAGATTTTGCTACATGTATCTATTGAAAACTAAAGATAAAGCGTTGCATTATTTTAAAGTCAATAAAGCTGAGGTAGAAAATCAACTTGAGAAGAAAATCAAATGTTTGCGGTCTGATCGTGTGGGAGAATATTTCTCAAACGAATTTTCTGAGTTCTGCGCGGTGCATGGAATTATTCATGAGAGGACGCCACCATACTCACCATAGTCCAATGGGATTGCAGAGAGAAAAAACCGCACTCTAACTGATTTGGTTAATGCCATGTTAGAGACTGCGGGACTATCTAAGGAATGGTGGGGTGAGGCTATATTGACAGCATGTCATGTCCTGAATAGAGTGCCCACAAAGAACAAAGAAATTACACCATTCGAGGAATGGGAGAAGAAGAGATTAAATCTCTCTTACCTATGAACTTGGGGTTGTTTGGCAAAGGTGAATGTGCCAATAAACAAAAAGTGAAAGCTTGGACCTAAGATTGTTGATTGTGTCTTTCTTGGTTATGCTATTTACAGCGTGGGTTATAGATTTTTAATCATAAACTCTAGTGTTCCTGAGATGGCCGTTGATACAATCATGGAATCTAGAGACGCTACATTTTTTGAGAATGAGTTTCCCATGAAAAATGCACCTAGCACGACTAGTCATGAATTTATAATTCCCCATGAGCATAAAAATTTTACTCCGATAGAACAAATTGAGGAACCCTATATGCAAAATCCTGAGGAGGATGACACTATAGTCACAAGGAAAAGTAAGAGACAGAGGACTGCAAAGTCTTTTGGTGATGACTATATTGTGTACCTTGTGGATGACACACCAATGACCATTGAAGATGCATATTCCTCTCCTGATGCTGACTTATGGAAGGAAGCAGTGCAGAGTGAGATGGATTCTGTTATGTCTAATGGAACTTGGGAAATTGTTGATCGATCCTATGGGTGCAAGCCTATAGGGTGCAAATGGGTGTTCAAGAAAAAGCTTAGGCCTGATGGTACTATCAAGAGGTAGAAGGCAAGTCTTGTGGCCAAGGGTTATACTCAAAAGGAAGGTGAGGATTTCTTTGATACTTATTCAACGGTTGCCCGATTGACCACAATTCGAGTTTTACTTTCCCTGGCATCCTCTTATGGTCTTATCATTCATCAAATGGACGTTAGGACAGCTTTCCTGAACAGAGAGTTGGAGGAGGAGATCTATATGGATCAGCCGGATGGGTTTGTAGCAAATGGTCAAGAAGGCAAGGTGTGTAAAATATTAAAGTCATTATATAGCCTGAAACAAGCTCCTAAGAAGTGGCATGAGAAGTTCGACAAAACTTTAACATCTGCTGGCTTTGTTGTGAATGAAGCTGATAAATGTGTGTACTATCGGTATGGTGGGGGTGAAGGAGTCATTTTGTCCTTATATGTTGATGACATACTTATCTTTGGATCCAGCCTCAAAGTGATCAAGGAGGTGAAGGAACTTTTAACTAATAATTTTGAGATGAAAGATTTGGGAGAGGCTGATGTTATTCTTGATATCAAGCTTCTGAGAGAAGATGATGGTGGGGTAACTCTATTACAATCCCACTATATAGAAAAGGTGCTGAGTCGCTTTGGGTTTAGTGACTGTGCACCTGCTCCTACATCTTATGACCCTAGTGTACTATTGAGGAAAAATCAGAGAATAGCAAGGGATCAGTTGAGATATTCCTAGATCATTGGTTCGCTCATATATCTTGCTAGTGCAACAAGGCCTGGCATCTCTTTTGTTGTGTACAAGCTGAGCCGGTTTGTGTCAAACCCGGGAGATGATCACTGGCATGCTCTTGAGAGAGTGATGCGCTATCTAAAAGGCACCATGAGCTACGGTATTCGTTATACCGGACATCCAAAGGTGTTGGAAGGCTATTGTGATGCCAACTGGATCTCTGGTGCTGATGAGCTTTATGCCACAAGTGGATATGTGTTTTCGCTTGGAGGTGGCGCTGTTTCCTGGAAGTCTTGTAAGCAGACTATCTTAACGAAGTCTACAATGGAAGCAGAACTCACAGCATTAGACACCACTGGCTCTGAGGCCGAGTGGCTTCGTGTTCTCCTTATGGATTTACCGGTTGTTGAAAAACCGATACCAGCTATTTCTATGAACTGCGATAACCAGACTGTGATAACGAAGGTTAACATTTCTAAGGATAACATGAAGTCCACAAGGCATGTTAAGAGACGACTGAAATCTATCAGAAAATTGAGAAACTCCGGAGTAATAGCGTTGGACTATGTTCACATGTCTAATAATCTGGCAGATCAATTCACTAAGGGTCTGTCACGCAATGTGATATAAAGTGCATCGAGAGAGATGGGTTTGAGACCCACTTGAAAATTTACTATAGTGGTAACCTGTTCTATGTGATCGGAGATCCCGTGAAGTAGAATGGTGAAACAAGCTAGTAGTAAATTATGAGGAAAGATCCTTAGCAAGACTCATCTCTGATGCACATATTTCCTATCTGTAAGACAGGTTGGTTTTTACCTTAATATGTTCCAAGTTGCTTGCTAAAGTAAAGATATTGTCCTACAAAATATCTTTTGAGGAGCACACCTATATGAGTCAGGCTGCTGGTCACAGTATATGAGAGTTGGGTGATCTCTAAATACTCATGAAAGGCACTAGAGTACGACTTATATGCTTCAAATAGAGGGGATGCCACTTGCAGCCAAGTATCAGCTAAGGACTTTAGTGACATTCATCTCACACAAAACTAGCAATTCAAGGCTTAGTCCATTGTTCAGTTGTGACTGAGTGAAACTATTACTCTAGATGGATGTTCAACTTAACAGTCTCTATTGAAACACTGGTATATAAAAGAAATATGGTTCTGAGACTATTTTATTACAAACCCTAGAGTTTGGTGGGATTGTTGGATATAATATGGGCTTGGCCCATATAATATTTAATAAATCAAATAAAACTCTATGGTACGTAACATTAAGCGTTGTATGGTTTAATACCACACAGGATTTTGACTGAACGTTGACTCAGCTTATATGGTTGGAAATTATTCATCTAGATTGAGAAGCTGAGAAAAGGACAAAGGCGTGCCACGCGCGCGCGCCGCCGCCGCCGTGGGCGTGGGCCAGGCCGAGGCCGTGGCAGGTAGGCAGGCGGGCGGGCGTGGCCAGTCTTTTACCACTTAATCCACTTAATCAGGGGAGTTACTCCCTTTTGATGGTGGAGGCGAACTGATTGCGCCAGTTACAGTCCTTTCAGCTTCCGCTTCTCTGTCTCCTAGGATTCTCCGCTGCCTCTCTCCCTTCCCGTCGCAGCCATATATCCGCAGTCCTCCGTCAGTCCAGATCTCAGTCTGTCTTCCGCAACCGCTCCCGAGAGAAACCACATGTCAGCAGCCCTCTGGCTTCGCACGGAGTAGCGGGAGAGCAGGTGCCTCCGAAACCCTCGTCCGCCTGAGAACCCTGCACGGGGTGAGCGGCGATTAGGTTTTTGGGGAGCGATCCGCGACTGCTCGTCCATGTACGTCTTCTTCCTGGTGGTGATCGCTCTTGGATCCCGTCTTCTTCCCGGTGATTGCCTGCGGAACATCAATGCGTCTTCTTCCTGGTGATCCGTTCGTGGGACTGCACTGCGAACATCGTCCTGCATCGACTGTGGTCCGCGACTTCGAGTAACACGCTATATCGACTAGTGCGAATGGAGCCTCCGATGCCCTCGGCATGGGACCCTCCGCTGGGTATAGTCTAATCTATCTGATTACTGTAATCTACGTTTTTACTGTATTCATCTGTATGTCATCTCTGTATGCTATAGAGTTCGTTAGAAATATACACATGCACATATATGCCGTCACAAACATGCTGATGTTATATTTCTGGATTAAACTGACAATAAAAATACCTAATTTTCTAACAGTGTTTGATTCTCAAATATGGAAATGCAAAGTCCACTGACCGCTTTGCTGCCAATAGTATGTACTAAAAAATTCTACGACACAGGCCTCGGGAGCATGGTCTTGCTAGGTTGTTAGGCATGGTTCTTTACCTGCTGATGATACACCCTTTTTCTGTAGCTGCTGATTATACTATATATATTAATCCTTCTCCAACGAAAGCCATAAGAGCATCTCCGAGAGCCTTTCTAAATCTCACTCTCTAAATCATCATTTGAAGAGCCATTTACATAAAAATCGCTTTCTATATCTTTTCAGTCTCTAAGCACACTCTAGAGAGTCATTCTCGTATTTTATTTTTGGTTAGCGAAAAATCCAGAATAGAAAATAGTTATATTTGGATGACCATTTAAAAAAGCTGTTGGAGATTAGTTTTTCATCAAAATCTCTATTCGTAGCAATTAGAAATGATACGGAGAGTCTCTTGGGTATACTCTAAAGCTACCGGTCTAGCATACCACCATGGAAAGCTGGTGGTTCGGCAGAATTGTCGCACGGAAATGAAACTGAATGTCTTTTGTGCCAAGCAACAAACCGTGTCGAGAGAATCTGTTATTTCCACAAATGCGTATGATTGTCCATTTTCCCCGTAACGGAGATTCTTCATCTGGATTAATGGCAGACGTAGAGGCCCTCCCAGCGCTGCAATGGGTGCAGCCCGGAACGGCAAACATCACCGCCGATTTCAGGAGCAGACCGAACGCGCATTCCTGCAGGTCGTCTCTGCCTTTGTAGTTTGTGCAGGTCGCTAGCCAGTCGTTCGGCGGCGTGACGGGCGCAGGCAGCTCTGATCCATCCGCGGACAGGCGCAGGCCACGCAGCAGCGCCTATAAATTTGCACCTGGTCGATCGAGGTCGACCACCAGTCCACCACCACAGGCATATGATTGGCATGGGGCAAGAAACAGAACGAGCTGTCGCTGCCTACTGCCCTGGTACGTCGTCTTCTGGACTCTGGAGCCAGGGGGCTGGGCTTGCAGTTCCTTTTCCTTTCATTCCCAGTTTTGTCTTTAATTTCTCTTATTAGTTCCCTCTCATCTGTCGACACTGAACTTTTTGTGGCATGGATGAATTAAGATTGGTTGAGATTGGACGGCTCAGATAGGAAAAAGATTATTGTTATACCTGGTCAAGTTGACCTAATGAGCCATAGAAAATTTAATGCATACTGTTTAACTTTCGCTACTTGTTGGAAAACTCTGAGCACTAGCTGTGTTAATTATTATTATTATTATTATTATTATTATTATTATTATTATTATTATTATTATTATTATTATTTATCATCATCATCATCTAATTGTATGATAACCATCCTGTTAATCACTTACTTTGAGTTAATAAAAAATGTTCCTGGAACTCTTCAACTGCAAAAAAAAAAAACAATGGAAAGTTGACTTATCACTAACCATGAAAGCGGCACTAATTGTGGAGTGAGCGTTGTATTTAGACAGTGCAACTCGTGTATTGTGGAGTGATGGTTGTAGCTAAACAATAATTGATACTTATGCATTTTTTCTCTTTGTTTCATTTATTGTTTCATACCTCTTACTAATAAAAAATATTTATATTAAATTGTACTTTTCTCTTTGTTCATTTTAACATAAGAGGCACAATAGACACTTTGTAGTGTTTATACGATTGTAAACTTATAATCAATTATTTATCTATATGCTTTTTATTTATATCCACAATTTTTTACAGAATATCTTTGTGTATATTTAATATGCATTTAGTTCAAAACTTAGCTTCAATTATGGTTGCTCTTGCTGCAGCTCATATATTATGATGCCGTGAATCTAAATTTTAATTTTCCAAATTTTATCTTACTAATTTATACTTTGATATAGTTTTTTATCCTTTTGTGCTTTTTAGAAAACAATAAGGACTTGAGATCGTAACTTGTAATCTTAAGTACTACAATGGCATAAACAATCGTTTAAAAGTTGCATAACGTTGCTTAAGATCGGTGGTGATGAGTAAAGGCCCGATCTTCCGAGAGGTAGCCGGTAAGTTCGATTTGTGGAGATCTCGACGTTGGCGATCCGGCTTCAAATCAGACGCGATTCGAACCCTACAACCGTTACACCACTGCTCCGTTGGTTATCAATCAAGCACAACTTGATTGACCTCGCCAAGAAGGCTTTTCCTGCAAGCGAATCGAAGAGCACAAGCAAGAAGGTAAAACACGCAATCTGATATTGCAAATATGAATGACGCGAATATCAATAGAGGGTTCTAGAACTTCGGTTCCAAAGGACTAATCGACACGAAGGGAGGAGATCAAGAACGGGCCTGGATCACTTTGAAAAGGATTTGTCACCACAGTTACAATGAACGATTCAGGCCGATGGAAAACTAAACTCTAAACAAAACCCAATTGTGTAGCAGCGACGACGGCTGTGTTTATAGTCTAAGACTCGACCTAGGGTTGGGGACGGCCAGAGGTTGGGCGCCCACAACTTGGGCTTAAGGCCCGACATGATACATGGCCAAATTGGCCCAAATAGGTGACGCAGCACCTTGCCGTGGTCACACAGAATGATCCACGGACCTTCTGGAGCTGGGACCAGATCCAAAACGACGGCGTCGTCGTCCCCTTTCCAACGCATCCAAGAACGGCCCGTTTCGATGTCGTCGTATGAGAAAGTTATGACCAAACAAAGGATGACGAGTCTGCTGCTGAATCCGAGGCGACGTGGCAGCTGAGTTGGGAAACGAATTGCAACTTGGGGAAGACCATGGCGTCGGTGTGTCTAGCATGGCGATGTCCTCATCATCCTCCCTTCTCGAATTGGAGTCGTCGTCGACTCCATCTTGGCGATGTCCTCATCATCCCTCCTTCGAGAATTGGAGTCGTCCTCGACTCCATCCCATCATCAATGAACTCCCGCAAAAGGTTAGTGACAAAGCAGGGCAATGCACCGTACATAAAAGGTTGACAAAACATAGTATAACATGGTGCATCGTGATTATCACATAACTCAACATGAGCAGAAGTTGTAGCAAGAAAAGCACCTCCTTTTAACTTAATCCCATTATTTTTAGCAATGTCTGTTGGAGGTTTATTTTTAATCTCATTAGCATGTTTAATAATATCCGTAGGAGACAAAGGCAGCAATGTAATTTTCTTGTCCTTATGTATGATAGTGTATGTATTAGTTCTACCATGGTGTAAAGCATCATTATCAAATTCCCATGGTCGACCTAACAAAATGGAACAAGCTTGCATAGGGACAACATCAAAATCAGCAGATCATGATAAGAGCACCGTGAAAAAGCTAATGCGTGCTGATTTAGTTACCTTAGTCTTACCACTATTATTGAACCATTGAAGTTTATATGGATACAAATGTTGTCGTGTGGTCAAGCCAAGCTTGTCAACCAAATCTGAACTCACCAAGTTGTTGCAACTCCCGCCATCAATGATAGTGAGAACACGACAACCCTGCACAATGAGATACATGTGGAACAAATTGTGGCGTTGGATCTTCATCTCTGCTTCATGTCCCACACGTGTACTCAACACATGCTGCACAAGAAGGCTAGGGTAGTCCGCGGCAGCAGCCACGGAGTCAATGGTGATGGCCTCCTTGTCTTGATCGCCCTCGGTGGGATCTACATCAATGTTAGCAGCAAGGCCTAAATCATCTTCAATATCACTAGCACTTACATATCCATCCTCGGTAGCAATGAAAGCGCGACGACTGGGGCACTCCTTCATGACATGTCCCATGCCTTTGCATCGGTGGCAAATGATTTTAGAGCTGGACGAGGAGGAGCTAGTAGAAGCACCCGGAGTGGCACCTTTCTTCAGTTGTGGAAACTGCACATTAGACAATTTACTTACCCCGGAAGAAAATGGAGGTGTAGATGGCTGTGGTGCAACAGGAAGCTTGGGCGTCTCCGGCTCGGAACGCTGCTGAAAATTCCTCCCATTGTTAGACCTGAAAGGCTGGTGTTGTTTGCGTCCCTGTACTTCTCGTTCTGCCTTAATAGCAAGATGATACAATTGGGAAAAATTATGCCATTCTTTGTAATCAAGTATGTTCTGTATATCATGGTTTAAACCACAAAAAAATCTAGCACTAGCATCATTATCATCTTCATTTATACTACAACGTGCTAAACCAATAAGCAATTCTTGATAGTATGCTTCTACTCCTTTATCACCTTGTTTTAAAGTTTGTAGTTTCAAACGTAAATCACGTTGGTAATAAGGAGGAACAAAACGAGATTTCATATGTTGCTTTAAAACATTCCAAGTTTGAGGCACAGCAGCAACATTATTGGCATTGCAAAGATTACTCCACCAGAACAAAGCAAAATTAGTAAACTCACTAGTAGCAAGTCTAACTCTATGCTCAGCAGGAACATTATGAGAATCAAATTTTTGTTGAACAGCAAGCTCCCAATCTAAATATGCCTCTGGATCAACATTACCAGCAAAAGGAGGTAGACTAAATTTAATTTTAGCAAAAGGATCATTATTACCATGATTATTACCTTCCATACCGTGACGATTGAAGTTGAGACGGCGACGGGCACCACCGTCAGCATACGTATCTTCATCACCAAAAGCATCCGCATCTTCATCATCAGCACGATAAGGTTGAGGGCGTTGCTCAAGCTGTTCAATGCGGGTGACCAGATTGTTCACGTTGCGCGTCAGCTCGGTCATAAGATTGCGTTGTTCAGTCATGAACGTTGTAAGCTCGCCCTTGGACACGCACTCATTGAAGTCCGTCGGAGTTCCTGCCATGGTTAGAAGATAGAAAAAGACAACACCAAAGTATTATCCCTATCAACTAAAAGGAAACAAGTGGTGGTGGTGATGGTGGTGAAAATGGAATGCAAAATCACAAGCGGCTTACCACCGTCTTGCCTGTATTCTTACCAACGCCAAACAGGAGCAAAACCAAAGTGGCGAAGCAATCTGTTGTGGAGCGTGGGTAACAGTTGCAAGATGTTGTGGAGCGTGGGTAACAGTTGCAAGATGAATCTATGCTGACAGAAGAATATGTGGAGCTATGGGTAGGCACACAATATGACAGCAAGTATTAGCAATTAACGAATGCAGATTAATGATTGTTCAATCCGGATCCAAAGTACAAATCACAGGTGCTGGCTAAGACGTGACGAGACGTAGCGCAACAAGGTGAAAACAAAGGACGATCGAAAGAACTCACGGAACAAGCGACTGGATTTCTCCTTTTTTCCAAAAGGCACTAATAGGAAACGAACTTTTTACTTTTTTCACTATTTTTATATACTTTTCTCTGAACAAGGATCACAAAAGATGCAACCACAAAAATTGGCACCTACAACTGAGGTGGGATGTGGTCTACAGAAATTCAGCACGTTCTCTGAAAAGCGTGCAAAAACTTTGACAATTTTTTTCTATATTTTCCCGATTTTTTTGGCAATTCTGATGAAACCAAACAGGGCGAAGCCGAGTTTGGGTCGGCTCCAAATGGTGTCAAGAAGCTGCTGAAAAAATTTCAGATTTTTCGGATAAACGAGCGAAAAGTTATGCCTGTTTTACCGAAGGTATCTCAAGGTATGTTTTCCGGGAGGCACAACACGGCGGCGGCAGTTAGGGCAAAGCGTCCCGAAACTCTAACACCGATCACAGGATCGTCACTGTGACTAACAGCAGTAGGTATTCGCCTGATGATGTAAGGAGGGCTGCGATGCAGGCAAAATAAGAGCGGCTGGCAACCTGTCTAGGGTTTGCGCGGCGGCGAGAAGTGACACAAGGCGGCTAGCGGGGCAAGTCGAGTAATGTGGTGGCTTCGACTCGTTGTTTGGGAATGGTGGATGGGATAGCGGCGGAAAACAAAAATCACAGCAACGGGCGATTGAACTACGACCACGAACACAATCCTAAACCAGCAACAAGACTCGACCACGGACACAAACTCAACAACACGAATCTGAAACGAAATTGCAAAGGCACAAAGGGCGATAGGACAGCGGAAATTGAAATATTTTTGGGCTTTTTGTAGACTCTAGGTAATGAACAAATACGAATCTAAGGCAAACGAGATTATACCTCGCGGTAAACCTGAAAGCTCTGATACCAATTGATGAGTACAGGCCCGATCTTCTGAGAGGTAGCCGGTAAGTTCGATTTGTGGAGATCTCGACGTTGGCGATCCGGCTTCAAATCAGACGCGATTCGAACCCTGCAACCGTTACACCACTACTCCGTTGGTTATCAACCAAGCACAACTTGATTGACCTCGCCAAGAAGGCTTTTCCTACAAGCGAATCGAAGAGCACAAGCAAGAAGGTAAAACACGCAATCTGATATTGCAAATATGAATGACGCGAATATCAATAGAGGGTTCTAGAACTCGGTTCCAAAGGACTAATCGACACAGTGGAGGAGATCAAGAACGGGGGCCCTGGATCACTGTAAAAGGATTTGTCACCACAGTTACAATGAACGATTTAGTTTCTCGATGGAAAACTAAACTCTAAACAAAACCCAATTGTGTAGCAGCGACGACGGCTGTGTTTATAGTCTAAGACTCGACCTAGGGTTGGGGACGGCCAGGGTTGGGCGCCCACAACTTGGGCTTAAGGCCCGACACGATACATGGCCAAGTTGGCCCAAATAGGTGACGCAGCACCTTGCCGTGGTCACACAGAATGATCCACAGACCTTCTGGAGCTGGGACCAGATCCAAAACGACGGCGTCGTCGTCCCCTTTCCAACGCATCCAAGAACGGCCCGTTTCGATGTCGTATGAGAAAGTTATGACCGAAACAGTGACGACGAGTCTGCTAAATCCGAGGGCGACGTGGCAGCTGAGTTGGGAACGAATTGCAACTTGGAGAAGACCATGGCGTCGGTGTGTCCAGCATGGCGATGTCCTCATCAGGTGGTACAGGTTGAAGTGAGATCTAGGATGGGTAAAGATGCTAACCTCAATAGGATATTAATATTTAAGCTTTATAATAATTGTTTATCGAAATGAATCCCAAAGTCTAGGAAGATATGGCCACCTGTGGGCTGTACTAACCTTCCCCATCTCTCAGCTATTCGAATTTTTTTTGTCAAGGAATATGTGCAATAACAGTTATACTATCAATCAATATAGACGTGCCAAACATTTTTTATTAAAATGTGTAAATATATCTAAAGTGACAACTTATATAAACTATATGTCATGGCTATTAGTATAGTGTTAAATAATTTGTTATTATCATTAGTATATGAAATATTAAGCAAATATTTTTCATGATCGTTGAAACGTAACATATATATTTATCACTCATGCATGCATGTGTTCATGATTTGAATGATGGTAGAACATGTATGATTAGACAGCTGGAAGTACAATTGGAACGCGGGGAAATTCAGCTCTAAGAAAGCTTACATTCTCCTTCAAGGCCCTCAGTAGCCTCCCCCTCTTCTTCTGGCTCTGGTCTTCTGGAAATTTTGGTAAACATAAGTTCTTCTGGTTACTTCTCAAAGACTGCTCAAACACAAGGAATCTGCTAAGAAGAAAGAACAAAGTTTTGGAGGACTACAGCTGTGCCATTGGCAACTCTGGAACTGAAGAGACATGTATGCACCTGTTCTTCGAGTGCCCTTTCATCATAGCCAGCTGGAACTACCTTGATATACATTGGAATTTAAACATACCGCCCATGGATATGGTCATAGAAGCCAGGTTAGATATTGGACGAAGCTACTTCAGAGAAATCATCATCGCTATTTGCTGGATTATTTGGACCTCAGGGAATAGACTGATTTTTTATAACATACCTTGCACTGTCAACAAGTGGAAAGAGCATTTCAAAAATGAAATTTCCTTGGTTTGCATCAAGGCCAAACCCAACCTTGAAGGTGTCCTAAATCTTTGGTTGGCGAATCTGCCTTAGTAGCCTTTTCGTTTTTGTTCTTGAGCTTTGCAATCTCCTTATATCCACACCTTGTGCACCTGTACTACTCTACCTACTTCATTAATACAAAAAAAATTGGTGGGGGAATTCCCCCACTGAGCCCTAAAAAATCTCCAATGTCACTTGAAATTTCTAAATTATAATTTCAATATCTTAGAGCATAAAACAATTATTTATAAATCTAAAAATGACTTCAAATGAAAGCTTGTTAACTACAAAGTTGTAGATCGTATTGAGAACTACAACTTTTGTGCAGATTATGTCAATGTCCGAGGTTGTTTGAAATTTTTAAATTTCAAAATTTATGAGCTACAAAGTTATAGATTACATTGAGCTCTAATATTCTAGTATCATTTTTCTTTATCTATATTCATATAAGAAATTACAATTTTTTAGTACAACTATTTTAAGAGGCGGTCCTTAGAATGATTGTCTCTGTTAATTGATTTCTGGAGACAATTGCCTTGCAATATCCGACCATTGAAAATGATTAAGATGAGAGCATTTGCCTAGAAGCTGCCTCCACCGTTACAGAGGCGGTGCTACAAAATACCCAACTCTCAGGGGTCTATATCCTAAAATCCTTTCTGTACCAGAGCATACACTCACCCCTATGAGCACCTTTGAAGAACTGGCAAATCTCGAGTGATGAAGTCACCATAGACGCCTCGCTATCAAGGGGCACCCTATAAGCACCTTCGAAGAACTGAGTTGAACTGACAAATCTTGAGATTGACGAAGTCACCATTGACATCTCGTTGTCAAGGGACACGTCGTCTGCCACTGACGTCATCAAACCCTAAAATAAATCTTGGAAAATGCGAGCACATGTGTCGTGTCGAGGACTTGAACTCAGGTAGGGCTGGTTCCACCACGAGAAGCTTAACCAATTCATCTTATGTAGACCTAAGATATATAATGTAGGCAAAATTTGTTGTGGGACATCCTCATGTCCAAAAAAAAAGTGGTATCGGTAAATCGACGCAACAAAACATTAAAATTTATTAGGTAATATTATGAAATCTCTACCATTTATGTTAAGACATCATATAAATTATTTTATTAATTTCTCATATCTATGGAGAGAGATAAGATGGGAGAAATAATATTTTTGCCATTGTCTTCACATCTTTTCTTCGTCCCGCTCTCATCTTGCATTTACCTAGTACCTTTGGTCCGAAGACTGCCCAAACAGTGTGACGACTCATCTTGCATTTACCTAGTACCTTTGGTCCAAAGACTGCCCAAGTAGTGTGACGACTGACGGATGAGAGTGGAAGCCCTTGTGTCACTTGGAAGACCGTTCTATCACTTGAGACAAATCTTGAGATTGACGAAGTCACCATAGACGCCTCGTTGTCAAGGGACACGTCGTCTGCCACTGACATCATCAAACCCTAAAATAAATCTTGGAAAATGCGAGCACATGTGTCGAGTCGAGGACTTGAACTTAGGTAGAGCTGGTTCCACCACGAGAAGCTTAACCAATTCATCTTATGTAGACCGAAGATATATAATGTCGGCAAATTTTGTTGCGGGACATCCTCATGTCCAAAAAAAAAAGTGGTATTGGTAAATCGACACCACAAAACATTAAAATTTATTAGGTAATATTATGAAATCTCAACCATTTATGTTAAGACATCATATAAATTATTTTATTAATTTCTCATATCTATGGAGAGAGATAAGACGGGAGAAATAGTATTTTTGCTCTTGTCTTCACATCCTTTCTTCGTTCCGCTCTCATCTTGCATTTACCTAGTGTTGCCGTGAGATTCGGCGACGATAGATGCGTACCGCATACATCGGCAAGGTATATACCTGACAAGATGCAGAATTTCGTTGGTGCACTTTATTTTTGGTAGTAATAATTCTATCAGTGTTTTGAACGTACGTAGAAATCAACTGACCGGGTGCAAAGCTCGTACCTTACTTTACCGTGTGGAAATATACTGTTCATGTCCGGTTTTAAAGGGTGCAAAGCTCGTTTCATTTGCTTTCTCACTTGCGCCACTTCTTCTGAAAGACGAGATGCTCAGCACTTGTTGCGATCCAGCAGGAAAAGCTCGTACCTTACCTTACCTTACTTTACCGTGTGGAAATATACTCTTCATGTCCGGTTATAAAGGGTGCTGGTGCACTTTGCTCTTTGCACTAAAAAGTTCATGGAAGGCGTTCTCTCTTTTTTTTTCCTCAATTAATTTCATTGCATAGTTAGCGAGCGACTTTCCATCAAACGAGAAGCAAACGTACTGTGTGCTGTGCTGCAGAATCCACAGTTGGCCTGGCTCCGATCCTACAAATGACATGTTCTACCATTCTTTCTTTTATTATATTGACCTACAGTTTTTTTTTCTGAGAATTTTATTAGGAAGTACATCAGTATATATATATATATATATATATATATATATATATATATATATATATATATATATATATATATATATATATATTGCAAAATATATACTATTAGGAATTATAGTCTGAGAAGGATGCATTTGCATGTGCGTTCACGTAAGTGGTAGCACGTTGCTGCCACTCAAATGAAAGACTCTCCTGGTACCTTTGGTCCGAAGACTGCCCAAACAGTGTGATGACTGACGGATGAGAGTGGAAGCCCTTCTGTCACTAGGACTCACTTTTGGACTCGCAGACCAGCCGGTACGCTGTGCCTCACAGAGATTCGCTCCAGCGTCCAATCCAGGGCTTGCTTTCCACGTAGTAACCGTACGGTGTGCCAATTTCCTTCGCCGCGAAGATACATCCTCCAGTGTCAGTGTGTGACTGACCAATTTGTAGCAGTAACAGAAGCTTCTTTGTCTAACTGACTGATCGATGCAAAGACTAGATTTTCCGTAAGTCAGCACAAATGATTTCAAAGAAAACAGTTTGTTCTCTTAAATACGACATGTCTTTTCAATTTGTAGTACCCGATCCCTCGCCAGTTTATTATTCCTATATATATATATATATATATATATATATATATATATATATATATATATATATATATATATATATATATATATATATATATATATATAGTATTACTATATGGTACTACGGTACCAAATAGCTATTCAGTACTCAGTAGCAGTCCAACAGGCCTGACCCGCCGTTCGGGCCGGAGGCTCACAGGCCCAGTCCACCAACGACGTCGAGCGCAGCAGGTCAGCTCCCCCACCCACCCACGATTTTTTGCGGTTCCAATTTCCATACCCCGTCCGCCCGCACCGGCATTACTGCCGGCTCCACCCCGCACCTGCCGGCGCCGCTCCTCACCACTGCCCTTGCCGCCGCGCCCTTCCTCCAGTCCGCCCCCTCCGCTCGGTCTCCTCCTTCCTTCCCTCCGCCGGCACCGCCCGTCCGCACTCCCAGCCCCGCCGCCGCCGCACCTCACCCTAGCCCCGCCGGCGCCGCCTTAACCCCACTGGAGTGTCACCCCCGCCACCTCCCGGTGGGCGAGGCTCACTCTCCTCCACCTCCCCACTGCAGTCCCTTCTCCGTCGAGCAGCAGGCGATGGTGGAGCGCCCCTAGGAACCGCTCATCTTCCTGCAGGCAGCGGCGGCGAGATCTGAGCAGGCGTGGTACCTAGAGGACGTCGGTGACCTCACGTGGCTCGACCTATGCGACGCCTGGCTACCGGTCAGGCAGTCACCGAGAACCGAGCCTCGCTTGTTTGGACATGCTGTTGATTCCTATTTTAGTTCCGTTAGAGATTGTAGTATAAAATCAATTCCTTTTTTGTGTAGTCACATCTATAAATTCTATTTGCCTGTGATCTATGTCAGGTCCCAGAGATCTGCATCCTATTTTCAAAATCCACTCTACTCTGATCTGAATATTTATTAATTATGCTTCCTGGTTCGAGCTAATAGTTTCATCAATGTTATTTATCCTCTTTTCTCTCTCTTTGTTTTTTTTGTTTGCAGATCACAAGCGCTTGCCATCAAAGCATCCTCATCCTTCTACTCTCCATGATTGTTCACATAGGTAGTTTCTTCTACTATTACTGATTTTGTTTGTGTGGCTAATTATGCTTCAAAAATTACAAGAGTATAAATTTTGCATTTGTTTCAATTGGATATTAGCTTCTTTTTCAGCTTGCTAATTTTCCAATTTTACACGTAAGTTATGGCTGCTTTGGCTTCCAAATCATTAGCACTAGTTATGGCTGTTTTTGCTAATTTTAGTTAGCCTTCCACCTGCAGGAGACGTCGGCTTCATCTGCACTCCATCAGCAACAGTGGCATGCAGCTAGGACGAAAAGGTATGCTGGAGAATGCTCTGCACTTGTTTGGACTGATCGCTGTCTCCACCAGTCATAAAATTCGCCATTGATTTTATGATTTATCTATGTTGATCTATATTTGCACTAGTTGATATTAGAGATTCAAGGTTCCTGACTGTTACTCAACGTGACTGTGCACTGTTGTTCAACTTGCCCCCTTATCTTTGTTTGTGTGAACCCTGGCTGCATAGAGCATGCATGAGGCCTTATCTTCTATTGCTAAATGTCTTAGTTTTTCATGGCAATTTTTCATTTTCTACGAACTGATTATAAATTCTGTGTAGCACTAATTCAGTGTGAATGTGAATACTTACAAACTGATGTAAGTACAATAAGAAGGTTAACGAGAACTAGCACATTGTACTCATAGGACGGATCACCTGCGACTATAAAAGGTTTATAGTTTTCCTAATCATTGTATGCATTTCCGGATTTTCTCTTATGAATGCAACCAAACCCTTAATTAATTCACTCAGCTTGTAAACACAGATTTCCGAACATGCTTCTTAAATTCTGTATCCATGGTTCATTACCTTGGAATGTTATCTCATGAATGAATGAGATTGTTAAGTAAGAATAACCATCTTGAAAATCAAATACATCCAGGAACTGTGCCTTTTAAATTCTATGTTTTTTGTTGCAGGAGAAGCTCAACAAAGATCCCAACACAGTAATTAGGAAAGTGAAAACATAGACACTGGTAAGGATTTGTTGGAACTTCCTGTCACTTACCTTTTACTCTAATTGAATTAGTTTCTGAGCTCTAAACTTGATTGAACATTTAAACTTGCTAGGAGTGTAATGTAAGATTTGTAATGTAGAATTAGTTTCTTAGGATTTACTCTAAGTACAAGCATGATTCAAATTTCAGAAAATTTAGAAATAGACTCAATATACTTCTATTTGAGGTTAAAAATTTAGGGATGCTGCTACAGGACAAGGCTCTTTGGAGCTAGATTAGTTAAAAGAATATTCATTGACTATTATATGCCTACCTTACGTTTCCTCACTTCATATAAGCACTCTTTGTTTTTATTAGCAGGGTGAAATTTAATGTATGGAATTAACTAAATTATCTTACTGTAACCTAGATTGACCATTTTCTGGTAACACTCTGATGCTTGACATATCTAAATGCAGTACAGGACCTGTTACAGAGTTATATTTTGTATTCTGTTCTACCAAAAGCGAATATATTAGGGACATAATAAACTGTCTGGAATTATTGCTTCCATTTGAGATTGTTTCATATGCCATGGTTCTGTCTTTTTATTATAATTTTTATTCCAGTATATGCTATTTGAGGGTAAGGGCTAGTGGATGATATATAAAATATTTATGAGTAGGCTAGTTTGGTTGCAGATAACTAAGGTTTTGTGAAATCCTGTATGCAGATGGCATGTGATGAACTACTATGTACAATTAATTTCAAGGTTGAGAACTTCTTTTATCTGATTCTCTTTCCTTGGTGCAGCACAATTTCATTCCAAGGCGAGGAGCTTCCAAGACTGTGTATGCCCTCTGCTCCTCAGCATCCTCTTTGTCGACTTTATATTTCCTTGTAAAATTCATTCTTTGTGTGTTCACTTGGTATCAACTTATATATGTATTTGTTCTTAGAACGTGTTCCTGTCCTTAGAATGTGTACCATATTACGTTTTGATCAGGTTGGGAATTCTAGAATCACGGACCAGAGATCCTATTGTGTTGCATATTGCTTTATATGTTGTCACGTCTCTTATCCTTTGGATATTCCTAAGAATAGTCTCTTCATAAATCATAATTTAGGGGGCACTTATTTTGAATGTCTTATCGAATTCATTAGTTATATGAGATGAACCTCCTATGACTCAAAGGCACTGTCAATGCATATCCTAGCAAGCCAGGTCTGGAATGTTCGTCCACTTGAGAGTGTTCAACCACTTTAGCTTCGCTAAGAAATCTCTTCTCTCTTTCTTGAAAAGCTGTTTCGCTGACAAATTCCAACAACTACCGAGCTACTATTGTTGTTATTATTTGATACTAGCAGCTACTTATGTTATATGATCTTTATAGGATGCCCTTTCCACAAGTAATATGGGAGCTAACAGATTTCTTCAGTGCCTGTTTCCACCGAAGGGAAGGCTTCATTTTATTTATGCCAAGTTAGATACTGCCAAAGTTGCATCCTATCTCTGAAGTTTACAGTGCATACCTCAAAATGCATGTATGCAGTTTAAAAAAATGCATTGGAAGTATGAAACTCTGCTCCTCTATACTCTTTGTATGGCCACCTGATATGTTCCTACTACTGTCAACAACAATATGCACATTTTGTTTATAATTGTTGATCCCTTCCACATGGCTTGCTTCACATACACATTGTTTTTCCCATCTTATATGCCCAGCCTAGGGGAAAAAATGTTTTTCCTCTGACTGATGTCTTCGTTTTTGTAGGAAATAGCTACGACCGATTGTCAGCTCTTCCTGTGAATATTTCCCTACTTCTATACTTGCTGCTGAATCTCAAACTATGAACCTAGCTACAGTTTCCTTCTGTACATTATTTCAATGGAAGAATGGAGTTTGCAGAAATAGGCTCATAATATGCACAGTCAAATTGCTTATTCTTCATACAACAGTTTTCTACGTTACTGCTGCCTTCTCATGCTACATTTTTATGCTTGCTAGCCCACGCAGCTGCGCGGGGGTCCTGCTAGTTTTAGAAACAATTATAGATTACCCATGCTTTAGGAGCTAATAGATGGCTTGGATCAAATTGCAGCTATTGCAGTCATGGCACGCTTAGTCTCATTTAAGATGCACACTGAGGTGCTTGACGACACTTATTAGATTATTTTACCATTACCACATACATGGATTTATTTCACTTGAGAAAATAGTATCATAGAATAAAATGTTGCCACCTTGCTGTAGTTATTATTTCTTTTTTGGAGCCTTACTATACTGATTTTGTCGACATTTGCCCAGTTTATATTTCATTTGAGACGATCTCAGTTTGTTCAGGTAAAAGCCAGTTCGGGTCAGCCAATTCTGTTGAATCTAACTACAAATGCAGCAAAAACTACAAATGCCTAGTTCGTTTAGTGCTTTGCTTACTCTATAATCATGAAAGTTTCTTTTTAATGTTTTCTTTTGTTCTGCTTCTTTTGACAGGTGAAGCAATTGGTGGCCATTAGAGAGGGGCGACAGAAGGGAGAGGTATGTATTAGTTTTGTTTTTTTTCCTCACAGATTGTATAATTTCTGACAAAAAAGTAATATTTTTTCCTTCCAGATTGTAATATTTATGATCCGAAGAAGGTTATTTACCTGCTATAAATTGCATGTGATTTGTAACTCAGGCGGAGCCACAAAACTATATATATATATTCAAAATTGCAAACTGTATTGCAATCTTCTTTCACTATTCATTTATCAAAAAAATTATGTTTTTGGCGAAAAAAGGTTTATGCTTTGAAATGTCTCGAATGATTCATTTTACCATTACAAACCTGTTTTATGAATAGTGCCATCATAAATGCATCAAATCACGTCTTTACATTTTAGTTTGAGATTTTTGTTTTTCCTCATCTATCACAATATAAAATCTGCCTTTCCCAAAAAAACAGGTTCAAGCCATGTCGTCCAAAAAAACCACCAGGCTTAAGGAAAATCAACAACATGACCAAATAAAAACCTAAAAAAATTGAGACAAAAAAGGGAAAACCAACCACGTGGCAAAAAAACCCTAAAAAACAAGGCAGGAAAAAAAACGGTTGGAAGCCGGTGAGAGACGACCACGTGAAGTGGAAAGGAAAAAAAACAGAAAAAGCTCGTTTGAGCCCGGTGCTGGCGCGCCCCGCGGGTCGTGGGCGCACGCTGGGTACCAAATAACTCCGTAGTACCCGGGTACTAAATAGGGTTGGCCTATATATATATATATATATATATATATATATATATATATATATATATATATATATATATATATATATATATATATATATATATATATAAGTCTATGGACGCCAGAAGAGAAACTAGGACGGGATTTCGGGAGTGTTTGTGAATATAAATCACTGCATATAATTTTCATGTCTTCGACAAAATATCTATAGGATATAGAAAGTAAAATTAAAAAATCAACTAGGTCACATCCGGAACATCAAATATTTTTTTTGTCAGAGAAAGTTTGATTTATTTGTCCCTACAGCTAAATTCTTGTGTGAACTAAAAAATATAAATTCTCGTACAAACTAAGTGTAATGTAACTCAAACTAGTTAATCTGGGTTTAAGTCCCTTCGCTCTACACTTTATTGCAACCCAAGTTCACCCTTTCCCCTTCGTAGCCCAATGAAAGTGGAACCGCCAAAATGGTGTGGTCCTCGTCCTCGGCGTCCCCGCAGAAGCACCTAGAGAGGATCCCACCAGAGCGACGAAGCGTAACGCTATCAAGGACATGTACCAAGCCGTCAACTACCTCTTGCAAGAGCTCTACTTCAAGGACATTGAGGGAGACAAAGCTTGAGTTTACCAGGTATACGTTAAGAAAGTTAAAAGCGGGTCTTTTGAAGTTGAGAATTTTGTGTGAAGACCGTTCTACCACTTGGGACAACATAAAAAAACATTAGTCCTTTGTTTATACCTATCTTATACCTTTGCTCAAAAGGAGGTACGGACATACAAAAACTTATCTTATACATTTGCCTTTAATCCTTTGTATTGGTCTTTTCTTCCCACTTCTCAATCTCCTTCTTCCATCCATGTCGAGCACTTGATCACCTTGGCCATCACCATCTCCTCCATGGTTGTCCCTTTGCTCAACACTAACCTAGCTCATACAACATTTAAGCAAACCGTTAGTCCACCAGTTATCACTCAATTACCAAAACCGAATTAGGTATTTCAACTTAGGAAGAAGAGTTGCCACCACTAATGGTGGATACAAGGGGCAGAAGCGTCTTTGGGAGTAGCGACAATGTCTAGAGCAGAGGGCATTGTAGAGGCGGCGACCTAGGGTGGAAGGGGCAGGCAGAGGGCCAAGCGGAGGGCGTTGGATAGGGTAGTGAGTTGTAGAGAAAATAGAGTGCAGCACGTGCGTGGGATACAAAAGTATTTTGGGAAAAGAGTGAGCTAGGATTTGATGCAAGAGCATGATGGGTGCAAAATGTTCATCACAAAATATCACCATATTGTTAGAGGGCAATGATCATATCCCTGACCCATGATGGTGAAAGCTCCATGAATGGTTTTGGTAATTGAGCACTAGTGGAATAACCTTTTGCTAAGTGTTGATTAATCTAGGTTAGGTCCACACCAATATGGTGAGCAAGGCTTGGAGATGTATGAAGGGTGATCAATCCAAATGGAGCAAGCGCGTACTTGGAGAAGATGAGGAGGTGAAAACAAGCCTAAAGGCAAAGGTATATGTTAGGGGTTTTGTTTTCATTAGCTGAGATGTAATAAAGTATGTGGCCGGGTTTAGGACATATAGCCGTACTATGAAGAGGGGAACTCTAAAAGCAGACATGGTTATCTAGTGCTACTAGGTGTTGATTTACATGCATATTATCCCTAGTGACGTGGTGAGTAGCAAGCGAAAATGGTTTTTTGAAACACTTTGAAAAATGCTAACTCAATGCTTAGATGTTTGGAAAAACATTTGGAAATTGGCACACTTGCAAAGTGGGAGAGAAGACCTATTGGTTGTGTTGTTTAGCACTCACCTGTGCTGAAAGCCCTATGGTTGGTTTTGGTAATTGAGACAAATAGTGGACTATCCTTCTACTAAGTGTGCGATTAAGCTAGCTTAGGTTCACACCAAGATGGAGAGCAAGGCTTCGAGATGGATGAAGGGTGATCAATCTAATTGGAGCAAGCTCTCACTTGGTAAAGAAGAAAGAGAAAAATAAAATCCATGTTGTGAAAGCAAAGGTATAAATATGGATTTTGTTTTGCTGGTCAAGATGCAATAGAATACGTGATCGGGTTTAGGATAGATAGTGTACTGTTAGGAAGGGATCCCTAAAGTTGAGCATCGAAGTATATGCTACGACCAGTGTTAGTCGTAGCTTATATTCCGATGGTGTCTTCTTAAGGGCGTCGCCACTTCCGATGCCCCGCAGACAGCCCAGTCAACAGGCCCAAACAACTAGTTTCTTGGGGGGCTTATAAATAGATGTTGGCTAGCTAGGTGTGCAACTAAGGTTTTGCTAGGTGTGTTGCTATCTCTACCACAAAAAGAGTTATGCATCCTAGGTTCCAATCCTATCAACTAGCCTATCATACTAAGCTAGGAAAGTAAGCACATAACCAAGGCACATAAAATAACTGTGGATGGTAAAGGGCGATAGAGCTGCAAACTCCCATTCGACGACGCCGGTATTTTTACCGAGGTATCGAGAAGCATGCAAGATTCCTCCTAATCCTCGTTAGAGCCTCTCTCAAGGTTGCCCTCGCAAGGACCAAGCTCCCCTAAACCCATCAACCACAACCACACATGAGCCACTTAGGCCACTGTTGACGGTACTTAACAAACATTATAAAACCGTCAATATAACATGTATAAGGGCATAAATAAGATCATTAACAAAGGTTTAGGGGTTTAAACTAATAAATTCCATGAGTTTTGGTGAATCTGTGATTTCTGCAGGGTTTATCCAGAAACCCATCAAGGTGGACCTAGATGTCAGAGTTAATCACGCTTATCCACAGCGAAACGGACACTAGAGGACTCCACGTTGAGGCTGAGAGCGAGGGGATGCCAAGTAGGGCTGCCTCGCCCCACTTGCAGGCCACCCGGCCCCTGGGCCCACCTGTCAGCCTCTACGTTGCAATGTCGGTTCTCCACCGCCTCCTATATTTTATCTACGCCATTCCTTAAGTCGATTTGATCCAAGGGCTCACGTTGGACGCTCCGGCCTATATATATCAGCCCCTAACCCCCTTGAAGGCATCAAGTCATTTGAGAAGACAGAAACCCTAATCATCCTCAGAGCTCCACCATATTCTAGGGCATAGCGTTAGGCTAGGTCTAGAGTGTGGCAGAACCGCCTAATCTAATGTCTTCCAGGAGTACTTGTCTTCCATTAGACACTAAGTACTCAAGGGAGGACATCAAATTACGTAGTTCCGTCGAGCACACCCCAAGGGAGAACCCAAAAATCCACATTTTTCCATCAGGATCACAAATGAGAGAATAAAGCTTATAATATTTTAGTCATTTCTTACATCACTTTGCATGTAACATCAGAGTATAATATTTATCATTTATAATAGCAGAATATGAACATATTATCAGAGTTATGAACAATTTAATTTAACAGCAAAATATAAACATGTGAACAAAGTTACCGCGGAATAAATACATATTCATGACATGATGAAGCATTGATATATAAACTATGACAGCAGATTATAAAACTTTCATTTATAAAAACATTTAGTAAGAGTTATAAATAAAGACTATGATCGCCGCGTAAAGGAAATCCTCTCTAAGCCGACTAGGAGGAATCCACACACAATAGTCAGCTCTAGCATCCACCTGTCACTTGCAACAGGGGGAAATAAAACCCTGAGTACTCAATTGTACTCAGCAAGACTTACCCGACAGGAGGAAAGAAAAGACTCCAAGGGTATGCAAGGCTGTCTGGCTTGTGGGTTATTGCATCTGCAGGAAGCATTACTAAGCGTGTGTCCTTATATTCAATTTTATTAGCAGTCATTATTAGTTCATTAACCAACCATTCTAGGTAAGCACCTGTGCTACTTTCAAGCAGGTGCTAAGCAATCAGATTTCCTTTTACCATCTTTCATCTTCCAGTTCTTACTATGATGCTAGAGTTTAGACAAGTCGTACCGACACGGCGGCGATTCGCGAATCAATGAGCCCAACTGGGTATCCCGAAACATGCGCCCTGCTTGTACCCCAGGCACAAGTAGGACCAACACACTACCCTCCTATCATGGGGTCCAGGTCCCCGTCCAAACTAGGACTCCAAGCCCTCGCTCCAGAGTTCCGGACTCAGTGCGATGCAAGGACCTCCACCCAAAAACCACCCTGATAGTCGGTCTAGAAAGAGCCAGAACCCACGACAAGAGAGCAACAAGCCTTCTCTACGCCCATACCCAAGTATGTGCTCAGGATAATAAATCTGTGACTTGCCTAGCATCCATTGCAACGGCTGGTCCTTAACTGACACAGACAGGGAAAACAGTGTAACTAAGCTATGCCCCGTTAGCCGCAGGACACAACCTCTTACACCCACCAATACTCAAACCATATCCCTGCTCGATCTCCATTTTCCTATTCCACCATTTTATATATTCCAAGTCATAATAATAGAGTAATATATTTTCTATCTCTCGCGAGTGACAGGCAATCACTCGACTTCTATCGGAATCCTGTAGCATAGCAATCTATACGATCCTGTCATACTAGTAAGACTCATAGGATAAAGATATATATATACAAGTGGGTTTCATTCAACTCCTTAAAACTTAATGCACAAGTATAATTTAAAGTGCAGAAAAGTAGGGGTTATGCACCGGGGCTTGTCTGTGTAAGATTTAATCAGAAGTTAGCTTTCCATCATGGCGACACGATCTCCAAAAGTACCATTTCTCCATCAACTCCCGATGACTCCGTGATCCATCGATGTTCCTATTATGATATGTAATGCGAATCAATGCAGAGACGTAATTAATCAACTACAACCGTGACTCATAAAATACGATTTACGCCTTTCAATTTAACGAGCTAGTTCTAACGACTAACGGATTAATCTACGTATCAACATCATCGAGAAAGGTGTCATCTCCCAACAAGTATTTTAGTTATAAAATTCCAAGGTGTTTCTTTATTTCATGATACCGATTTAATCTTTATTTGAAATAGGGTATTATTATCTATCTAGCAAACTAATTATTCAGGAGCCACAAAATTTACAGTGAGCAGCTAATAATTTTAGTAATTTACTATAAAATTCTTAGAGTTAACACCCGTGTTCGCCTAAACGGCCTAAACAGCCGATTAAATGGCCAATAAACGGTAAACGGTGGTAAACTGTTTTGTTTAGGGGGTAAACGAAAATTAAATGGTTGACCGTTTAAACGGTCAAAAAATAGTAGTAAACGGGCTAAACAACTGTTTAAACAATTGTTTATGCGAACACGAGGTAAATCTAGTTCAGTTTTGTATGGATAAATTTGTATACTTAAGTTTATTATATTTATAAATGTGTACACTTTGATATGTTACATGCATAAATATCTATATTTGGTTCTTTTCACATGCATAAATATATATAAACCAAAATAATTAATTTTTACTTGGATAAATATGTATAAATGCTAGAATACTTGATTTTTTACATGCACATATATAATTATATGTATTTTTTTAAAGTACAAAACCGTTTAACTTCGTGTAAACAGCCTAAACTCTAAACGAATGGCGACCGTGTAAAGACCGTTTACCGTTTAGGAAAACATTGGTTAACACAATCACCGTTTTCTCACAAAAATTCCCACAAGTTCACATTTTAGTAATATTAAATATTCTAAAATAATTAGAGCAACCCTGGAATCATTTTAAAACTAGATGAACCAAATACGCTAATAGATAGATCATGATTTTACGAGCCTAACAAAATTGGTTTCATAATTTTTGGACAACTACACAAATTTATATTGGTTTTACAAGTTTATTTCTGAAACTAAATTAACAATTGCTTTAGAAAACTAAAAGGCCGGCGGCCACCAAATCAGCCCACGCGGACACGCGGCCCAGGCGCACAGCATGCACACGCGGCCCAGGCGCGGGCGCCACAAGGCCAGCCCAATCGGACGCGCAGGCGTGAGCAGTAGGCCGGCAGCGCGACCCGGCCTCGGGCGCGCGCGTGGCCCAGGCGACAGGCGGACCGGGGGTGGCTGCGGTGACGCGGCCACGTTGGGGACATGGCGCAGGGCAAGGCTATGGGCCTACAGAGCGCCTGCGCGTGCTCGTGAGGGGGCGGCGGCTACGGGCGGACTGGAGCTGGGACGCCTCCTCTTCGGCAGCAGAAAAAGAGAGGGAGCGGGAAGCAGCACGAGGCTCGGCCTCCACGTGAGCGTGAATGTAGGGGTAGTTGAAATGAGTGGCAACGTAGCTCGATGTAGTAGAGGAGAGCAGCCCGGCGTCGGCTAGCGAGTGTGGCATGCCTGCGATGACGGTGGCGCTGAGGCGATGGAGTGTGCATGCGGAGTAATGACGCCGCAGAGATGGGTCGAGCGGTCACCGGCTTTAGTGCGAGCTTGACGCTGTACTACCTGCCCGCGCGCGTGCTTGCTTGACTTGCTGTTCACTGCTACCGCGGCCAAAGGCCCAATGGCCGAACCCATTTCATTTTCTTGATGTTTTAACGTAATTATTTAGTGACCCAAACAAGCTCCAAACAATACCAACTATCATATCATCACAACGACTTAGTTTGGTGCAACCCACTAAATAAGAATATAGCACTAGTGTTTAACCAGATTTTCTATAATTAATTTAACAAAATGGCATTGCCTACCAACATTTCAATGTTAAGGCTCAGTTTTAGACTAACAGCTACTACCACTTTTATCGAAATTTTTTGGATGCCCAAACATTATTAATTTTGCCCAACGAATATTTCACTCATTAGCCTGCACTACATACTAACACATGAAGCGGGATACTTAAGCACCTTTTAGCTATTTTGGCCAAAATACTCTACCAAAAATGGCATTCGCAACATAAGTTCATTGCCCCACCAATTGAACGAAACGTTCTAGTTTGAATTATGGATTTGATTTCGAAGCTCCCAAATATACTATTAAACAACCTTTACTCACCAGAACAAAAATTGCATTCTCAACTACTAACTTGCACTTCAAATTTTATTTAAGTTCTAAATACAAGTTATATTTTTACTTTGTTTATAAAAATTGTTTTCATGCTCAATGCAACAGAACAAGCCATTCGCCATTTACTCGCTAGAATCGTTATTGGACATTTTTAAATACTTTTACGCACTAAGTGAATCAACTCAGATATTTAGTTTAGTCCAACAAAGTGAACCACATAAGACTCACTCGTCATTCCATGTGTGCTTTAAACTTTAATACCCGAAAACTTATTTTGCTAACTTTGCTTAGGCGTTAACCTAGGCACTAAGCAAGCTCGTAACACCAAAGGTGTTACATAGAGGGAGGCAAGCAGGCTTCGCTTGGATTTCCGATCGTGTCAAGAGCGTGATTCGGTATAATCTTTGTACCCCTTCTCTCTTTTGTATCTCCATTATTTTATATGCTTGCTACAATTGTTATGACAATATTAATATTCATCTTATTCATGTTCTTCGTTATAATGTTCATCGTCTACTTTGATTATATACCTAGTATAGTTGGATTATCATCATATTCATGCATATGTTCGTATAGCGCTCACCCTAAGGATCCATGGGTGGTTGGTCGATATTATGTAAGAGTGGTGCTTATACGTTGTTTACCTACGGATACACCCTATATTTCGGGTCATGTGGTAGATCGCGGACATGACACTCCCGTTGAGTCCTTTGTAGTCCACTCCCCGATGTAGGTAGCACGTAGGATTTGGTTACGAAGGTAGACAAGCTCTGTTCTTAGTCTCCCTTAGTAATATCCCTTATGTGTAGATATGAAGATGATCTTAGCAATGACTATTATGTGTAATTGCACTAAATAATGTATGCTTTGACTTATAATTAAGAATGACTTAGGAATTATTCCTCTAATATTCTACCTGACCATGCTAATGTCATAGAAAGGAGTACTCTGAGTGATTTATCATTATCATTGATCAATACTTATTATATATATATATTATCCTATGACTTACCCCTATTTTGAGTATAATATTGGTTATGGTTTACTTCTCCATCAATAGTATAAGTTATCAATACTTATCCATGCTAGACCTTCTCTGTGGTAAAAATATAAATAACGATACCTGGAATACTCTCGGGTGAAGTGCTACAATGGTATAATTATCTGTGCGCTTGTAGATTCCTTTATATTCATATCTATATATTCCTCCTAGTCACATAAATTAATAAAGAACTATTTAGTATTATTCTAGTAGTTGTGCTAGGCAGTACCAACAAATATCTCTAGCAACATCACTAGGGATGACAACCTAGTAAAGTAATGTTAGGAGATATAGGTTTATAATAGGTGGCTATTAAAACAAGTGACAACTTAAAAAATACCAACAGCCACATAGGCCAACTTCACACCTACTACATGCTACTAATGGGCTGGGGTGTTACATTCACCCCCCTTAAGGGCTAACACCCTCGGCAGCTTACCACATATATATGCGGCAGATGTCTGGGACTACCCCTTGGTACACCCCTCCACGGGTACATTTGGAAAGACAAAGCTTATAAGCTAGCCCTCACCCTCCTAAACTTCTGAGATGGTGCTAAACCCACCAACCACAACCACACATGAGCCACTTGGACCAACTTCACAACTACTACAGGCTACTAATTGATAGGCTGAGGTTGTTACAATAGCCTCTGGGCCTTCCCACTCACAAAGTGGATCTCCAAGAAGGCCTCTCCTAGACCGCTACCCGTCGTGTTCACTATAGAGCTTCTAGACAAACTGCCATATGCCTCGTTCCCTTTGGTACTATCACACCCAATTTTAAGGATAAAATTGAATGCATAAAACTCATGTGTGCCTAGAAATCAGTCACACACATAAGTTGACAAATTACAGAAAGTATCATCACGGTGTGTCTTACATCACGATTATTACCATCACAAAGTCAAACACATCACAGCAGAAAATAAAAAGGTAGCTCTCTCGTGGTAGCTCCAACACAGGGATGGTCAACTGGTTGACCACAAGCCTAAAAGTCCTCTGGAAACTCCTCATAATCGTTGACATATGTTACACATCTGGATTTTTATCCAAATATAGAAAGTAAACAAGTGTAAGTACGTCCCGTACTTAACAAGATAACATGGGGTTATGAAAGCTCAAAAAGGTTGACTCTGGTTTACTACGGTTAGCATTTTTAGTAAGTCAAGATTTTATCATCAACTATTATCAAGTTATGCTTAAGCCCCAATTTAACCCACATGATCAGATATCAGAATCATTTGAATCATATTATCATCGTAGAACATCATAAATAATCAACAATAAGTAATCATTTATTCTGTGAGTTTTCCGGGCCGCTCGTGTCCATGAGCATGGCTATTATAACAGTTTGTAACACTCTATAGATGTGCATATTCACCGTGAGTCGTGATTCCCATATGCCCGGGTTAATTACTCCCAAAACACTGCCAAGGTGAGCGGGCGGGGTACACTATGAAGCCATTTCATAGGTTTCTCTAACAAGTTAGGGACGCTAGGTTTCCTCGGCAGGTAGATGTAGGAACCCCCCTTTCCTATGGCACAAATCCTTCGCGGCTATACACATAAGAACAGGGGCAGTCCTATACCCAATGTGGCAAGCCCCTTTTGCGCCATAAAGGTAATCTCTAACAAGCTAGAAAAGGTCCTATTACTGAGCTAAAGTCAGAGCCATATGACCCTCACGGTTGCACTATCAGTCCCAGCTTTTGCCGATAGATAAGTCCTTATGGAGGGCCGAGAGCATCATGATCAAAAGTCATTTGCTCCTTCGCCCTATAATTCAGTTATTTAAAAGCAACTTTTACCTTTTCTTTCCACAGAATCATTGTTCAATATGTAGATCATGTACAGTTACGTTGAGCTCTAGCAACTACCCATATGCATATAACCCATAGGAGATAAGGAAACAAGATAATCAATCACTAGGATGTCCTTACGGGTATCAAAATTAGACACATGCAAATGAGTAATTAATAAATGGTGAATAGGACATCAAGGTAGATCCCATGCTATACTTGCCTTGGTTAGCAAACTCCTGTTGGTCCTGCTGGTCGTCAAAGAACTCTTGGTCTCCAACGTTCTCCTCACCGTCTGAACACGACCAACACGGCACATACAACATTTCAAGAACATTCATGCAAAGCAAACAAACCTATAGTTAGAACAGTACACCAGTAGTATAGAAAATAGGATAAAATGTTTATGAAAAGAATCTATGTCTCTCAACGATCACGTCAACGCGAAGTTCACAAAAGTCGGAGCTAAAACGCGAAAGTTATGAATTAAACGGGGTTTCCTATAGCAATTTATTTAATTAAACCTAACCATAAAATTTAAAAGTTGCAAACATGGTTAACAGTGGTATTAACATGTAGATTATGCAATTACAAAACTAACGCAATTTGAACGGGTCGATTCGGAGCTAAAACAACGATTTTATAAGCAAAACAATGCAGTGGCATTTCTGTAAATAGGATGAATTATTTTAGATTTAAAATAAATCAAATCCCGAATTAATTAAAAAGTCGAGGACTACGGGTTCAATTAAACAGAACTTGGGGGTCTCTTTAGCAAAAGGACCCGCGAAGGGGTATCGGCCATCCTGGGTCGTTGATCAAGCGATGGGCGGTAGAGAAAAGATGGGAGGGAGAGAGAAAGGGGTGATGGCAGTCGGAACAGTGCTCCGGCGGCGGGGCACCATGGCCGGCGATGAGGAACTCGTCGACGCACTCGGTTCAGGGGCTATGGGTCACGGTTCGATGAACCGAAGGCACCGGGGGTTAGAGGGGGTGCAGGCGACCTCGCCCAGGCCGAGAATGCGGCCGGAGGACATGGCCGAGAATGCGGCCGTGGCCATGGCTGGCGGCGTGAATCTCGTCGGCGCACACGAATTGGGCCCTAGAGGCCAAGAGTTACAAAGCTGAAGGCACGGGGAGAAGGAGGGGAACCAGGGGGTCTCACCGCGGATGAGAAACGGTGATGAAGGCTGCCCAGGGACGACGGACCGAGCGGCGGTTCTCTGAGCTTCGGTGGATCGCGGCTGCAGCGGTGGTTGCGGCTTTTGTGTGCTCGGCGAGTGCGAAAATGGAGCGGGGGAGGCAGCAGGGAGGGCGACGATGGGTCTGGACCCCCCTTTGTAGAGGCCGAGGCGCGGGGGAGATGCTTCCATGACGTGAAGTAGGTGCGGGTGACGGTTGCGGCTTGACCGCGCGAGATGCGGGAGGTTGGAGTCGGTGCCGACATGCGGGCCCAAGCCGTCAGCGGCAAAGAGAAGGAGGAGGGCGCGGCGGTGGTTGCCAGCTCACCCGAGTGGGCTGGCGCCTTGCTGGGCTGCGCAATGCTGGCCGTTGCGGTGAGCAAGGGAGAAAGCCGAGCTGGGCTGGCTGGGCTGGCGCAGAGGAGTTGGGTCAGCAGGCCAGAATGAGGAAGGGTGGGGGAGAAAAGAAGAAAACATTTTTCTTTTTATTTTTTTAGAGTTTTAACAAACCATTTTCAAATTGATTTTGTATCCAATTCAAATTTGATCAAAACCCATCATTAAAAAATAAAGGTGCAGCAGCGTGTATGCATCAAGAGGTTACTAACCTTATATTTGATTTTTAATTTCACAAAATTTATTATTTTCCTATATTTTAATGCACACATAATTGCATACATAAATCAAATTTAACTATTTAAAAAAATGCAAATTTTAGTACACGGTGGTGGCCACACCACAAACGCAGTTGGTGTGGTCTCGTAAGACTACAAGCCCCTCCGGATACAACAATGGTGCGTGCAAGTACCTTATGAGTAAGAGGTATATAAACCTCACTAAATACTAGGCCTAAACTTAGAGAAAGCGCTAATGTGGTGGTCTAACCAACCTAAGCACTTCACAAAGCACCTATGCTAATCACCGAGTATATCACTAGGCACTTTGCTGGCTAGAGTAACTCACATAAGTCTTCCTTGAGCTCTACACGCGCTCATTTTTCGACCAAGGGGTTATTTATAGGCCCCAATTCTAAATGTAGCCTTTGGAACTTGCACACTCACCGGACCATCCGATGATGGGTTGTCGGACCAATCCAACGCCCAATCCACAACTAGTAGTTGAAACTAGTCGTTCTGCTGACCGTTGATTTCTTCTATGGCATATAGTCTAACGCCTACTGTCGGACCGGTCTGACGCCCACAAACCCTCTCTAGAATCTCTCTGCAAGCCATCGGACTAGCATTCACTAGTTCGACGCTTCTGCTTCTTTTTGGTCTGAATCAGCCGCTGTTTTGTGAACAGTTGTAGTGGTTGGTCCATCGCCACTAGGGATCCGACACCCATGCTCGGTTTGATGCCCTTCTGACGCCACTGCTAGGGTTAGCTATTTCCTTTGGTTAGACGCCCCTCCTAGGTTGGACGCCCTACTGAACCCTCTTTCAACTTGTTTCTTCGTGATCTTTGCGTCCGACTTGGTTCCATTCCATCTTGTTTCTTGGACTTTTGCATGTCTTGTGAGTTTCAACATGTGTTTAATTGTCTTGCTTGAGGTGTTGATCATCCAGATCACCACTTTGCCTAAGTCCAAGTCCACTTTGCATCCTTTGAACTATATCTAAAACCACTAGCAAACAATAGTAGTCCAAATGATTATGTTGATCATCAAACACCAAAATCCAAACTAAATGGCCCTTGGGCCCATTTTCTTTACAATCTCTTATAAAGCTAATCCCCACTACAAGTTCCATCTTAATATGCAAGCCATCCACATTATCCCCCACTAATAGCCATGTCATGCCACTAACTTTCAATCTCTTAATATAAGCTATCCACGTCATCTTCACTAAGTGCAATGACTACTTTTAATATATTAAAAATATAGGAGACATCTATATATTGCTATTTGTTTTGTCGTTCATACACATCTTATAATTTAATATAATTCTATTAGGCTTTTTATTGGACTTTTTCATTAACTTTTTATTGTAAGTTTAACTCATACATGTGGTCTTATTCTAAGAAAACAACACAGCAACTTATGGGATATGCTTCTAGTAAGATAGATGTTTAGCTTCCCAGGTACTTAGTTTATACTTTAATCTTTCCTCCATTACACTCCAATCTGTATTATGAAGTCTGTAGAAGTGCATAGGTACCTGAAAGGGTGTGACCTTACTCCCTTCGTCCCTAATTAACTGTCGCCGTTGGTTTCATACCGAAAGTTTTACTGATTTGTAGAAAAATACATGCAACATTTGTATCTCCAAATATATTTATTAAAAAACTAGATTCAAATATCTATCTATTGATATTAATTATGTACCATAAATATTAATATATATTTTTATATATTTAGTCAAAGTTGTTTCTTGGGAAGCGAAAAGGACAGATATTTAGGGACGGAGGGAGTACTTCACATCTAAAAAAGTTTAGTATATTTACTCTCGTAACTATATTTGCTTCTCTAAAACAGAAAATCTCGTGATTATGAAAATTACAGCGTGCTCGGCTGGTACGTTGAACAGTGGATTTCGGATTATTTCGGATAATTTAATAGTGTTCTGTGTGAGAGAATAAGCTGAAATAAGCCGAACACGCTAATCTTTAGACCAAATAGTTGTTTAAAGACACAGAGCAATAATTTTACAGTTTTGGCTTGCTCCATATCCTATTTTATTTTTGGAAAAAGAGTGATCACTCCAAAATTGAGGCTGAAAAGAGGAAGGTCCTCTTCAAAATTGACTAGACTCTGTATACCTTTAATCCAATGAGTTCCAAACAGGTAAACAGCTGCGTCGTCCTGGGGTAGCTTTCCACGCGGTGGGACGAGGAACAAGTGACAGCGACCTAGACGTTTCACGGTTCTCGTCGTGTCACTTTGGCAGCTCACAGTCGAGACGAGACGCTCTGCCTCAGAAAGACTGACTCCGTCCTGGCGGCCTTGCTTAACGATGTGTAGCCGTGTAGGGTAGGGAAGCAACCTTCGCCGCGAAGATATGCATGTGGGAGCCTGTTTGCTTTGCCTGCTCGACTGATGACCAATGTTAGCAGTAGCAAAAGTTTGTGCTCGGGTGCGTAGCAGCAAAGTTGAGAGACACTTTGTACTAATCTTGATCAGCTTTCATGATACTTGACTGATATATATCTGTATATTTAATTTATTAAGGAATATATTTTTTTGATAATAAACCACATGTCCACCAATAAACTCGAGACATGTCAATTTAGTCTCCCGAGATAGTAATAATAGGGATGAAGTGACTTTAAAGAACAATATATCAATTAACTCCGAAATTATACTTGCAAAACTTAGTACTGTAACCACCCTTTAATTTACAGTCACTTCTGAATTTCAGCACTACTCCCACAATATTTTTTAAAAGTGACAAGATGGACCAGACCTGTTTAGCTAAATCTATTTATTACTCGACACCAGCTAAAATTTAGTCATCTAACTATTAGCCTTACACATGTTTGGTCCCCGTCTAATAAAAGGTGCATACATCCCTAGCAATATACTATTAGCCCTGATAAGTTATATGCTATTCCCTCCATACATCCCTAGCAATATACTATTAGCCCTGATAAGTTATAAGCTATTCCCTCCATTCTCTTTTGTAAGGCATAAACATATATGAAAAATTAAACTTTAAAACTCTTTAACAATAATTTGACTAATACTTTTTAATTATTATATTACAAATTTGATACATTTAGATTTGCAATTAAATATAGTATCCAATTATCATAAGTTTATAAGTATAAACAATATAATGTAAAAATAAATAAATAATCAAATTGTAATTTGGTAGACCTTGGTATGTCCAACCGCACCTTATAAAAAGTGGTAATGCTACGTGTCTTACATCCGACGCGAGCACAAATCGTCAGACACTCCCATAGGTCCACCGCCTCGTTGCTTGCGCTTTACCCTGCCGCTCGTTCTGCCTGTGAGTTTATTAAAAAAAATCATCCATCAATATCCCTTCCGCTTCCTCCCCCTGCTGCAGTGCCATGTGGCTGCTCCGTCCTGAGCGTGGACGTGCAATCCCCTCGTTGCTGCCACACGCCCACCCGTCGCCGCTCGCTTGCCCCCATCACGCGCACTGGTGCTGGTGGTGCTCGCTCCACCCGTCACACGCGCCGCCAGCCTACCCGAGCCAAGCTCGGTGTTGGTGGCACTGGTGGCGGTGGTGCTCACACGCGTTGTTGTTGCTAGATGCTAGTGGTGCTCGCGCGCTGCCGCTTACCACCGGCTCCCACCCCGACGGCCGGAATCAACTGGCATAGGCGCTCCCCCTCCGCTATGTTCCAAATATATGTTTCTAGACATTTTCTGAGGTATGTTAAAGTTGTTTCATATGGATGTTGCAAAAGCAGATCGGGGATGTTGCACATGTTCCATATGTTGCAAGTGTTTCAGAGGCATGTTGTAACCGTTTGTTCAAAATGTTTCATCTGTTCTAGATGTATGTTGCAAGCGTTTTGATCCGGATGTTGCATATGTTTCACACATATGTTGCAATAGTATGTTCCAAATGTTTCACCTGTTCCCGTCTTCCGTTGCAGCAAGGGTTTTCTTGTTGCAAGTTGCAAGTGTTCTATCTGGATGTTGTATATGTTTTCACACATATGTTGCAAGTGTATGTTTCAGATGTTTCATCTGTTTCAGACGTATGTTGCATTCAAGTGTTTCATGTTGCACGTGTTTCTTGCGGTTTGGAGAGTCAGGGGGCACGGGGGAGTGATGGTGGCAGGGCACGGGTGCCGGAGAATGGGCCGTGGCGAGCCGATGACCGGCGGATGTGGCGCGTGGCACGCTGGGGGCTGGCGGTCTGGGGCAAGAAGAGGCGAGGTGCGCCTGCGGGGCGGGGCGAACGGATGGGGGCGGGAAATCAAGGTAGATGGGCGGATTGCAAGCGAGTCTCGTACAAACACACGACGACGGCGATGCACATGCGGGCATGGCGAATTAGTGGATGGAGTGCAGGTTGTGCATGCGCAGGCAGGCAACAACCGTCTAAAGGAATCCTATCCCTCCAGCATGTTCCTATAAAAACAGAACGGAGGAAGTAACATCTAGCTAAGAAGTTGACTAAAACTAACTCATTATTTATTAGCTTTCTTATTTATTAGGCCCTTCTGAATCCTCGGGATTAGAATCCGGATCGAGGAAAAAATGATACAATCGTGTGTCTCATCCAAATGGACTGGATTTTAGAGAGATTTTAACTCACAGTTTTTTAAATCTTGAAATCTAATAAAATTTTTGGGATTTTTTTTATCTAAATTCTTAGAATCACTTGGAATTCAAACGGCACCTTTGATAGACGAGCTAATTTTCACTCCTAGCTTCTACTTGTGATTAGCCTGGACAGGCAAAGGTAAAGTAGATTTGGTAATTTAACGCGAGCCTAACGACGTTCTCAATGGTTTCCAAATAACTAGTTTAGGACTATTAGTTATCAGGGAGAGATCAAATAACTAATGACTCTCAAATAGCTAGTCTAGCACGATCTCTTAGAAACAACTCCCTCACAGCTCTAAGAAGAATTCTATCTATTGGTTATAAGGAAGAGATGAAATAGCTAGTAACTCCTAAATAACTAGTCTAGCACGATCTCCTAGAAATAACTCTCTGCCCGCTTAAATAACTCTTGACTACAGTGTTTTTTTTAAGTCTAATCGAGCTAGCTATTTGAAAGTTGTCGCTGACAAGTTTGCAAGAAGAAACACGAGAATTCGAAGAACCGCCGTTGTAATCACCGTGGTTATAAAGGCAGCCTGCAAGCCCGGAAGAAGACCCCTCCTCTCCATCTCCCTTCTGCACTTTCTCGCAACCCACGCCGCGTCCCTTCCCCTTGGTAGTCCAGTGGAAGTGGAACCGTCAAAATGTCGTCGTCCTCGGCGATGCCGCCGCCAGCGTCGCCGCGGGAGCACGTGGAGAGGATCCGGCGGGAGCGCTACTACATCGGGCGCGGCGAGCAGAACCCACTGGCGGAGGACATGCACCAGGCCGTCAACTACCTCTCTCAGGAGCTCTACTCCAAGGACGTGCACTTCCTCATGGAGCTCGTGCAGGTAATCGATCGGCCGGTGTAATCTCCTTTTGGCGTTTCTCTTGCTGTCGCTGTTCTTGTGTGAACCGCTGTGTGAGTTGCCCTTTCTGTGTGCCTTTGTGTTCCATCAGATTATTTCTGTTTAATTTGGTGTCAACTGCCAAAGAATAACTACTCTATATGTGTGTATGAATTTGGGTACCGATTTAGCATAATTCTTTTATTTGTTAGCATAATTTGTCAGCCCTCCTTTTCAGTATTGTGAGTTTATGTAATTATCATAGTTAAGACGTTGCTCTTGTTATTTTTTATTACATAAGTTTTCCACGTGGTCAGTAATTATTGTCGAATTTAAAAAGACATTTAGTTGTCATAATCCTTTTCTTCAATGATGAATAGCAGAACTAACTGGTAAAACAAAAAGTTCATCTTCTTGTGTGTCCTCTGTATTTATTTCATTCCTCTTAACTTGTGAAGCGAACAAAAATACTAATCCTTTTTTAGAATAAAAACACTAATCCTTGGAAGTTAGGCATTGTCTGTGGCCACCTTATTTATATCAGTTTGCAGGTGTGTTTGTGCTTAAATCTTAATACTTCTTCTCATACTTTGCTTTCTTCCTCAAAAAATAGAACGCTGAAGATAATGAATACCCTTCTGAAGTAGCACCTTCTTTGGAGTTCCTCATTACATCAAAGGATATTACTGGATGTGGTGCATCCTCAACTTTGCTCATCTTCAACAATGAGAGGGGTTTCTCTGCAACCAATATAGAGTCAATTTGTCGTGTTGGGAAATCAACAAAGAAGGGAAACAGACATCAGGGTTACATTGGAGAGAAAGGTAAATATTCACAGTTTTTTTCATTCATTTTGTTTCCTAAATCACCATTCAGAAAAAGAAATATTCATCGACAGAGATAAAATTAGTTAGGACCTTTTGAGTTAATTTCAGGCAAATGATAGCAGTAAAAGATCATACAATATTTTAATTTTGAATGACTAAAACTATGTTCAGTACTTAATATGATGCTGATCAATTATATCATGGGAAAACATTCCGTGGAATCGTGGAAACCACTTGAAAAATATATTTAGAAGTTTTTAAAAAAAATGACACTTGGCCCCTCCATATTGCATCCGATTTGTAGAAAAGTTGAGTTCATACAAAAATCTAGCATTTGCACTAGAACACAAACGGACTTGCATCTCAACTTTTAAGACATGTCCGATATATGAATTTACTATGGACGTGCCAAGTTTTGAACTTATGGTAATTTCTACCAATAAGGTGGTTTCGACCAAATAATCATGTATCACGCCATTTAAAACAATATTACATGAAAGCTATGTCTTTTCTAATTTCTTTTTTGGTTGCCATGTCTTACAGTGGTAGAGACCTCATTGTGGTACAAGAGCATATGCTCATATTATGGATTAAAATAAATATTGTAATTGTTTTTAGACAAAATTTTGTAATCCTATCTAACTAAAGTAAGGCCTTTAGGACAATTATTTTAATACACAACTACTTATGTTATGTTTTCAGATGCTAGCATTAGCATTCATAAACTAAACACTTGGGATGGATTACTTTAGTCAAATTGATAAACATATTTTTAGATGAATTAAACAATAGTTATGCTAATATTATGCATTTAAATTTAAATTGCTGTGAGCTGATTATTTAATTAGATCAGATCTTTAGGATCATCCATTATTTCCTAGGAGGTAATAGGTAAAATATATATTTATTTAATTTTATCTTTTATAAAATAGGTAAGGTTTAGATATAAAAAACCTTCTAGATCTAATTGATGCATGCACGATCTATCTATTGGATGTGGTATATCTTTTTATTTTGCAACTTTGGACATGACATAGTTTGATTAGGATAAACTGGAAAAGATATAAGTATGCAATTACGAATGTAGATATATATGCAAGAGATATACGTAGCCATTTAAAATATATGTGGTATATAATTATGCACATAGATATATAAATATGCTATAGCAATAGATACATGTTAGGCCATACGGCACTGCTCCTGAGATTAGGGGATTAGGGATTTTTGTTTCCTTTTTATGCACCAACCGATAGGTGGCATGCCCCCAGATCCGAAGCCATGCTGTCTAAGGGAGTGACAACAGGTGGTGGCGAAGGCGGCGAGCGTCACCGGGTGGAGGCTAGCAGCCTGTGCGATCGGGAGGGGGTGTGCCACGGCCACGACCGGGAGGAGGCTAGCGGTGGGCAACAGTTGGTGGGTGACGAGCGTGGTCAAAAGGAGGCGGGCGCGAGTGGAAGCAGAGGTTGTTAGCCCACAGGATCATCGACTCAGGTGAGTGAACCACTCACCAGTCTTGCCGAGCATCCGCTAGTGTTGCCGAGCACCCACTAGCTAAGCCGACCACGAACTAGCGTTGTCCGTCCCCCACACACTTTGGCTAGAGGTTGAAGAAGAGGGAGAATAGAGCATACACACACAATACAAAGACACCAGCGTTGGCCGAAGCCCTATATGGGAGATGGTAAATCTGAGCTCTCTTTACTGAGTTGCCATGATAGTTTATTTATACAACTCTATCCATCTAGTCCCAGTACAGCTGCCAGTGACTAGATAACATACAGGGCTGACTCTGCGTCGGCCTCTGCATGCGGCTACAGTGCTGCAGGTGAGCCATGCGGCGCCTGCACCTGCGGTACAGTATCACAGCAGGGGGCCTTTTCAGCGCCGCCTTCCCTTGCTGTGTTCACACAAAGAAAGCAGTAATTTATTCTAACAATTCTTCTCATAAACCTACTGCTATCCCTTGTACCCCCTCCATGCCGATCATCTCCTTCAGCTCCATGAGTCGAAGACGTCCGAGTGGCTTAGTGAGGACGTCCGTGAGTTGCCAACCAGTTTCGACGAACTTGATGACGATCTGCCCTCCATCGACATAGTCCCTGAGGAAGTGAAACTTCACGTCGATGTGTTTGCTCCGGTCGTGCAGAACCAGATTCTTCACGAGGGCGATGGCGGGCTGGTTGTCCACCATCAGTGCTAGTGGGTGAGCTTCCACGTCGATCAACTCACCCAGCAGCCGACACAGCCACACAACTTGGCATGCCGCTGTGGTCGCCGCTACGTACTCTGCCTCGCACGTAGATAGCGCCACCACCTTCTGTTTCAGCAACAGCTATGAAATTGGGGGCCAACCCGAGGAAGACGAGCATACTAGAGGTGCTCCGTCATCCATCGATGTCCCCCGCCATGTCTACATCGCTGAACATAGTGAGCTGCAGCCTACTCTCGACAGTCTTTGGGAAGATGATCCCATGATCCACCGTCCCTTTGACGTAGTGCAGTAGCCGCTTCACCGCAGCCCAGTGATCCTCTTTGGGATCCTCCATGAAGCGACTGATGTAGCCCACGACGAACGTAATGTTCGGCCTCGTGTGGACTAGGTAGCGCAGACCGTCGACGATGCTCTGGTAGAGTGTTGCATCCACCTTCGCTGTGGTACTGGCCTTCGTCAGCTTCAGCCGCTCCTCTATTGGAGTCACGCATGGCTTACACTCAGCCATGCCGCTCTGCTCCAATAGCTTGGAGGCATACGCGCTCTGACCGAGCGTGAGTTCCTTCTTCCCCTGTCTCACCTCGATGTCGAGGTAGTAGGAGAGTGCGCCGAGATTGCTCAATCGAAAACGAGCCGCCATCTCGCGCTTGAAGCTGTTGATGTCCTTCGTCCGCGCGCCAGTGATGATCAAGTCGTCCACATACACGCCGACGACGAGCTCCTCCTTCCCCGTCGCCGCGTGTAGAGCCCGTGCTTGGTTGCGCATCGTTGAAACCCAAGCTCGCCCAGCGTGGCATCAAGCTTGGCGTTCCATGCTCGTGGGGCCTACCATAGCCTGTAGAGCACCTTGCGCAGTCGGAGCACCCTATGCTCCTCTCCCTTAACGGCGAAACCTAGAGGTTGCCTGACGAAGACCGTCTCTGCTAGCTCGCCGTTGAGGATGGCCGATTTAACGTCCAAGTGATGGACGCGCCAGTTCTTTGCTATTGCCAAGGCGTAGCAAACGAACCAACTCCATGCGTGCTACTAGCGTAAAGACCTCCTCAAAGTCTATGCCCTCACGCTGAATGAAGCCTCGGGCGACAAGGCGCGCATTGTGCTTGACAATGGCGCTGAATTCGTCCCGCTTGACCTTGTACACCCACTTCAGGCTGATCGGACGGCATCCTAGAGGTGGATCGACAAGCTGCCAAGTCTCGTTTTTCTCGATCGCCTTCATCTCCTCCAGCATCGCCCGTCGCCAGTTTTTGTCCCGCTCGGCTAGCGCGAACATGGGTGGTTCCTCTGCACCGACGAGCAGTAGCTCTGCGTCATTGAGCAGCCTACCCGCCGGTCCTAAGGGCCCTGTGTCGCCGACGATGTCGTCCAGCCTGCGAAACCGCACCTTCTCACCTTCGTGGAAGGCATCCACGAACTCAGTGATGTCACTTGGAGGTGAGACGAATTCGATCGGCGTCGATGGAGTTCCCTGTTCCGCCGGAGTGCTCGGCACAGCACCTTGAGTGCTCGGCACCCTAGTTGCAGTGCTCGGCACTACTTCTAGATAGCTCATCATAACTCCTGTAGTGCTCGGCCCCACTGTAGGAGTGCTTAGCCTCAGTGTTGGAGTGGTTGGCACCACTGTAAGATGTCTTGGCTCTGCCACGGGAGTGCTCGGCACCCGTCCTGTAGTGGTCGCCACCACTGCAGAACCTCCCAGTGCCACTTCTGGCGTGCTTGGCATCACTCTAGGAGTGCTCGGCACTCCTCCCTGAGTGCTCGGCATCCCTCCCAAAGTGCTCGACACTGCCCCAGGAGTGCTCGGCTCTACCGCTGGAGTGCTCGGCATTCCTCCCGGAGTGCTCGGCACCTCTTCCCCAGCGTCTCCACCATCGTGGATGACCAAGTGCTCGACGACGAAGGTGCTGGTGAAGCCACCAGTTTCCCCCGTGCTCGGACTAGTCCAGTCCCAAGCCGCCTTCTCGTTGAACACGACATCACGTGAGACAAGCATCTTGTCTCCATGTGGGTCGTAGAGTCGGTATGCATTGGTACCCTCCGTGTAGCCCAGGAACACCATCGGTGTGCCCCTGTCCTCCAGCTTGGTGAGGTTTGGCTTTGTCTTCCTGACGTGGCCGATGCAGCCGAATGTCTAGAGGAAGGACACGCTCGGCTTGCGCCCATACCAAGCTTCGAACGGCGTCTTGCCCATCAGGGCTTTGGTCGGAGCACGGTTGAGGATGAACACCGCCGTGGTCACCGCCTCCCCCCAGAACCTTATCGGCATGCCTTTGGCCTTCATCATGGATTGGGCCATGCCGACCACCGTCTGGTTCCATCGCTCAACCATGCCATTCTGTTGTGGTGAGTATGGCGTGGTGTGGTGTCACACCACACCCTGATCCGCGTAGTACGCAGTGAACTCCATCGAAGTGAATTCACCGCCGCGATCAGTCCTCAGCATGCGAAGCTTCTTGCCGCTCTCGGCCTCCGCGCACATCTTGAACTTCTTGATCGCCGCCGCCGCTTTGTCCTTGCTCATCAGGAGTTGCAGCCACATGTAGCGACTATAATCATCCACGAGCAGGAGGAAGTACCACCAACCATCGTTTGTAGCAGGCGTGATCAGCCTACAGAGGTCACCATGGACGAGCTCGAGAGCGTCCTTCGCACGATACTTGGCCGCCTTTGGGAATGGTAGCCTCCTCTACTTCCTGGCCAGATAGCTATCACACAGCTCGCCTCCGTGCTTGATGTGGGTAGCCCTCAAACCATCTTCTCCAGTCGACCAAGTGCGTCGAAGCTAAGATGTCCGAACCAGGCATGCCACATCCGTGGTTCCTCAGAGTGCCTTGCCGCCAGGCACACCGGCTGCTCTACCTTCAGGTTGAGCAGGTACAACTAGTTCAGGGACCTCTTCACCTTGGCGAGAAGTCGCTGCTCCCGGTCCCTGATCCTAAGGACTCCGTCCTTGATTAGTACCTCGCTACCACGCTCATCCAACTGACCAATGCTGGTGATGCTGGTACGCAGCTGTGGGATGTAATATACATCCGTTAGCGCACGGTGCTCCCCGTTCTGGCACCTAAAGATGATGGTGCCGCGCCCTTGGATTGCCACCCTTGAGCCATCACCAAACTTCACCGTACCAGTAACATTGTCGTCGAACTCGGAGAAGGATGCCTTGGAGCCTGTCATGTGGTTGCTAGCACCAGAGTCTAGATACCACCGCTGCTCCTGGTCGGTGCCCACACATCCTAGGTGAACTTGGGCACGTGGTTCATCGAGGTTGACAGTCTTTAGGGCCTTCCTAGGTCCTTCCACCGTCGTCGCCTCTTCCCTCTCCTCGGCCTCGACGTCATGCAGTGCACAGAACGTCACTATCAGGATAGTGGCCTCATCCTCATCATCAGCTTGCGCCAGATGAGTCTAAGCCTTTTTCTCCTGCTTGCGATTTGGGCACTCCCGTGCCCAATGGCCCATCTTCCCGTAGCGCCGACAGGCGTTGGGGTTGACCTGCTTCTTCTCCAAAGAATCCTTGCCACGGCGCTTGCCATCGCCACCGCGGCTGGAGGAGGCTGCCTTCCCGGAGTTCCTCCGAGCAGCCCACTCCTCTTTCGTCAGCAGCAGTTTGCCGCTGTGCTTCATTGCTGTTGCCTGCTCTAGACGCTCGTCCAACGCCCGCAGACGGCCTATCACATTCTCAATTGTGAGGGTGGACAAGTCCAGTATCGTCTCTATGGAGAGAGCGATCTGGATGTACTTTGCCGGCACGGAGTGGAGGTACTTGGAGACCGCCTCCTCTTCGTCGATGGTGACGCCAAAGCTCCTCAGCTTGCTGATGAGCGTCTGTAGGCCGAGGGAGAAGTCCTCCACCGTTTCACCATCCTTGAACTTGAGGTTGGCGTACTCTTGCTTCAGAAGCTGGGCCGTCGCCTTCTTTGCATAGTCGGAATCGACGCGCATCGCCGCAATAGCCTCCCATGCCTCCTTAGCAGAGCTCTTCGCCCCAACGGCTCCCCGTACTCCATCGGTATAGCAGCGAGGATAGCCTCCAACGCTGACATGTCATCTTCTTCATTATCGTTGCCCTTGTCAACAGCATTCCAGAGCCGTCGGGCTCTGAGTTTGACCTTCATGGTCACCGACCACTCTCCATAGTTGGTGCGAGTCAGCGTTGGCCAACTGGTGCCGCTGACCTCCCGCACTGTGCGAACAACGACCTCCGGTCGTGGCTGCGCAGCCACAACAGTGCCACTGCTGTCGCCCATCTCCAAACTGCTCGTCATCGCTAGCGGTTAGTCTGGCGACGATGCTTGTACGGTTTCGATACCACTTGTTAGCCTACAGGATCACCGGCTCAGGTGAGTAAACCACTAACCAGTCTTGCCGAGCACCCGCTAGTGTTGCCGAGCACCCACTAGCTAAGCCGACCATGAACAAGTGTTGTCCGTCCCCACACACTATGGCCAGAGGTTAAAGAAGAGGGAGAACAGAGCCTACACACATAGTACAAGATACCAACGTTGGCCGAAGCCTTGTATGGGAGATGGTAAATCTGAACTCTCTTTACTGAGTTGCCATGGTAGTCTATTTGTACAACTCTATCCATCTAGTCCCAGTAGAGCTGCCCTGCTGCAATAGTGACTAGATAACATACAGGGCTGACTCTCTGCCTTCTCTCGTGCATATGGCTACAAGCTTTGTAGGTGAGTCGTGCGAAGGCTCGCACCTACAACCTGCCATACTGAGATCACAACAGGGGCTTTTTCGGCGCCGTCTTCCCTTGCTGTGTTCACACAAGGAAAATAGTAGTTTATTCTAGCAGAGGTGGCGGGCGATGAGCACTAGGAGAGTTGAGTGCGTGCGTGCGACTTGAATTGGGAGGAGGCAAATGGATAAGGTTGGAGTGGGTAAGATGGGCTGGACTCTTTGATGTGCCTTATTTCCAATCTAATCCCACTGTTCTGCTTTATTCTTTTCTTTATATATAATATATGTATTTGTACAAAACACCTTAAAACGCCTTAAAATGCTTAATGTAACCTTGCTCGAATTTGTTTCATCAGATGTCAAATCGTTGTAGCATTTTTTTCATTATCTGTTTACCTACTACAACCAATTCACTGCAAAGGATTACATAACGTACTGCATATCTTGTTACTATTTGTGCCTAGTTTCAACTAATTTTTTGTTGCCTCTGATTCAGGTATTGGGTTCAAAAGTGTGTTCTTGATATCAAGTCAGCCCCACATATTCAAAGAACGGCTATCGATCAAGTTCAATGAGAAACCTTGTGCAGAATGCAATATTGGGTACATTGTACCTCGGTGGGTGGAATCCACACCTAGCCTTTCCGACATCGAAGCATTATATGGGTGCTCAAAGGTCCTACCTACAACTATCATCATCTTACCATTGAAGAGTGAGAAGATTGATGCGGTGAAGAGGCAGCTGTCAAGCATGCATCCTGAATGCTACTGTTCCCGACAAAGATCAGGAAACTTTCTGTCCGGGAGGATAACTCGATCCCAACAATACAACTGTTAGTGAGATTTCGATATCCAAAGGAAAAGAACTACCAAGCCAGGAAGAACATGCATGCTGAGTCGCACACAATCCATTTATCTGCTGAAGAGACCGGGAAAGATGAAGTGAATGTGGTTATTATATGTGGAGGCAGAAATTCCCAAGAAAGCCAGAGAACAGAGTCGATAAGCGTGTTGAAATTGATGAATGGGTGATAACCCTGGCCTTCCCACATGGCGAAGCGTCAGTCCCGTGGGAAGCAGCTATCACCTGGCATCTATGCTTTCCTCCCAACTGAGATGGTAACAAGCTTCCCCTTCATCATTCAGGCTGACTTCCTCCTTGCTTCGTCAAGGGAGGCTATACTGTTTGACAGTCCGTGGAACAAGGGAATTCTAGATTGTGTCCCAAGAGCTTTCATGGATGCTTTTGTGACACTCATAAAGTCTGGAGCGGATGCATCACCATCAATGTCTCTGCCATCTATGTTCAACTTTCTACCTGTCAATTCTTCACAGATCCCACTGCTTGAGACAGTTAGGTCTGGCATCAAAGACAAGGTCCTTGCAGAGGATATAGTTCCGTGTGAGTCTTATGCTTCACAGAAGATATTCTGCAAGCCCAGTGAAGTTGCACGGCTCAAGCCAGCATTTTGGACTATCCTTGACAAAGCATGGAAACTCGGAGTGGATCTGAAGAATCTGTCGACCCATGGAACCTATATTCTTAGCTCTCATTTTGACAAGAGTATATATGACAGTGTGCTAAACTTTCTGGAAGTGAAAAATGTGAACCAAGAATGGTATGCAAAATGCATTGAAGGCTCAAATCTTGTCAAGGAGGTACATGAACAGCTTTACCTGGAAATTATATATTTTGTTGCAGACAATTGGCAAAGCTTTTGTGGCACAAACATGCTGTCCATTCCCCTATTGAAGTATGTTGATAGGGGTGGTGTTCTCTCGTTCTGGAGCATATCTAGAGCTAATCAGTGGAATGATAGGTTGTGTATTGCGTCTGAAAACAAGTACATATCATGGCTAATCAGCTGGAACAAGGAGTTTCTATCTTCTAACCGGTTCTTTCTGCCTCCCAGCACACAAACGGCTCTAGAAGATTTGTCGGAGAAGATAACTGTGAAAAACTGGCTTCAGAATCATGCAAGAGTGGAGGTTGTCTCTGTCTATAGCTATGGATCAGCTGTTGTTGATTCCTTGGGCTCTGATCAAAGAGCTGTCATTGCCTTCGCACACTTTGTTTACCACTCTTCCAAGATGCTTCACATTGAGAGCTACTTCTCATCAGAACTCTGCCGCACCATGCCAGTAATTGATAGCTATGGCTATGTTGTCAAGAAAAGAAATAGAATTATAGTTCCTGCCAAGGGGAGCAAATGGGTTGGTTTGATGGGTACAAACCCATGGAGGAATGAAGGCTACATTGAATTGTCGGCAGATTACAAGTCAGCAGGGCATTTTGCTGGAAACTACACACCTGAGGGCCAGCTATTGGAATTCCTCAAAACAAATTTGGAGGCTTCCGATGTGCCATTCATACACCCACCAGATGCCAGATTCCCTACTGTCTCATCACCTCTAACAGTGAACAATGCATTCTTGCTGCTGGAATGGATAAGGAATTTGAAGTCAAGTGGTGTAAGATTACCAGACCTGTTCTTGACTTGCGTCAAAGAAGGGAGTTGGCTAAAGACGTCGGCTGGGTACAAGTCGCCTAATATATCATTTCTGTCCAGATCCAATTGGGGGAGTCTTCTGCAAACAGGACCTTCCTTTGTTGATATACCAATGATTGATCAAGAGTTCTATCACAATAAGCTACATATGTACAAAGAGGAACTCAAGGCAATTGGCGTGAGATTTGAATTCGAGGAAGCTTCAAATTACATTGGAAGTCGTCTCATGTCTATTGCTGCTGGCGGTTCTCTGACAAGAGAGGACGTGTACGCACTGCTTCGGCTTATTCGGTTTCTACGAGAGAAGGTTCTATCTGCGAGTGAACTGATCAATAGTGTCAAAGAGGGACGATGGATGAAGAGTGCTCTTGGCTATAGGCGTCCAGCTGATTGTATCATCTATGATTTAGATTGGGCAGTGGCATCATGCATCAGTAACCAACCATTCCTTGATGTTCCGTTCTACGGTGCAGCCATCCTCGAATATAAACCCGAGCTGGAGTTACTTGGTGTTATTGTGGGGTTCAAAGACAATTACCAGCTTGTTATTGACAACTTCAAGTTCAGTTCTGATGATATTACTTCTGAGGCTACTGTATTAATCCTCAAGTGCATCCGTTATGTGGGTTCATGTGATGATTTCATAAGGAAGCTCAAAGATTTGAAATGGTTGAAGACAATTGTGGGATTTCATGCTCCTAACATGTCCTTTCTTGTGGACCCTGAATGGGAATGCCTTCTAAAGGTCTTTAATGGGGTTCCTGTTATTGATTATGGATTTTATGGCAGTGTGATCAGTTCATACAAAGAAGAATTGAAGAAGACTGGGTTGATCACAAGATTCGATGAGGCATCAAAGGCTATTACCCATATTTTCAAGCAGAAGGTGTTGAATTCATCACTTGAAAAAGCAGATCTCCTGGCTCTACTAGGATCATATCGTCAACTGGCAACACATGACCTAATTCCAGTTGAGCTTTTCAAGGCTATGCATACTGAAAAGTGGCTGCACACCTCACTGGGATTCCGATCTCCTTCAGATGCAATTCTATTTGATGATGCATGGGAACCTTTGTCTCCAATAGCAAATTTACCATTCATAGATGATGGTGACTCTTGTTATGGTTTAGGAATGGAGATACATGGCTACAAAGATGAACTGAAGAAGTTGGGTGTTACTGTTGAATTGAAACAAGGTGCTAGATTCGTCATCACAGGCATCAGCATTCCCAGTGACCCTTCCAAGTTGTCCAAAGCTACAATCTTGTCACTGCTTGGGTGCATCAAGAGCTACTTCACCCTTGCAGCTGGACCTCCTAAGGGCTTCCAGGAAAATTTGTGCAAGAAGTGGTTGAAGACATCCATGGGATATCAGTGTCCTAATGATTGCATCCTCTTTGATCCTACACAGTCTTCTATCTGCATGGAAGATGGACCTTTCATAGATGAAGCATTCTATGGTTCAGAGATAGCCTCATTGAAAGATGCTCTTACAAGAATCGGAGTAACTGTGGATATCAAACATGGAAAAGATCTTGTTGCTCGGCATCTGAGGAGCCACAATGATAGGATTACCATTTCTCGGATCTACTCATACCTGATGGAGAGCAATTGGGTGCCTGAAAATAAAAATAGCAATTGGATTTGGATGCCAAACGAAATGGATGGTGGAGAATGGGTGACCCCAAGAAGCTGTGTTCTTCATGATCGGAACAATCTTTTTGGCCTGCAGCTTCATGTCCTGGACAAATATTATGACAAAAAGTTGCTTGACTTCTTTTTGTACCATTTGGACGTGAGGAATGGGCCTGGTTCTGAAGATTACTGCAGACTATGGGTCACATGGGAGAAATCCGTCCAGGAGATAGCTGTGTCTGATTGCTCTGCTTTCTGGAAATTCATTGCGACAAACTGGAGCAAAAACACCCAGAAACTTCTTTCTGGTTGTGTCAAAGTTCCTGTGTGTACTGACGGAAAGATCATTTTATCAAAGAAGGAGGATGTGTTCATTCCTGATGATCTACTACTTACAGACTTGTTCAGCAAGCTAGCTCAGCATTCATTTTTTATCTGGTATCCTGCTTCTATCCTACCTTCCATGTCTCGAGCAAGTCTTAACTGCATCTATGATAGCATCGGTGTTCAAAGAATATCCAAGGCAGTCACCAAGAATGATGCCTTCACCTTAGACAATTACCATTTCAGAACAACTGATCCAAGTAAGGTGATCAAGGTTGGTCTACTCAAAATAATTCTCTCATTCCTCGCTGATCCTGCTCTCGACATTCCTGCTGAAGAGAGGCACAGGATGGTTTCTTGCCTTCTGAATGTGACTGTCCAAGAAAGTGATGAACCAATCACAGTGGGGTATAGTGTAAGATTGTCATCTGGAGAGGTTGTGGATGTGAAGTCCAGCCGAATGCTTAGGTGGGAAAGGGAGGATTCCAAGCTGTACATGCAGAGTAGCGATGGCGAGCCCAGCTTCAAAGAAAAGATTGAGTTTGCGACCTACTTCGCAGAGGAGATATCTCAAGGCCTGCTCTTTGAGATGGCGGATCAGATCCCTTCGCTCACGGAGCTTATTAAGTTTGGCAGCTTACTGGATTTCGAAGACGCTGCTGTTGGGTTCTTGCTGAAGTCAAAAAATCTTCAGATGTTTCCTGAAGACGAGCATTTCCTTAAGCCTTCAATGCTAGGTCTGTGCCCTGAAACTAAACTTATTATTGTGCCTTCTAAATTTTCCCCAAATTACATAACTATATAACCTACTGATGCCACTGTCCCCAACTCTTTCTATACACAGATGGCAGCAAGAACCATTAGTTCTGTCGATTATGCTCTTTTGATGGTGTTCATGGTCAGTAAATGTTTTCGGTCGTCTTTAGGGCACTATCCTGCATGTATAATGTTTGTATGCTGCATCATATGTTTTCTCACTGCAAACCAAGTCTTATGTAAATTCTCTTGGCAGGTTGCTGGTGACCTACATAAAAATTTGGTGCTGACGTGCTGTGCTTGGAAGCTTCTAAATGTGACTGCCCTGGTGTTTTCTAGAGTCCATCTTGTGCCTAGTCAATGTGCTCCTATATCTCTTGTTTAAGTTTGGACTAATGCGTGCTGGAGTGCAACTTGTCAGTGGTTCCCGTGCAAGTACTAACTATTATGTGCAAACCTGAACTCAACTGTGATAAGTAATATTGTTTCCAGTGCGTTGTCTGATCTATTTATTTCTGATCCTATTTGATGAGTTTGTGTTTGACATGAACAGTGCAGAAATTATAGCTGCAGTGCGGTGGCTTGCTTACTTTAAATTATAAAATGGCTGGCATGGTCGCTGTTGTTTCAGCATGATTCACGATCCTAATTCTTCCTGTGTGCTAAATGTATATTTTAGGCCTATCACTCTTTATTCAGTTGCTGTACGTTCAGATTTTGGTATATTGGTCAGCACGCAGCTAAGTTTACCCTTTCGAATTATTGCCATAGGGAAACTTCGAAACCATGTATCTGCTTTCGAAAATCGAATAGATTGTTGTTTTAGTATATTCCTTTGTCTCAAAATATTTAAGCCCTTTATTACTTTAAATAGGATATCCTACTATTTCCAAGTCAGGGCATTTTTCTCGAAACTTTATGCGAGAGCTGGCCTGTATTTGTATTTGATTGTTGATACCTATACGTAAAACAGACGTCTCTTCATGAGTGGTTTCATCCATCAAGACATGATTAGTGGATAGGATTAGACACATCTCTTCATGAGTGATCTTATCCATAAGCACAGGATTAGTGGATAGGATTAGATAGTTTTAATCTCAAAAGGGTATATCTTTTGGAAACCGTCGGAACACCCCTTCACTCGTATAAATATATTTTAGAGATCGATAAAGGCAATAGTTCTTCCAATTTTGTTCATTTACCATCACTTCTAACACGTTATCAGCACCTCGCTCTCAAGAACAAGAAGAAGGAAGTTCGAGAAGAAGATTCGAAGGTACGCTGCCGCCTCTACGCTACCTACCTTCGACGATTTTGATCGTCGACTTATCTTCCACCGCGCCATCAACATGGGGCTCCCATTCAACCATCGCATGATTCGCGCCGAACTCCTTGACACCTCCCGTTATCTTCTCGGTGAACGCCGGGGAAGAGGACAAGGGCTTCGAATGCGAGTCGGTGGGCGTGGTGGACGTCATCGTCACGCCACCGATGCTCCAGTGGCCCCTGCACCACCAATGGGATCCATCTGCCCCGATCACAGACCAGGACCATGTCCGCCGTGGCTGCCGCGGTTCTGCGTCGAACATCGCCACAGCCCTGCCCACCTCCTGCACCTGAAGTCGCCGGCCCCTCTAACTGGGCCGCCCCCGAGCTGATGGAGGTCGAGCCGGCACCACCAGCGCCGACTCCGTCCTTCACCGAGGCGGGTTTGAGGAGGGCACGGAGCCGCTCCCCACCAACGACAGCGGCACGCCGCTCAGCCCCGACGCGCCTGCCCGCGCTCGCACGTGGTGAGGTTTCGAGCAGCCGCGCCCTCGACGACGCCCCGCCTCCTCCGCCTCTGCCGACTGCGCCGATTCCACGCCGGCGAAGCCGCCAACCACCGCCCCGGCCTTCGACGGACCTGGCTTCGCGTCCCTCACGGACCATCGGCGCGCGGCCTCCCCAACAGCCACGCCGGGTCAAGCGAGAACGGCGGCGCAGGGCACCTCTCCTCTGACGAGGTTGAGGGCCGCGCCCCCTAGCCAGCCTGAGCATCTCGAGGGAGGAGGGAGCGCTGTCCGGCTGCTTGAATCCGTCGGTAACGGCGCGATTCGGCGACTGCAGTGGCCTCCTCCATGGCAACAGCGGTGGTGTTTTTGCAGGCTGCGATAGCGATAGCGATGGCTTCGAGCGAGAGGCGGTCTCTGCCACTCGTTCTTATCGGATCGTTCTGCTTAGATGGCATGCAGCATCCTTGCTAAATGGGCCTGATGGCCGGCAAGCCTGCTACTTATATTTTTTTATTTATTTGCAAAGAATTTGCATAAGGCTATTTGTCTCTAATAATTCTCTACAGCAAACTACATAGTTATTCTATGTGTAAGTACTATTTGTTTAGTTCGCTGACTTTAACAATTATTGTACTTGTGATGTTTTACTATTGTAAAATGTCTATTCATGGTACTGTTCAAAGTATTTGTCCCATTGTATGGCAAATCCAATAAACAAGTATTCTTACTGTTACTATCATGATCTTGTAATTTATTTATTTAATATGCAATCGATCATTTGATTTAAGCCCATTTAAGCTTTTCAATTTTAAAGCAGTACGTGCTTAAATTATGGATGCAACATTTTATGTGTATTTTCTCATCAATTGTATAATGTGCATGTTCTATATTTGTTTGTTGGCCATACACAAGGTAGCACCAAAGTTGCTACTGCGGGATCTACACTAAGTAAACACTTATTGACTATCCTCAACTTGCGTACCCAACATCACAAATTAGAACATATGGTCTACATCTTTTCACAAAGATGACTACCATTAGTTCGTATTCCTATTGGCCATCCACAAGGTAGCACCAAAGTTGCTACTGTAGGATCTACACTAAGTCCACAACTTAGTGAGTATCCTCAACGTGAGTACCCAATTCGTTTGCGAATTAACTAAGGTCTACATCAAATCTTTGATGACTACCTTAAGACATTCATACAACTTGCATAAAATAACTTGGCATCTAATGTCAACATAGATTATGCCCAATTTGAGGTCTACACCTTTATGGTGACTACCTCCATTATTACGATATTATGCATATGAGATTTTTACACTATCATTAATACAAGATTTATCTTGTCTTTATTTTGCATCCCATTACAACACTACCATAGCAATTTTAATTTACCCTTAAAAGTAAATTCAGAAAATCTATGATTTGCACCTAGTTGGAATAATGGACATGAAAGAGTTTGATCTCTCACTCTTGATGATCCCCATTATCCAACACGACCAATGGACGGTCTATGGATTCATAACAAAATATACTTGGTGCTCCTAATAAGAGAGCATCACCGCTTACTGAACAACTAAGTATGGAGTTTTATTTAGGGGCTCTTGCGTTTGTACACTTGTTTTGTATCGAAATTGTGATTTTGCCCTTATTTTTTTGACTTTGTGAATTTACTCCTACTGTGCCGTTCACGAAGCACCAGTTTGCCCCTGCTCCGTCATCCACCCCTAACGGTGTTAAACTTTGTACAAAAGGACATGAATGCCCATGCGATTTTGCCCCTGTTTGTTATGCCTAATTGTGATTTTACCCTGATTTGGAATTAGACTTTTTTATTGTATGCTGACAATTGATTAAATTTGGTCAAACATATTTGGCACAACTTGCAATTATTTGAACTCAGATTTAATATTGATAAATATTCAAAATTTTGGGACCAAAAGGTTCATGATCCTGGGATGGGAGATTACATAAGATGCTACAGAGATCGATTCATATGTAGACAGTGGACTAGACTCTGCCGTGTTTCAGTGTGTTCTGGTCTCAGATTAGTTCCTGTATAGCAGAAACCAGATGTAAATGATCACGCTGCACACATACACCTCTCCATGTACAAGCTAAGGCTAGGATCGTCAGCGACTCTAGCCCTGGACGCTGCCGCCTTCTCCCGGTGAAACCTCCCGAAGTCGGCGCCGAGGCCGACGTCCCCGTCCCGCTTCATCTTCTCCGCCAGCCTCGACAGAAACATATTTAGAATTAGTTGGTAGAGATAATTGAAGGCTAACCATAGTTTCAAAACCAAAGCTTGCAGCATCTGACTTTTGTAAGCATACAAAGCAACATGTAAACTGAAATAGCAGTGTCTGATAATATCCTTACTTGGTCTTTGAAATAAGCAACTGCTCTCTCTGCACACATCTCAAGGCTCTCTTCATTTGGGGGAGGAATATCATAACTGTGACGCCATTCATGAACTTGTTCTTTACCAAATCGATCAGCGGTTTCTTGCTTGTTAAGGCCTTGAAGCTCACCATACCTTAGATGGCAAGGTAAAATTACATGTCAGGTTCAACAAGAAATAATACAATGCACCAGATAATCATTCTAGACTGCAGGAAACTCTTACATTCGTTCATTCAACTGCCAAGCTGTTATGACACGAATGGACTGCTTCTTTGTCTCTTCACTGTATATCTGACTCCACTTGTGAGCTTGTTCACTCTCATTGTGCACAATGATTGGAACCTAAAATGGTCAGTGGCAGATGCCATAACCTCTTTAGTTTATCAATTGCAAACATGAACACACTCGATATGAATACTGGAAATATAAAAGGAAAAGATTTTAAAACCTTCTTACGACGATGCTGCATCATGGCAAGCATAGCGGTCATCTGAATGAGTGCGCTTTCACCTACAAGCACGTGAACAACAATCTTATAATATATTTAGAACATCAAGCTTGACCGAAACATATTTAGAACATCAAGCTCCGGCTCCGGTCGGCGTACAGCGACCCGCTCACGCCGAGGTCGAAGCTGGAGGGGGCGTAGCTGACGTCCAGCCCCCTCAGTTCCCACTCCGTCTGAAAAGGGCCACAGCCAAAAAAAACGACGCATTTCGATCACCTTCTGTTGATAAACAGATATTAGCTCCTGAGGAACGTATAGTTTTCCTTCATCACCTAGAACTGGGTCGCAAACTGCAGCATGTTTGCAATTAGCAAACAAGAATTAACCATGTCTAGTCAGTCTCCAGCTATGACCGAACTTGTCCCAGTTAAATCAAATTTAGTAAAGAAGCAAGCATACAAATAACAAAAGGGGGAAAAGGTTACCATATAAAAGGATTGACTGATCGTAATTTGTCAACAACTTGTAGCACAGTATCTAAAAAGGAAACTGAGCCTATATAACCTGAGAACCATAAACAGCATGGCACTGATTTTTTGCTTGCTATCATGGCGAAATATCATCAGTGACCAAGCAATTAATCAACTTTCTATTTCCTAGACATGAAGGGCGGGCAGGTCTAGTTAAAAGAAGTTATGAAAGTTTCACCTGTTAATAAATGGGTATAATGAAGCAACTGATTTGCCTCCAGTCCTTCAATAAGATCCCATAGCTGTTTGCCATCGAGAACCTGACCTCTAAATGTTGGGTATCCTGAGATAACACATAACGGGAAATCGGGAATTATTTAGGTGTCCCAAGCAAATTGCACATGAGATTCTGTACGCGTACGATGTACCTTTACCTGTATGATTAGAAAACTGTACAGAGTTTATTGGATCCACATCAAAGCCAAGGAGTTGCAGGGGAAAGACGGACGATTTGTTGCCAACATACCCCTGAATTGGAGCAATCAGGGAATGAGAAGAGCATACTATGAAATAAGAAGGTGAAAATGCTTAACAATTCCTACTCTGAATCAAAATCCATGCACAGACATAGAGGCAGTTGCAGAGTCCGAGAGTCCGGGCTCCTCTTATCATCGAGGGGAGCAAGCAGGAACCCAGATAACAGATGGATGACAGGACGGGATCAGGCAGGGCAGCGGCGATGGACCTGGACGGTGTGGGACTGGATGCTGAGCACGCGGCCGGTGTCGGACGGCAGCGCGACGGACAGGATCGGCGGCCGCGCCATCTTGGGGTACACCGCCGCCGCCCTCCTCATCCTCGTCCTCCAGCCCCTCCGCGTCAGCAGCTGCAGCGACCACCACGGCCCAAACGCGTCCCTGCAGGCACAGCGTAGCAGACACGCTTTAAGCGAGAACCAATGCACTCCCGGTCAAAACTCCGGTGGCAGCTCGGCGCGGGGACGTCGGATCCGGTGGCGGCACGGGGAGCCCCCTATCTCCTCCCTCCAGCGACGGCGCGGCACGGGGACCGAGGAGCTCCTCTGCCTCCTTCTCCGGCGGCGTGGATCTGGGCGAGGAGGTCCTCCCTCTCCCTCAAGCCTACCGGCCATGCTCGCACGGGCGCAGCGCCTGGAGGAAGTTCGTGCCCGCACCTAGAGCCGTGGCCCCGCACCCACAACCAGGAGGCAGCCCCTTCCCACGCCCGTGCTCTGGAGCCACGGCCTCCCCTTCGGTGCTTGTGCAGCCGCCGCCGCCGGGAACCCGCGCTCACGAACAGCCCGAGCCCGATGCAGACAGACGACGCCCGTGCTTCAGTCTAGGATGGATGAGGAGATAAGGATAAGGGGCATTATGGTCATTTAGCCCTTGCTTTTCAGATTTAGAATTTTTTTAATTCGTTTAATCCATGTTAATTTGACGGACGTGAGAAGCAGGGGTAAACGGACCATTCAGTTTAAAATAACAAGGGTAAAAACATAAAGTTAAAAAAGTAGAGGCAAAATCACAATTAGCTTATTGGACAAGGGTAAAAACACCATTATCCCTTTTATTTAAATAAAGCACTATACACAACCAGATCACACATATGTGTATCTCAATGGATGCAAATCGAAGCACTATATGGCTAGCTCTCAATGAGCGATATGAACAACACAAGGCAGTAATTATGCCCAATGCCATCTCTGATTGGCCACAACTTACCAAATGTATTCTAGATTAATTCCTACATTACTTCAGGTCTAAGTGTACGATAAACTCTTATCGAGAAATCATCATTAGCATTATAGTGATGCTCTATCATCTGAAGTACATTGAATTTTCAAAATCATAACAAGTTCGATGCCATGTAATAATGCCATCCAAATAACTTTAATGGTAAGATTCAACGCAAAAAGAAGTAGCAGCCCCGTGCATTCCTTAGGGTCAAGGCATTTCCCAAATATGACAGAACCATATTTTGTCCCAATTGTGTATGTTATAGCCACACAACTTAGAAATGTCATGTCTTGAAACATTTAATTGATTGGTATTACAAATTCATTGGACATAAATATCCGGCTCAACAATAAAGATATGAAGACACTTCTATCTTCAACCTGACACCACCAGGAAGGCTAGTTGTTCACAACAAGTTTCATGAAGAAACCAAGTAGCAACCAAACACTTAATTAATAAGTGGGTCTTATGAGCATGGAGAGCACGATCATCGAATTTACTTCGCTTGATCCATTTTGGAGACCAAAATTTGTCTCCCATTTACAAAGATACCTAGTATCTACGTCCCATTTTGGTGTTGTAATATAAAATGTTGTCACAAATTTCAATTGAATATCACAATAATGTGCCATCACATTTGATATTACATTAATTAACTTGTATGTAATCTATATATCTGCAAAGAATGTCATTATATTCTTCATGCTATGTATAGACTTATACGGGAGTCAATCCAAATGCAAACAGGAATTTTGCCTAGTGGATAGTTGCACCACAAACTCTATATATAGGGAAGCAAAATATTCCTAAACTCTTACATAGAGACAAGGAAATATTTTGTTAATCGCTTGACGCAATGCCATGATAGTGGGCTTTGGTCGTGCTACTATCATACTCCCTATTGGTACTCAAATAATAATCATGAATCCGTTCTTGTATTCTGATTCCATAATGTACCCAGTTAAAATTATAGAGATATCCGTCAATATGGTTTTCATATGGAAACCCCAAGATGACAACTAAGATGAGTATTTTCTCTTAACAACAGATATGACAATACTTAAACAAAACATCCTCAGTTCGATTTGACTACACATACATAACCTGTATCCAATGTTGCATACAAATAATTCTCTCTCTTGATGTCAACAAGACTTGGCACATTTGTCTTGGTTATTCAACTAAAGAGATAACATGAGAATTGTTGTCAATTCTATTGGTCATAGCATAAATATGAGTAACTAAATTTCTTGAAGAAACTCAAGAACATACATGTGACTCTATTTACCATTTTATGGACCATAAAGATACTATGCATTTATGCATCCATAATATAGTCCCAGGTGTGTCTCTTAGTTATGAGAACCATCACTATACCAAACTCATTGCTCGAAATCTTTAATTTAGAGCAAATTATCCTAGACGCGGGATCAAATCCATTTTATATGGAACTATTTGGTTTTTGGGTACTATATATCAAGTACCTTATGTCTATACCAATAATGGTTTTATTGAGTCTCTTATTGAGAATCAAATTGCATGACATATTAAAATAGAATTGTAATTTACCAGAACTAAGTTGTTTTCATGCGGCCTTACACACCGCATCGTTAATTCAAATTCATCAAGCTGCACTATACAACTCCCTTCGTTGCAGTATGTACGTGAAACTTTGGACGCAGCCAAACATTTCCCATCTACGCATGGAGTATGTTTTCACATACCCATATCACCACCCCAACATACCAATGGGCATTAGGGATCCCAAGAGGTAACTATGTAGGGGATTTATAAATTGCTCGTATGTTGATCACATTTAAGGATAATTCCAGGCATTAGGGGGAGATTTATACCACATTAAGAATGCTAGGAATCAAAAGGGCAATCCTCGCATCCACGTACCAAAATTTCTAAACCTAATCGTTTAGAATATCTTATATTTGCATAATATTACAAAGAATCTGCTAGAAACATTTACTGATAATAAGGGTGTCACAAAATCATCTTATCCTACTTATAATGCGCCCGAAAGAATGGAGGTACCAATTAAAGCCATTCAACTCCCACTTCCAAAGAAGAGGGGGAGAAGTATGGCCGCTCCTAAGGATAATACTCCAAGTAAACATCCGAGGATACTGAGGACAAGATCCTCCAAATCAGTAAATCAAAGCCAACCTCAAGTTGGTAGACACCCAAAATGGATGAGCATCCAAAACTCGGATCAAAATCCACCCGGATGAACGGTGCATCCAAATTCTGATCCTGGGACATTGGAACACCCTGACTCCATATGGGAAATGACTCGGAGTCCAAAAGGGTTAACATTTTCACATGCTATATTGATTCCAAGAACCGAATCAATCATTTAAAGACTACAAATTGTCACGACATATACTCCTCAAAGATTGCTCTTCACCTTACTAGATCCAGACCAAAAGTCCTAGGAAGAGTGTCTTCACACTCAAATTTGGTCAAACTAAAAGGTGGCAATTAAGGAGATTGCTCTTGTTAAATGATGAGAAGTATTACAACAGTAATATTTTCTCTCACAAAGTTTCTTTTCAGAAGCAAGGTGGTGAACAATGAGAGCTTGTAGCATATGGTTTCACGCAGAGACCCAACATAACATACCCCATGGTATGTGTGAAAATGAAGTTTTCCAAATTTAATAATTGGCAGATCAAATGAATTTGATAGATTCAGACGTATAAGTCCCAATGGACTTCACATTCTGAATCCAAATACAAATCACAACATACATTGTATATAATTAAGCAAAATTGCGTATATTGATTATTTTGATATCATCATAATATAGAAATAATTATGCTGTCATTTGAGATACAATTTCCATCATGTGGATTCGAGATGGAGGATTTGGGTAAGACCAAATATTTCCTCGGCTTACAGCTTGAGCACTGTCCTTGAGGGATTTTAATGCATCAATCAGCCTATATCCAGAAAATATTGAAGAAATTCAATATGGATTAATCATATCATAACAAAAACCCGATGGTTGTTCGTTCTTTAGAAATAGAGAAAGATCCATTTACACCACGGGATATTGAAGAAAAGATATTGGGACCGAGGTTCCATATCTTAGTGTCATTGGAGCACTATGTATCTTGTAAATTGCACCAGGCCTGATATCGTATTTGCAGTGAACATACTAGTTAGACATAGTGCAAATCCAACTCATCGTCATTAGATGGGAGAGAAGCATATCCTCAGATATCTTAGTGGCACAAAGGATCTTGGTTTATTCTTTAAGAGAAATCATGATCCCAATATGATTGGATACACAGATGCTGGTTACTTATCTGGTCCCCATCCCAAACAGGATTTGTATTCTTACATAGAGGTACAACTATTTCATGAAGTCTTCTAAACATAATGTTGGTATATTTTAACACACACAGATAAATCCGCAAGCACACGGATACCGTTGTAGCTTTCACCCGGAGATATTTCAAGTATCATATACACAAGAAAACATGTGAGACTAACTACAGTCTAACTTAACTAGGAGTAGCAAAAAGGCTTAAGATAATAGGAGTACAGAGATCACAAAGGTCTTCTAGTTCTAACTTCGGTAAGCTATGTCATCTATTGTTCAACTGGGGACATTACTAAGGGAAGCACAAGCAGAGTATGTTTCCTATTGTAACTAAATCCTGCTAGGCCTACAAACAGGAGGTGGACTATAGAGGATTCAATGAGGCTATAAGAGTCACCCTCATGAGCTACCACTGATCTAGAATATAAGGTACATCCACAAGTAACCCGGTCTAACCACCATGCTTACACCTACAATTACTACTTTAACCTAGAGCGTCCTATAGATTAAAGCACTCAAAGAGTTGTGAACCTGATGAGCAATATAAACACGATGCTTACTTGAATTAGAAGTTGATTACCAGAGAATCCTCAGAAGCAAGCTCAAGTAGAACTTAGATCCACCAAGGTACAAGCTGTAGAGTGAGCACCGATAGGCTGGCACCTCCTCCAAACTCTTCCCTCACTTTCTATCTCACTATTCTATTTATAAGACTAGATCCTATGGAGGACTAATCTTCTCTTGATAGCTGGCTCTGATCCTAAAGATATGAATTATGGTTTCAGGGATTTATTGAGGGAAGGGGGCAGGGGCTGATATATATAGGCTGGAGCGTCCAACGTGAGCCCTTGGATCACAGAACACATTAAAAGGTTTCTCGATATCAGGTTGTGCCAAGATAGGAGCTAAAGTTAATAAAGTCTGTAAAGTGTGAAAAGTAGTTTCACACTCCGGAGTCGAAACAAACTTCACATCTTTTCTGAAGCAACCTGGTCATGGGCTTGGCTATTTTAGAGAAATCCGGGATGAAGCGACGATAATAGCCAGCCAAACCAAGGAAACTCCTAACCTCATGCACTGAAGTTGGTGCTTTCCAATCCATGACTTCTTGCACCTTAGTTGGATCCACTGAAATCCCTTCATCAGACAACACATGACCCAAGAAAGGTACTTTCTTTAGCCAAAACTCACATTTGCTGAACTTGGCATAAAGCTTATGCTCTTGTAGTCTAGATAAAACAATTCTCAGATGCTCAGCATGCTCTTCAGCATTCACAAAAAAGATCAAAAAGTCATCAATGAAGACAACCACAAATTTGTCTAGTTCCGTCATGAATACCGAATTCATCAGATATACGAAGTATGCAGGAGCGTTCGTCAAACCAAAAGACATGACAAGATACTCATACAACCCATATCTGATGGAGAAAGCGGTATTAGGTATATCCTTCGGTCTTATTTTTATCTGATGATAGCCAGATCTCAAATCAATTTTAGAGAATAACTTTGCCTTAGACAACTGATCAAATAAAATATCAATGCGAGGCAATGGGTACTTGTTCTTGATTGTCACGGCATTGAGTGGATGATAATCTACACACATGCACAATGACTTGTCCTTTTTCTTCACAAATATAGCAGGACAACTCTAGGGAGATGCACCAGGTCAGATAAGACCCTTTTCTAATAGATCCTGTAACTAAACTTTAAGCTCCGCTAACTCATTGGGTGGCATTCTATAAGGCCTTCTAGAAATAGGTGTAGTACCCATCACTAACTTGATCTTGAATTCGATATCTCGATCCAGTGGTAAACCAGGTAGGTCGTCAGGAAATACATCCAAAAATTCATGAACTACCAGAACATCCTCAATTCTCGGGGTCTGGATAGCATTAGCGGTGTTGTGGAGGTCCAGATCTCTAGGAAGTGGCACCAGGAAAGCCTCATTGTTGATAGGATCCCTCAACATAATGACCCTAGTGGAAGTATCGATGAGCACACCATGACCTCTCACCCACTTCATCCCCAAGATTACATCTATACCTAATCCTTGCAAAACTACTAGATTGAATGTATACACTCGTCCCTCTATTTCGATATTCACATCCTGCACTATCTAATTGGTAGAAATATTACTTTCAGCTGCACTAATGTAATAACTACCCGTGGATAGTGTAATTACCTTCTGATTGTACTTTGATGCAAATGCTGGACTCATGAATGAATGCGAAGCGCTCGAATCAAACAGTACAACTGCAGGATGCTAATTCACAAGAAACTTCCCATAGTGACAACTTCACCTGAGGGTATTTCTGTCATGTTGGTGTAGTTGACATGACCCTGACGAGCATTGCGATTCCCCTGCTTCTGATTGTTCTTCTAAGGACAAGGATAACTCTTGGACCAATGACTCGACTTGCCACAATTCCAGCAGGGCCTATTGCTTGGCGGAACATATGAATTCCTCAGTCTAGTGGTGCCTTTCGGAAGAGGAATAGAAAAGGTCTTACAGAACCTAGTCTTGGCCTGATTCTTCTTTTAAGGCGGACGATATCTTGTGGCTACAGCAGGTGAGCAAAACTGATTTCTTACAGCCACTAGAGCTTTAGCCTGAGATGCACTTGCCTCATAGGCCCTCTTGCGATTCTTGGAAGCCGCATAGATAGTATTGTTGTTCTCTTGAGTGACAGCGTCACTCACGAACTCATTAAAAGTAGCACTCTTGTTGTTCCCTAGGGTCTTCATCAGCTTGGGACTAAGCCCTCTCTTGAAGCTAGCAATTCTCTTTGCATTTGTATCAATAAATTCTGGGGCATACCTTGACAGATGATTGAATGCATGAAGATATTCAGTAAGATTCTTGGTGCCTTGTACTAGCTTCATGAACTCAGTGTGCTTCATGGCCATCAAGCCGTGAGGAATATAATGCCCTTTGAAAGCATCCTGGAACTGGTTCCATGCGATCTGAGCATTCTTAGGTAAGGTGAACCTATAATGACGCCACCATATACTGTAGGTCCTTACAAGTGATGCGAAGCATACTCCGCCTTCATCTGTTCCATCAGCCTTAGCAAACGAAACTTTTGTTCAAGCGTGTTCAGCCATTCTTCTGCGTAGAGCGGCTCTTCAGCTTCTTTGAATATTGGCGGCTTGGTGTCATGGAACTCTTTAAAATCACTATATTGATTCGACTCTGGCCCCTGACGTTGATTGAGACCATGTGCTTGATGTTGCGCCATGGTACGCATGGTGTCTCCCAAAGCACGCTGACCTTCAACAAGCATGGCCAACAGATCAGTTGGCTGGTGGTGGTGGAAGATCCTCAGTACCACTACCCCCACCTCTGCCCGAGCGCATATTGCGTGACATCTGCAGAAGTGCAACAGTGAGTAATGATGGATGATGTCAGAAACATTACAGATGAATTGTAGAATTATGCTAAACTAAACTTATTGGATTGAATAATTTCATACAATAAACAGAGGCACAATAATTCATCCTCATAACATCACCAATATTTTACTCTGCACATTCTCACGATGCATACGCATACATGCCAAATTTTTGCCAACAACGAAGCTGGACTTTTATTAATGCTCACATCCACATGGAGCAAACATGCAAGCCTCAGAGATTATATCAAAGTCACTAACTATATTTAAGTTACATGTCCTTCTAGAAGAAAGCAAAAGATAAAGAACTAGTGCATCTAGCTTAGTGCTACAGCTAAACTATGCATCCTCATCGGTGTCAGCATCAACCACTCCTTCACCATCTTCATCCTCGATAGGCTCAAGTTTCTCCTCTTCTTCTGCCGCCTCAGGCACTGCAACGACATTGGCATCTATTTCCATGCCTCATCATCAGCAAAGATCACCTATGGTCCTCCCACCACAGGGTACTTTGGAATAGGGTGAGGAATTGGATTGATCTGATTATTGAGATGGTGAACGTCAATCAGTAGTTCCTCAATCTGGCGGAGGAGTTCATTCTCTCTGATTTTAGGCCAAATTTCTGCCATGACCCTAGCATGGTTCCTAGTTTGTGCCAGACGAATTGCGTCATCCTGCTCATGAGTCAACTGCATGATCTGATCATGGTTAGCATCTCTTTCCCTGATAGCGCTCACAAACTGCTGCCTGTGAGTTTCCAAAGCATCCATAAAATCACCCATCTCATTTTGGGCTGCCCTAAGCTCTTTACCATACTTGCGCGCATGTTTCTACCACTTGCACCACTCATTTTGTGCCTGTTGAAGAGTTGTCAAAACACCAACATAAGTGCCCTGACGATCATGGAACATCTTCAGACTAGCCATCATGGCACTCATGGCTGGTCCAGAGCTCTGTGCCCGCTCTCTCTCAGTCATTACCAAGGGATCATTCAAAAAATCCAGCCAAACTGCCTCTGACGGAGCTACTCGAGGAATGGACTCAGCTGGTCCGTTGACCAACTCATCACCAAACTCTTGACAAATATCAACTATCACTTCCAAGGCTGCCACTTGGGCACCTTCCCAAGGGGTTTGTCCATCCACTTCGACGCTCCAACCAAGCCACTGTGGTCTATTTTCATGAGGTGGCACAACCACCTCAACGTCATACCACAGTGACCGTCCTTCAGCCTCTACTTGCTTCCAAGTATAACGAGGTGGCTCAGCGTATCCCACAGAATATAGCACCCTCCACAACAGGGTTGGAGTGCCAAACGCGTGTAGGAATGTGCTGCCCCTAGGCGGGAGTGATGGTGTGGCCATCTGTAGTAACATTGCAATTTGGGCGTGAGAGGATTATCTTACAGGATAAGAAATATATAACGGGATAATTAATGATAAGGGAGGGCGTTATGCAAAAATGTAATGGCATGAGTGAACATGATGCATGCACGTTCCGTACGTCCTCATAAAGCTTAGGAAAATTTATAATTCTAGCAACATAGGCGGTGGCACACACACGTTCTCTCTATATACGTATCTAGTCGGGCTACACGTTGCGCTGTTAGTGTACCTATAGGCAAATTCATTGCAGCCCATCCCCACCAGAGATAAATAAGCACACAATGAAAGTAATAAACTAAGATACTCTCCATATATACATCCCCAAATATATATACTTCGGTATCCATAGCAACCCGACAGATATACCAACAATTAAGTACCTTCATATATACATGTGTGTAACATGTAAATATTACAGTAACCGCAACTAACTCTCCCCTAGACCGACAGTTGGACAGTCATGCTCTCACAACTTAGACTTACCTAGGCATAGAGGTATTTGATCCATACATTACCACCCAAGCAGATGGTATCCATACAATAGCACGTCGTATGGACGATGAAACAAAAATGCAAGCAATTATCCCCCCAAAGTACTTAAATAAGCCACCTAAGAGTCCTTATTTGGGCATAGAGGATATGACCACTAGCACACTTAGATAAAATTTTAGATTTGAACACATCTCTATATAAGTGGCTATAAGTTGTTAAAACTCAAACAAAAGCCTTTGTTTTAAATACACATAGGACATGTTTAATGTTGAACCTTGCTCCGATGTCAGCTGTAACAGAACCGACCAATTTATAAGAGCACAAGTATAAAAGCAATCACTGTAGTGATCAAACTGTCATATTTGAACCCATATAAACCCAGTTGTCCGATGAAACCACGAAGGATTTCAAACTAAGTCGCATACAAAACAAATCATACATGATTCAACATAACAAGCCACATGTTACATCCATTTCACAAGTATCTCGCGCACATCGGAGTTCACATAGTTATTACAACACGAGTTCACAAATAGCGGAAGCAAAGTAGTTGGAAACCCTCACACACACTTAGTTCAAATACAAGCCAGTTCCATAGTCATATTCAGCAAAAGCATCATGATAAGATAACATAGGAGATCATGCCCATGATCTAGTCTTCATCACCAGCAGGGTCGAGACAATACTTGCAGTAACCGTTATAAAGCACGTCATCTGCAACAAGAGGGAATAAACCCTGAGTATGAGAATGTACTCAGCTATACTTTCTCGTCGTAAACCAAAAATAAATGACACCAAGGAGTATGCAAGGCTTTACCGATGGATCTCACTGGACAACCATATTGGATAAAAGCTTTAATGATCAAGAGTGTAATTTAAATTTTGAGTTAAACAACAAGTTACCAATATTAAACCTGTCATCTAGATTAGCACCTGTACAAAAGCAAGCACTTGATTAGGATCCACACATTAGTAACCATATCCGGTGTAATGTTGTAACATCATCATCATCATTATAACCATCAAGTTCAATTATGTATTTCTACGTTGCCGCTGCTCAGTCAAGTTCTGACTATCCAGGAGAGACGGTGAGTCAAATCGATTCCTACCTAGCTGGGGAATTATTCCTAACACACACCCAAGCAACCTGATCAGGGGTCGCCTCGGTCACCTTTGGTACAGCTCAGGAACTAAATTTGTGGGCCCGAGTAGCGCCGCACTCTCAGGAAGTCCACTCTACCAGGACGTCAATCTGCCCTCAGACTTATGCCAATGGCTCCCCGCACATCCTTACTACCACCAGAGTGTGCACTTTCACTTCCTAGCTTCTGGTCTAAGTTGAGCTACTCGGCTTCATGGTCGGAACGAGTTATCCGGCCAACTAAGTGATAGGCATGCGTTCAACATGACATGAGGACGTACAACGAATCGGTCCTTAACTGACATAGATAGGGATAGATCCACACCCAAGACCTGCATGCCTTGTTGCTTCTCTATCGACATCCCACCCGGTCTCCATTCATTATTAACACATGGTTATTTCCACGATAGCAAATATAGCCAACCGTGACCAGATATCATTCTATATTGCAGGTGACAGGAAATCACATGACTTTACCGGTCTAAGCATGGCTAAGCATTGATTCGCTCCTAGACCTAAATAGGATTCAGGGTACATTTACTAGACAAGGAAGAGATAGATATGCAACAAGTGTTTTCATCCAACTCCTATAACTTAATGCATCAAACATATAAAGATACTCAAAGTGACATTTTTGAAACATAGGAGACTTAGAATGCACTAGGGCTTGCCTTTCAGAAAACACTCAAGCAGTTCTTCTTCATCAGAAAAGAGGAAGGTTGGTGATCTAGGCACTCAAGCAGTTCTTCTTTATTGACTCCTCCTTCTAGGGCCTGCACCTCCTACTCCTAAACTTGCTGCTGCTCCTCCGGAAGTCCTTGTTCGAATTACAGAAGAGTGACTCCCTCTGGAACACCTATTGCATGCATATGCATAGCATGAGAGTCATGAATGCAAAAGAGATGGAAGGTGATGATGACATGTATAGCCATGTATAGATAGACACATGAATGACATGATGATGCAAGATTAATATTTATTTTACTGAGTAGGTGCATATCTCTTCTTGAAAACAAGAACTACACACTCACCAATCTTTAACAACCTAAGATAAAGTTGTTCATCTTCAGTAAGAGGTCTAGCACCTGCAATTAACAACTTATCTTAATCATCCTAAGCATCTAAATCATCACATCAACTCATATAAAGCAATAAAGTCATTCACTGCATTCAACAGATTGAGGGCTACAGACAGCAGCTACAAGTTTAATTCATAACTAGAGTTGTACAGACCCAAAAGACACGAAATAAGACTTTCTCAAAAACTTATGGAATTATCTACAATTCATCTTAAATCATCTCAGCATGATTCCCAAGTTAACAAGGCCAAACAGGTACATTTATCAAATCTGGTTCAGAAATTCCAGAGAACAACTAGTTCAGAAGACCAACTTTGAACAGTGATAACTCACAAACCATTTGGCCAAATTCCATGATAACTCACAAGATATATAAGTGAGTTATATACAACTTTGTTATAGACAAGATTCCTAGCAAACATCAACTTCACATTGTAATTTGCTTAACTCTAGAATCTATCCAGAAAAGTCACTATAAGTGAATTTTAGGGAAAATAATATTTTACTACATTCAAGAATGGTACTTTGAGCACCACCAATGTTTCCAACAGTTAACATACATCAAATGAGCTCTAGAAAAGATATTGTCCATTCCTAAATAAATTCTTTTCATGCCTTTATTAATTTATTTAGATAATTAGGTGAAATAATAAACATATACCAAAATTGCACAATTTATTCTACAAAAATTACAACAACTTCTACATGTCCACAGTAGGCTACTGTATAAATTTCATAGCATTTGAGCAAGTAGAACATCCTATGCAAAAATGACAAGCTAGCAGGGTTAATAATAACACAAATAGGAAATCTTGGTGAAAAGTGTCAAGCAATAGATTTCATATTTTTCTTAGCTTCATCATAACACAAGAACACTGTGTAAAACGTTTCACAATTATATCTTACATACTTTGACCACAATAAATTCCCTAAGAAGATAGCATTTAATCTTAAGAAATCACTAACTCAACATACAACACCCAAAAATCATGAGATTTCTACAGAAGCACTAATAACTCCTGAATAGCCTCCCATAAAATTTTCAGATCGAAAGGAGCAATATAGCTTGGGTTATGAATTTCCCTTTGAAAAACCCTAAATAAAAGAGATAAATAAAAACAATGAAACTTTCCACTTGACACTATCATATTATTACACTATCAGGTAGAAATACTCACAAGGATTCCAAAATGTTCCCATTTACATTTTTTTTATTTTTCTATGAATTGATATGATTTTTCCAAAGTTCAAACAACATTCTTGAAAAGAAGTACAATTAAAACATAAACCTAAGCCGCTGACACGAGGGACCCAGAGGTCAACGGGCCCCATGCGATAGACACACAGAGGCAGGGGAGAGGTTTGACTGGCGTTTGCTCGCCGCCGGTGAAGTCATCGGCGGTAGCGTCTTCGCCGTTGGAAACCCCTCACTGAGTCGCGTCGATTGGTGGAGGTGGTTGGGTCAGTGGAGCACTAGGGCGGCTCGACAGTGGCAATGGCGGCACGGTGGCGCTGCGCGGTGATGCGTCGACTGTTCCTGGCCACGGCTGGGCTAGGCAAGGGAGGCCACAGCCTCACGGTGCTCAGGCAGAACTACCAAGGGTGATCTAGGGTTAGTGGGGGCGCTAGGGAAGCATGGCCGTGTGCATGTCCGCACGGCGGGGGAAACACACCGGTGGGGCTCGTGCTCTGGCGAGGTCAGAGGGGTAGAGGTTCGATGAGTTAGGGTTAGAGCATCTACAGAATGCGGGGAAGATGAGGCGAATGAGAGGAAGAAAGAAGACACGACGGTTAGTTCTAGCCACGGCGAGCTCGGAGTCCAGCGGAGCTCCGGTCGTGGCGGCGGTGACGGACATTACCAATAGGCCCTCACCTTGGCTCGAACAGGGCTGCAAATTGGTCGAGGGCGTAGAGCAGAGCAGGGCGAGTCTACGTGCACAAGCAATTTAGGAATGGCAGCACAACGGAGGAGCTATGCAGCGGCAGAGCACTTGGTGGCAATGGCGAGCTCGTCGCTTCGCTTCTGCATGGCTCGGATGAGGCGAGGAGGAGCAGACGAGGCCAGCAGGTGAAGCAGCTGGCACGGGGCGTCGATGTGGCCACGATGGCCTGAACAGTGTGGCCGACGCCGGTGTATGGCCACCACCTGGCGCCGACTGCCTGACAGCGGTCGGCCACGTCGAGCCGAGATGAATCGGTGAAAACCGATTCAGAGCTCAACGACGTCGACTGAACGGCCATTTTCCTCCCCTTATATCTCCTAATCCTTGCAGTGATTCGTTCAACCAATTGCACTACGTAATAGAGCTAAGTGAGTACTCCAACATTGCCAATACCAACTTAGTCTAGATCGCCACAGTTTTCAAACTATAAGGCACCAAAGTCCCCTTCACGAAATCTCAAAATCAGTGCAAGACAGAAAATTTTTCCAAGTTTTCAAACAGCACTGCATTGATTTTTGTGAGCCAATTCCAAGCATTTTAGGAGCTGAATTAGCCTATGACCCAAAAATAAAAGTTGTTACACTAATTGCATTCTACAACTTTGTTTTAGGGTGCACAACCATGCAAAGTTTCTAAAGTGATGTTTAACTCTAGTCAAACATGCAAACTTGAAATTGATGGTTTACACTATAGCTATGACTTAGAGACCAAACTAGCCTTAGTCATAAATACCAAAGTTGTTCCATGTGATATTCTAAACATGTCATACCTTAGCCACATGTAAACCCTAACACAAGTAAAGCATTTAGTGACAACACATGTGATATATAAGCAACATTAGAGATAGAAATTGAGATGCTTATGCTCATGAATGATCAATGATGCTTGTGCTCATGCAATGCCAATGCCCAATGCATACTTAACACCTAAGGTGTTACACTCAACATCATCATTTAGGTTAAAATTGGGGATATTTTGGAAATTGTTAGGCCAGCCATCCCAATCACCAACAGCTGCATTATCATTCACTGGATTGTTCTGTCCACTAAAACCTTCAGGAACCACATTGGGGCCTATCTGAAGATTGGGTTGAGCTGCAGGACCCGATCCATTCTGACCAAAACCAAAAAGATCAAAAGGACCACCAGGGGGAAAGCGTCAGGTCCAAGAGCAGGGTCCTCATCCTGTGGCAGCACACCAAGCAAATTACCCTGTAGTACCTCACACTGCACTGTCCATGACTCGCCCTGGAAGCCTTCTCCTTCAGTGAGAACTAGGAACTGAGGAATGGACTCAAAATCAACAACTCTTACTTGCACCAAGAGCCTTGATAAGTGTGTAGCATCATCAACCCAGCAAAGCACTCTACCAAAAGTACTGATGGTATTGGCAACAAACTCATCCTCCCTGAAATCTGGCGAAAATCCCATCAGCAACAACCAACACTCCTTGTTGAAGTTGATTGCGCGCCAATTTCTATCCTTGTTATGCTCCACAAAAGTGATCGTGACATCACCGAAAATATAAGCACCATGCTAAATCAGATGATCTCTATCAAAGGCATTTCTAAACCTAACGTAAGCCTGACCAAGGTGGGTGGGTTGCATATCATTGAAGACAACATTCTGCTCGTTGGTCAAGAAATCTGTCACTACTGTTCGGATGGCTTGGAAAGTTACCTGATGCGCCGGCATTGGGTGGATGGTGACGATGGCCAAGTCTTGATTCTTGGCACGAGGACGCATCAAAACCACTCTCTCCATTGGCTTCTGAGGGCCAACCTCCAGATGATTGAGCCCACGAGGGACAAACGGCGTTGGGTCGATATGGTTTTCTAATATATGTATATAAAAAGGGTGGTGGTCTTATACGAGTAGAAAATCTTCCTAAAACAGGATATACAAAAATTTTCTATGAGACCTGAGGAGTTTTGATCGAATTCCAGTTTCAAAAAACACCCTAGGCGGGTTTGCACAGCACACTGCGGCGATCACCGGACTCAGGCCAAAACTGTCTGGGCCGGTCGACTTCGGCCACTAGAAACCAGACTTTTCCCACGTTGGTCCAATTTATTCCAAATTGGCTCAAATTTTACCATTTTCTCTTGTATTTGATTCTCAAATATGGAAATGCAAAGTCCACTGACTGCTTTGCTGCCAATAGTATGTACTAAAAAAATTCTACGACACAGGCCTCGGGAGCATGGTCTTGCTAGGTTGTTAGGCATGGTTCTTTACCTGCTGATGATACACCCTTTTTCTGTAGCTGCTGATTATACTATATATATTAATCCTTCTCCAACGAAAGCCATAAGAACATCTCCAAGAGCATTTCTAAATCTCACTCTCTAAATCTAAAAATCGATTTTCTATATCTTTTCAGTCTCCAATAGTTTTTCTATATCTCATGCGCACTCTAGAGAGCTATTCTCATCTTTTATTTTTGGCTAACGAAAAATCCAGAATAAAAGATGACTATATTTGGATGACCATTTAGAAAAGCTATTGAAGGTTAGTTTTCCACTAAAATATCTATTCCTAGCGATTAGGAAGGATATGGAGAGTCTCTTGGAGATGCTCTAAAGCTACCAGTCTAGCATACCACCAAGGAAAGCTGGTGGTTCGGCAGAATTCTCGCACGGAAATGAAACTGAATGTCTTTTGTGCCGAGCAACAAACCTTGTCGAGAGAATCTGTTATTTCCACAAATGCGTATGATTGTCCATTTTCCCTTCATCTGGATTAATGGGAGACGTGGAGGCCCTCCCAGCGCTGCAATGGATGTAGCCCAGAACGGCAAACATCACCGCCAATTTCAGGAGCAGACCGAACGCGCATTCCTGCAGGTCGTCTCTGCCTTTGTAGTTTGTGCAGGTCGCTAGCCAGTCGTTCGGCGGCGTGACGGGCGCAGGCAGCTCTGATCCATCCGTGGACAGGCGCAGGCCGCGCAGCAGCGCCTATAAATTTGCACCTGGTCGATCGAGGTCGACCACCAGTCCACCACCACAAGCATATGATTGGCAAGGGGCAAGAAACAGATCGAGCTGTCGCTGCCTACTGCCCTGGTACGTCGTCTTCTGGACTCGAGCCAGGGGGCTGGGCTTGCAGTTCCTTTTCCTTTCATTCCCAGTTTTGTCTTTAATTTCTCTTATTAGTTCCCTCTCATCTGTCCACACTGAACTTTATGTGGCATGAATGAATTAAGATTGGTTGAGATTGGATGGCTCAGATAGGAAAAAGATTATTGTTATACTTGGTCAAGTTGACCTAATTAGCCATAGAAAATTTAATGCATACTGTTTGACTTTAGCTACTTGTTGGAAAACTCTGAGCACTAGCTGTGTTAATTATTATTATTATTATTATTATTATTATTATTATTATTATTATTATTATTATTATTATTATTATTATTATTTATCATCATCATCATCTAACTGTATGATAACCGTCCTGTTAATCACTTACTTTGAGTTAATAAAAAATGTTCCTGGTACTCTTCAACTACAAAAAAAAAAACAATGGAAAGTTGACTTATCACTAACCATGAAAGCGGCACTCACTGGTAGAGAACAGAGTTTTATTCCCGGTGGGGAACCCCCTTTAGTCCCGGTTCCCCACCCAGGAGCAAGCATCTGGGACTAAAGGGGGTCCTTTAGTCCCGGATCAGGAACCAGGACTAAAGGGGGACCTTTAGTCCCGGTGGGTAACACCAACTGGGACTAAAGGTGCCTCCTGACATGCCACGATGGCCGGCACCCTTTAGTCCCGGTTGGTAATACGAACCGGGACTAAAGGTTTTTTTCTTTTTTATCTTTTCTTTTCATTTTTTTGTTTTCTTTTCAAAATAGGTTTTCGAAGTCGTATTGTATGCTGCTAATTATACATTTATACGCGCGTATAGTATGTTTCGGTTCAAGCACAATGAACGTATTAAATCACACAATTCAAGCATAGAAATATATATATATATATATATATATATATATATATATATATATATATGCATGCATGCATCATATATATATTTACATGCATGCATGCATATGTGTATTTTACATTATATTATTTCATGTGCATATATTACAAAAGATTGCATTACAGTTGTTGTGATATAACAAGTTTTCTCTCATCCTCTAGCTTGGCTTCTATGGCAGTGTTGGGTCGAAGTAGAACTCGCCCTTGGAATCGATGACCTGATCATTAAAAAATCCGGCTATAGACTCTTGAATTGCTTTGATTTGGTCTTGCCGTATGACCTTTTCCTCCAACCATCGAGCCTACAGGTTTGAATTAAAGGAAAATAAATTAATATATGTACATACATATATATATATATATATAAAGACATAGTAACACAATCAATAATAATAATTAAATGAATATATAGTGTATTTTTAACGTACTTTGAGTCTCTCTGTAGGAGTTCTTTGGGAGACCACCTTGATAAACTTGCAAACATAGTAACCACAGTAGTTGTTCCCCTGTTCCTGTCTCAGACACCACTTTACGAGAAAAAGATTTGTCATCCAATCTGGTGATCCGGTGAAAGCTATATGTTTAATTAATAAAGATGATGCGATTTTGGGGACTTACTTTCAAAGGGATTACATTCAGTGGCGCTTTACATTTTCCCATGTGTTGCTTCTCAATAAAGGTTTTCCAAACACTGCCCAATAAAAAATTTGCATTGGTCTTCCAAATTAACGTCTTGTCACGATCGGAGACAAAACTGATATGAGGAGCATTGGTCTTCTTCTTCCATTCGCGGGTACTGATCGGGACCGGTCCCGTACAAGGTAACCACAGTGGTGCACGAATTTCATTTTATTTGGCCCCCCCGGTTCGCCTGTATCCACATTGAACTCCGAGATGATGAAGCGGCCCTCCAATGGCTTTTTGGGACCTCGAACATTTTTACTCTTCGTTGTAGTTGTTGATGTCGATCCAGATGGCTACAAAACATAAACATTATTTTTAATGTCATGAGCACACATAAGACATATGATAATATATATAGCTAATAATAAAAAATATATACTTGGCCAATATGTTGTTGCTCATTTTGTTCAAGAGCTAAGTACTGACTCCCGTCATCTGCATCCACTTGCACATTATTTTTAGCACCATCATCGCCGGCAACTTGAGTGCCAGTGTTGATCAAATTCATCATCAACTCCTCCTCATCCATGTTTCTCGGGCCGGCCATCTAGCTTCAAAAAATAAAACCAATATATAGTACGTCAAATCTTTGCTTACATGCATAAAATCTACGAACAATATGCATTATTAAATCTTGCCCCTCGGTCACGGACGCAATTCGCCACACTAGGGCGAATTAGGGCTATACATAAACGGCCGAGGATGAATTGCGTCGGTGACTAGGGCGAACCACGTCGGTGACATCAACAACGCGGTTCGCCCTAGTCACCGACGCAATTCGCCCTAGTGTGATTGTTTAGCGTTAACGATAATGATAATACGAATGTTGATCGACTAGGCCGCGAGAGAGGGTGGTGTGACGAGAGTGGCAGTGCTCCACTCCACCGTATATATGTTTGTACACATGGGTGAACGAGGGCGGCGGTGCTCCGCCGTATACATAGAAACGCATGGGCGAACGAGGGCAGCGGTGCTCCGCGACGTATATATACATGCATATGAATACAAATGGCGTATATATACGTGTCGGCGCGGTGGCCGGTGTGCTGACGACGACGACGTGAGGCGGGCCGGCGTCTTGGCAGCAACGGCGGACGTGAGGCGGGCGAAGGCGGTGTCGGTCGGTGCGGTGGAGGGCGTCGTTGGCGCAGAGCGGCCCGGGCGAGGCTACGGTCAATGCGTTGGAGGGTGTGGCTCTGCTGCGTCGGGCAGGCCGTGATCAAAAAGAGTATATTATATATCGTGCATGCATGTCCACATGTTTTTTTTTCTTTTTGCAAAACACGGACAAACGTCAAGCAAGGACTAGCATTAGCAAGCAGCCAAGCACGGCTCCTCTCCCTAGCCCGCCTCGCCAAGGTCTTTGCTACTACTATCGTCGCCATAGCCGTCGCGAGCACCACCACACCTCCACCTTGCTGCCGTCCTAAATCCCTACGGAGTAACCGCGTAGGAGCTGCGTCTTTGCGTCGTGCGGTGTGAGTGAGTGAGGAGCCATACGCCCGAACCCGCACCTACCCGGAGACCCGTTGTTGTGAAGCCATCGCCTCCACGAATCGATGACCGATGGCGGCCTTGCTTCGTTCTCGTCGTCCTCCGGTGCGGATCTCGAGCCACAGGGCCAGCGTGAGAATGGAGTCCTTGATCTCCATAGCCTCCATGCCGAATATTAGCTAGGAGTACTCACAAATCAATTCGACAAGTGTCAAGCTCGACTCCACCTAGGGAGCACCGGCGTCGACTACTACCTACTCACAAATCACATCGCAGCGTGTTTGCACCGCTAATGGAGTCCTTCTGCTTACCTTCAGTATATACACTCCATTCGGCTTACCTCGTATATAAAAATTTATTTGCCGATATGAAGGACTCCGGTAGTAGTCGATGGCGGCGGCGGCGGAGGAGGACTCGAGTGGGTCGTCGGCGGTGGAGGGCCGCATGGGCGCCAGTGGTGGAGGGCCGCCGAGGCGAGGCGCTGGCTCGGTGTCACGGGCGGTGGGCTGATCTTGTGAGCGAAGACGAATCGGCGGCGAGGAAGAAGAAGAGAGAGGGCGGCGGTGTTCGACGAGGAAGAAGAGGAGGATCGATCTGCGCCCGCACCAAGCGGTTATATACCAGAGATTTACTCCCATGCCGACCACCAAATAGGAGTAAAGGTCCTTTACTCTCGGTGCGTGTTACCAACCGGAAGTAAAGGTCCCTTTACTCCCGGTGCGTGTTACCAACCGGGAGTAAAGGTATACCTTTACTCCCGATTGGTAACACGCACCGGGAGTAAAGGGTTTTTTTTTGGCGGGCCACGAAACTGCAGCCCACCTTTACTCCCGGGTGGGCTTCCCACCCAGGAGTAAAGGTGGGCTGCTGTTTCGTTTTCCGCCTATTTTGAGCAATTTTTTTAATAGAAATATAGATTTTCTTGTTAAATACATAGTAAATTAAATAAAAGGCATAAAATTATTTTGTTAAAAATTTGGATTTTCTTTTTCTTTATTGCACATAGGAAAAATCTATAACCTAACTTTTTTTATTTTTTGTTATAATTATAAAACATAATGTAACTAATATTTATTATTTCGTTAGTGCAAAAATGTAGTGTTTAATTAAAATTATTAAAACTATTGGTTTTGGACAGGAAATTTGTTTTCACATCATTTTAACGTTAATATTTTAATTTTTCATCACTCAATATCCTAATTTAACTTTTCGAGAGAGAAATCCCACCAAATCAAACATTTATTTAATTTGAAACACGACATAATAAACATCTGAATTCATAATTATTACATAATATCTCAAACACACACTACATTAAATCACTATATCATTAAGTGGGCACAGCAGTGAACTTCTTCTTTATGTATGTCTCTTGGTTATGACCGCGCCGTAACCATGGAGTGTCCTCATCATTTACCAAGATGCTAGGGTCTTTGTTCACTTTGAAGGGCGGAATTCGGTCATCCTTTTTATAATCTTCTGATATGTCCGACTTGTCCTCAATTCCCACGATGACTCTTTTCCCTGAAAGAACTATGTGGCACTTTGGCTCTTTGGTTGAGTCATTATCATTTTTCCCTCTTTTTGGTTTGGTAGACATATCATTGACATAGAACACCTGATTCACATCCTTGGCAAGGACGAATGGTTCATCTTTGTACCCAATATTACTAAGGTCTACTGTTGTCATTCCATACTCGTTGTTTACTGTTACCCCGCCTCTGGTCACCTTGACCCATTGGCACTTGAACAATGGGATCTTCAAAGTAGGTGCATATTCTAGTTCCCATATTTCATCTATGCGGCCGTAATATGTCTGCTTATTCCCATTCGGGTCTGTGGCATCTATGCGGACACCACTGTTTTGGTTGGTACTCCTTTTGTCTTGGGCTACTATGTAGAATATGTTCCCATTTATTTCGTACCCTTTGTATGTGACGATATGCCATGATGGTTGCATAGCCAATAAATACAGTTGCTCATGGATGCTCTCATCACCTTGACATTTTTTTCGCAACCAACCGCTGAAAGTTTCTATGTGCTTACGCGTAATCCAAGCTTCAGTCTTCCCTGGAAACTCGGATCATAAGAGATCCTTGTGTGTCTCAATATACGGATCTACCAAAGAGGAGTTCTGTAGAACTGTATAGTGCGCTTTATTGAAATAATCATCCTCCGTACCAATATATGTTTTCCTCCCTAGTGTCCCCTTTCCGCTTAGTCTCCCCTCATGTCTTGATTCAGGAACACCAATTGAGTCAAGGTCGGGAATAAAGTCAACACAGAACTCAATGACCTCTTCTGTTCCATAGCCCTTGGCGATGCTTCCTTCTGGACGAGCACAGTTGTGAACATATTTCTTCAGGATTTCCATGAATCTCTCTAAGGGGAACATGTTGTGTAGGAACATAGGACCGAGAATGAAAATCTCCTTGACTAGCTGAACTAGGAGGTGTGTCATGATATCAAAGAAGGAAGGAGGGAACACCAACTCAAAGCTGACGAGACATTGAACCACATCATTATGTAGTTTAGCTAGATCAGTTGGATCCATTGCCTTCTGAGAAATTGCATTGAGGAATGCACATAGCTTCATGGTGGCTAGACGTACATTTGGAGGTAGAATTCCTCTTAATGCAACTAGAAGTAATTGCGTCATGAGAACATGACAGTCATGGGACTTTAAGTTATAGAATTTCCTCTCTGGCACATTTATAATACCCTTTATATTCGAGGAGAATCCAGATGGTACCTTGATATTGTTTAAGCATTCAAACATGGTTTCCTTCTCCTCTTTGCTTAGAGTGTAGCTGGCAGGACGTAGGTAATGGAGTCCATCATCTATCTTCTCTGGATGCAGGTTGTCTCTTTCTCTCAAACAACGCAGGTCCTATCGTGCTTCAAATGTGTCCTTAGGCTTTCCATACACACCCATGAAGCCTAGCAGGTTCACACAAAGATTCTTCGTCAGGTGCATCACGTCAATCGAGCTGCGGACCTCTAGGACTTGCCAATAGGGTAGGTCCCAAAATATGGACTTCTTCTTCCACATGGGTGTGTGACCGTTAGCGTCATTCGGAACAGGTTGGCTACCATGTCCTTTTCCAAAGACGACTTTCACATCATTGACCATATCGAGTACATCCTCACCGGTTCAGTTGTGAGGCTTGGTCAGGTGGTCTGCCTTCCCTTTAAAATGCTTGCCTTTCTTTCTTATGGGGTGATTTGCAGGAAGAAATAGACGATGGCCAAGGTACACGACCTTTCGACATTTTTTCAAGAATACACCTCTAATATCACCAAAGTAGTGTGTGCACGCATTATATCCCTTGTTTGACTGTCCTGAAAGATTACTTAGAGCAGGCCAATCATTGATTGTTACGAACAACAATGCTCGCAGATCAAAGTGTTCCTGTTTGTACTCATCCCACACACATACACCTTCTTTATTCCACAAAATGAGAAGTTCATCAATAAGTGGTCTCAGGTACACATTGATGTCATTGCCAGGTTGCTTCGGGCCTTGGATGAGCACAGGCATCATAATGAACTTCCGCTTCATGCATAACCGAGGAAGGTTGTAGATACTTAGAGTAACAGGCCAAGTGCTATGACTACTGTTCTGCTCTCCAAAAGGATTGATACCATCTGTACTTAAAGCAAACCTTAAGTTTCTTGCATCATTTGCAAACTCTGGGAATTCTCTATCGATTGCTCTCCACTGGGACCCATCAGCAGGGTGTCTCAACATATTGTCTACCTTAAGGTCTTCTTTGTGCCATCGCAACAATTTTGCATGTTCTTTGTTTCTGAACAGACTTTTTAAGCGTGGTATTATAGGAGCATACCACATAACCTTGGCAGGGATTTTCTTCCGCGGACGTTCGCCCTTAACATCACCAGGGTCATCTCGCCTGATCTTATACCGCGATGCATGGCATACCGGGCATGCATCCAATTTCTCGTACTCTTTGCCATGGTAGAGGATGCGGTCATTAGGACATGCATGTATCTTCTTGATTTCTAGCCCTATAGGACATACAACTTGTTTTGCTTCGTAGGTAGTGGTGGGCAATTTATTGTCCTTCGGAAGCATCTTCTTTTAGATTTTTAGTAACTCTCCAAATCCCTTGTCAGATACACCTTTCTTTGCCTTCCATTGCAACAATTCTAGTGTGGTTCCCAACTTTTTCTGCCCTGCATCACAAGTTGGGTACAGTAATTTCTTGTGATCTTCTAGCATCCGCTCAAACTTGATCTTCTCCTTTTCACTTTCACATTCTCTTTGTGCGTCACGAATGACCTGACAAAGATCATCAGTAGGCTCATCTTCTGCGGCTACCTCTTCTTCAGCTTCTCCCATTGCAGTATCATTGAAGCACGCACCATCAGGAATAATATCATTGTCGTCCCATTGTTCTTCTTCACCTTCTTCCATTACAACGCTGGATTCTCCGTGCTTCGTCCAACAAATATAGTTTGGCATGAAACCCGACTTGAACAAGTGTGAATGAAGAGTCCTTGAGCAAGGATATTCCACCGTATTCTTATATATGGCACATGGGCAGCACATGAAACCGTCGCGTTTGTTTGCCTCGGTCGCACGTAATAAAGAATGCACGTCGTCAATGAACTCTTGGGAGCGGCAATCAGCATTGTACATCCAATGCCGGCTCATCTACATTACATGACATAAATACCATATTAAAACCTAGATCATAATTAATTATTTATACAACATGCGTGCCACCACAAAAGGTACAAATTTATGAAAGCATCGCTACAATGTAGACAATCCCAACTACCACTAAAAGAACTAAAGCTAAAATACATTTTAGGAGCACATGGATTTCGCGACCAATCTCAACTAAAACAGACAGATCCCCCGATTGTGCAACATCTTTGGGCTTCTTCGGCTAGATCACTGCCTCATTAGCCACCATATCTGCCTATTGTGCAAGATATTTTTGCACGAGTTTAACATACTCTTCCTCCCAGTAGAAGCCTGAACATCGTCAACTGCCATCCCACTGAAATTAAAACAAAAAATTAGAACTTTAATCACAACCATCATGAAAATTGGTATAAACTAACCATAATCATTAAATACGATAAAATAACTCACATTGCGATCCGGACACTTGTAGAAGATACGATCCTTGTTGGGACCCTCCTTCTTCACTCGGTACTCTATCACAATCTTCGTCTCATCACGACACTTGCCGCATGGAATGAGAGGGAGGCCCAGCCTAAGTCGCTTTGGAAACCCATGAGAGGCCGAGGACCCGGAAGCAGTTGCCATCTACTCTCTATACTCATTTTTTAATACACTATAAATTTATTATTTTATAAACAAATAAAATTAAGAAACTATAAAATTATCTATATCTCTAAACAATGATATTTTTAATGGTCATTGTGTTCTTGTCTTTTACTGCGGTAGGTAAGTAATTCACATGATATTTCCGCAAATTAATAGAAGAATGGGAGTGTACACACATAATAATCGATTATCATTTATATTTATATATATACTACGTTTGGGTACGGTGATTGATAGACTACTGCGACGATATCGGGACGTGTGAATAAATAACCATCCGTACTAGTTGACCTTGCTTACGTGATCATCTCGGTGAGCATTTCTCCACTAGACGGCACCGTACATGGCCACGGAAGAGCTCTGATTCTACAAGGAAGGGAACACGGTCTTCCACGGCCATTGCCGCTCTCCCTCGTAGAATCAAAGCTCCTCCTTGACGTCTGTTACCGCTCGGCAGAGAACATGCTCGCCGAAATGAACACGATCCACTAGTTCAACTAGCTACTTTAAGCTTCCTTCATGTAAATATGCAAGCTTGAAGTGATTTTGAGCTCAAATTGCTTACAAATGAAAAAAAACCACAATAAAGAACCATATATATTTATAGTGAACAAAATGGGATAAGACAATGATGAAACATGAGAGTATGAAGTTGGTAACCTTTAGAACCGAAGAATCGACAGAGGAATCGAAGAAATCGATGGAGGAATCGAAGAATGGATGGAGAAAGAGCAAGAACACTGCTTAAATTTGAATTTAAGCTCTCGGACGGGCTCGGGGAGGAAGAAGACGGCCAGCAGGATTTATAGCTCAAAAACATGTTTTAATAAATAACCATCCGTACTAGTTGACCTTGCTTACGTGATCATCTCGGCGAGCATTTCTCCACCGGATGGCACCGTACTTGGTCAAGGAAGAGCTCCGATTCTACGAGGAAGGGAACACGGTCTTCCACGACCGTTGCTGCTCTCCCTCGTAGAATCAAAGCTCCTCCTTGATGTCCATTACCGCTTGGCAGAGAACATGCTCGTCGAGCTAAACATGGTCCGCAAGTTCAACTAGTATGGATTTTCTATAATTTTCTAACTATTTTCTAAGTTTTTCATTTCATAAAAAGTTAAAATAAAATGTTTAGTCGCGGAGTCCATAGAAATGACCATATTTTGACCTAGCAACGCATTGTCAATTGTCATTGCGTTGCATTGCACCCTGGACCGGACTCTGGACAATAAAATACTATAGTCGATCGATGCCGTTCTTTGTCGTACAGTCGCACGGCGATGGCCGATGGACCCGTTCAACCACCAAGTCTGTCAGGCCCGGCTGTTCGGGCGTATCGTCAAAAGAGAACGGATTTGCTTCCTATTGCACGGCCTTGCATTGCATCTATCATACCAGTCGGAGGCACTAGTCCCTATACTCATTTTTAATACACTATAAATTTCTCATTTTATAAACAAATAAAATAAAAAAACTCTAAAATTCTCTATATCTCTAAAGAATGAAGTGTGCTATGCATGCTACAAATGAATGGTGAATACTAGTTTTTAATAGCTACTTTAACCTTCCTTCATATAAATATGCAAGCTTGAAGTGATTTTGAGCTCAAATTGCTTACAAATGAAAAAAACCACAATAAAGAACCATATATATATATTGAACAAAATGAGATAAGACAATGGTGAAAAATGAGAGTATGAGATTGGTAACCTTTATAACTGAAGAATCGATGGAGGAATCGAAGAAATCGATGGAGGAATCAAAGAATGGATGGAGGAACAATGGAGGGAGGAAGCAAGAACACTAGTGCAGTGAGCTTCAAAATGTGCTGAGCTCGGGCTCGGGGAGGAAGAAGGAGACGGCCGGGATATAAAGGGGGGACCTTTAGTCCCAGTTGGTGGCTCCAACCGGGACTAAAGGTCCCTCCCAACAGACTTCTGCGCCCAGACAGGGTGGCAGAGACCTTTAGTCCCGGTTGGAGCCACCAACCAGAGTAAAGTCTACCTTTAGTCCCGATTGGTGGCTCCAACCAGACTAAAGATCTCTGCCACCTCTATCTCAAGCATGAGAGCATTGGGAGGGACCTTTAGTCCCGGTTGGAGCCACCAACCGGGACTAAAGGTATCTCTAGTCTCGGGCGCAAAAAATGCCGGGACTAGAGCCCATTTTGGCTGAGGATAAAAGATCTGTTCTCTACTAGTGACTAATTGTGGAGTGAGCGTTGTATTTAGACAGTGCCACTCGTGTATTGTGGAGTGATGGTTGTAGCTAAACAATAATTGATACTTATGCCTTTTTTCTCTTTGTTTCATTTATTGTTTCATACCTCTTACTAATAAAAAAATATTTATATTAAATTGTACTTTTTCTCTTTGTTCATTTTAACATAAGAGGCACAATAGACACTTTGTAGTGTTTATACGATTGTAAACTTATAATCAATTATTTATCTATATGCTTTTTATTTATATCCATAGTTTTTTACATAATATCTTTATGTATATTTAATATGCATTTAGTTCAAACCTTAGCTTCAATTATGGTTGCTCTTGTTGCAGCTCATATATTATGATGCCGTGAATCTAAATTTTAATTTTCCAAATTTTATCTTACTAATTTATACTTTGATATAGTTTTTTTATCCTTTTGTGCTTTTTAAAAAACAATAAGGACTTGAGATCCTAACTTGTAATCTTAAGTACTATGATGGCATAAACAATTGTTTAAAAGTTACATAATGTTGCTTAAGATCGGTGGTACAGGTTGAAGTGAGATCTAGGATGGGTAAAGACCCTAACCTCAATAGGATATTAATATTTAAGCTTTATAATAATTGTTTATCCAAATGAATCCCAAAGTCTAGGAAGATATGGCCACCTGTGGGCTGTACTAACCTTCCCCTTATCTCAGCTATTCGATTTTTTTTGTCATGGAATATGTGTAATAACAGTTATACTATCAATCAATATAGATGTGCCAAACAATTTTTATTAAAATGTGTAAATATATCTAAAGTAACAACTTATATAAATTATATGTCATGGCTATTATTATAGTGTTAGATAATTTGTTATTATCATTAGTATATGAAATATTAAGCAAATATTTTTCATGATCGTTCAAACATAACATATATATTTATCACTCATGCATGCATGTGTTGATGATTTGAATGATGGTAGAACATGTATGATTATTTAGTCAAATTTTAATATATTAATGTTAATATAAGTGGGTAATGTACAAATATATATGTTTTATTTTTATTTAAACATTTGTTGTAATAGATGATTTTGATGACTTAGATGTAGATTGGAGGGGACAATTTAGATTTTTTTAAATGACATAAGTAGTAATTTAGATAGAAATTTAAGGAGCTATGTTGATTATCTATCATAATAGCAAGTGGGTAATTACATGCAAATTTTAGGGGTTATGTAGATTATTTATCGTAATAGTAGATTGATACTTAGTTGTCTATCATTTTTTAATGGCATATGCGGGTAATTTAAATATGGATTCATGGGTTATTTTATATTTTTTACATAGTCATAGAGGTTTTGTAATTATTTATAATTTTCTAGTCGTTGCAATTTTCTATCCATGTGTTAAGTTGAAACACTATTGCTTATGTATCCTTTATTCAAATTTTATTTTATTTTATTTTAAGAAAATATTCTATGCCCAAGTGTACCCAGCTCTTACAACGTCTCAAATAGTCGTTTTACCTTGCACCATGAAACTAAAGATGTTGAATTTTTTTATATCAAAACATTAGGTATGTAGTAGTATTGTTTTATAAATCATATAGTATTTAATTAGATTGCTAATATTGATATAACATAATGTTTCTTCAATATGTATAAACTTATTTAAGACAACTTAGGAAATTTATTACCATGGAGTATTGATATGACTTAAAGTTGTTAGTCATTGTTATGTGGTTTCTTAAGTATTTTTCCATGTTCAATAAGATATTTAAATAAATATTTATTTAATGCATACATATTTACTTGACTAATAATTTTATGTTTGCTTTTAACGAAAACACATAGAAAGTGTATAATTTAAAAATATACATAACATACTTTACGGATGTTGAAATATTTTTGTAATAGGTTATATTAGCATTTACCTCTATATTTGAGATTTTTTTGTTATTTTTTATAATGGCTAAGGTGGATAATTTACATATGAACTAAAAGGTGTTACTTTCTAATATATTTCATAATTGCATATATTGGTAATTTAAATGCAAACCTAGGGATTACTTTGTATCATCTTTCATTATAGCATATGTGGGTAATTCATTAAAAATACGATAGTGTTATTTTAAATTATCTTTCATAATAGCAGAGTTAGTTAATTTAGATATAAACTTAGAGGGTTATTATTATTAATCTTTTACTAATGGCATATGTTGGTAATTTACATGCAAATTTTGGGGTTGGTTTGAAAATTCTTTCATAGTGGCATAAGTAGGTAATTTAGATACAAATTTATGGGGTTATTTCGAATTATAATGGAAGAAGTGGATAATTTAGATACAAAATTAGTGGGTTACTTTGTGTATTTTCATAATAACAGAGGTGGGTAATTTTTAATAAAACATAATAGATCCAATGTCTATTATTAGCACTAATGTTTAGAGATACTAAATTAAAGGCTAGATATTTATGATTATTGTGCTAATTTCTAGGATTTAATTATTTTTTTTCTAAGAATTAACATGGAGCCTCCAATAGAGCATTAGTAATAGTAAGATGTTTTGTATTGCTAAGAATAAGCTTTTGAATACTATTTTGTTGACGAAAATATTTGGAATACTATAGCACTATGCCTTCCCAAACACATCTAATAAATAAATTGCACTATGAACAAAGGGTATATATCTTCCCCAATGTACCGCTAGTCTTCTACACTGTATATAGTCTTGTCAAGGGCTTTTTAATTACTTAATTTTGAGTGTATATTCTTGTAGTACACTAAATAAGTCTTTTGTTTTTTCAAATTCCAATAGTGGTTACTCACTTGATGTGTTATCAAGGAGGAGTGGTACAATTGGTAGTACCTTTGAGTGGATCATATACTTGAGGTACAAAATGTTTTCGTCAAAACCTACCCAATTCTCCAATTCTTGCAACACAGCCCGGCAGAGTTCCCTAGCAAGGATGTTAGCATAAATAACCCTTGATGCTTAACTTGGCACAAAATATGAAGATTCTGGTGATTCCTTTGATTACCCCTTGTTGTTAGAGGGGACAACTTCAAATCTACAGCAGGAGCGTTCAGGGGAGGATATAGCCTACTTGCAGCCATTTGGTTGCTTGTTGGTGCTTGATGTAATTGTAACACCCCAAAATTTGCTAGTTTTGAAAATAGTGTTAAAATGATTTATTTATAAATTTTTGTGCACATGAAAACATAGGAAAATAAAAAAATCATTAATTTAAAATTTATAATAAGATAGAAACGTGTTTGTTGCATTCATGCCGGTCGCACCTTGTGTTTCTATGTGCAAAATGTGTGTTTTTATACGTTTAGAAGACGAATATCTATCTCTAGGAATTTTGTAGCTTCTTTCTGGAATTTAATTCCTACCTTCTTTACCCTAATCTTTATGTTCCAAGTTCCCAAAAATCTTTTTATGAGCTCTAAATACTTTATTTGGATTCATCATGTTCCAAAGTGTCTCTGAGAATTTTCCCCAAATTTTCGGAGGTCTCGGAATATTTTTCGTGGCTTAAATATCAATTCTGGACTTTTCTAGAATTATTTTATCCACGGAATTAATTAATTACGAAAATAATAAATCTCTCATTTATCACGACGCTCAAAGTCCATGTGCAATAATCTTAGTAAATCTCAAAGGCCTATGTATTTATTTACTAATGGGCTTTAATGTTTATTTAGGCCCATTAGTGCAGGCGGATGGTGCAATGTCAATTAGTACCATATCGCTAGTTGACGGGGGTGTGGGGAGTTTTTCTCCCTATATATATCTACCAACCCCTTGGACAAAGCACATTAAAACTACCGTATGGGGAGCCCCTAGTTTGGGAAATCCCTCGTGTACTAAATTATATCTTTCCCTCCTTCCCTCGCCGTCGCCACCGTCGTCGCCGCCGCGCTGCCCGTTCATAGTTGTTCGTTGGTAAGCATCCCCACATTTTCCTTCCTCTTTCTTAATTACACCATGCCCGTTGATTACCTCTGCTGCATGCTGCTTTTCCATGTGTGATATACGTCTACATGGCAACCATGATCTATACCGCATAATACACAAGCAATCACGCCACCATCTCTGCCTTGCTGCCGGCCATGCATGCATGTTCATCACGTCTAGGCCATTCTTTGGTTCATCTCAATCTCTTGTGGCATATAGCACTGATCCCACCTCCGCCGTTGCCGCTCCTGTGCCAAGCCGAAGTAGCGGAGCCGCCGGCCGTGCGTTGCCTGGCACCATGGGGACGGCCCAGCCGGGCGAGTGCGGGCTCTTCCTCCGATCGGCCAGCAGGCCAAGCTCTTGGCCATGGCCCTTTTCCTTCCATGCGAGCTCCTTGTGCAGCAGCAGCCATGACCATGGAGGCCACAATCTGCACGTGATAATGTAGAAGATGAGGTAATTATGAAACTGCCATTAGTTCGTAATTCTTCCATCATTTATTCATTTTAATTCCGTTTTGCTTCATTCAAATTTCGTTAGGTTCGTGTTAATGTGATCTACATGTTAGTGCTAACGTTTTTCATGTTACCGGCTTATGTAGTTATAAATAAAAATTAAATTAGTTAATATGCTTATAACTAGTTTTATAATTAAAATCAATATAGGTTTTTACTTCGGTGTTTTGTATACTAATATTAATAATTGCTAACCTAGATATACTTTTAAATTAAAATTTTGTTTAGTTTAAACACATTGCCTACGGGCTAAACTCGTTTACATACTCTCACATGTTTATTTTCTTTTGAAAAGATAAGCTTTAACCTGATTATAGTAAGGAATGTGATAGTTTTTATAAGTTATGATATGATTAGCTTCAACTTGGGTTTTTAAATTAAATTATGGTTTGTCTAATCTGAACTAATAACTTTTCCATGGCTTTGTTAACTAAAATAAATCAAGCTTATAGTCTTCTCTTTTCTTTTATAATATAAAACTCTGTAGTCGTTTCTTTACAACCGTGGTTCCAATTAGCGTGCTTTTCGCGTCTGTGTGTTCGTAGCGAGACGTAGATTCGTTTTACAAACTTTTCATCTTGATTTTATGTTTGGTGTATTGTTCTAATTTAGATCTATTATTTGCTTCATGTATGATTGTATGGATGCTTGTGTGGTGCTTTATGATTTCGCCCAGTCGGTGAGATATACGTGATGATCAAAAAGAGAAAGAAGAACGTTGAAGATTAAAGCTTACCTAAGGATCGGTGTTTTAAGGCAAGTATAACATGGGATCTTCCTTGTTACCTATTCACCTTTAATCATTTAATTCATATTGCATGTGTCAACCTTGACTACCACTAAGGATATCCTAGTCTTTTGTACTTGTACCTTGACTCCTATGGGGTGTTGCATTGGGTAGTATGATGCTAGTGCTCAACTACAACCATGATCTTGTAACTTGACTAATGGAATATGCAATAAACACTAAAAGATGCTTTTTAGCAACATGGAACAAGGGGGCTAGAGCATTGGGCTATTTTTATGGTGCTCTAGATTCCTCTCCCTAAGGACTTATCTGTAAGTGATCATTCGGGACTTACAGTACAGCTGTGAGGGCTATATGGCTCTAGCTTCAGCTCAGTATGAGGACCTTTTCTCGCTTGTTAGAGGTTACCTTTATTGGCATAAGAATGGCTTGACGAATCGGGTATAGGACTACCTCTACTCTTATGTGTATAGCCGCGATGGAATTGTGCCATTCGATAGGGGGTTCCTATATCTGTTTGCCGAGTGAATCTAATGGCCCTAACTTGTTAGACGAACCTTTGAAAGGCTTCATAGTGAACCCTGCCGACCTTCCTTGGTAGTGGGTCAAGAGGCTGATCACCTTGGGCGAAAGGGTAAATCACGACTCACAGTGAAAGTGTACAACCTCTGCAGAGTGTAAAACTGGTATATCAGCCGTGCTCACGGTCACGAGCAGCCTTAGAACCCTTACGGAATAGATGATGAACACTGATGATACTGATGATAAAGATGCTCACTAATGATTACTGTTTATGCTATTCATTATTCATGTTTACCAGATCATGTGTTTATATGGGCTTGTGATAAATTTGTTGCTACTCCTATGCTAAAATTATGACCATTAAAAGATAAACGCAGTTAAACCAGTGTCAGCCTTTTGAGCCTCATGAATCTCATGTTATATTTGTTGAGTACGACATGTACTTTTGCTTGCTTTACTTTCTAAATATTTGGATGAAAATCCCAGATGGGTACCAGATTGCTAGAGTTTGGAGGAATTAGGCTTGTGATCAACCAGTCAGTTGTCCCTGTGGATTTAGAGTCTTCACCCAAAGATCAGAGTTGTCTTTCCGTTGTTTACTATCTAAGGTTATATTCTTTATACTAAGTATATTATATATTAAGCATTGTCTATTGACATTATCTTTATTTGTAGCTATATGTGAGATTTGACTTCCTAGGCTCACATATGGTGTGTATCTGGTTTTGTTCTTAAAACCAGTTGCTACAAAGTGGTATCAGAGCAATGCTGACTGTAGGACGCAAGCCAAGTAGAAACTGGTCGTTCTAAGATTTAGAAGTTGCTGTAAAAACCCTTGATCTATGAACCTTGATATTTTCTTCTCTACTATATCTCTACCCTTGCTATTCATCTCTACATTGGTGCTTATTTTAAAGCCTTTGTTCTCATCTTCGCTCCTTGATTTGAATTGCTTTTAGAATTGTTCCTCATCACCTTCTTGCGTAATCTGAAGATAAGTCTTAGGATTGTTACCCCTAGTGTAATAAAAACGATAGTATCACAAGTTGAGTCAATGATTGACTTGTGCATCTTTATTGCTTGTTGAATTGTCATTATGCTTATGATTGTTTTGGATCTTTGTAATGATTGCAACGATCTTATTGGATGTTCTCACAATTTCATTTAGTTTATAGGCCTAAGGTATAAAGATCAGTGCAATAAATAGTTGGGTTATGGTTTTCTTTTGTTCTCCTTATCCTGTTTTTCGAAGCAGCCGACACTCTTAGGCTTATATCTCTATTTTTGGATGATCAAAAATCATGAGAAAATTTTGGACAATAGTAGACTTCAATTTCTTTCTCTGAGCGAAAGAATCACCTTGATCGCTATTTTCGTTATGGAGATACGAAAATCACAAGGCGATGCATCTGTGCTGTTTGGAACCCAGAATAGTTTCTATTATGTACCATTTTCGACCAAGTTAACTACATAATTTTGAAAAGTGTTCTATAAGGAAGTTGTGGAGAATTTTATAAGCTTTCCAATGATATAAGTTGTATCTGCATCGGATTAACAGAATGTGAGTTACAACTGTTTTACTGCACTGTTGTTTTTCATTCCGCGAGGAATTCTAGATTTCTTGCCCATACACAAGAGACTCATTGGGATGTCAGGACGTAGTGATACTAGTTAGCTCCTCTGGAAGAAGGTGCAAGCTACCCTTCTTGTGTCCCCTAATTTATCTTTTCTTAAGGGGGGTAGCCAAGTTGAAGAATTTGCAAGGTGAAGTATCCTATGTTCTAGTTTGCACAGCGGAAGCGTGGTGGTACCCAAAGATGTGAGAGAAGTTTAGAGTCTCAATGAGGTTTGATTAAAGGTTCAAGGGAGGTTTAACCAAGATCATCAAGATTTTGGTAGAGCTACCGGAGAAGTTTTCAAGTTAGTTTGGATCAAGAGACCTCAGCTAAGTGTTTGAAGGAATCCAAGAAGAGGTTGAAGTAAAACCTATGTATTAGCTTTGCCAGATCTGGACAAGAACTTTATATCTACAATGATGCACCTTGTCAAGATGGGGTGTGTCCTTATGCAAGAAGAAAAATAGAGCCTTATGAAAGAAAAACATGAGATGGAACATCTGATGTATGGAAGTTATCTAATGTGAAGCATGGAAGTACTAACTTTTAGGAAGTAAGAGTGACATCTCGGTGGATCACAAGAATCTACCAGACATCTTCACTAAGTTGGTCTTGAGCTTGTGTTATCCTCATTGGAATGAAATTGATTATGACTTAGAAAAGTGCTAACATTTTGAGGAGCAAAGTCATGGCCGATGCCCTTAGCAACGGAGAATTGTGCTAAGAAGGTTCGGGTGACACTAAGGACTAAGAATTGTATTCCAAGTTTGAGCAACTTGATCGGGATCATTAATGTTTTGAAGAATGGTGGTAAATTCTTCTTCTGACCAAGAGATTCGTAAGGTTTCGTTGGAAGGTGGATATTTTAAGAAAAAGAATTGATATTATAGACTAAAAAGGAAAGGTGGCCTAGTGATTGGAGTTACCTGAGTGTTGTTTGGAGTGCCTTTCAGAATCTTGGAATCAGTTTGATAAGTTATTAGGAGTAAAGACAACAGGTATGCAAAGTCAAGTGGGATCCTTATCAAGATGATGGAACTACACGAGGAAGTAAAGAAGAATTCAAAGATGAAGTATCCCTATCTCCTAGTCGACGTCTTCTGAATCTCGGGGATGAGATTCAACTTAAGGGGTAGAATTGTAACACCCCAAAATTTGCCACTTTTGAAAATAGAGTTAAATGATTTATTTATGAATTTTTGTGCACATGAAAACGTAGGAAAATAAAAAAATTTCATTAATTTAAAATCTATAATAAGGTAGAAACGTGTTTGTTGCATTCATGCCGGTCGCACCTCATATTTCTATGTGCAAAATGTGTGTGTTTTTATACGTTTAGAAGACGAATATCTATCTCTAGGAATTTTGTAGCTTCTTTCTAGAATTTAATTCCTACCTCCTTCATCCTAATCTTTATGTTCCAAGTTCCCAACAATCTTTTTATGAGCTCTAAATACTTTATTTGGGTACATCATGTTCCAAAGTGTCTCTGAGAATTTTCCCCAAATTTTCAAAGGTATTGGAGTATTTTTCGTGGCTTAAATATCAATTCTGGACTGTTCTAGAATTATTTTATCCACAGAATTAATTAATTCTGAAAATAATAAATCTCTCATTTATCCCAACGCTCAAAGCCCATGTGCAATAATCCTAGTAAATCTCAAAGGCCCATGTATTTATTTACTGGTGGGCTTTAATGTTTATTTAGGTCCATTAGTGCAGGCGGATGGTGCAACGTCAATTCGTACCATATCGCTGGTTGACGAGGATGTGGGGAGTTTTTCTCCCTATATATATCTACCAACCCCTTGAGCAAAGCACATCAAAACTACCGTATGGGGAGCCCCTAGTTTGGAAAATCCCTCGTATAGTAAATTATATTTTTCCCTCCTTCCCTCGCCATCGCCGTCGTCGCCGCCATCGCCGCCGCGCTGCCCGTTCGTAGTTGTTCGTTGGTAAGCATCCCCACATTTTCCTTCCTCTTTCTTAATTACACCATGCCCGTTGATTACCTCTGTTGCATGCTGCTTTTCCATGTGTGATATACGTCTACATGGCAACCATGATCTATACCGCATAATACACAAGCAATCAGGCCACCATCTCTGCCTTGCTGTCGGCCATGCATGCATGTTCATCACGTCCAGGCCATTCTTTGGTTCATCTCAATCTCCTGTGGCATATAGCACTGATCCCACCTCCGTCGTTGCAGCTCCTGTGCCAAGCCGAAGTAGCAGAGCTGCCGGCCGTGCATTGCCTGGCACCATGGGGATGGCCCAGCCGGGCGAGTGCGGGCTCTTCCTCCGGTCAGCCAGCAGGCCAAGCTCCTGGCCATGGCCCTTTTCCTTCCATGCAATCTCCCTGTACAGCAGCAGCCATGACCATGGAGGCCACGATCTGCACGTGATAATGTAGAAGACGAGGTAATTACGAAACTGCCATTAGTTCATAATTCTTCCATCATTTATTTGTTTTAATTCTGTTTTGCTTCATTCAAATTTCATTAGGTTCATGTCAATGTGATCTACATGTTAGTGCTAACGTTTTTCGTGTTACCGGCTTATGTAGTTATAAATAAAAATTAAATTAGTTAATATGCTTATAACTAGTTTTATAATTAAAATCAATATAGATTTTTACTTCGGTGTTTTGTATACTAATATTAATAATTGCTAACCTAGATATACTTTTAAATTAAAATTTTGTTTAGTTTAAACACGTTGCCTACGGGCTAAACTCGTATAGATGCTCTCACATGTTTATTTTCTTTTGAAAAGACAAGGTTTAACCTGATTATAGTAAGGAATGTGATAGTTTTTATAAGTTATGATATGATTAGCTTCAACTCAGGTTTTTAAATTAAATTATGGCTTGTCTAATCTGAACTAATAACTTTTCCATGGCTTTGTCAACTAAAATAAATCAAGCTTATAGTCTTCTCTTTTCTTTTATAATATAAAACTCTGTAGTCGTTTCTTTACAACTGTGGTTCCGATTAGCGTGCTTTTCGCGTCTGTGTGTTCGTAGCGAGACGTAGATTCGTTTTACAAACTTTTCATCTTGATTTTATGTTTGGAGTATTGTTCTGATTTAGATCTATTGTTTGCTTCATGTATGATTGTATGGATGCTTGTGTGGTGCTTTATGATTTCGCCCAGTTGGTGAGATATACGTGGTGATCAAAAAGAGAAAGAAGAGCGTTGAAGATTAAAGCTTATCGAAGGATCGTTGTTTTAAGGCAAGTATAGCATGTGATCTTTCTTGTTACCTATTCACCTTTAATCATTTAATTCATATTGCGTGTGTCTACCTTGACTACCTCTAAGGATATCCTAGTCTTTTGTACTTGTACCTTGACTCCTATGGGGTGTTGCATTGGGTAGTATGATGCTAGTGCTCAACTACAACCATGATCTTGTAACTTGACTAATGGAATATGCAATAAACACTAAAAGATGCTTTTTAGCAACTTGGAACAAGGGGGCTAGAGCATTGGGCTATTTTTATGGTGCTCTAGATTCCTCTCCTTAAGGACTTATCTGTAAGTGATCATCCGGAACTTACAGTATAGCTGTGAGGGCTATATGGCTCTAGCTTCAGCTCAGTATGAGGACCTTTTCTAGAGGTTACCTTTATTGGCGTAAGAATGGCTTGACGAATCGGGTATAGGACTACCTCTACTCTTATGTGTATAGCCGCGATGGAATTGTGCCATTCGATAGGGGGTTCCTATATCTGTTTGCCGAGTGAATCTAATGGCCCTAACTTGTTAGACGAACCTTTGAAAGGCTTCATAGTGAACCCTGTCGACCTTCCTTGGTAGTGGGTCAAGAGGCTGATCACCTCGGGCGAAAGGGTAAATCACGACTTATAGTGAAAGTGTACAACCTCTGTAGAGTGTAAAACTGGTATATCAGCCGTGCTCATGGTCACGGGCGGCCTTGGAACCCTTACGGAATAGATGATGAACACTGATGGTACTGATGATAAAGATGCTCACTAATGATTACTGTTTATGCTATTAATTATTCATGTTTACCTGATCATGTGTTTATATGGGCTTGTGATAAATTTGTTGCTACTCCTATGCTAAAATTATGGCCATTGAAAGCTAAACGCAGTTAAACCAGTGTCATCCTTTTGAGCCTCATGAACCCTATGTTATATTTGTTGAGTACGACATGTACTTACGCTTGCTTTACTTTCCAAATATTTGGATAAAAATCCCGGATGGGTACCATATTGCTAGAGTTTGGAGGTATTAGGCTTGTGATCAACCAGTTAGTTGTCCCTGTGGATTTGGAGTCTTCACCCGAAGATCGGAGTTGTCTTTCCGCTGTTTGTTGTGTAAGGTTATATCCTTTACACTAAGTATGTTATATATTAAGCATTGTCTATTGACATTACCTTTATTTGTAGCTATATGTGAGATTTGACTTTCTGGGCTCATATATGGTGTGTATCTGGTTTTGTTCTTAAAACCAGGTGCTATAGTAATGAGCCTCAATGTCACTGCATTCAGTGAAAATGCACCCGAGATGCTTAAAACAATCAGCCATGTAGAGCCAAAGTATCTATGAATCCCCAATGTTGTCCATTGGGACGAATGCATTGTCACTTTTCGTGGAATATAGTGCCACAACACTACACAAGGTACTAAGGTCTGCTGATGTTTCTTCTTTGAATCTAGTCCTAGTTGAATGCAGATCGTCGGGCAAGCTATTTTATGCAATTGCCCATAAGGTGACTAGTACTGGTTGTCTAGTGGTTGATTTTGAGCCAGTGAAGCCTTTTGAAATTTCTAGTGCTGTTGCATGGGCTTTGTCGCAGTCTTACATGCTTGCGGCGCTAGCAGTATCAAAGATCCAGTCAGTGCCAAGTGGGAGCATGGAGGTCTTGTGCAATACTTTGGTACAATAAATCTTTGACTTAGTGGGATATGATAGAGTCATGGCTTACAAGTTCCATGAAGATTATCATGGTGAGATCATTGCTGAGGTTAGAGAACCTGGTCTTGAACCATTTATTGGCCTACACTATCCAGCCACTGATATCCCTCAAGCCGCCAGGATTCTTTTCATGAAAAACCAAGTTCAAATGATATGTGACTGCTCTATGAGGCCAGTGAAGATTATCAAAGACGAGGAACTCCCTTTTAATGTTAGCTTGTGTGGTTCAACTCTTGGGGTGCCACAAAGTTGTCACCTTCAGTATATGAAGAACATGAAATCGGTTGCCTCTCTAGTAATGGCACTACTGGAGAGGGCCTCTTTGCCAAGGGCCTGAGGCCCTCGGCAAAGGCCCATTAACCCTCGGCAAAGGCTTTGCCGAGGGCGGCCCTCAGCAAAGAGCTCTCGGGGAATTTTGAGTCGGCGAAGAGGATCTTTGCCGAGGGCCCTTTATCGGGCACTTGACAAAGCCTTTGCCGAGGGCTGGAGTGGCACTCGGCAAAGAAAAGCAGTCGTCACTGCGCCGGCGCCTGGGACGGAGTCTTTGCCGAGGGCCGTCTCCGGGGGCCCTCGGCAAAGAATTATTCTTTTTTTTTGAAAAACCTTTGCCGAGGGCCTCCAACCATGGCCCTCGGCAAAGAAATGTGCAGAATTTTTCCAAAAAATCTTTGCCGAGGGCAATGGGACGGCCCTCGGCAAAGAATTATTCTTTTTTTTTAAAAAAAATCTTTGCCGAGGGCTTCCACGCAGGCCCTCGGCAAAGAATTTTTTTAAAAAAGTCTTTGCCGAGAGCCTCCAACCATGGCCCTCGGCAAAGAAATGTTGTAGAAATTTTATTTTTTAAAAAAAATCTTTGCCGAAGGTAATGGGACAGCCCTCGGCAAAGGACCCTTCTTTGCCGAGGGCCTTGGTCATTGCCCTCAGCAAAGAGGCAGAAATTTAAATTTTTTTTTGTTTTTTGCATTCCATCGACACAAGCATTTGATATATATACATATATATATCAACCATCACATATATATATCACACAGAACCCATTTTCTCACAATATATCACAACCATAATTGTGAACCACAAATCATAATATATTACAACGACAAGTCACATGTTCATCATCATTCACATGTTTAGTACGACAAGTTCATGAAATCCAAGCACAAGTCAGAACCATAAACCACAAATATTACAATAAAGTCCAACCACAAATATTACGATATTCTTTTCAGTGTGCATTACATCAATATTATGTGGCAGAAGAAGGTCATCGAAATAGGGGAGCCTCGTCAAGCCGGACTTATGAGTCCACATATGTTCCTCACCATATCCCACAAAACCACCTTCTTCATTGGGCACGAGAGCATCTATCTGAGCACGAACCTCGGCACAAGTCCTCAAGTGTGGTTTAGGGTCTGTCACTTTGACACCTTTCGTAAAGCTCTTGATGTCTTCTCTGAATTCATGGTCTAGAGGGAGGAACTGGCGATGCTGGTCGAACAATGAATACTTGCCACCCTTCTTCAACCAAATGAACCTCACAGCTTCCTTGCATATTGGGCATGGGAACATCCCGTGAACACACCAGGCGGCAAATAACCCATACGCCAGGAAGTCATGCAGGGAGTAGTGGTACCAAACGTGCATTTTGAAGCTTGTCTTTATAGCTCGGTCGTATGTTCATACCCCCTTCTCTCAAGCGTGGATCAATTCATCAATCACAGGCTCCATAAACACACCCATATTACTCCCAGGGTGTCCAAGAATTATCAACGACAAGAATACGTTATGCCGTTGAAAGGAGATGCCGGGAGGGAGATTGAGGGGGATAACAAAAACGGGCCAGCATGTGTATGGGGCAGCCATCATTCCATAAGGATTGAACCCATCTGTTGCCAGCACGACACGTATATTATGGGCCTCAGCTGCTTTGTCACGATGTTTGTCATTGAAGTACGTCCATGCTTCAGCATCAGATGGATGTACCATCTTCCTAGGATTGTACCGTTTGTCATCTTTGTGCCATGTCATCTATTTTGCGGATTGCTCGATCATGAATAGCCGTTGGATCCTCGACAGGAAAGGAAGGTGCCGTAGCACTCTCGCGGGGATCGGAAGCTGCTTTTTCTGACCATCACCAGAGTCTACCTCCAGGTACCTGGAGGATTTACACTTTGGATAGTAATTTGCGTCCTTGTGTTCTTTCCTAAATAGGACGCATCCCTTCGGACAAACATGTATCTTGTCATACGGCATCTTTAGCATACGAAGGAGTTTCTCTGCCTCGTACAAGTTTGTCAGCAAAGTGTGCTTCTCCGGTAGCATGGTGCCAAACATGGCCAACATCTTATCAAAGCCTTCTCGACTCAGGTTTAACTCGGCCTTCAACCCCATTACGCATCCAACCGCATCCAGCTGAGAAATTGTTGTACGCTCGTGAAGGGGTTTCTGTGCCGAGTGCAACATTTTGTAGAAGTCCTTTGTGGATTCCTCCATCTCCTCCTTCTCATGTCGTTCAGCGAAGTGAGCTTGGTGGGCGTCATCTAGCATGTCTGCTACCCTGACATCATCATCAAAAGCCTCGAGGCGTGCTCTCACCACCTCCGCTCTTATACGATCTGCTTCACCATGGTAGATCCACTGCTGGTAGCTAGGCATATAACCATTGAACACAAGATGTCTACCCATGGTCTTCTCGTCTACCTTTCTCCTGTTGTCATATTTGCTGCAGGGACACCAAACTAGAGAATGTCCTCCTGCTCCTGGGCCAAATGCATGTTTCAAGAAACGATCTATCCCCTTCACCCATTCATAGTCGTAGTCACTACCGCTTCTCTAGCCCGTGTACATCCACTAACGGTCCTCCATCCTTTAACATTTACATCACAGAGTATTGTGACCATCAATTGCATCTATGCGGTGTTCCTAATGTCTAATAGGTGAGGATAGGTCCTAATCCCACCCGCAGATGCGTAGATGAGGTCAGTTTCCAGGCTCCGCTCCTCTCCGAGACAGAATTTCGGCAGCACCTCCCCGTTGTTCTCTCGATACACGTCCTGCCAGGGAGAGTGTGTATCCGAAGAACAACAGGGAAGAGCTGCCGAAACTCGGTCTCAGACCAGAGTAGACCATGGAAACTAACCCATCTACGCATCCGCGGGCTGTCCAAAAAACATGGACAATCCGAAACAGATACGGTCATAGATATGCAAAGATCCGCATACCTACGACCGTATCTCTTTCGGATGGGAGACGCCTAACAGGATTACGCGATCTAAGACAATGATACGGGAGGAGGGCTTATTATACCTAGGGTGGCGGTGGAGTTAGGCTAGCGGGGCAGTGGCGAGTCGGGGCAGTGACGAGGTGATGCTGTGCAGGCAGACGCGCAACGTCGACGAAGAGGATCGGGGTCACCGAGTCCCCTCTGACGTGCTCTTCTCTGCAAAAGAAGAAACACAATACTATAAGTTGAAAATTTTGGTAGAACCTCCCTTGTACGAGGAGGTTTCCAAAACCTGCAAGAAAAAACCGGCACCATGGCCGACAACCACATATCAAGGGAACAAATACGGCACGATGGCCGATAGCCAGATATATATTAATCCACCACCAACACACCACCACCTCCACCACCACGACCACACCACCACCACACTACCACCACCACCACCACCACGACCACACCACCACCACCACAACCTCCGCCACCATGACCACACCACCATGACCACACCACCACCACCACAACCACCACACTACCACCACCACCACCACGACCACACCACGACATCCACCACAACGACCATGACCACACCACCACAATGACCACACCACCACATCCACCACAACGACCACACCACCACCACCTCAACGAACACACTACCCTCCTTCTCCACCTCCACCTCCACCTACACCTCCACCATTGCACGCCACCACCACCTCGACCTCCACCTAGACCTCCTCCTTCACTAGCATTGTACACCATGAAGCGAGGGAAGGGCATACCTGGATGTCAGAGGGACGTCGGAGGCCATGGACGGGGCGAGGGTCGCGGACGGGGCAGCGTCAAGGGGCCGGGGCGGGGCACCTCCTCCTCCTCCTCTCGTCTCGGCCTCCTCTCTTCTCCTGTTCCCCTTCTCCTCTTCCTCCCTTTCTCCCACCTTCTGCTCGGAACGGGGGCGGGCACGGCGGACAGCGTGGACGGGGTTGGCGGGTGGCGCGGGGTCCTCCTCCTTCTCCGGTGGCCGGTGGATGGCGCGGAGGTTCTCCTCCTCCTCGGGGCGCGCCTTGGCCCGTGGCGGCAGCGCGGTTGGCAGGGGCACCTCCGGTGGGTTGAGGCGAGCGGCGGGGTGGGGCTCCTCCGGTGGCCTGCTCCTTCTCCCTCCTCCTCTGGGCCGGGCGCGCGGTGGGATGGCGGCGGCAGGCGCCTGCAGTGGGCTGTTGCTGCTGCTTGCACCGGCGGGCGGGTGGCGACAGGCTCGTCGGCGGGGCCGGGCGCTGGACGGCCGCGGTGCGGTGGCGGGCGGCAGCAGGCTGGCGGCCGTGCTACAGTGAGGGTCAAAGGGAGGCAGCGAAGCGTGTGCGGCAGCCAGGCATGTGAGCAAGCGTGAGGAGCCGGGCAAGCGGCCGGCGTCAAGCATTCTGTGGGCGGAGAATTTGGGCTTTGGCCGATTTACGGTTGGGCCCTTTGTCGAGGGCCTAGATCCAGGGCCCTCGGCAAAGATTTTTTATTTTTTTTAAATATTCTTTGCCGAGGGCCATTGGCCAGGCCCTCGGCAAAGACCCCCTTTGCCGAGGGCCAGGCTAGGCCCTCGGGAAAGATTTTTTTTTTGGTCTATGGGCGGGGAATTTGGGCCGCTGGCCGATTTAGGGTTGGGCCCTTTGCCGAGGGCCTAGATCCAGGGCCCTCTGCAAAGATTTTTTATTTTTTTTAAATATTCTTTGCCGAGGGCCAGTGGCCAGGCCCTCGGCAAAGACCCCCTTTGCCGAGGGCTCGGCTAGACCCTCGGCAAAGAGTTTTTTTTTTGTTTTTTGAACCCAGTTTTTTTGTGGTGCTATAATACATTATTTAAATCTCAATTTTAAAATTTGGGCCAAATTTGACTTTTTTTATATATTTCCCTAATTTATTTCTTTTCGTTAATTTTTTCGAATATTTCAAATTTGAATTGCAGGTGGATGGAATAATGCAATTTAGTGATTCGAAAAATGTTATTCATGGTATTTGGTGTATGTTGAGTCCCTATCCACGAACTTGCATCATATTTTTCGTGGATAGGGACTCAACATACACCAAATACCATGAATAACATTTTTCAATCACTAAATTGCATTATTCCATCCACCTGCAGCTCAAATTTGAAATATTCAAAAAAAAATCAACGAAAAGAAATAAATTAGGAAATATACTCAAAAAAGTCAAATTTGGCCCAAATTTTAAAATTGAGATTTAAATAATGTATTATAGCACCGTAAAAAAAAACTGGTTCAAAAAAAAAAAAAAACTTTTTCTTGAGGGTCTAGCCTGCCCTCGAAAGAAAGGGGTCTTCTGCCGAGGGCTTTGCCAATGGCCTCGGCAAAGAATATTTAAAAAAAATAAAAATCTTTGCCGAGTGCTGACGGCGGGCACTCGGCAAAGATCGACGCCATGGCCGCCGTGTCCCATCCGACAATATTTGCCGAGGGCCAATTTGCCGAGGGCTAGGCCCTTGGCAAAGATTTATTTTGCCGAGGGCCATTTGTTTGCCGAGGGACAGGCCCTCGACAAAGGCTTCTTTGCCGAGGGCTCCTAGGGCTGGCCCTCGGCAAAGACCCCCTTTGCCGAGTGCCCGAGATCTAGCCCTCGGCAAGCCCAGAAGCCCTCGGCAAAGAGGACGTCTCCAGTAGTGTGGCGGTTGTGATAAATAAAAAAATAGAGAATATTCTGATGCCAAGCATGAACAACCAACAGAATGGCGGTGCCGAGGAAGAAGCTATGGGGCCTCAATGTTTGCCAGCTTATGAGCCCTCGATATGTCCCCTTTTCGCTACGGCATGCATGTGAATTCATAGCACAAGTGTTTGCTGTCCACATAAATAAGGAGCTAGAATTGGAGAAGCAGACGTGACACAGAAGTATGATAAAAAGGTTAAAGGTTTTGTTCTCCATGACGTACCATTTTTTTCTTCATTTGTTTTTATTAAGCTCTCATAGCAAGCTAGGAGTTTTTCTATCTGATTTACATCAATGTTGTAAGGACCATTGGCTTAATAATGTTCCATTATATTGCTAGGCTCACAGGTTAAGTCATATGGATTTCCAAATGGGTGAACTTGTGTTACAAGAAATGCTGGAGGCCGCAATAAGTGAAGTACGGCCAGCTTGTCAAGGAAAAGGGATCAGAGTATCTACCGACCTTGCAGAGAAATCCCGCAAGCAAAGCCTTAACAATCCGAACTTAATGCAGCTACTGCAGAATGTCCTGTTCGACTTCCTATTTGCTTCTGTGAAGTTCTGTCCCATTGGATGTTCCATTGTAATATCTTGCAACCAGACTATGAAAATTGGAGAAAATATTAGTTCCATGGATCTGGAACTTAGGTACACTTCTCATGCACTTTATTGCACTCATACAACATTTTCCTGATATGAAGTAGGGATATTCGAATAATACTTAAAAGCTAGCATTGCATTTATGGGTTTCAGGATCAAGCACACAATGATAGCACTCCCAGAGGAAATGTTTTCACAAATGTTAGGGTGTGTTTAGTTCACGAAATAAAAAATTTTGGATGTCACATCGATGTGTCGGAAGGATATTGGGAGAGATTTTTGGATACTAATAAAAAAACAAATTACAGAACCATCAGGAAACTGCGAGACGAATCTAATGATACTAATTAATCGGTCATTAGCGCATGTGGGTTACTGTAGCACTTAGGCTTTTCATGGACTAATTAGGCTTAAAAGATTCGTCTCGCGATTTTGCCGAGAACTGTGCAATTAGTTTTTTTTCGTCTACATTTAGTACTCCATGCATGTGCCGCAAGATTCGATGTGACACTTTGGGGTGAAAATTTTTGGAAACTAAACAGGGCCTTAGAAGGAGACAATGAAGAGCAGTCAGAGGAGGACTTGACCCTTGTAATTTGTAGAAACATTATGGCCATGTTTGGTTGAGCTGTGGCTTTTGAAAAAGTTGTTGTGAGTTGTGGGCTGTAGAAAAGCTGCTGTGAGCTAAGAGCTGTGGGAAAAGTTGAAAGTCGTTTGGTTGGAGCAGCTGTGAAACTGTAGGCTGTGTAAGAAATGTATGTCATGCCCCTGAAGTCCTAAGGGAGTATTTATATGCAAATTGCTCGTAAATAACTATTCTATTCACTTATTCGTATGTAAATCACTATTTTGGAAACGAAACATTAATTTTTTCTAAGTTTTTCATGAATCAAAGTGATATGGTCCACGTAATACAACAATAGCATTTTATAAAAGACAAAGGGCATATCCATTGATGTCATCCCTCAACATAACTATCCTCCTCTCGCACTAACCAAAGCATCAGCTATTCTACTGCGAATGGTATTCATCGTATGCTCATTCTTCACATCTTCACTCTCATCTCCTTGTGTTTGTGTCGTGTCACTTATCTGTTGTACCAAGTATTCCTCATTAGCATCACATCTCTCGAACTCCTTATCACGCAAATTGCTGTCACGGATAAAATTATGCAATGCCAAATAAGCAATAATGATATGCTTCTAAGTACGAGTAGAGAAACTTGGTATGCCCATCAAAATACACCACTTCTCCTTATATACTCTAAAAGTCCGCTCAATGACACTTCGAAAGGAAATGCAAGAAATTGAACACCTCATACTTCCCTTGGATGGTCCAGAATGATGATGAAATTCTGGTATATGGTATGTGCTTCCTTTGAAAGGGGCAAGATACACTATTCGGTTTGGATAACCAGAGTTCACAAGATAACCGGAGCCCTTCACCTACTTGCGGCTCCCACCGGGTACTTATAGGCCTTCCTTTCAAGAATTTAGCCCTCTTCTGTCCAAGATTGAAACCAAGCTCAATGGGATCAGCAAGATGCTTTCATATCAAGGCAGATTGGTACTTGTTAACTCTGTCTTCACAGCTATGCCAACTTTCTATACGTGTAGTCTCATTTTGCCTCCCCAAGTCATTAAGCAAATTGACAGGTATAGGAACACATTGTCTGTGGAGTGAAGGTGATATCAACAAAAAAGGTTCCTATTTGGCAGGCTGGGAGCCTGCTTGTAGGCCCAAAACCGAGCGTGGCCTTGGCATAGTTAACATACAAACACAAGAAAAAAACCCTGTTATTGAAATTCATGGACAAATTCTATAATCATGCAGATGTCCCCTCGATAAGCCTGGCATGGTCAAAACTTTACTCCACCAATGTCCCAACCCATGCAAGATGTCCAGTTCGATCCTTCTGGTGGAAGGATGTGCTCAAGCTATATCCTGATTTTACATCATGGCAACATGCAAGCCCAACCTAGGTAGCTCCATCCTCTTTTGGTCTGATAACTGGATTGAACCCTATCTCAGAAACATATTCCCACATCAGTTTTCCTTTGCCAGAACATAGAAAAGCTCCATCAAATTCTTCTTGCACAATGAAGTCAATTAGATTTTTGCTCTTCCACTCTCAGTCCAAGCCTCTAAAGAACTTGAGGCCCTTCAACTCCTTCTGTAGGGTAGGACTTGGAACCAGGATCTTTTAGACAGCTGGAAGTACAATTGGAATGCGGGGAAATTCAGCTCTAAGAAAGCTTACATTCTCCTTCAAGGCCCTCAGTAGCCTCCCCCTCTTCTCCTGTCTCTGGTCTTCTGGAAATTTTGGTAAACATAAGTTCTTCTTCTAGTTACTTCTCAAAGACTGCTCAAACACAAGGAATCTGCTAAGAAAAAAGAACAAAGTTTTGGAGGACTACAACTGTGCCATTGGCAACTCTGGAACTGAAGAGACATGTATGCACCTATTCTTCGAGTGCCCTTTCATCATAGCCAGCTGGAACTACCTTGATATACATTGGAATTTAAACATACCGCCCATGGATGTGGTCATAGAAGCCAGGTTAGATATTGGACGAAGCTACTTCAGAGAAATCATCATCGCTATTTGCTGGATTATTTGGACCTCAGGGAATAGACTGATTTTTTATAACATACCTTGCACTGTCAACAAGTGGAAAGAGCATTTCAAAAATGAAATTTCCTTGGTTTGCATCAAGGCCAAACCCAACCTTGAAGGTGCCCTAAATCTTTGGTTGGCGAATCTGCCTTAGTAGCCTTTTCATTTTTGTTCTTGAGCTTTGCAATCTCCTTATATCCACACCTTGTGCACCTGTACTACTCTACCTACTTCATTAATACAAAAAAAATGGTGGGGAAATTCCCCCACTAAGCCCTAAAAAATCTCCAATGTCACTTGAAATTTCTAAATTTTAATTTCAATATCTTAGAGCATAAAACAATTATTTATAAATCTAAAAATGACTTCAAATGAAAGCTTGTTAACTACAAAGTTGTAGATCATATTGAGAACTACAACTTTTGTGCAGATTATGTCAATGTCCGAGGTTGTTTGAAATTTTTAAATTTCAAAAATTATGAGCTACAAGGTTATAGATTGCATTGAGCTCTAATATTCTAGTATCATTTTTCTTTATCTATATTCATATAAGAAATTACAATTTTTTAGGACAACTATTTTAAGAGGCGGTCCTTGTCTCTGTTAATTGATTTCTGGAGACAATTGCCTTGCAATATCCGACCATTGAAAATGATTAAGAGGAGAGTGTTTGCCTAGAAGCTGCCTCCACGGTTACAGAGGCGGTGCTACAAAATACCCAACTCTCAGGGGTCTATATCCTCAAATCCTATACACTCACCCCTATGAGCACCTTCGAAGAATTGATAAATCTCGTGAACTAAACGTGGCCTAAAACAACCCTCTTATTGAAATTCATGGACAAATTCTATAATCATGCAAATGTCCCCTCGATAAGCCTGACATGGACAAAACTTTACTCCACCAATGTCCGCCCCATGCAAGATGTCTAGTTGGATCCTTCTGGTGGAAGGATGTGCTCAAGCTATATCCTTATTTTACATCATGGCAACATGCAAACCCAACCTCACGAGCTCCATCCTCTTTTGGTCTCGATAAGCTGGATTGAACGCTGCTCTCTGTAAACATATTCCCACATCAGTTTTCCTTTGCGAAACATAGAAAAGCTCCCTTAGATTCTTCTTGCACAATGAAGTCAATTAGATTTTTGCTCTTCTACTCTCAGTCCAAGCCTCTGAAGAACTTGAGGCCGTTCAACTCCTTCTGTAGGGTAGGACTTGGAACCAGGATCTTGTTCAACTCCTTCGGTAGGGTAGGACTTGGAACCAGGATCTTTTAGACAACTGGAAGTACAATTGGAACGCTGGGAAATTCAGCTCTAAGAAAGCTTACATTCTCCTTCTAGGCCCTCGGTAGCCTCCCCCTCTTCTCCTGGCTCTGGTCTTCTGGAAATTTTGGTAAACATAAGTTCTTCTTCTGGTTACTTCTCAAAGACTGCTCAAACACAAGGAATCTGCTAAGAAGAAAGAACAAAGTTTTGGAGGACTACAGCTGTGCCATTGGCAACTCTGGAACTGAAGAGACATGTATGCACCTGTTCTTCGAGTGCCCTTTCATCATAGCCTGCTGGAACTCCCTTGATATACATTGGAATTTAAACATACCGCCCATGGATATGGTCATAGAAGCCAGGTTAGATATTGGACGAAGCTACTTCAGAGAAATCATCATCGCTACTTGCTGGATTATTTTGGACCTTAGGGAATAGACTGATTTTTTATAACATACCTTGCACTGTCAACAAGTGGAAAGAGCATTTCAAAAAAGAAATTTCCTTGGTTTGCATCAAGGCCAAACCCAACCTTGAAGGTGCCCTAAATCTTTGGTTGGAGAATCTGCCTTAGTAGCCTTTTCATTTTTGTTCTTGAGCTTTGCAATCTCCTTATATCCACGCCTTGTGCACCTGTACTGCTCTACTTACTTCATTAATACAAAAAAATTGGTGGGGGAATTCCCCCACCGAGCCCTAAAAAATCTCCAATGTCATTTGAAATTTCAAAATTTTAATTTCAATATCTTAGAACATAAAACAATTATTTATAAATCTAAAAATGACTTCAAATGAAAGCTTGTTAACTACAACTTTTGTGCAGATTATGTCAATGTCCGAGGTTGTTTGAAATTTTTAAATTTCAAAATTTATGAGCTACAAAGTTATAGATTACATTGAGCTCTAATATTCTAATATCATTTTTCTTTATCTATATTCATATAAGAAATTACATTTTTTTAGGAAAACTATTTTAAGAGGCGGTCCTTAGAATGATCGTCTCGGTTAATTGATTTCTGGAGGCAATTGCCTTGCAATATCCGACCATTGAAAACGATTAAGAGGAGAGTGTTTGCCTAGAAACTGCCTCCACGGTTACAGAGGCGGTGCTACAAAATACCCAACTCTCAGGGGTCTATATCCTCAAATCCTATACACTCACCCCTATGAGCACCTTCGAAGAATTGATAAATCTCGAGTGATGAAGTCACCATAGACGCTTCGCTATCGAGTGGCACCCTATAAGCACCTTCGAAGAACTGAGTAGACCGACAAATCTTGAGATTGACGAAGTCACCATAGATGCCTCGTTATCAAGGGACACGTCGTCTGTCACTGGCGTCATCAAACCCTAAAATAAATCTTGGAAAATGAGAGGACTTTGAACTCAGGTAGGGTTGGTTCCACCATGAGAAGTTTAACCAATTCATCTTATGTAGACCTAAGATATATAATAATGTAGGCAAATTTTGTTGTGGGACATCCTCATCCTCATGTCAAAAAAAAGTGGTATTGGTAAATCGACACCACAAAACATTAAAATTTATTAGGTAATATTATGAAATCTCTACCATTTATGTTAAGACATCATATAAATTATTTTATTAATTTCTCATATCTATGGAGAGAGATAAGATGGGAGAAATAGTATTTTTGCCCTTGTCTTCACATCCTTTCTTCGTTCCGCTCTCATCTTGCATTTACCTAGTGTTGCCGTGAGATTCGGCGACGATAGATGCATACCGCATACATCGGCAAGGTATATACCTGACAAGATGCAGAATTTCGTTGGTGCATTTTATTTGGCAGTAATAATTCTATCACTGTTTGTATCTAGCTTAATAAAGTTGACAACACTAGCGTCCTATTTGTTTGGGATTGTTTGGCTGATAAGCCATGGCTGAAAGTACTGTTGACTGATTTGGTGTAGAAGAAAAATACTGTTTGTTAACTAAAAATACGACTTATAAGCTAAATAAGCCTAACGAACCGGGCATAGGACTATGACAAAAGCCTCTCCTCTCCTAGTAGCCAACGTTTCATTTGCTCTCTCACTTGCGCCACTTCGACTGAAAGACGAGATGCTCTGCACTTGTTGCGATCCAGCATAAAAAGCTCCGTATGGAAATATCCTGTTCATGTCCGGTTATAAAGGGTGCTGGAGCACTTTGCTCTTTGCACTAAAACGTTGCTGCCACTCAAATGAAAGACTCTCCTGGTACCTTTGGTCCGAAGATTGCCCAAACAGTGTGACGACTGACGGATGAGAGTGGAGTGACAACGACCTCGACTTTTCGCTGCCCTTCTGTCACTTGGACTCACAGACGAGACGGGACGCTGTGCCTCCCAGAGATTCGCTCCAGCCTCCAATCCAGGGCTTGCTTTCCACGTAGTAACCGTACGGTGTGTACCGTAGGGAGGCAATTTCCTTCGCCGCGAAGATACATCCTCCAGTGTCAGTGTGTGGCTGCATTGGCTGCTTGACTGACCAATTTGTAGCAGTAACAGAAGCTTCTTTGTCTAACTGACTGATCGATTTTCCGTAAGTCAGCACGAATGATTTCAAAGAAAACAGTTTGTTGTCTTAAATACGACATGTCTTTTCAATTTGTAGAAGTGTTTGTGAAAATAAATCACTGCATATAATTTTCATGTCTCCGACAAAATATCTATAAGATATAGAAAGTAAAATTAAAAAATCAACTAGGTCACATCCCGAACATCAAATATTTTTTTGTCAGAGAAAGTTTGATTTATTTGTCCCTACAGCTAAATTCTTGTGTGAACTAAAAAATATAAATTCTCGTACAAACTAAGTATAATGTAACTCAACTAGTTAATCTAGGTTTAAGTCCCTTGGCTCTACACTTTCTTACAACCCAAGTTCACCCATTCCCCTTCGTAGTCCAATGAAAGTGGAACCGCTAAAATGGTGTGGTCCTCATCCTCGGCGTCCCTGCAGAACGATGCTTCGAGAGGATCCCACCGGAGCGGCGAGTAGAATGCGCTGGCGGAGGACATGTACCAAGCCGTCAACTACCTCTTGCAAGAGCTCTACTTCAAGGATATTGAGGGAGACAAAGCTTAGTTTACCAGGTATACGTTAAGAAAGTTAAAAAGCAGGTCTTTCGAAGTTGAGAATTTTGTGTGAAGACCGTTCTACCACTTGGGACAACATAAAAAAACCCATTAGTCCTTTGTGTATACCTATCTTATACGTTTGCTCAAAAGGAGGTACGGACATACAAAAACTTATCTTATACCTTGCTTTTAATCCTTTGTATTGGTCTTTTCTTCCCACTTTTCAATCTCCTTCTTCCATCCATGTCGAGCACTTGATTACCTTGGCCATCACCATCTCCTCCATGGTTGTCACTTTGCTCAACACTAACCTAGCTCATACAACATTTAAGCAAAACATTAGTCCACCAGTTATCACTCAATTACCAAAACCGAATTAGGTATTTCAACTTAGGAAGAAGAGTTGCCACCACTAATGGTGGATACAAGGGGCAGAAGCGTCTTTGGGCATAGCGACAATGCCTAGAGCGGAGGGCATTGTAGAGGCGGTGACCTGGGGTGGAAGGGGCAGGCAGAGGGTCGAGCGGAGGGCGTTGGATAGGGTAGTGAGTTGTAGAGAAAAAAGAGTGCAGCACATGCGTGGGATACAAAAGTATTTTGGGAAAAGAGTGAGCTAGGATTTTGATGCAAGAGCATGATGGGTGCAAAATGTTGGTCACAAAACATCGCCGTACTGTTAGACGGCAATGATCATATCCATAACCCATGATGGTGAAAGCTCCATGAATGGTTTTGGTAATTGAGCACTAGTGGAATAACCTTTTGCTAAGTGTTGATTAATCTAGGTTAGGTCCACACCAATATGGTGAGCAAGGCTTGGAGATGTATGAAGGGTGATCAATCCAAATGGAGCAAGCGCGTACTTGGAGAAGATGAGGAGGTGAAAACAAGCCTAAAGGCAAAGGTATATGTTAGGGGTTTTGTTTTCATTGGCTGAGATGTAATAAAGTATGTGGTCGGGTTTAGGACATATAGTCATACTATGAAGAGGGGAACTCTAAAAGCAGACATGGTTATCTAGTGCCACTAGGTGTTGATTTACATGCATATTATCCCAAGTGACGTGGTGAGTAGCAAGCGAAATTTTTTTTTTGAAACACTTTGAAAAATGCTAACTCAATGCTTAGATGTTTGGAAAAACATTTGGAAGTTGGCACACTTGCAAAGTGGGAGAGAAGACCTATTGGTTGTGTTGTTTAGCACTCACCTGAGCTAGAAGCCCTATGGTTGGTTTTGGTAATTGAGACAAATAGTGGACTATCCTTCTACTAAGTGTGCGATTAAGCTAGCTTAGGTCCACACCAAGATGGAGAGCAAGGCTTCGAGATGGATGAAGGGTGATCAATCTAATTGGAGCAAGCTCTCACTTGGAAAAGAAGAAAGAGAAAAATAAAATCCATGTTGCGAAGGCAAAGGTGTAAATATAGATTTTGTTTTGTTGGTCAAGATGCAATAGAATACATGATCGGGTTTAGGATAGATAGTGTACTGTTAGGAGGGGACCCCTAAAGTTTAAATGGTTATCTAAGTGCCACTAGGTGTGAAAATACATTGCATATGCATTAAACCTAGTGACGTGGTGAGAAGCAAGTGAAAACCCTTTGAAAAAAATGTTTGTGAAAATGCTAACTCACTTGCACATATGTGGGACACATATTGGAGTTGGCACATTTCAAAAAGGGGTTGAAATAGAGCTAAACACAATCTCCGGTGGTCCATCGAATTGTGCCGCTGGGTCTCTAGGCTGACCATCGGACTATAGGTGTACTGGTTTTGACTGTAGCTAGGGTTAGACATCGGATTATTCTGATGGCCTACCCTAACTAACCATCGGAGTATAGTTTGGCAGTGGAGGACACGTGGTAGGCCGAAGGAGTTGTGCGATTTTCAAAAAGGTCATCAAATTGTTCTAAGGCTGGGTGTCAGCACATGCCGATGGTGAAAAACCATTTTGGAACCTCTCTAGTCTGCATCAGAGTGACAAGAAATTCCTCCGATGGTTGCCCTAGGCATGACATCAGAGCATACGCTACCCTAGCCATTGGAGGAACCCAACGACTAGTTCCTAACAGAGCACGTGTGACACCATCGAATTGTGCCAATGGGTGTCAAACAAGAGCATCGAAGTATATGCTACTAAAAGGATCAAGATGCCCAAGAGGGGGGGTGAATTGGGCTAATTCTAAATTTCTTTGCAATAATTAAGTCCTACGGTTAGCCCAATTAACCCCTTGTGCCTAGAAAGTGTTTTTATTGAACTAACGCACAAAAGTTTAGCAACCTAAGTTCCAATCCTACTCTAGCATGGCAATTCTATGAATGTAAGAACAAGAATTGAATTGCTCAAAGTAAATACTCAAAGTAAATGCTCAAAGTAAATAGAGAGGGAGGAACGCGGCGATGTTTTGCTGAGGTATCGGAGAGTCGCCACTCCCCACTAGTCCTCGTTGGAGCACCCGCGCAGGGGTGTAGCTCCCCCTTGATCCGCGCAAGGATCAAGTGCTCTCTACGGGTTGATTCTTTGACACTCCATCGCGGTGAATCACCCACAACCGCTCACAACTTGAGTTGGGTCATCCACAAGCTCTCCGGATGATCACCAAGCTCCCAATCACCACCAAGCCATCTAGGTGATGGCGATCACCAAGAGTAACAAGCACGAAATCTCACTTGACCACGACAAGCCTAATGAGAAGGATGGACGCACACTTTGCTACTCTTGATCTCACTAATGAGGGCTCTCTTTGGGATTCTCAAATCTCAATCACCTCACTAGGACCTTGCTCTTCTTGGCACTATCTAAGGAGTTTCTCAGCTATTTAAATGAGCAAAAGTACCCCCACACACGAGTGGAGGTGGTATTTATAACATGGGCTGAAAAACGAACCGTTATGTGCCTCTGCGGGGTGATCGGACGCTCCGGTCATATTGATCGGACGCTCCGGTCAGTACACCCCGAACTCCAGTGTTTACAGTGTGACCGGACGCTGGCCAGCGTCCGGTCAGCACTGACCGGATGCATCCGGTCATGATTTTCCCTCTCTGGAACCTTACTAGAGTTGACCGGACGCTGGCTCTCAGCGTCCGGTCACTTCACCTCTCAGCGTCCGATCGCACCAGACGAAATCACCTTGGTCAAATGAATTGACCGGACCCTGAGCCAGCGTTCGGTCACACCGGAGCTAGCGTCCGGTCAGTATTTGACCCTCCATTCACTTCCAACTCTCAATCATATGTGAATGAAGTTTGCTCCATTGTATCTAAGGGCTATTTTGGAGCTACCTAGTGCTAGTTTTAACAAGTGTGCACCACACCTAACTCACTAGACTCACCTAGGTCAAGCTACCCGTCCATACCCCCTTAATAGTACGGCCAAAGGAAAAACAAAGTCCTAAACTACTCTAAGTGTCTCTCCAACTCCAATCGACACTTAGAACTAGTCTATCCTTAACCTTGTCGTCCATCCTTTGAAAACTGAAATGATTTCCATCGTAGGGGCATGACTACCATGATTGCCCAATCGATCTCCATTACCATGACCTAACTTAATTTCCTCTGCACAACACACGTTAGTCATAGTAATCTTGTATTGTCATTAATCACTGAAACCCAACTAGGGGCCTAGATGCTTTCAATCTCCCCCTTTTTGGTGATTGATGACAATACCACCTCGAGTATGTGAAAGAGTTGAGGTTTTTAACATGCTTGGATCATATAATCTTTTGGCAATAAGAACAAAGGTGTTAGTCAAGCTTATATGACCCAAGCCAACATGATGTACTCAAAAGATATGAAATAAGCATGAGTACAAGTAATAAAGCTCATTTGCATCGGAGTAAAACGCGGAAGCAAAGGCAAATGAGCATAGCACAAGTGATATGCCATATAAATAATTCAAAGTAGAGAGCACACATGTTATATATCACGATCACGTAGATATCACTATCACATAAATATAGTTTAAATGCATAAGAGTAAACACATGACGAATGCATAATAGTGTATCACACATAAAACTCCAAATGTAATAGATAAGCTAATATAATAACTAAGCTCCCCCTAAATATGTCGCTCCCCTAAATGTGTTGCTCCCCCTAAGACTAGCATACTCAAACCCTCTCCCCCTTTGGTGTCAAACACCAAAACCTAAGGGTTGATCGGCGGGGCTGCAGCGGACGAGCCGGGCGCTGAGGTACGAGGAGCGAGTTGGAACTGGGTGCCATCATCATCTGACCCTAAGCTCTGAGCTGTCTGACCCTCTATAGCCAAAAGCGATGCTGAAGCAGTCTGGGTCGGATCAGGAACTAGAACTGCTGTAGGCTGTGCTAGTATAACTGAAGCAGCTGGCTCTAATGATGCCACTGACGAAGGGAGCATCTCTGTAGTCTCGGTAATATGTGCAACAGTAGAAGGACCTAGGACATGTAGATATGGAGGAGTAGGCTGCCCTGTCAACTCACTGAAGGAAGCTCTAAGGCTCCTGGACACTGTGGTCTCTGGCACTAGCAGCGAGGACATCTTAGCCTGTGTGAAGCCCATCTGAAAAGGTGTGAACTGCGGGGCTAGCACTGGCAAAGAAAAATACTGGGACACCTACTCTGTAGGAGAAGCAAACTATGCTGGTGGATGTCCCTAACTCTGAAGCCCACTAGGTTATAACGCTGGAGTCATAGAAGTAGTAGCGGTCTGACCAAGCTAGGGAGAAGGCTGTGGCGGTGGAGCCCCAATAGCTGTCACTACATGCTGCATAAATCCAAGAAGTTGTTGCTGTATGAGGATCTGCTGCTGATGCATGGCCTACTGCTGCTGCTGCTGTAGAGCCTATGTCTGCTGCTGAATAGCCAGCTGCTGTCTCTGAAACTCATCCTGCCGAGTCTGGAACTATGTGAAAGTAGCAGCTATCTCCTATGCCTGGCATGCTTGATCCTGCCTCATCCGCTCAAGTATGGCAAGAAGAGCGGGGTCTGTCTATGGTGCAGGTGGAGCTAAACTGGAGCTGCCTGCCTCATGATCATGTCGGCGTGCAGACATCTGAGGGACATCGTGGTAGTCCTCATCTGAGCTATCGCTGGGGTCGCTCTCGACCACCCCCTCCTACTGATCAAGCTGCTCCTCCTCGGTAGCTGCAATACCCCTAATAATATCATCCCGTTGGGCTGCAGTCTCTGGCACCTTAGGACGACGGCGTGGCTGACTAGGTGTTGTAGGTGTACTATGCCGAATCATCTAAGACAGGTTATAAGATGGGAACTCTGTGGTGGCACCACTGTACTCAGCAAGCATCTCAGGCAGCCTCACTGTGACTGCTCTGTGGATAAGGAATGTGATCCAATGAGCATAGGGTAGCTGCCTGTGACCTCTAAAGCCCTTAGCTATAGTGTCCTCCATCTCTGACAGAAGAAGATCCCAAATATCAAAAATTGTCTGCTGCATCAAAGAGTTGATAAGCCACAATTGTATGCGAGTCAAGCCCTCGCGATACCCCATCCTCGGTAGCAATGTCCTCCTCATGATAGCCTCAAGCACATGAGCAGTAGGGGTAAGATCACTGGGGTTCCTGCGTGACCCTTCGCCGAAGGGTTCAGTGAAGCAGTGGCAAACCAAGTCTGTAGGGGGCACCATACCGCCATGAGGGTGTCTAGGAGGCGCTGTCTGTCCATAGCAAACCTCATGTAACCTGACAGGCTGCTCCTGAAGCCTGAGTATCTCTGTGACCCTAGTGTTTGTCAGCCTGTAGTCTCTACCTCTAAATGCAAAGTGAATAAAGTTATGGTGCGGGTCAATCCAGAGAGAAGCATAGAACTGACGAACCCAAGATGGAACATATAATCCGATCCATCCAATCAAGTCTGTCAGCCCCGGTAGATATGCAAGGTAGGGGCAAATGTGCTCTCCAGCTGCTGCTGCTATAGACTCAATGCTGCCAACTCTGAGATCTGAAAACTGCCCCACTGTTGAGATAGGCATTATAGAAATCTTCCTACAAAGGTGTGTAGAAACCCTTAGATGCACGCTCATCTCTCCTCGGAGGAAACCACACCTCAAAGTCCATAAATCTCAGCTGCTGCACCTGCTTGGCCGTGGTGGCCCTCAAGTCCAAGTGTGTCATAGGAGGTGGACCCTATGGTCTGGGCGGTGGGCGAGAACCCCTCCGCTGTGTATCAGCTCTCAGTGTGATTGGAACACGGGTGTGACCAGAGCGGTGAAGCTGTGGCTGAGGTGCCTGCTCTGTCTCCTTGGCCTGCTGTCCCTTCTGAGTCTGCTCTGCTGGCGGTGCCTGCTGCTGTGACTCCCCCTGAGGCTAACCCTCATCCAAGACAACTCGCCGTCCTACAACCATGATAGTCCCAGGTGGACCACCAAGACGGCACTCAAACTGCTCTAGGGCTTCTCTTGTAGCTAGTGGAAGCTGCTGATCTGCAATGACTACTCCACTACGAGCACCTCCTCTCTCGGCACGCTCTGCAGCCTCTGCAACTGCGGCTGCTCTCGCTATCTCTGCATCTAGATATTTCCACTTCCTGGTTGCTAGCTTCTTCGTCGCCTTGCCTTTTGGATCTGCAGGCTGGCGAGGCAGGGGCCTCCGATCCTCATCACTGGGACCACCTCCGACATTCTTCATGCAAGCCATCTGAAGGATCTGAAGAGAAAAACTACCACTGACAAAGATCAACTGTCAATCTGTCGCTTCCGAGGCTTGGCCTCGATCCATACTCGTGAGCTTGGCCCCGAGTTAACTGACAACTGCCACTGACACCTCAACGGCACTGACTCGCTGCATGATGGAATAGATAGGATATACAAATAATTTTAATTATTCATCTAGAGATATGAAATCCTATGAAAGCAAGCAATTAGTTACGAAATTGAAACGGAGGGCTTGCTACCTGATGAACCGGCGATCCGAGGAGAAGAGAAATGAATTGGGGAACCACAGGATTTAGAGGCTAGGGTTAGGGTTAGGCGATGTGGATTGCACTGTGTTGGCGTGGGTAGCTAGGGTTCTAGAGGCGGCGTTGACGCACGGCGCAGGTGAAGCTGGACAGCGGCGAGGAAGTGGCACGGCGGTGCTGTGGCACGCGGGACCAACGGCGTGCGGGCACGGCGGCGCTGGCAAGGGAACAGAGCGGCATGGGGAGGCACTGCTGGTGGCAGTGGTGCACGGGCTCGACGGAGGATGGAGCGGCAAGTGACGGCGCGAGATCCGTGGGGAGGCAAATGCGGCGGCTAGGGCTTAGGTACACAGCGGCATGGCAAGGTGGGTTGTTCCTAGCTTGGATGTGTGGCGGATTAGGTCACAAAGCGCGATAGCTTGTGGTTAAATGAGTCCCCTGATGGAGTTGGATAAGGAAAGAGGAAAAGAGTTCATATGCCGCACGAATCCTATTGACCAGACGCTCCGGTGGTAGCGACCGGACGCTGCCACCCAGCGTCCGGTCGATTCCAGAGAGGTCCAAATCCTCTGGAATCGCAACCGGACGCGTTTGGTGCACACCAACCGGACGCAGCCAGAGTCCGGTCACCTTGCCTTGATGCCTTCATGATCGATCGGATGCTGAACCTCCATCTGACTGGACGCTGGGAAAACACTGTTTCAGCGTCCGGTCACTCCTTCTCGGCAGCTGTTCACCTCCTGTGAACTGACCGAACGCTGGACTTCAGAGTCCGGTGTAGCGTCCAGTCACTCCTTTTCCAGCAAATCTTCAAAGTTCTTCATGCTACCTGTTCCCAATCAAGTCCCAACTCTAATAAGATCCAAATAAACACCAATTGGGACTGATGTGAGTGATCTCTCTGAAACCCTCAAAATTTTCAAAATATTTTGCCTTATGCTATAATTCTTTTTAAGAAAATAGGCAATAAGAGGGCAAATTAAGATAAACGACAAAACAACATTCATGCATATGCAATACTTGTAATTAAATCTAGTTGCTTGTCAAGTTTGATCCAAGGTTAAGCTTCTTCACTCGCTTTTCGGCGGTTATCTTAACCATGTTAGACAAGCCCTATATGCATTGCCAAAAATTAAACTTGTTGTATATTACAATGCAATGCATGGGACAACACAAGCTCATCTTTTAGTAAAGTTGCTAAAATCAAGCACATTGAGCTAATTCTGCAATCTACAAAATGTTGCCTCATCTAGCGGTATAGTGAAGATATCCGTCAATTGATCCTCGGTCCTTACACCTTCTAGTGAAATATCATTTTTAGCAACATGATCTCTAAGAAAGTGATGGTGGATATCTATGTGCTTGGTGCGAGAGTGTTGAACCGGATTATTTACAAGTTTTACTGCACTTTCATTGTCGCACAAAAGAGGTACTTTTTCTAGAACTACACCATAGTCTAGCAAAGTTTGTTTCATATAAAGTATTTGTGCACAACAAGCACCCGCGGCAATGTATTCCGCTTCGGCGGTGGACAAAGCCACACTATTTTGTTTCTTGGAGGACCAAGACACAAGTGATCTACCAAGCAAATGGCACCCTCCGAATATGCTTTTTCTATCAACTTTGCATCCGGCATAATTCGAATCGGAATAGCCAGTTAATTCAAATCTAGCTCCTTTGGGATACCAAAGGCCAATGCTTGGTGTGTGCTTAAGATACCTAAGGATTCTTTTTATGGTAATTAAATGAGTTTCCTTAGGATTAGCTTGAAATCTAGCATACATACACACACTAAACATGATGTCGGGCCTAGATGCGGTTAAATACAATAAGCTACCAATCATAGAGCGATAGAGAGTTTGATCAACCTTGTTACCTCCCTCATCTAGGTCGAGATACCCATTGGTTGGCATTAGTGTCTTGATTGGCTTACATTCATCCATTTTGAACCTCTTGAGAAGATCTTTTGTATATTTCTCTTGAGAGATGAAGATCACTTCTCTCATTTGCTTGACTTGAAAACCAAGAAAGAATGTAAGCTCTCCAATCATTGACATCTCGAACTCCTTCGACATCAATTCACCAAATTATTTGCAAGAATCTTCATTTGATGATCCAAAGATGATATCATCAACATACACTTGACAAATGAAGATATGCCCATCAAGCTTCTTGGTGAATAGTGTGGTGTCAACCTTCCCAATGGTGAAGTCCTTCTCAATGAGGAAGTCCCAAAGGTGCTCATACCAAGCTCTTAGGGCTTGCTTAAGCCCATATAATGCCTTGGACAACCTATAACATGATTAGGATATCTAGGGTCTTCAAACCCGGGAGGTTGATCAACATAGACTAGTTCATTAATAAAGCCATTTAAAATGCACTTTTCACATCCATTTGATATAATTTTATTTCATGATGTGATGCATATGCAAGGAGGATACGGATGGCTTCTAGTCTTGCAACCGGTGTAAAGGTCTCTCCAAAATCCAAACCTTTAACTTGAGGGAACCCCTTTGCAACTAGTCTTGCCTTGTTCCTCACAACAACACCTTGATCATCTTGCTTGTTTCGGAACACCCACTTTGTTCCAATGACTCTTGCTCCTTTTGGTCGCTCTTCAAGAGTCCACACTTCATTGCAGGTGAAGTTGTTCAACTCTTCATGCATAGCATTTATCCAATCCAGATCTTGAAGAGCTTCTTCTACCTTAGTAGGCTCATAGCAAGAGACAAAAGATTGATGAGCAATAAATGAAGCAAATTTTTATGAGCGAGTCATTACACCCTTTGATAGACTCCCTATGATGAGATCTTGTGGATGATCTTGTAGTAGAGGTATATTTCTTCTATTGACCACTTGAGGAGGAGGTTGTGGAGCATCAACATCTTGTGCTTGTACCACCATTTGCTCATGGGAGACATGAGTGTCTTCATTTTCTACTCTCCCATCTTTTTCACCATCTTGTGGCACATTTGATGAAGAGGGTGGATCAAGCACTTGTACATCATCTTCATCATCTTTAGGCTTGATGTCTCCAACCAGAATGTTCTTCATAGCCTCTCTCAATGGTTCATCACCTACATCATCAAGATTCTCATATGCACCTTGGGAGCTGTTAGATTCATCAAATTCCACATCATATGTTTCTTCAACCAAGTCGGTGGCATGATTAAATACTCTATATGCTTTGGACTTTGATGAGTAACCAACAAGAAAACCAATATCACAACGTCTTTGAAACTTCCCTAGGTGTTGCCACTTCTTGTAGATGTAGCATTTGCAACCAAACACCCTAAAGAAGGAGACGTCCGGCTTCTTCCCATTGAGCAACTCATAAGGTCTCTTGCCAAGGAACTTTTGAAGGAATAGGTGGTTGGATGCATAGCATACGGTGTTGATAGCTTCCACCCATAGAGCTTTAGGGGTGTTGTACTCATCAAGCATTGTTCTTGCAAGAGTGATCAATGTTCGGTTCTTCCTCTCAACTACACCAATTTGTTGAGGAGTATATGTTGCGGAGACTTCATGTTTGATTCCAACTTCATCACAATAGGCTTCTATGTTTGTGTTGTCAAATTCTTTGTCGTTGTCACTTCTTATCTTCTTGAGCTTCACTTCAAATTCATTTTGTGCTCTCTTGGAAAACTTCTTGAAACAAGATGCAACTTCAGATTTGTCATGAAGGAAGAATACCCATGTATACCTTGAATAGTCATCAACAATGACAAGACAATAAAGATTTTCTCCCAAACTCTTGTATGTTTTTGGTCCAAATAAGTTCGTGTGTAGGAGTTCTAGCACTCTTGTGGTTGACATGAAAGCTTTGGTTGGACGAGTATTTGTAACTTGCTTGCTGGCTTGACATGCACTATAAAGCTTGTCCTTCTCAAACTTCACATCCTTCAACCCCCTCACCAAATCATTCTTCATTAGCTTCTTGAGTGAGCTCATCCCAACATGAGCAAGTCTTCTATGCCATAGCCACCCAAGTGTTGTTTTGGTGAATAGGCAAGTCTTCAAGTTTGCATCTTCAGAGGTGAAGTCCACTAGATATAGGTTGTTGTATCTAAATCCTTTGAATATAACTTGATCATCATCCTTCTTGGATACAACAACTTCCTTCTCGGTAAACAAGCATTGGAAGCCAAGATCACACAATTGTCCAACGAATAGCAAGTTGAAGCTCAATGAAGCAACATATAGCACATTTGAGATTGAATGATCATTTGATATTGCCACTTTGCCCAATCCTTTAACCTTGCCCTTTGAATTATCTCCAAATGTGATTCTTTCTGGTCCATCTACTTCTTCATCTAGAGAGGTGAACATACGAGGATCACCGGTCATATGTTGAGTGTAACCACTATCAATAACCCAATGACTTCTACCGGTCTTGTAGTTCACCTACACACAAGAGATCAAGCTTTAGGAACCCAAACTTGTTGAGGGCCCTTCACCTTCTCAACAAGTGACTTAGCAACCCAAATTTTCTTAGGCCTATTCTTGTTGGGAGGTCCTAAGAACATCACTTTCATTTTCCCACTAGAATCCTTTCTAAGCATGTAGTGAGCATTGAAGGCAAAAGGTCTAGCATGCTTGGGTAAGGGTTGTGGTGGTGGAGTTTGGCACTCATGAGCAAAGTGGCCTTCTTGTCCACACTCAAAACACTTCTTTGGCTTTGGCTTTTGTTGATGTTGAGCTTGAGCCTTCTTCTCTTTGTTTGCCATGTACCCAATGCCACTTCTATCCATCTTCATGATGGTGTTTATTAGAAGCTCACTTTGAAGATACTTGCCTCTAGTGAACTTGCTCAAACCAATCTTGAGATGCTCTTTTTCCAACTTGAGCTTCTTGTTCTCTTCCTTAAGAGCATCATTGTTTTTCTCTTCCATAAGCTTCTTGTTTTCTTCTTTGAGCTTCTCATTTTCAAGCATCAACTCACCATCATGATCAAGAGTTTCTAGCACAATGGTGTTGTGGTTTTTTATTTCTTCAAGATCTTTCTTGAGCTTTGCATTGTCATTCTTGAGCTTGACAAACTCATCATAATCATCGGCCACAACCACTTGCTTGCCCTTGCTAATAGAACCTTGCTCAATGCTCTCAATGATCAAATCATCACATGATGTAGCTATATCAATCTTAACAACATCGTTAGTAGCATCATGTGGCTCATTAGATAAAAATTCTTGAGCAATGACAAGATTATCATGATTAATCTTAAGAGTAGTATATTCATCTTTTAGCTTGTTGTGGCTAGTGATGAGCTCATTGTGTATCCTCTCAAGTTTATCATGTTTATCTTTAAGCTCTTTCTTAGAAGATTTGAGCTCATTGAGTTTGGATGACATAGTATCATTTGCTTCTTTAAGCTCACAATTAGCCTTTTCCATTATATCACATTTTGCTAAAAGTGAACCATTCTTAGCATCTAGCTTTTTATTTTTAGCTCTAGTCTTTATAATGATCTTAGTGTATTGTTTAAGCAATTTAGCAAGATCGTCATAAGAAGGTGATTCATACTCATCATCATCACTACCACTATCATCATCACTAGCATGTTCATCATCACTACTATCATCATCATTTGATACCTTACGTTCACCCTTGGCCATAAGGCATAGGTGTGTAGAGGATGATGGCGTTGGTGGCGGTGAAGATGATGAAGAGTCAATAACAATAGCGGCCACCTTCTCATTGTCACTATCATCATCGGAAGAGCCACTAGATGAGTCAATGTTCGTGAGCCAATCACCGACGATGTAAGCCTTTCCACTCTTCTTCTTCTTGTGGAAGTCCTTCTTCTTGCCATCTCTCTTCTTGTATGGCTTGTTCTTTTTCTTCTCATCTTCATCATCATTGCTTGAGTCATCTTTCTTACCCTTATTCTTGTTCTTGAACTTGTCTTTCTTAGGCTTTGTGCATTGGTGAGCTAGATGACCAAGTTCTCCATAATTATAGCAATCCATCTCGGAGATTGGCTTCCTTCTAGAACTTGTGAAGAACTTCTTCTTCTTGCCATCGAACTTGATGCCACTCTTGTTTAGCTTCTATAGCATCTTGGAGGTTTTCTTCATCATGAGAGCAAGGCTTGCATCATCAACTTCATCATCACTTGAGCTCTCATACTCAAGCCTTGCTTTGCCCTTCTCTTGGCTAGCTTTAAATGCTAAGTCCTTATCTTTCTTCTTGATAGAGGATGAGCCATCTTGTGGCGTGATGTGCATATACATCTCATGAGCATTGATCTTTCCCAAGATTTGTGTCGGTGTAGCGGTGGAAAGATCACCTTGATGAAGCACGGTCATAATATGCCCATATTTTTCAATGGGGAGGACACACAAGATCTTTCTTACAACATCGGATGGTTGCATTTGAGTGAGTCCAAGCCCATTGACTTCCTCTACAAGAATATTCAAACGCGAATACATCTCATTAGCACATTCTTTGGGAAGCATCTCAAAAGAGTTAAGCTTTTTCATGACAAGATGATAGCGTTCCTCACGCTCACTCTTTGTTCCCTCATGGAGCGCACAAACATCCAACCATAGTGCATGGACGTCTTTGTGGTTTCTCACCCGGTTGAACACATCTTTACAAAGGCCTCTAAATATGGTGTTTCTAGCTTTTGCATTCTATTTTTCATAATTCAACTCATCGCCTTGTAGGTGTGTAGCATCCTTAGGTTTTGGGAAGCCTTGTGAGGCGGCTCTAAGTATTCCAACATCTAGAGCTTCTAAGTACGCCTCCATACAAATTTTCCAATAAGGAAAATCGTCCCCCTCAAAGATAGGAGGAGGTCCATCCCTATGAGACATCTTTCTCTAGGCAGTTAAGCCTAAATACGTGAGCATGAGGCTCTGATACCAATTGAAAGGATCAAGATGCCCAAGAGGGGGGCGAATTGGGCTAATTCTAAATTTCTTTGCAATAATTAAGTCCTACGGTTAGCCCAATTAACCCCTTGTGCCTAGAAAGTGTTTCTATTGAACTAACGCACAAAAGTTTAGCAACCTAAGTTCCAATCCTACTCTAGCATGGCAATTCTATGAATGTAAGAACAAGAATTGAATTGCTCAAAGTAAATACTCAAAGTAAATGCTCAAAGTAAATAGAGAGGGAGGAACGCGGTGATGTTTTGCCGAGGTATCGGAGAGTCGCCACTCCCCACTAGTCCTCGTTGGAGCACCCGCGCAGGGGTGTAGCTCCCCCTTGATCCGCGTAAGGATCAAGTGCTCTCTATGGGTTGATTCTTTGACACTCTGTCGTGGTGAATCACCCACAACCGCTCACAACTTGAGTTGGGTCATCCACAAGCTCTTCGGATGATCACCAAGCTCCCAATCACCACCAAGCCGTCTAGGTGATGGCGATCACCAAGAGTAACAAGCACGGACTCTCACTTGACCACGACAAGCCTAATGAGAAGGATGGATGCACACTTTGCTACTCTTGATCACACTAATGAGGGCTCTCTTTGGGATTCTCAAATCTCAATCACCTCACTAGGACCTTGCTCTTCTTGGCACTCTCTAAGGTGTTTCTCAGCTGTTGGAATGAGCAAAAGTACCCCCACACACGAGTGGTGGTGGTATTTATAACATGGGCTAAAAAACGAACCGTTATGTGCCTCTGCGGGGTGACCGGATGCTCCAGTCATGTTGACCAGACGCTCTGGTCAGTACACCCTAAACTCTAGTGTTTACAGTGTGACCAGATGCTGGCTAGCATTCGGTCAGCACTGACCAAACACGTCCAGTCATGATTTTCCCTCTCTGGAACCTTACTGGAGTCGATCGGACGCTAGCTCTTAGCGTCCGGTCACTTCACTTCTCAGCGTCCGATCACACCAGACGAAATCACCTTGGTCAAATGCACTGACCGGACCCTGAGCCAGCGTCCGGTCACACCAGAGCCAGCGTCCGGTCAGTATTTGACCCTCCATTCACTTCTAACTCGATTATATGTGAATGAAGTTTGCTCCATTGGATCTAAGGGCTATTTTGGAGCTACCTAGTACTAGTTTTAACAAGAGTGCACCACACCTAACTCACTAGACTCACCTAGGTCAAGCTACCCATCCATACCCCCTTAATAGTACGGCCAAAGGAAAAACAAAGTCCTAAACTACTCTAAGTGTCTCTCCAACTCCAATCGATACTTAGAACTAGTCCATCCTTAACCTTATCGTCCATCCTTTGAAAACTGAAACGATTTCCATCGTAGGGGCATGACTACCGTGATTGCCCAATCGATCTCCATTACCATGACCTAACTTAATTTCCTCTGCAAAACACATGTTAGTCATAGTAATCTTGTATTGTCATTAATCACCGAAACCCAACAAGGGGCCTAGATGCTTTCAACTATGACCTGTGTTAGTCGCAGCTTATATTTCGATGGTGGCTTCTTAAGGGCGTCGCCACTTCCGATGCCCCGCAGACAGCCCAGTCAACAGGCCCAAACAACTAGTTTCTTGGGGGGCTTATAAATAGATGTTGGCTAGCTAGGTGTGCAACTAAGGTTTTGCTAGGTGTGTTGCTATCTCTACTGCAAAAGAGTTATGCACCCTAGTTTCCAATCCTATCAACTAGCCTATCACACTAAGCTAGGAAAGTAAGCACATAACCAAGGCACATAAAATAACTATGGATGGTAAAGGGCGATAGAGCTGCAAACTCCCATTCGACGACGCCGGTATTTTTACCGAGGTATCGAGAAGCATGCAAGCTTCCTCCTAATCCTTGTTAGAGCCCCTCTCAAGGATGCCCTCACAAGGACCAAGCTCCCCTAAACCCATCAACCACAACCACACATGAGCCACTTAGGCACTGTTGACGGTAGTTAACAAACATTATAAACCGTCAATATAACATGCATAAGGGCATAAATAAGATCATCAACAAAGATTTAGGGGTTTAAACTAATAAATTATATGAGTTTTGGTGAATCTGTGATTTTTGCAGAGTTTATCAAGAAAACCATCAAGGTGGACCTAGATGTGAGAGTTAATCATGCTTATCCACAGCGAAACGGACACCAGAAGACTCTAGAAGACTCGAGATGACTCCACGCCGAGGCAGAGAGCGAGGGCCTATCAAGTAGGGCCGCCCCTGGGCCCACCTGCCAGCCTTCGTGTTGCAATGTCGGTTCTCCACCGCCTCCTAAGTTGCATCTACGCCATTCATTAAGCCGGTTTGATCTAAGGGCTCATGTTGGACTCTCCGGCCTATATACAGCAGCCCCTACCCCCTTGAAGGCATCAAGTCATTTGAGAAGACAGAAACCCTAATCATCCTTAGAGCTCCACCATATTCTAGGGCATAACTAGTTAGGCTAGGTCTAGAGGGAGGCAAGTAGGCTTCTCTTGGATTCCCGATCGTGTCAAGAGCTTGGTTCGATATAATCTTTGTACCCCTTCTCTCTTTTGTATCTCTATTATTTTTATATGCTTGCTACAATTGTTATGACAATATTAGTATTCATCTTATTCATGTTCTTCGTTATAATGTTCATCGTCTACTTTGATTATATAACTAGTATAGTTGGATTATCATCATATTCATGCATATGTTCGTATAGCGCTCACCCTAAGGATCCATGGGTGGGTGGTCAACATTGTGTAAGCATGGTGCTTATACGTTGTTTACCTGTGGATACACCCTACATTCCGGGTCATGTGGTAGATCGTGGATGTGACACTCCCGTTGAGTCCTTTGTAGTCCACTCCCCGATGTAGGTAGCACGTAGGATCTGGTTACGAAGGGGGACAAGCTCTGTTCTTAATCTCTCTTAGTAATATCCCTTATGTATAGATATGAAGATGATCTTAGCAATGACTATTAGATGTAATTGCACTAATCAATGTATGCTTTGACTTATAATTAAGAATGACTTAGGAATTATTCCTCTAATATTCTACATGACCATGCTAATGCCATAGAAAGGAGTACTCTGAGTGATTTATCATTATCATTGATCAATACTTATCATATATATATCTTATCCTATGACTTACCCCTGTTTTGAGTAGAATATTGGTTATGGTTTACTTCTCCATTAATAGTATAAGTTATCAATACTTGTCCATGCTAGACCTTCTCTGTGGTAAAAATATAAATAACGATACCTGAAATACTCTCAGATGAAGTTCTACAATGGTATAATTATCTATGCACTTGCAGATTCCTTTTTATTCATATCTATATATTCCTCCTAGTCACATAAATTAATAAAGAACTATTTAGTATTATTCTAGTTGTAGTGTTAGGTAGTACCAACAAGTATCTCTAGCAACATTACTAGGGATGACAACCTAGTAAAGTAATGTTAGGAGATATAGGTTTATAATAGGTGGCTATTAAAACAAGTGACATGTTAAAAAATACCAACAGCCACATAGGCCAACTTCACACCTGCTACATGCTACTAATGGGCTGGGGTGTTACATTCACCCCCCCTTAAGGGCTAACACCCTCGGCAGCTTACCACATATATATGTGGCAGATGTCTAGGACTACCCCTTGGTACACCCCTCCATGGGTACGTTTGGAAAGACAGCTTATAACTAGCCCTCACCCTCCTAAACTTCTGAGGTGGTGCTAAACCCACCAACCACAACCACACATGAGCCACTTGGGCCAACTTCACAACTACTACAGGCTACTAATTAATGGGCTAGGGTTGTTACAATAGCCCCGGGGCCTTCCCACTCGCAAAGTGGATCTCTGAGATGGCCTCTCCTGGACCGCTACCCATCGTCTTCACTATAGAGCTTCTAGACAAACCGCCATAGGCCTCGTTCCCTCCGGTACACGGTGGTGGCCACACCACAAACGCAGTTGGTGTGGTCTCACAAGCCTACAAGCCCCTCCGGGTACAACAATGGTGCGTGCAAGTACCTTATGAGTAAGAGGTATGTAAACCTCACTAAATACTAGGCCTAAACCTAGAGAAAGCACTAATGTGGTGGTCTAACTAACCTAAGCACTTCGCAAAGCACCTATGCTAATCATCGAGTATATCACTAAGCACTTTGGTGGCTATAGCAACTGAGATGTGCCTTAACTCACATAAGTCTTCCTTGAGCTCTACACGCACTCATTTTTTGGCCAAGGGGTTATTTATAGGCCCCACCTCTAAATGTAGCCTTTGGAACTTGCACACTCACCGGACCGTTCGATGATGGGTTGTCGGACCAATCCAATGCCCAGTCCACAGCTAGCAGTTGAAACTAATCGTTCTGCTGACCGTTGGGTTCTTCTGTGGCATATAGTCTAATGCCTACTGTCGGACCGGTCTAACGCCCACAAACCCTCTCTAGAATCTCTCTGCAAGCCATCGGACTAGCATTCACTAGTTCGACGCTTCTGCTTTTTTTGTCTGAATCAGCCGCTGTATTGTGAACAGTTGTAGTGGTTGGTCCATCGCCACTATGGGCGGACACCCCTGCTCGATTTGACGCCCTTCTGACGCCACTGCTAGGGTTAGCTATTTCCTTTGGTTCAACGCCCCTCCTAGGTTGGACGCCCTACTGAACCCTCTTTCAACTTGTTTCTTCGCGATCTTTGCGTCCGACTTGGTTCCATTCCATCTTGTTTCTTAGACTTTTGCATGTCTTGTGAGTTTCAACATGTGTTTAATTGTCTTGCTTGAGGTGTTGATCATCCATATCACCACTTTGCCTAAGTCTAAGTCCATTTTGCATCCTTTGAACTATATCTAAAACCACTAGCAAACAATAGTAGTCCAAATGATCATGTTGATCACCAAACACCAAAATCCAAACTAAATAGCCCTTGGGCCCATCTTCTTTACAATCTCTTATAAAGCTAATCCCCACTACAAGTTCCATCTTAATGTGCAAGTCATCCACATCATCTCCCACTAATAGCCATGTCATCCCACTAACTTTCAACCTCTTAATATAAGCTATCCACGTCATCTTCACTAAGTGCAATGACTACTTTTAATATATTAAAAATATAGGAGACATCTATATGTTGCTATTTGTTTTGTCGTTCATACACATCTTATAATTTAATATAATTCTGTTAGGCTTTTTATTGGACTTTTTCATTAACTTTTCATTGTAAGTTTAACTCATACATGTGGTGGTCTTATTCTAAGAAAACAACACAGCAACTTATGAGATATGCTTCTAGTAAGATAGATGTTTAGCTTCCCAGGTACTTAGTTTATACTTGAATCTTTCCTCCATTCCACTCCAATCTGTATTATGAAGTTTGTAGAAGTGCATAGGTACCTGAAAGGGTGTGACCTTACTCCCTTCGTCCCTAATTAACTGTCGCCGTTGGTTTCCATACCGAAAGTTTGACTTGATTTGTAGAAAAAATACGTGCAATATTTCTATCTCCAAATATATTTATTAAAAAGATTTAAATATCTATCTATTGATATTAATTATGTACCATAAATATTAATATATATTTTTTATATATTTAGTCAAAATGTTTCTTGGGAAATGAAAAGGATAGATATTTAGGGACGAAGGGAGTACTTCACATCTAAAAAAGTTTAGTATATTTACTCTCGTAACTATATTTGCCTCTCTAAAACAGAAAATCTCGTGACTATGAAAATTAATCTTTAGACCAAATAGTTGTTTAAAGACACAGAGCAATAATTTTACATTTTTGGCTTGCTCCATATCATGGTCCAAGAAAATTAATCTTGCCTATTTTATTTTTGGAAAAAGAGTGATCACTCCAAAATTGAGGCTAAAAAGAGGAAGGTCCTTCAAATTTGACTAGACTCTATATACCTTTAATCCAATGAGTGCCAAACCGGTAAACAGCTGCGTCGTCCTGGCGTAGCTTTCCACGCGGTGGGACGACGAACAAGTGACAGCGGCCTAGACGTTTCACGGTTCTCGTCGGGTCACTTGGGCAGCTCACAGTCGAGACGAGATGTGTTAACGATGTGTAGCCGTGTAGGGTAGGGAAGCAACCTTCGCCGCGAAGATATGCATGTGGGAGCCTGGTTGCATTGCCTGCTCGACTGATGACCAATGTTAGCAGTAGCAAAAGTTTGTGCTCGGGTGCGTAGCAGCAAAGTTGAGAGACACTTTGTACTAATCTTGATCAGCTTTCATGATACTTGACTGATATATATCTGTATATTTAATTTATTAAGGAATATATTTTTTCGATAATAAACCACATGTCCACCAATAAACTCGAGACATGTCAATTTAGTCTCCCGAGATAGTAATAATAGGGATGAAGCGACTTTAAAGAACAATATATCAATTAACTCCGAAATTATACTTGCAAAACTTAGTACTGTAACCACCCTTTAATTTACAGTCACTTTTGAATTTCAGCACTACTCCCACAATATTTTTTAAAAGTGACAAGATGGACCAGACCTGTTTAGCTAAATCTAATTATTACTCGAGACCAGCTAAAATTTAGTCATCTAACTATTAGCCTTACACATGTTTGGTTCCCAGTCTAAAAAAAGGTGCATACATCCCTAGCAATATACTATTAGCCCTCATAAGTTATATGCTATTCCCTCCATTCTCTTTTATAAGACATAAACATATATGAAAAATTAAACTTTAAAACTCAATAACAATAATTTGACTAATACTTTTTAATTATTATATTACAAATTTGATACATTTAGATTTGCAATTAAATATAGTATCCAATTATCATAAGTTTATAAGTATAAACAATATAATGTAAAAATAAATAAATAATCAAATTGTAATTTGGTAGACCTTGGTATGTCCGACCGCACCTTATAAAAAGTGGTAATGCTACGTGTCTTACATCCACCGCGAGCACAAATCGTCACACTCCCGCAGGTCAACCGCCTCGTTGCTTACGCTTTACCTTGCCGCTCGTTTTGCCTGTGAGTTTATTGAAAAAAATCACCCATCAATATCCCTTCCGTTTCCTCCTCCCCTGCCGCAGTGCCTTGCGGCTGCCCCGTCCTGAGCGTGGACGTGCAATCCCCTCGTTGCTGCCACACGCCCCATCCGTCGCCGCTCGCTTGCCCCCGTCGCACGTGCTGGTGCTGGTGGTGCTCGCTCCGCCTGTCACACGCGCCGCCCGCCAGCCCGAGCCAAGCCCGGTGTTGGTGGCACCGGTGGAAGTGGTGCTCGCACGCGTCGATGTTGCTAGATGCTAGTGGTGCTCGCGCGCTGCCGCTTGTCACCGGCTCCCACCCGACAGCCGGAATCGACCGGCATAGGCGCTCCCCCTCCGCTATGTTCCAAATATATGTTTTTATACATTTCCGAGGTATGTTAAAGTTGTTTCATATGGATATTGTAAAAGTATATCGGGGATGTTGCACATGTTGCATATGTTGCAAGTGTTTTAGAGACATGTTGTAAGCGTTTGTTCAAAAAGTTTCATCTGTTCTAGATGTATGTTGCAAGCGTTTTGATCCGGATGTTGCATATGTTTCACACATATATTGCAATAATATGTTCCAAATGTTTCACATGTTCTAGTCTTCCATTGCAGCAAGGGTTTTTTTGTTGCAAGTTGCAAGTGTTCTATCTAGATGTTGTATATGTTTTCACACATATGTTGCAAGTGTATGTCCCAGATATTTCATCTGTTTCAGACGTATATTGCATTCAAGTGTTTCATGTTGCACGTGTTTCTTGCGGTTTGGAGAGTCAAGGGGCATGGGGGAGTGACGGTGGTAGAGCACGGGTGCCGGGGAATGGGCCGTGGCGAACCGGCGGATGTGGCGCGTGGCACGCTGGGGGCTGGCGGTCGGGGGCAAGGAGAGGCGGGGTGCGCCTGCGGGGCGGGGCGAACGGATGGGGGCGGGAAATCAAGGCCGACGGGCGGATTGCAAGCGAGTCTCGTACGGACACGACTACGGCGATGCACATGCGGGCATGGCGAATTAGTGAGCGGAGTGCAGGCTGTGCAGGCGCACGCAGGAAACAGCCGTTTAAAGGAATCCTATCCGGTCAGCATGTTCCTATAAAAAGAGAACGGAGGAAGTAACAGCTAGCTAAGAAGTTGACAAAAACTAACTCATTATTTATTAGCTAAGAAGTTGACTAAAACTAACTCATTATTTATTAGCTTTCTTATTTATTAGGCCCTTCTGAATCCTCTGGATTAGAATCGGATGAAAAAATGACACAATCGTGTGTCTCATCCAAATGGACTAGATTTAAGAGAGATTTTAACTCATAGTTTTTTAAATCTTGAAATCTAATAAAACTGTTAGGATTTTTTTATCTAAATTCTTAGAATCGCTTGGAATTCAAACCGACACCTTTGATAGACAAGAGCTAATTTTCACTTGGACAGGCAAAGGTAAAGTAGAGTTGGTAATTTAACGCGAGCCTAAGGACGTTCTTAATGGTTTCCAAATAACTAGTTTAGCAACAATTGCATTGGTTATCAGGGAGAGATCAAATAGCCAGTGACTCTCAAATAACTAGTCTAGTACAATCTTCTATAAATAACTCTTTCACGGCTCAAATAACTCTCTACTATAATGTTTTTTTTTATTATTTCTAAGTCTAATCTAGCTATTTGAAAGTTGGGACTGAGAAGTTGTTTGCAAGAAGAAACACCAGAATTCGAAGAACCGCCGTTGTAATCACCGTGGTTATAAAGGCAGCCTGCAAGCCCGGAAGAAGACCCCTCCTCTCCCTCTCCCTTCTGCACTTTCTCGCAACCCACGCCGCGTCCCTTCCCCTTGGTAGTCCAGTGGAAGTGGAACCGTCAAAATGTCGTCGTCCTCGACGATGCCGCCGCCGGCGTCGCCGCGGGAGCACGTGGAGAGGATCCGGCGGGAGCGCTACTACATCGGGCGCGGCAAGCAGAACCCACTGGCGGAGGACATGCACCAGGCCGTCAACTACCTCTCTCAGGAGCTCTACTCCAAGGACGTGCACTTCCTCATGGAGCTCGTGCAGGTAATCGGTCGGCCGGTGTAATCTCCTTTTGGCGTTTCTCTTGCTGTCGCTGTTCTTGTGTGAACCGCTGTGTGAGTTGCCCTTTCTGTGTGCCATTGTGTTCCATCAGATTATTTCTGTTTAATTTGGTGTCAACTGCCAAAGAATAACTACTCTATATGTGTGTATGAATTTGGGTACCGATTTAGCATAATTCTTTTATTTGTTAGCATAATTTGTCAGCCCTCCTTTTCAGTATTGTGAGTTTATGTAATTATCATAGTTAAGCCGTTGCTCTTGTTATTTTTTCCTACATAAGTTTTCCACGTGGTCAGTAATTATTGTCGAATTTAAAAAGACATGTAGTTGTCATAATCCTTTTCTTCAATGTTGAATAGCAGAACTAACTGGTAAAACAAAAAGTTCATCTTCTTGTGTGTCCTCTGTATTTATTTCATTCCTCTTAACCTGTGAAGCGAACAAAAACACTAATCCTTTTTTTTAGAATAAAAACACTAATCCTTGGAAGTTAGGCATTGTCTGTGGCCACCTTATTTATATCAGTTTGCAGGTGTGCTTGTGCTTAAATCTTAATACTTCGTCTCATACTTTACTTTCTTCCTCAAAAAATAGAACGCTGAAGATAATGAATACCCTTCTGAAGTAGCACCTTCTTTGGAGTTCCTCATTACATCAAAGGATATTACTGGATGTGGTGCATCCTCAACTTTGCTCATCTTCAACAATGAGAGGGGTTTCTCTGCAACCAATATAGAGTCAATTTGTCGTGTTGGGAAATCAACAAAGAAGGGAAACAGACATCAGGGTTACATTGGAGAGAAAGGTAAATATTCACAGTTTTTTTCATTTATTTTGTTTCCTAAATCACCATTTAGAAAAAGAAATATTCATCCACGGAGATAAAATTAGTTAGGACCTTTTCAGTCAATTTCAGGCAAATGATAGCAGTAAAAGATCATACAATATTTTAATTTTGAATGACTAAAACTATGTTCAGTAATTAATATGATGCTGATCAATTATATCATGGGAAAACATTCCGTGGAATCGTGGAAACCACTTGAAAAATATATTTAAAAGTTTTTTTAAAAAATGACACTTGGCCCCTCCATATTGCATCCGATTTGTAGAAAAGTTGAGTTCATACAAAAATCTAGGTGCATTTGCACTAGAACACGAACGGACTTGCATCTCAACTTTTAAGACATGTCCGATATATGAATTTACTATGGACGTGCCAAGTTTTGAACTTATGGTAATTTCTACCAATAAGGTGGTTTCGACCAAATAATCATAGATCACGCCATTTAAAACAATATTACATGAAAGCTATGTCTTTTCTAATTTCTTTTTTGGTTGCCATGTCTTACAGTGGTAGAGACCTCATTGTGGTACAAGAGCGTATGCTCATATTATGCATTAAAATAAATATTGTAATTGTTTTTAGACAAATTTTTGTAATCCTATCTAACTAAAGTAAGGCCTTTAAGACAATTATTTTAATACACAACTACACATGTTATGTTTTGAGATGCTAGCATTAGCATTCATAAACTAAACACTTTGGATGGATTACTTTAGTCAAATTGATAAACATATTTTTAGATGAATTAAACAATAGTTATGCTAATATTATGCATTTAAATTTAAATTTAAATTGCTGTGAGCTGTTTATTTAATTAGATCAGATCGTTAGGATCATCCATTATTTCCTAGGAGGTAATAGGTAAAATATATATTTATTTAATTTTATCTTTTATAAAATAGGTAAGGTTTAGATATAAAGAACCTTCTAGATCTAATTGATGCATGCACGATCTATTGGATGTGGTATATCTTTTATTTTGCAACTTTGGACATGACATAATTTGATTAGGATAAACTGGAAAAGATATAAGTATGTAATTACGAATGTAGATATATATGCAAGAGATATACGTAGCCATTTAAAATATATGTGGTATATAATTATGCACGTAGATATATAAATATGCTATAGCAATAGATACATGTTAGGCCATACGGCACTGCTCCTGAGATTAGGGGATTAGGGATTTTTGTTTCCTTTTTATGCACCAACCGATAGGTGGCGTGCCCCCAGATCCGGAGCCATGTTGTCTAAGGGAGTGACAACGGGTGGCGGCGAAGGCGGCGAGCATCACCGGGAGGAGGCTAGCAGCCTGTGCGATCAGGAGGGGGGTGTGCCACGGCCACGACCGGGAGGAGGCTAGCGGTGGGCAACAGTTGGTGGGTGACGAGCGTGGCCAAAAGGAGGTGGACGCGAGCGGAAGCAGAGGTTGTTAGCCCACAGGATCACCGGCTCAGGTGCCGAGCACCCGCTAGTGTTGCTGAGCACCCACTAGCTAAGCCGACCACGAACAAGCGTTGTCCGTCCCCACACACTATGGCCAGAGGTTGAAGAAGAGGGAGAACAGAGCATACACACATAGTACAAGATACCAGCGTTGGCCGAAGCCCTATATGAGAGATGGTAAATCTAAACTCTCTTTACTGAGTTACCGTGGTAGTCTATTTATACAACTCTATCATCTAGTCTCAGTACAGCTGCCCTGCTGCAACAGTGACTAGATAACATATAGGACTGACTCTGCGCCGGCCTCTGCATGTGGCTACAATGCTGCAGGTGAGCCGTGCGGCGCCTGCACCTGCAGCGGCTACAGTATCACAGCAGGGGGTCTTTTTGGCGTCGCCTTCTCTTGCTGTGTTCACACAAGGAAAACAGTAGTTTATTCTAACAATTCTTCACCTAAACCTATTGCTATCTCTTGTACCCCCTCCATGCCGATCATCTCCTTCAGCTCCATGAGCTGAAGACGTTCGAGTGGCTTGGTAAGGACGTCCACGAGTTGCCGACCAGTTTTGATGAACTCGATGACGATCTGTCCTCCATCGACATAGTCCCTGAGGAAGTGGAACTTCACGTCGATGTGTTTGCTCCGGTCGTGTAAAACCGGATTCTTCTCGAGGGTGATGGCAGGCTGGTTGTTCACCATCAGTGCTGATGGGTGAGCTTCCACGCTGGTCAGCTCGCCCAGTAGCCGGCGCAACCACACAACTTGGCACGCTGCTGTGGCCGCCGCTACGTACTGTGCCTTGCACGTAGATAGCGCCACCACCTTCTGTTTCAGCGACAGCCATGAAATTGGGGTCGGCCCGAGGAAGACGAGCATGCCAGAGGTGCTTCGTCGTCCGTCGATGTCCCCTGCCATGTCTACATCGCTGAACACAGTGAGCTGCAGCCTACTCTCATCGGTCTTTGGGAAGATGATCCCATGATCCACCGCCCTTTGACGTAGCGCAGTAGCCGTTTCACCGTAGCCCAGTGATCCTCTCTAGGATTCTCCATAAAGCGACTGATGTAGCACACGGCGAACGCAATGTCCAGCCTTGTGTGGACAAGGTAGCGCAGACCACCGACGATGCTCCGGTAGAGTGTTGCATCCACCTTCGCCGCGGTACTGGCCTTCGTCAGCTTCAGCCGCTCCTCCATTGGAGTCATGCATGGCTTGCACTCAGCCATGCCACTTCGCTCCAACAGCTTGGAGGCATACGCGCTCTGACCGAGCGTGAGTTCCCCCTTCCCCTGTCTCACCTCGATGCCGAGGTAGTAGGAGAGTGTGCCGAGATCGTTCATTCGAAAACGAGCCGACATCTCGCGCTTGAAGCTGTTGATGTCCTCCTTGAGCGCGCCAGTGACGATCAAGTCGTCCACATACACGCCGACGACGAGCTCCTCGTTCCCCCGTCGCCACATGTAGAGCACGTGCTCGGTTGCGCATCGTTGAAACCCAAGCTCGCCCAGCGTGGCGTCAAGTTTGGCGTTCCATGCTCGTGTGGCCTGCCGCAGCCCGTAGAGCGCCTTGCGCAGTCAGAGCACCCTATGCTCCTCTCCCTTGATGACAAAACCTGGAGGTTGCCTGATGAAGACTGTCTCTACCAGCTCGCCGTTGAGGAAGGCCAATTTAACGTCCAAGTGATGGACGCGTCAGTCCTTTGCTGCTGCCAAGGCTAGTAGCAAATGAATCGACTCCATGCGCGCTACTAGCGCAAAGACCTCCTCGAAGTCTATGCCCTCACGCTGAACAGAGCCTCGGGCGATGAGGCGCGCCTTGTGCTTGACAATGGCACCGAGCTTGTCCCGCTTGACCTTATACACCCACTTCAGGCTGATCGAACGGCATCCTGGAGGTGGATCGATGAGCTGCCAAGTCTCATTTTCCTCGATCGCCTTCATCTCCTCCAGCATCACCCGTCGCCAGTTCCTGTCCAGCTCGGCTAGTGCGAACGTGGGTGGTTCCTCTGCACTGATGAGCAGCAGCTCTGCGTCATTGAGCAGCCTACCCGCCAGTCCTGAGGGCCCTGTGCCGCCGACGATGTCGTCCAGCCTGTGGAACTGCACCTCCTCTGCTTCGTGGAGGGCATCCACGAACTCAGTGATGTCACTTGGAGGTGAGACGAACTCGATCGGCATCGATGGAGTTCCCTATTTCGCGGGAGTGCTCAGCACCCTGGTTGCAGTGCTCGGCACTACTTCTGGATAGCTCGTCATAACTCTTGCAGTGCTTGGCCCCACTGTAGGAGTGCTTAGCCTCAGTCTTGGAGTGGTTGGCACCACTATAAGACGTCTTGGCTCCGCCACGGGAGTGCTCGACACCTGTCCTGTAGTGGTCGCCACCACTATAGAACCTCTTGGCGCCACTCCTGGCGTGCTTGGCATCCCTCCAGGAGTGCTCGGCACTCCTCCCTGAGTGCTCAACATCCCTCCCGAAGTGCTTGGCACTGTCCTAGGAGTGCTTGGCTCTACCGCTGGAGTGCTCAGCACCTCTTCCCTAGCGTCTCCACCACCATGGATGACCAAGTGCTCAACGATGAAGGTGCTGGTGAAGCCGTTAGCTTCCCCCATGCTCGGACTGGTCCAGTCCCAAGCCGTCTTCTCATCGAACACGACGTCGCGTGAGACAAGCACCTTGTCTCCGCGTGGGTCGTAGAGTCAGTACGCCTTGGTACCCTCCACGTAGCCCAGGAACACCATCGGTGTGCTCCTGTCCTCCAGCTTGGTGAGGTTCGGCTTCGTCTTCCTGACGTGGTCGATGCAGCCAAATGTCCAGAGGAAGGACATGCTCGGCTTGCGCCCATACCAAGCTTCAAACGACATCTTGCCCGTCAGGGCCTTGGTCGGAGCGCGGTTGAGGATGAATACCGTCGTGGTCACCGCCTGCCCCCAAAACCTTGCCGGCATGCCTTTGACCTTCATCATGGATCGGGTCATGCCGACCACCGTCTGGTTCCGTCGCTCCACCACGCCATTCTGTTGTGGCGAGTACGGCGTGGTGTGGTGTCGCACCACACCCTGATCTGCGCAGTACGCAGCAAACTCCACCAAAGTGAATTCACCGCCGCGATCAGTCCTTAGCATGCAGAGCTTCTTGTCGCTCTTGGCCTCCGCGCGCATCTTGAACTTCTTGATCGCCGTCGCCGCTTCGTCCTTGCTTGTCAGGAGTTGTAGCCACATGTAGCGACTGCAATCATCCACGAGCAGGAGGAAGTACCGCCGACCACCATTTGTAGCAGGCGTGATCAGCCCGCAGAGGTCGCCGTGGACGAGCTCGAGAGCGTCCTGCGCGCGATACTTGGCTGCCTTTGGGAATGGTAGCCTCCTCTGCTTCCCGGCCAGACAGCTGTCACACAGCTCGCCTTCGTGCTTGATATGAGGTAGCCCTCGGACCATCTTCTCCAGCCGACCAAGCGCGTCGAAGCTAAGATGTCCGAACCGGGCATGCCACATCCACGGTTTCTCGGAGTGCCTTGCCGCCAGGCACACCGGCTGCTCTACCTTCAGGTCGAGCAGGTATAACCGGTTTAGGGACCTCTTTACCTTGGCGAGAAGTCGCTGCTCCTGGTCCCTGATCCTAAGGACTCCGTCCTTGATCAGTACCTCGCTATCACGCTCATCTAGCTGACCAATGCTGATGATGCTGGAACGCAACTGCGGGATGTAATATACATCCGTTAGCGCTTGGTGCTCCCTATTTTGGCACCTAAAGATGATGGTGTCGCGCCCTTGGATTGCCACCCTTGAGCCGTCACCAAACTTCACCGTACCGGTAACATCGTCGTCGAGCTTGGAGAAGGATGCCTTGGAGCCCATCATGTGGTTGCTTGCACCAGAGTCCAGATACCACCACTGCTCCTGGTCGGTGTCCACACGTCCTAGGTGAACTTGGGCGCGTGGTTCGTCGAGATTGACAGTCTTCAGGGCCTTCCTAGGTCCTTCCACCATCGTCGCCTCTTCCCTCTCCTCGGCCTCGATGTTGTGCAGTGCATAGAATGTCGCTATCAGGATAGTGGTCTCATCCTCATCGTTAGCTTACGCTAGATGAGCCTGAGACTTTTTCTCTTGCTTGCGATTTGGGCACTCCCATGCCCAATGACCCATCTTCCCGTAGCGCCGACAGGCGTTGGGGTCGACCTGCTTCTTCTCCGAAGAAGCCTTGCCGCGGCACTTGCCATCGCCACCGCGGCTGGAGGAGACTGCCTTCCCGGAGTTCCTCTGAGCAGCCCACTCCTCTTCCGTCAACAGCAGTTTGTTGTTGTCCTTCGTTACTGTCGTCTGCTCCAGGCGCTTGTCCACCGCCCGTAGACGGCCTGTCACGTCCTCAATTGTGAGGGTGGACAAGTCCAGCATCGTCTCTATGGAGAGAGCGATCTGGATGTACTTTGCCAGCAAGGAGTGGAGGTACTTGGAGATCACCTCCTCTTCGTCGATGGTGATGCCATGGCTCCCTAGCTTGCTGATGAGCGTCTGCAGGCGGAGGGGTGAAGTCCTCCACCGTTTCACCATCCTTGAACTTGAGGTTGGCGTACTCCTGCTTCAGAAGCTGGGCCGTCGCCTCTTTGCGCGGTCGGAACCGACGCGCATCGCCGCAATAGCCTCCCATGCCTCCTTAGCAGAGCTCTTCGCCCCCAACGGCTCCCTGTACTCCGCCGGTACAGTAGCGAGGATAGCCTCCAACGCTGACATGTCATCTTCTTCATTGTCGGTGCCCTTGTCGATAGCATTCTAGAGCCGTCGGGCTCTGAGCTTGACCTTCATGGTCACCGACCACTCTCTATAGTTGGTGCGAGTCAGCGTCGGCTAACTGGTGCGGCTGACCTCCCGCACCGTGCGAACAACGACCTCCGGTCGTGGCTGGGCAGCCACAGCAGTGCCACTGCTGTCGCCCATCTCCGAACCACCCGTTATCGCCAGCGGTTAGTCTGGCGACGGCGCTTGTACGGCTCCAATACCACTTGTTAGCCAACAGGATCACCAGCTCAGGTGAGACCAGTCTTGTCGAGCACCCGCTAGTGTTGCCGAGCACCCACTAGCTAAGCCGACCACGAACAAGCGTTGTCCGTCCCCACACACTATGGACAGAGGTTGAAGAGGGAGAACAGAGCATATACACACAGTACAAGACACCAGCGTTGACCGAAGCCCTATATGGGAGATGATAAATCCGAACTCTCTTTACTGAGTTGTCGTGGTAGTATATTTATACAACTCTATCCATCTAGTCCCAGTACAGCTATCCTGCTGCAACAGTGACTAGATAACATACAGGGCTGACTCTGCGCCGGCCTCTGCATGTGGCTACAGTGCTGCAGGTGAGTCGTGTGGTGCCTGCACCTGCAGCGGCTATAATATCACAGCAGGGGGCTTTTTCGACGTCGCCTTCCCTTGCTGTGTTCACACAAGGAAAGCAGTAGTTTATTCTAACAGAGATGGCGGGCGACGAGCGCTAGGAGAGTTGAGTGCGTGCGTGCGACTTGAATTGGGAGGAGGCAGATGGATAAGGTTGGAGTGGGTAAGATGGGGTGGACTCTTTGATGTGCCTTATTTCCAATCTAATCCCACTATTCCGCATTATTCTTTTCTTTATATATAATATATGTATTTGTACAAAACGCCTTAAAACAGTTAGGCGAGAGGAAGAGGGTCACTGCCTAGAGAGCGCCTAATGCCTAATGTAACCTTGCTCAAATTTGTTTCATCAGATGTCAAATCTTTGTAGCATTTTTTTTCATTATCTGTTTACCTACTACAACCAATTCACTGCAAAGGATTACATAACGTACTACATATCTGGTTACTATTTGTGCCTAGTTTCAACTATTTTTTTGTTGCCTCTGATTCAGGTATTGGGTTCAAAAGTGTGTTCTTGATATCAAGTCAGCCCCACATATTCAGCAACGGCTATCAGATCAAGTTCAATGAGAAACCTTGTGCAGAATGCAATATTGGGTACATTGTACCTCAGTGGGTGGAATCCACACCTAGCCTTTCCGACATCGAAGCATTATATGGGTGCTCAAAGGTCCTACCTACAACTATCATCATCTTACCATTGAAGAGTGAGAAGATTGATGCAGTGAAGAGGCAGCTGTCAAGCATGCATCCTGAAATGCTACTGTTCCTGACAAAGATCAGGAAACTTTCTGTCCGGGAGGATAACTCTGATCCCAGCAATACAACTGTTAGTGAGATTTCGATATCCAGTGAAAAGAACTACCAAGCCAGGAAGAACATGCATGCTGAGTCGTACACAATCCATTTATCTGCTGAAGAGACCGGAAAAGATGAAGCTGAATGTGGTTATTATATGTGGAGGCAGAAATTCCCAGTAAAGCCAGAGAACAGAGTCGATAAGCGTGCTGAAATTGATGAATGGGTGATAACCCTGGCCTCCCACATGGCGAGCGTCTGTCCCGTGGGAAGCAGCTATCACCTGGCATCTATGCTTTCCTCCCAACTGAGATGGTAACAAGCTTCCCCTTCATCATTCAGGCTGACTTCCTCCTTGCTTCGTCAAGGGAGGCTATACTGTTTGACAGTCCGTGGAACAAGGGAATTCTAGAGTGTGTCCCAAGCGCTTTAATGGATGCTTTTGTGACACTCATAAAGTCTGGAGCTGATGCATCACCATCAATGTCTCTGCCATCTATGTTCAACTTTCTACCCATAAATTCTTCACAGATCCCACTGCTTGAGCCAGTTAGGTCTGGCATCAAAGACAAGGTCCTTGTGGAGGCTATAGTTCCATGTCAGTCTTATGCTTCACGGAAGATATTCTGCAAGCCCAGTGAAGTTGCACGGCTGAAGCCAGCATTTTGGACTATCCTTGACAAAGCATGGAAACTCGGAGTGGATCTGAAGAATCTGTTGACCCATGGAACCTATATTCTTAGCTCTCATTTTGACAACAGCATATATGACAGTGTGATAAACTTTCTGGAAGTGAAAAATGTGGACCATGAATGGTATGCAAAATGCATTGAAGGCTCAAATCTTGTCAAGGAGGTACATGAACAGCTTTACCTGGAAATTATATATTTTGTTGCAGACAATTGGCAAAACTTTTCTGGTACAAACATGATGTCCATTCCCCTATTGAAGTATGTTGATAGGGGTGGTGTTCTCTCGTTCTGGAGCATATCTAGAGCTAGTCAGTGGAATGATAGGTTGTGCATTGCGTCTGAAAACAAGTACATATCATGGCTAATCAGCTGGAACAGGGAGTTTCTATCTTCTAACCGGTTCTTTCTGCCTCCCAGCACACAAAACAGCTCTAGAAGATTTGTCGGAGAAGATAACTGTGAAAAACTGGCTTAAGAATCATGCAAGAGTGGAGGTTGTCTCTGTCTATAGCTATGCATCAAGTGTTGTTGATTCCTTGGGTTCTGATCAAAGAGCTGTCATTGCCTTCGCACACTTTCTTTACCACTCTTCCAAGACGCTTCACATCGAGAGCTACTACTTATCAGAACTCTGCCGCACCATGCCAGTAATTGATAGCTATGGCTATGTTGTCAAGGAAAGAAATAGAATTATAGTTCCTGCCAAGGGGAGCAAATGGGTTGGTTTGATGGGTACAAACCCATGGAGGAATGAAGGCTACATTGAATTGTCAGCAGATTACAAGTCAGCAGGACATTTTGCTGGAAACTACACTTCTGAGGACCAGCTACTGGAATTCCTCAAGACAAATTTGCAGGCTTCGGATGTGCCATTCATACACCCACCAGATGCCAGATTCCCTACTGTTTCATCACCTCTAACTGTGGAGAATGCATTCTTGCTGCTGGAATGGATAAGGAATTTGAAGTCAAATGGTGTGAGATTACCAGACCTGTTCTTGACTTGTGTCAAGGAAGGGAGTTGGCTAAAGACGTCGGCATGGTACAAGTCGCCTAATATATCATTTCTGTCCAGCTCCAATTGGGGGAGTCTTCTGCAAACAGGACCTTCCTTTGTTGATATACCAATGATTGATCAACAGCACTATCAAAACAAGCTACATATGTATAAAGAGGAACTCAAGGCAATTGGCGTGAGATTTGAATTCCAGGAAGCTTCAGCTTACATCGGAAGTCATCTCATGTCTATTGCTGCTGGCAATTCGCTGACCAGAGAGAATGTGTACACACTGCTTCGGCTTATTCGGTTTCTAGGAGAAAAGTTTCTATCTCCGAGTGAACTGATCAAGAGTGTCAAAGAGGGACGATGGATGAAGAGTACTCTTGGCTACAGGCGTCCTGCTGATTGTATCATCTATGATTCAGATTGGGCAGTGGCATCATGTATCAGTAACCAACCATTCGTTGATGTTCTGTCCTACGGTGTGGCCATCCTTGAATATAAACCCGAGCTGGAATTACTTGGTGTTATTGTGGGGTTCAAAGACAATTACCAGCTTGTTATTGACAACTTCAAGTTCAGTTCTGATGATATTACTTCTGAGGCTACTGTATTAATCCTCAAGTGCATCCGTTATGTGGGTTCATGTGATGATTTTGTAAGGGAGCTCAAAGATTTGAAATGGTTGAAGACAATTGTGGGATTTCATGCTCCTAACATGTCCTTTCTTGTGGACCCTGAATGGGAGTGCCTTCTAAAGGTCTTTAATGGGGTTCCTGTTATTGATTATGGATTTTATGGCAGTGTGATCAGTTCATACAAAGAAGAATTGAAGAAGACTGGGTTGATCACAAGATTCGATGAGGCATCAAAGGCTATAACCCATATTTTCAAGCAGAAGGTGTTGAATTCATCGCTTGAAAAAGCAGATCTCCTGGCTCTACTAGGATCATATCGTCAACTGGCAACACATGACCTAATTCCAGTTGAGCTTTTCAACGCTATGCGTACTGAAAAGTGGCTGCACACCTCACTGGGATTCCAATCTCCTTCAGATGCAATTCTATTTGATGATGAATGGGAACCTTTGTCTCCAATAGCAAATTTACCATTCATAGATGATGGTGACTCTTGTTATGGTTTAGGAATGGAGATACATGGCTACAAAGATGAACTGAAGAAGTTGGGTGTTACTGTTGAATTAAAACAAGGTGCTAGATTCGTCATCACAGGCATCAGCTTTCCCAGTGACCCTTCCAAGTTGTCCAAAGCTACAATCTTGTCACTGCTTGGGTGCATCAAGAGCTACTTCACCCTTGCAGCTGGACCTCCTAAGGGCTTCCAGGAAAATTTGTGCAAGAAGTGGTTGAAGACATCCATGGGATATCAGTGTCCTAATGATTGTATCCTCTTTGATCCTACACAGTCTTCTATCTGCATGGAAGATGGACCTTTCATAGATGAAGCATTCTATGGTTCAGAGATAGCCTCATTGAAAGATGCTCTTACAAGAATCGGAGTAACTGTGGATATCAAACATGGAAAAGATCTTGTTGCTCGGCATCTGAGGAGCCACAATGATAGGATTACCATTTCTCGGATCTACTCATACCTGATGGAGAGCAATTGGGTGCCTGAAAATAAAAATAGCAATTGGATTTGGATACCAAACGAAATGGATGGTGGAGAATGGGTGACTCCAAGAAGCTGTGTTCTTCATGATCGGAACAATCTTTTTGGCCTGCAGCTTCATGTCCTGGACAAATATTATGACAAAAAGTTGCTTGACTTCTTTTTGTACCATTTGGACGTGAGGAATGGGCCTGGTTCTAAAGATTACTGCAGACTATGGGTCACATGGGAGAAATCCGTCCAGGAGATAGCTGTGTCTGATTGCTCTGCTTTCTGGAAATTCATTGCGACAAACTGGAGCAAAAACACCCAGAAACTTCTTTCTGGTTGTGTCAAAGTTCCTGTGTGTACTGACGGAAAGATCATTTTATCAATGAAGGAGGATGTGTTCATTCCTGATGATCTACTACTTACAGACTTGTTCAGCAAGCTAGCTCAGCATTCATTTTTTATCTGGTATCCTGCTTCTATCCTACCTTCCATGTCTCGAGCAAGCCTTAACTGCATCTATGATAGCATCGGTGTTCAAAGAATATCCAACGCAGTCACCAAGAATGATGCCTTCACCTTAGACAATTACCATTTCAGAACAACTGATCCAAGTAAGGTGATCAAGGTTGGTCTACTCAAAATAATTCTCTCATTCCTCGCTGATCCTGCTTTCGACATTCCTGCTGAAGAGAGGCACAGGATGGTTTCTTGCCTTCTGAATGTGACTGTCCAAGAGAGTGATGAACCAATCACAGTGGGGTATAGTGTAAGATTGTCATCTGGAGAGGTTGTGGATGTGAAGTCCAGCCGAATGCTTAGGTGGGAAAGGGAGGATTCCAAGCTGTACATGCAGAGTAGCGACGGCGAGCCCAGCTTCAAAGAAAAGATTGAGTTTGCGACCTACTTCGCAGAGGAGATATCTCAAGGCCTGCTCTTTGAGATGGCGGATCAGATCCCTTCGCTCACGGAGCTTATTAAGTTTGGCAGCTTACTGGATTTCGAAGACGCTGCTGTTGGGTTCTTGCTGAAGTCAAAAAACCTTCAGATGTTTCCTGAAGACGAGCATTTCCTTAAGCCTTCAATGCTAGGTCTGTGCCCTGAAACTAAACTTATTATTGTGCCTTCTAAATTTTCCCCAAATTACATAACTATATAACCTACTGATGCCACTGTCCCCAACTCTTTCTATACGCAGATGGCAGCAAGAACCATTAGTTCTGTCGATTATGCTCTTTTGATGGTGTTCATGGTCAGTAAATGTTTTCGGTCTTCTTTAGGGCACTATCCTGCATGTATAATGTTTGTATGCTGCATCATATGTTTTCTCACTGCAAACCAAGTCTTATGTAAATTCTCTTGGCAGGTTGCTGGTGACCTACATAAAAATTTGGTGCTGACGTGCTGTGCTTGGAAGCTTCTGAATGTGACTGCCCTGGTGTTTTCTAGAGTCCATCTTGTGCCTAGTCAATCTGCTCCTATATCTCTTGTTTAAGTTTGGACTAATGCGTGCTGGAGTGCAACTTGTCAGTGGTTCCCGTGCAAGTATTAACTATTATGTGCAAACCTGAACTCAACTGTGATAAGTAATATTGTTTCCAGTGCGTTGTCTGATCTATTTATTTCTGATCCTATTTGATGAGTTTGTGTTTGACATGAACAGTGCAGAAATTATAGCTGCAGTGCGGTGGCTTGCTTACTTTAAATTATAAAACGGCTGGCATGGTCGCTGTTGTTTCAGCATGATTCACGATCCTAATTCTTCCTGTGTGCTAAATGTATATTTTAGGCCTATCACTCTTTATTCGGTTGCTGTGCGTTCAGATTTTGGTATATTGGTCAGCACGCAGCTAAGTTTACCATTTCGAATTATTGCCATAGGGAAACTTCGAAACGATGTATCTGCTTTCGAAAATCGAATAGATTGTTGTTTTAGTATATTCCTTTGTCTCAAAATATTTAAGCCCTTTATTACTTTAAATAGGATATCCTACTATTTCCATGTTAGGGCATTTTTTTCGAAACTTTATGCGAGAGCTGGCCTGTATTTGTATTTGATGTGAAAGGTTAGTTTTTCACTAAAATATCTATTCCTAACAATTAGAAAGGATATGGAGAGTCTCTTGAAGATGCTCTAAAGCTACCAGTCTAGCATACCACCATGGAAAGCTGGTGGTTCGGCAGAATTCTCGCACGGAAATGAATCTGAATGTCTTTTGTGCCGAGCAACAAACCGTGTCGAGAGAATCTGTTATTTCCACGTACAAATGCTTCTGATTGTCCATTTTCCCCGTAACGGAGATTCTTCATCTGGATTAATGGGAGACGTGGAGGCCCTCCCAGCGCTGCAATGGATGCAGCCCGGAACGGCAAATTGATTTCAGGAGCAGACCGAACGCGCATTCCTGCAGGTTGTCTCTGCCTTTGTAGTTTGTGCAGGTCGCTAGCCAGTCGTTCGGCGGCGTGACGGGCGCAGGCAGCTCTGATCCATCCGCGGACAGGCGCATGCCGCGCAGCAGCGCCGGTGTTTGATTCGATGACTAATTTAGAGGTGTGTTGGGAGAATGTTGTATGTGGTGTTCGGATGTTAATAAAAAAATAAATTATATAATCCGTCAGTAATCCACTAGACGAATTTTTTAAGTCTAATTAATCCGTCATTAACACATGTTTACTGTAGCACCATATTGCCAGATCATGGGCTAATTAGACTTAAAAAATTTATCTCATAAATTAGTCGTAAACTATACAATTAGTTTCATAATTAGTCTATATTTAATACTCTATGTGTCAAACACCACCTAAATTTGCACATAGTCGATCGAGGTCGACCACCAGTCCACCACCACAAGCATATGATTGGCAAGGGGCAAGAAACAGATCGAGCTGTCGCTGCCTACTGCCCTGGTACGTCGTCTTCTGGACTCGAGCCAGGGGGCTGGGCTTGCAGTTCCTTTTCCTTTCATTCCCAGTCTTGTCTTTAATTTCTCTTATTAGGGCACGTTTAGTTTCCTCCAATTTTAGAATTTGGCACTATGCAAAAAGAAGATTCTCCATCACATCAAACTTACGGTACATGCATGGAGTACTAAATGTTGACGAAATCAAAAACTAATTACACAGTTTGGTTGTACTTTGCAAGACGAACATTTTGAGCCTAATTAGACAATGATTGGACAACTATTACCAAATAAAAACAAAACGGTATTGTAGCTACAGTACCGCGAGAAAATCAGGCAGCGCCGATTCGGTGCCCATCTAAACATGGCCTTAGTTCCCTCTCATCTGTCCACACTGAACTTTATGTGGCATGAATGAATTAAGATTGGTTGAGATTGGATGGCTCAGACAGGAAAAAGATTATTGTTATACCTGGTCAAGTTGACCTAATTAGCCATAGAAAATTTAATGCATACTGTTTGACTTTAGCTACTTGTTGGAAAACTCTGAGCACTAGCTGTGTTAATTATTATTATTATTATTATTATTATTATTATTATTATTATTATTATTATTATTATTATTATTATTATTATTATTATTATTATTATTATTATTATTATCATCTAATTGTATGATAACCGTCCTGTTAATCACTTACTTTGAGTTAATAAAAAATGTTCCCGGTACTCTTCAACTGCAGAAAAAAAAAACAATGGAAAGTTGACTTATCACTAACCATGAAAGCGGCACTAATTGTGGAGTGAGCGTTGTATTTAGACAGTGCCACTCGTGTATTGTGGAGTGATGGTTGTAGCTAAACAATAATTGATACTTATGCCTTTTTCTCTTTGTTTCATTTATTGTTTCATACCTCTTACTAATAAAAAATATTTATATTAAATTGTACTTTTTCTCTTTGTTCATTTTAACATAAGAGGCACAATAGACACTTTGTAGTGTTTATACGATTGTAAACTTATAATCAATTATTTATCTATATGCTTTTTATTTATATCCACAATTTTTTACAGAATATCTTTGTGTATATTTAATATGCATTTAGTTCAAACCTTAGCTTCAATTATGGTTGCTCTTGTTGCAGCTCATATATTATGATGCTGTGAATCTAAATTTTAATTTTCCAAATTTTATCTTACTAATTTATACTTTGATATAGTTTTTTATCCTTTTGTGCTTTCTAGAAAACAATAAGGACTTGAGATCGTAACTTGTAATCTTAAGTACTACGATGGCATAAACAATTGTTTAAAAGTTACATAATGTTGCTTAAGATCGGTGGTACAGGTTGAAGTGAGATCTAGGATGGGTAAAGATGCTAACCTCAATAGGATATTAAAATTTAAGCTTTATAATAATTGTTTATCCAAATGAATCCCAAAAGTCTAGGAAGATATGGCCACCTGTGGGCTGTACTAACCTTCCCTATCTCTTTGCTATTCGAATTTTTTTGTCAAGGAATATGTGCAATAACAGTTATACTATCAATCAATATAGATGTGCCAAACATTTTTTATTAAAATGTGTAAATATATCTAAAGTAACAACTTATATAAACTATATGTCATGGCTATTAGTATAGTGTTAAATAATTTGTTATTATCATTAGTATATGAAATATGAAGCAAATATTTTTCATGATCTTTGAAACATAACATATATATTTATCACTCATGCATGCATGTGTTCATGATTTGAATGATGGTAGAACATGTATGATTATTTAGTCAAATTTTAATATATTAATGTCAATATAAGTGCGTAATGTACAAATATATATGTTTTATGTTTATTTAAACATTTGTTGTAATAGAAGATTTTGATGATTTAGATGTAGATTGGAGGGGACAATTTAGTTTTTTTTTATAATGACATAAGTAGTAATTTAGATAGAAATTTAAGGAGCTATGTAGATTATCTATCATAATAGCAAGTGGGTAATTACATGCAAATTTTAGGGGTTATGTAGATTATTTATCGTAATAGTAGATTGATACTTAGTTATCTATCATGTTTCTTAATGGCATATGTGGGTAATTTAAATTTGGATTCATGGGTTATTTTATATTTTTTACACAGTCATAGAGGTTTTGTAATTGTTTACAATTTTCTAGTTGTTGCAATTTTCTATCCATGTGTTAAGTTGAAACACTATTGCTTATGTATCCTTTATTCAAATTTTATTTTATTTTATTTTAAGAAAATATTCTATGCTCAAGTGTACTCGGCTCTTACAATGTCTCAAATAGTCGTTTTACCTTGCACCATGAAACTAAAGATGTTGAATTTTTTTATATCAAAACATTAGGTATGTAGTAGTATTGTTTTATAAATCATATAGTATTTAATTAGATTGCTAATATTGATATAACATAATGTTTCTTGAATATGTATAAACTTATTTAAGACAACTTAGGAAATTTATTACCATGGAGTATTGATATGACTTAAAGTTGTTAGTCATTGCTATGTGTTTTCTTAAGTATTTTTTCCATGTTCGATAAGATATTTAAATAAATATTTATTTAATGCGTACATATTTACTTGACTAATAATTTTATGTTTGCTTTTAACGTAAATACATAGAAAGTGTGTAATTTAAAAATATACATCGGATGTTGAAATATTTTTGTAATAGGTTATATTAGAATTTACCTCTAGATTTGAGAATTTTTTGTTATTTTTTATAATGGCTACGGTGGATAATTTACATATGAACTAAAAAGTGTTTGTCGATGTTTCACCACCGATAGCCTGTCACGGGGGTACCCGGGGTAGTTTGTTCGGGCTTCAGTGTATGCAGAACTCGACGGTAAACGCAAGAGACAGTCGATTTATTCTGGTTCAGGCCCTCGACCGTGATCGAGTAATAGTCCTACGTCCAGTCGGCGTTAGCCTTTACGTTGGATTGGTTGTCAAAAGTGTTCTCTCTTTCTAGAAACCCCGCCCTCCTTTATACAGTCAGGAGGCCAGAGTCCTAGTCGTTTTACAATGAGAGTTCCTAGTAGGATTACAGAATAATACTACTACTAAGATTATATGGAAAGAATTCTAGTTAGACTAGATCTTCTCTCTTCCTTGTGGGGTATCCCGTGGGTCCTGTATCGACAAGCCCCCGAGCACTTCATGGTTGAGCTCTAGAAGCCTCGTCTTGTTCCTTCAGGTCTTGTCGAGCAGGAACAAGCGTCGTCCGGGTGCTTTTTTGAGTAAAATCGTGTAGCGTTTCTTGGGATCTTCGAGTGGTGTGTGCCTTTTTGAAGAAAAAGTACACCCCTCTAGGAGTAGCCCCCCGAGCCTCTTGCTATTTGGAACAAGAAGCTAGAGGGTCTTGTCTTGAAATTGCTCTGATTCTTCGTCGAAGGGCTCCCGAGCATATACTCGGGTTATTTATCAAAAAGAACTCGGATATAGCTCGGTCCGGGTTCTTTTTGTTGTGAGGCCTTGAAGTGATCTGTCTTGAAGAAGTCTTCTTGGTGATGTGCGCTTTTTCAAAGAAAAAAGTGCACTCATTGAGTGTATCCCCAAGCCTCTTGCTATTTGGAATAAAAAGTTGGAGGGTCTTGAATCTTATGTTGTTTGAAAACTGCTGTCTTGAAGAAGTCTTCTGAGTGATGTGCGCTTTTTTGAAAAAGGGCACTCACTGAGTGTAGCCCCTGAGCCTCTTGCTATTTGGAACAAAGAGTTGGAGGGTCTTGAATCTGAGTTGTTCAAAAACTAAAAACCTCTCCTGTTGCAGCCCCCGAGCATATATTCGGGTTCTTTTTATTCAGAAAGAACTCAGATAAAAGGTCTTGGCAGTAGTCTGCTGTTGTCAGATGTAGTTGTATGGTGGTGGTTGAGTGTAAATACTGTTTGTTCATGAGTTGTACAGTGTTGGTATATCCTTCCGAATATGCTCGTCCTTGAGTACTGTTCCTTCACGCCTGAATCCTCTTTCATTGAATTCTGTCTTTTCACCGTGTCCTTTGTTAGGTTTGTTTCGTTGCTGCTCTCGGTCCATGTGCACCACTTCTTTGGTCTATAAATACCCTCCTAGTGTGCTGTTTTGATTCATCGAGCATTTTGTTGCGTGGTCTGAAATCTCTATAGTCATGGATATGATAGTTTGTGAAGTAGAGCAGCCCCCTGGCATATTTTATAGTTCTTGTATATCTTGTTGTAGCTGGAGGGAGTTTTGTGATAGGGATTAGAGGTAGACTAATCTCGCAGCGACATTGTATCAGGAAGTACGTGGCGGTAGTTGGAGGAAGTCTTGTGATGTGGAATACGTTCCTTCATCCGGCAGTTCTGGGTTGATCCTCTTCGTCTGCCCTATGACTGTCTGGTGCAGATCAACACCTGATCCTGCATCACGTCGGGCTTGGGTAGACAGATGCCTACAGGCCTCCCCTGGTCCATGTTGTCCTGCCGTGCTGCTGATTTCCACCTTGGATGTACTGCGTTCATCCTTTGAAGAAAACAGTGTAGCCAAGTGCGGTTTGTTCTACCGAGTAGCAATTTGGAACACGTAGTCGTTCTAGAGCCTAGTTGTGTCCGAGTTCCTTTTGGTACCTTGCTCGTCATAGTACCGAGTTCGTTAGGTCTTGTAAGATGTGTAATCTTATATTTTTTGAAGCCATTTATAATGGAAAGAATCTTGTCTTCTGAGTTGTGTTTTTTTTTCTCTTGATGTCCTGGTTGTTTATGAGATTCTCGAGTTCTTTCTATAAGAAACAGGTTCTTGTGTTCCTCGTGAGGTAACCCTTCGTTGTTTTATGGTCGATGAGTTCTTTTTGTAGCAATATGATAACTCTATCGTGGTGCTGGATGGATAAGTCTGAAATCTACCCGTTGAACTGTATCGTTGTGTAGAAGCGTGTTGTCCGTTATTTCAGCTATATCGATTGTGGTGAGAAATGGATCGTTGCGTTCTCATGCCATGTTTAAACGGGCCTGGTGGGCCACGTTTTATTGCTGTAAAATCTATTTAAAGGCCTTTCTTCTTCTTTTTCTTTGTTGCCCTACTTTTGCCTTGAAACCCTAGTCTTCAAGACTCCGCCGTCGCCATTGTCGCCGTCATCTGAGTGCCGCCATCTAAGCATCATCGTTTCTTAGTGCTTTATTGCTTTCGCTAGTATATGGGTAGGAAGAAATCAGCGAGCAAGTCCCAGGCAACCTTTATAGACGAGGAGGCATCGCTTTCTATGATTGAAAATCAAGAATTTATGGCCATGAGGGCTTCTTAGAAGATCTGGCCAGCTCCGACTACGACTGAGGATCAGTTGCATGAACTTGTCAGTGATGGTCTGATCTAGGGCAAGGAGTTTGCTGATTGGAGAGCTCCAGGCCAGCATCGAGTCCCAACTCCAGGTCCTGATGAGATTGTTCTTTTTGTCTCCTTTATCCGTGCTGGACTCTGCCTTCCTGCTTCTGCTTTTCTTCATCGATTTCTTAGTTATTTTAGGATTTGCTTGAACCATCTTGCTCCCAATGCTGTCCTTCATATTTCTATTTTTGTTCATCTTTGTGAAACTTTTCTTAGAATTCCTCCTTCTCTTTCTCTCTTTCGTTACTTCTTCCGTCTGAAGCCACAACCCCGCCGCGATGACACCCATGTTCTTGGTGGCTGCTGGATTTAGTTTCGTCAGGGTCTTAAGAGTAAATTCTTTGATTATGACTTGGTTGATTCTATGAGGAATTGGCGTGCCGACTGGTTTTATGCCACCAATATGATTCCTCCTCTTGCTGTTCATTCTGGTTCTGGTCCCGTGGTTAATGACCGATGGGAAAAGAATCCCCTAACGATGGATGAGCTCTAGGCGATCAAGCCGTTTCTTGAGAGGATATGTACTCTGAAATAGCAGGGCATGACCGGCTTCGGTATCATTTCTAGTTTTCTTTGCCGCCATGTTCAGCCTCAGAAGGAGCGAGAGAATTATGGTTTTGAGTACTCTGGGGTGGAGGATCCTTCTCGTATGGTCCCTGCCTTTGAGTTGACTGAAGAGGAGGTGCTTGAGCGCCTTTAGAAGATGTTGAAAGGAGTAAGCATCATTCTGCATGCTGTCCCTGAGTATTATGCTAACAACTTGCCTCCTGCTGTGAGTTGTTTTTTTCTTTATGCGGGTACTTTTTGTATTTCTTTTGTTGTCTCCACTTTTTGCTTAATCTTTCTTGTCTGGTTGTTTTACTCTTTTACAGGAATTGGGACATAACTTCGTTGATCCGATCCCCCTTGATGACTGCCCTACCATTGTGGAGACTGGGGGATAGTCTTGTTGGGGCATCTTTAACCAGTAAGTTTCGAACCACCATGATGTTTCCTAGTGTTTCTTCCACAGTTCTTGATGCATATATAGAGTATGTTCCTCGTCCAGTTCCTCGAGCTCCTCGTAGTGTTGGAAAAAGGGGGTGAGCGGATTGTTCTTCTTTTGGTTTGTCTGCTACCAAGAAGTCTTGCCAGTCGAGTACTCGTCCAGGTACTCAAGTTGTAGGTAGCGTGCTCCTAGGTGAGCATAGTAATATGTTTTGTCTTTTTGTTGTCTGTTTGTGCCTTTAACCGAGTACTTTTCTCCTATTTCAGATGGCGTTGTGGTTGCCTTGTTTGAGAGTGGGGTAGATGAGGATGATGATGCCGCCCTTGACTTGCGTCGGTGAGTTGTTTTCTTGTTTTTCTGTTGTTGAACACCTCTTTTTGTTCTAACTTGGGACTTGTTCTCTTGTAGTAAGAGGTCGTCGAGCTTGAGTTCTTCTAGGGCTCCGGTACCGACCACGCCACTCCTATCACAGGGTGGTGGTGATATTTTTGCTGCTATAGTTCCCCCTGTAAGGTCTTCTGTTGGTTTTATGAAGAAGAAGAAGATAGCTAAGTGAGTGAATCCTTGTTATGTTTCTTTGCTTCTGTTTTTCCTTTTTTCTGATTCATATTCTTATTATCGAGTTCTTATCATCTTGTAGACCCTCGCCTTCCCTTGACCCTCAGTCGACCTCTTGTTAGTCCTCTAGTGCGCCCCTATGTGCTGAGTCTCGAGACTCAGAATGTACGATCGACGAGGTGGCTGTGAAGGAGACTGGGTTCCCTGGTGATCATGCTGCTGCTGATTTGCTAGCTTTGGAGGTGACCGTGGCCATGGCGGTAGATCCATCTGAGGAGGTAGCCGGGGCTTCCTAGGATACGACCCTGGTCTTGCCTTCTTTGCATCGGCTGGCTTCTCCCTCTGCTCCTCTTGCTGGTGGTGTTCAGCGTTTGGATGATGATGTGGTGCAACAATTCAATGCCACTCATCGGTTGTCAGAGCTGACCGCTGCCTAGGGAACCTTTATGACTTCTTTTGGGAAAAAACTCTAGGTAAGTTTTTCTGAAGTTCTTTCTTTGGATGTTCGTCTTTCTTCTGTTCTTATGTCTTGTTTTTCTCTCTCTTTTTGTTCAGTCTTTTTCTTGGGATCATACTGGCTTCTTTTTCTCGTCTGAAACCGAGAAAAAGTTGTCTTCTGAGGTTAGTGCCCTAAAAATAGAGCTTGACCTCTGTTGGGCCGAGATGGAGACCGAGTGTCAAACACACCAAAGGAAGGAACAAGCTCTCTATGCCTGGGTGGTTGAGGTAGAAAAGCGGAGGGATCCTGCTATCCAGGAGGCCTTGAAGAATGTGGAGGCCATGAAGAATGAGTGCAATGGTATTGCGGGTTCTTTTTGTTTCCTTTTGTATTCAAATTTCCTTTTCTGCTGACTTGTTTTTTGGTGCCTGGTCTAGCTCTCCGAGTTGAAAAGCAGAAGCTCTCGGAGGGTATTGAGGAAATGAAGATACTTGTTCACAATAGTCACAATAGGGTTGAGGAGGTAATTACTCGTGCTGAAGAAGAACTCGTGCTTGCCAAGTTGATTAGGCGTGGAGCTGACAGGGATCTTGTGCAGGTCCAAAAAACTATTGAAGTCTTGACTGGTAAGTTGGCGACGGCTACTGAGAACTGGAATGCTTTGTGGAAATCATTTCATTCAGTAGCCGATCTTCTCTAGACTCCAACAGATGATGGTCAATCTTGGGCTCAGTTTATTCCCCAAGTTCCGACCCGTTTCCAGGAGTTCATGAAGAGGTGCGCCCAACTATGTACTAGAAATGTTCTTGCCCAGGTCCGAGTTCTTGCTCCGGAGGTGCCTTTGTCCAAGATTGCAGAGGAAGCCGAGAGTCAAGAATATCTAGATGATGTTGAAAAGGTGGAGCCTGAGGTCGAAGATTTAGCCAGGAGGATTGTGGATAATCTTAATATTGATATTTCTTCTCCTAATGACGATGCTTGATGTAATTGACCTTTGTACTCCAGCCTCTGTGATATGATGTTATACTTCTTTTTGAATGAAGATTCTTTATTTTTTATTGATGTCTTCTTTGCCTAGATGTCTTCGCCTTGTTTATTCTTTGAATGAGTCATCCAAGTGATCAGAATTTTTTCCGAGTAGTCATTTGATTTGCCGAGTGCTTGTCTGGCTTTCGTCTGCGCCATGTAAACAACTCGGTATATGTAGATCGTTGTCTTGACGAACTTTCTTGTTTTGTCGAGTGCTTGTCTGGCTGCCGTGTAAACAACTCGAGGTAAGTACATCTTTGTCCTTATAACCTTTTTATTCTTGTTAGTACTGAAAAGACTTAGGACCAGCGATCTCAAGTATCTTCAGCTTCTTCTTTTTAGTTTTTTTGCTTAACTTGAGATGTGGCCAGCATCTGGCTCTTTCCCTAGTTGTAAAAACATCTTAGGATTGGTTCGGGTGTTGGCTTATCAACTACCCTCACCGTGAGGCTCAAGCATCTTTTCAGCTTTTTTGTTCACGGCCGGTATGCTCAGGCATAGTTTCAGCTATTTTTCTTTTTGGTTCGGGTGTTAGCTTATTAGCTACCCTCATCGGCGGGCTCAAGCATCTTTTTAGCTCTTTTGCTCTCGGCTGTTATGCTCAGGCATAATTTCAGCCATTTTGCTTTTTGGTTCAGGTGTTAGCTTATTAGCTACCCTTCTCGGCGGGCTCAAGCATCTTTTCAGCTCTTTTGCTCTCGGCCGGTATGCTTTGGCACAATTTCAGCCATTTTGCTTTTTTGGTTTGGGTGTTAGCTTATTAGCTACCCTCATCGGTGGGCTCAAGCATCTTTTCAGCTCTTTTGCTCTCGGCCGATATGCTCAGGCGTAATTTCAGCCATTTTGCTTTTTGGTTCGGGTGTTAGCTTATTAGCTACCCTCATCGGTGGGCTCAAGCATCTTTTCAGCTCTTTTGTTCTCGGCCAGTATGCTCAGGCGTAATTTCAACCATTTTGCTTTTTGGTTCGGGTGTTAGCTTATTAGCTACCCTCATCGGCGGGCTCAAGCATCTTTTCAACTCTTTTGCTCTCGGGCGGTATGCTCAGGCATAATTTCAGCCATTTTGCTTTTTGGTTCGGGTGTTAGCTTACTAGCTACCCACATCGACGGGCTCAAGCATCTTTTCAGCTCTTTTGCTGTCGATGTTTCACCACCGATAGCCTGCCACGGGGGTACCTAGGGCAGTTTGTTTGGGCTTCAGCGTATGCAGAACTCAACGGTAAACGCAAGAGACAGTCGATTTATCCTGGTTCGGGCCCTCGACCATGATCGAGTAATAGCCCTACGTCCGGTCGGCGTTAGCCTTTGCATTGGATTGGTTGTCAAAAGTGTTCTCTCTTTCTAGGAACTCCGCCCTCCTTTATATAGTCAGGAGGCCAATGTCCAAGTCGATTTACAATGAGAGTTCCTAGTAGAATTACAGAATAATACTACTACTAAGATTACATGGAAAGAATTCTAGTTAGACTAGATCTTCTCCCTTCCTTGTGGGGTATCCCGTGGGTCCCGTATCGACAGTGTTACTTTCTAATATCTTTCATAATTGCATATATTGGTAATTTGAATGCAAACCTAGGGATTACTTTGTATCATCTTCCATAATAGCATATGTGGGTAATTTATAAAAAATACGACAGTGTTATTTTAAATTATCTTTCATAATAGCAGAGTTGGTTAATTTAGATATAAACCTATAGGGTTATTATGATTAATCTTTTACTAATGGTAGATGTGGGTAATTTACATGCAAATTTTGGGGTTGGTTTGAAAATTCTTTCATAGTGGCATATATAGGTAATTTAGATACAAATTTATGGGGTTATTTCGAATTACAATGGAAGAAGTGGATAATCTAGATACAAAATTAGTGAGTTACTTTGTGTATTTTCATAATGACAGAGGTGGGTAATTTTTAATAAAACAGTCTATTATTAGTACTGATGTTTAGAGATACTAAATTAAAGGCTAGATATTTATGATTATTGTGCTAATTTCTAGGATTTAATTATCTTTTTTTCTAAGAATTAACATGGAGCCTCCATTAGAGCATTAGTAATAGTAAGATGTTTTGTATTGCTAAGAATAAACTTTTGAATACTATTTTGTTGACGAAAATATTTGGAATACTATAGCACTATGCCTTCCCAAACACATCTAATAAATAAATTGCACTACGAACAAAGGGTATATATCTTCCCCAATGTACTGCTAGTCTTCTACACTGTATATAGTCTTGTCAAGGGCTTTTTAATTACTTAATTTTAAGTGTATATTCTTGTAGTACACTAAATAAGTCTTTTGTTTTTTCAAATTCCGATAGTGGTTACTCACTTGATGTGTTATCAAGCAGGAGTGGTACAATTGGTAGTACCTTTGAGTGGATCATATACTTGAGGTACAAAATGTTTTCGTCAAAACCTACCCAATTCTCCAATTCTTGCAACACAACCCGGCAGAGTTCCCTAGCAAGGATGTCAGCACAAATAACCCTTGATGCTGAACTTGGCACAAAATATGAAGATTCTGGTGATTCCTTTGATTACCCCATGTTGTTAGAGGGGACCTCTTCAAATCTACAGCAGGAGCATTCAGAGGAGGATACAGCCTACTTGCAGCCATTTGGTTGCTTGTTGGTGCTTGATGTAATGAGCCTCAATGTCATTGCATTCAGTGAAAATGCACCCGAGATGCTTAAAACAATCAGCCATGCAGAGCCAAGTATCTATGAATCCCCAATGTTGTCCATTGGGACGAATGCATTGTCACTTTTCATGGAATATAGTGCCACATCACTACACAAGGTACTAAGGTCTGCTGATGTTTCTTCTTTGAATCCAGTCCAAGTTGAATGCAGATCATCGGGCAAGCTATTTTATGCCATTGCCCATAAGGTGACTGGTACTGGTTGTCTAGTGGTTGATTTTGAGCCAGTGAAGCCTTCTGAAACTTCTACTGTTGTTGCATGGGCTTTGCCGTAGTCTTACATGCTTACGGCGCCGGCAGTATCAAAGATCCAGTCAGTGCCAGGTGGGAGCATGGAGGTCTTGTGCAATACTTTGGTACAAGAAATCTTTGACTTAGTGCGATATGATAGAGTCATAGCTTATAAGTTCCATGAAGATTATCATGGTGAGATCATTGCTGAGGTTAGAGAACCTGGTCTTGAACCATTTATTGGCCTACACTATCCAGCCACTGATATCCCTCAAGCGCGCCGCCAGGATTCTTTTCATGAAGCACCAAGTTCAAATGATATGTGACTGCTCTATGAGGCCAGTGAAGATTATCAAAGACGAGGAACTCCCTTTTAATGTTAGCTTGTGTGGTTCAACTCTTGGGGTGCCACAAAGTTGTCACCTTCAGTATATGAAGAACATGAAATCGGTTGCCTCTCTAGTAATGGCTATTGTGATAAATCAAAAAATGGAGAATATTCTGATGCCAAGCATGAACAACCAATAGAATGGCAGCGCCCGAGGAAGAAGCTATGGGGCCTCATTGTTTGCCAGCATATGAGCCCTAGGCATGTCCCCTTTTCGCTATGGCATGCATGTGAATTCATAGCACAAGTGTTTGCTGTCCACATAAATAAGGAGCTAGAATTGGAGAAGCAGATGTTACACAGAAGTATGATAAAAAGGTTAAAGGTTTTGTTCTCCATGACGTACCATTTTTTTCTTCATTTGTTTTTATTAAGCTCTCATAGCAAGCTAGGAGTTTTTCTATCTAATTTACATCAATGTTGTAAGGACAATTGGCTTAATAATGTTCCATTATATTGCTGGGCTCACAGGTTAAGTCATATGGATTTTGAGATGGGTGAACATGTGTTACAAGAAATGCTGGAGGCCGCAATAAGTGAAGTACGACCAGCTTGTCAAGGAAAAGGGATCAGAGTATCTACCGACCTTGCAGAGAAATTTCGCAAGCAAAGGCTTAATAATCGAACTTAATGCAGCTACTGCAGAATGTCCTATTCGACTTCCTATTTGCTTCTGTGAAGTTCTGTCCCATTGGAGGTTCCATTGTAATATCTTGCAACCAGACTATGAAAATTGGAGAAAATATTAGTACCATGGATCTGGAACTTAGGTACACTTCTCATGCACTTTATTGCACTCATACAACATTTTCCTGATATGAAGTAGTGATATTCGAATAATACTTAAAAGCTAGCATTGCATTTATGGGTTTCAGGATCAAGCACACAATGATAGCACTCCCAGAGAAAATGTTTTCACAAATGTTAGAAGGAGACAATGAAGAGCAGTCAGAGGAGGACTTGACCCTTGTAATTTGTAGAAACATTATGGCCCTGTTTGGTTGAGCTATGGCTTTTAAAAAAGTTGTTGTGAGTTATGGGCTGTGGAAAAGCTGCTGTGAGCTAAGAGCTGTGGGAAAAGTTGAAAGTCGTTTGGTTGGAGCAGCTGTGAAACTGTAGGCTACGTAAGAAATGAATGTCATGCCCTTGAAGTCCTAAGGGACTATTTATATGCAAATTGCTCGTAAATAACTATTCTATTCACTTATTCGCTTGTAAATCACTATTTTGGAAAGGAAACATTAATTTTTTCTAAGTTTTTCATGAATCAAAGTGATATGGTCCACATAAATAGAGCAATAGCATTTTATAAAGGACAAAGGGCACATCCATTGATGACATCCCTCAACATAACTATCCTCCTCTCGCACTAACCAAAGCATCCACTATTCTACTGCGAATGGTATTCATTGTGTGCTCATTCTCCACATCTTCACTCTCATCTCCCTGTGTTTGTGTCGTGTCACTTATCTGTTGTACCAAGTATTCCTCATCAGCATCACATCTCTCGAACTCCTTATCACACAAATTGTTGTCACGAAAAAAATTATGCAATGCCAAATAAGCAATAATGATATGCTTCTGAGTATGAGTTGAGAAACTTTGTATGCCCATCAAAATACACCACTTCTCCTTATATACTCTGAAAGCCCGCTCAATGACACTTCGAAGGGAAATGCAAGAAATTGAACACCTCATACTTCCCTTGGGTGGACCAGAATGATGATGAAATTCTAGTATATGGTATTTGCTTCCTTTGAAAGGGGCAAGATACCTTATTCGGTTTGGATAACTGGAGTCCACAAGATAACCGGAGCCCTTCACCTACTTGCAGCTCCCACCGGGTACTTATGGGCCTTCCTTTCAAGAATTTAGCCCTCTTCTGTCCAAGATTGAAACCAAGCTCAATGGGATCAGCAAGATGCTTTCATATCAAGGCAGATTGGTACTTGTTAACTCTGTCTTCACAGCTATGCCAACTTTCTATATGTGTAGTCTCATTTTGCCTCCCCAAGTCATTAAGCAAATTGACAGGTATAGGAAACATTGGCCTTGTTTAGTTGGCAAAATTTTTTAGGAAATGGTACTGTAGCACTTTCGTTGTTATTTGGCAATTAGTGTCCAATCATAGTCTAATTAGGCTTAAAAGATTCGTCTCGTGAATTTCGTCTAAACTGTGTAGTTAGTTTTATTTTTTATTTATATTTAATGCTTCATGCATGCGTCCAAAGATTCGATGTGACGGGGAATCTTGAAAAATTTTGGGAACTAAACAGGCACATTGTCTGTGGAGTGAAGGTGATATCAACAAAAACAGGTAACTGTTTGGCAGGCCCCAAACTGAGCGTGGCCTTGGCATAGGGTGCGCGTTAGATGCAAAAAATTTTTGGGTTTTGCTACTGTAGCACTTTCATTTTATTTGGCAATTAGTGTCTAATTATGAACTAATTAGGTTCGAAAGTTTCGTCTCGCAATTTCTCACCCAACTGTGCAATTATTTTTCTTTCGTCTACATTTAGTACTCCATGCATGTGCCTCAAGATTCGATGTGATGGATACTGCAAAAAAATTTTGGGAACTAAACAGGCCTATAGTTAACATACAAACACAGGAAAAAAACCCCTCTTATTGAAATTCATGGACAAATTCTATAATCATGCAGATGTCCCCTCGATAAGCCTGAACATGGTCAAAACTTTACTCCATCAATGTCCCACCCCATGCAAGATGTCCAGTTGGATCCTTCTGGTGGAAGGATGTGCTCAAGCTATATCCTGATTTTACATCATGGCAACATGCAAACCCAACCTAGGTAGCTCCATCCTCTTTTGGTCTGATAATTGGATTGAACCTGTCTCAGAAACATATTCTCACATCAGTATTCCTTTGCCAGAGCATAGAAAAGCTCCCTCAGATTCTTCTTGCACAATGAAGTCAATTAGATTTTTGCTCTTCCACTCTCAGTCCAATCCTCTGAAGAACTTGAGGCCCTTCAACTCCTTCTGTAGGGTAGGACTTGGAACCAGGATCTTTTAGATAGCTGGAAGTACAATTGGAATGCTAGGAAATTCAGCTCTAAGAAAACTTACATTCTCCTTCAAGGCCCTCAGTAGCCTCCCCCTCTTCTCCTAGCTCTGGTTTTCTAGAAATTTTGGTAAACATAAGTTCTTCTTCTGGTTACTTCTCAAAGACTGCTCAAATACAAGGAATCTGCTAAGAAGAAAGAACAAAGTTTTGGAGGACTATAGCTGTGCCATTGGTAACTCTGGAACTGAAGAGACATGTATGCACCTGTTCTTCGAGTGCCCTTTCATCATAGCCTGCTGGAACTACCTTGATATACATTGGAATTTAAACATACCGCCCATAGATATGGTCATAGAAGCCAGGTTAGATATTGGACGAAGCTACTTCAGAGAAATCATCATCGCTACTTGCTGGATTATTTGGACCTAGGGAATAGACTGATTTTTTATAACATACCTTGCACTGTCAACAAGTGGAAAGAGCATTTCAAAAATGAAATTTCCTTGGTTTGCATCAAGGCCAAACCCAACCTCGAAGGTGCCCTAAATGTTTGGTTGGAGAATCTGCCTTAGTAGCCTTTTCATTTTTGTTCTTGAGCTTTGCAATCTCCTTATATCCACACCTTGTGCACCTGTACTACTCTACTTACTTCATTAATAAAAAAAAATGGTGGTGGGGAATTCCCCCACCGAGCCCTAAAAAAACTCCAATGTCACTTGAAATTTCTAAATTTTAATTTCAATATCTTAGAACATAAAACAATTATTCATAAATCTAAAAATGACCTCAAATGAAAGCTTGTTAACTACAAAGTTGTAGATCGTATTGAGAACTACAACTTTTGTGCAGATTATGTCAATGTCCAAGGTTGTTTGAAATTTTTAAATTTCAAAATTTATGAGCTACAAAATTATAGATTACATTGAGCTCTAATATTCTAGTATCATTTTTCTTTATCTATATGCATATAAGAAATTATAATTTTTTAGGACAACTATTTTAAGAGGCGGTCCTTAGAATGATCGTCTCTGTTAATTGATTTCTGGAGACAATTGCCTTGCAATATCTGACCATTACAGAGGCTGCCTAGAAGCTGCCTCCACGATTACAGAGGCGATGCTACAAAATACCCAACTCTCAGGGGTCTATATCCTAAAATCCTTTCTGTACTAGAGCATACACTCACCCCTATGAGCACCTTCAAAGAACTGACAAATCTCGAGTGATGAAGTCACCATAGACGCCTCGCTATCGAGGGGCACCCTATAAGCACCTTCGAAAAACTGAGTTGAACCGACAAATCTTGAGATTAACGAAGTCACCATAGACGCCTCGTTGTCAAGGGACACGTCGCCTGCCACTGGCGTCATCAAACCCTAAAATAAATCTTGGAAAATGCAAGCATATGTGTCAAGTCGAGGACTTAAACTCAGATAGGGCTGGTTCCACCACGAGAAGCTTAACCAATTCATCTTATGTAGGCCTAAGATATATATTGTAGGCAAATTTTGTTGCGGGACATCCTATGTAAAAAAAAAGTGGTATTGGTAAATCGACACCACAAAACATTAAAATTTATTAGGTAATATTATGAAATCTCTACCATTTATGTTAAGACATCATATAAATTATTTTATTAATTTCTCATATCAATGGAGAGAGATAAGACGGGAGAAATAGTATTTTTGCCCTTGTCTTCACATCCTTTCTTTCGTCCCGCTCTCATCTTGCATTTACCTAGGATATACCCGTCGGGTATCGCCGGAACGTTCTCTTCTCCACTACGGAAGAATTCATCCCGTCCCCATCTTCATTAACTATCTCGGGTATAGATTTTTGCTCATCCCCATACCCGTCGGGTATCGATCGGGTAACAGATACCCGATGGGTACTGCATACCCGATAAACAAGGACACTTAGGGTCGTAGCTTTGCAATCGAGACGTTTCTTCTTCACCCGGGTATAAGTGTTGGAGTCTCGAGATGCCGAGGAGAAAGAGCGAGGTTACGAGGAGGACGAGCAAAGGTGGCAGAGAGACCGAACTGAGGAAGCGAGAGGCACGAGCGCTCGTGAGACAGGCGTGCTTGTGCTGCTCGCGGAGATGGTGAGGAAAAATTGAACGATGATTCCTAGAACACACAAACTATATATATGACTGTTCAGATTTGGACCAAAATATCTATGTTGAGTTTCTTTGGGCCTAATACTCGTATGACAGCTCAAATAGTCGGGTTCCCCAACAGGTAACGGGGACGGTAAACAGGAAATGTTCCCGTACCCGCTATACCCGTCGGGTATGGATTCTTTCCCATTTAGATGCCCGTGGGTAAAGATATGATCCCATCCCCATCCTCTAATGGATCAAATACCCATCGGATATCAAGTATCGAGGCCCGTTACCATCTTTAGCGACCATAGATGCATACCGCATACATTTACCTGACAAGATGCAGAATTTTATTGGTGCACTTTATTTGGCAGTAATAATTCTATCACTGTTTTGAACGTATGTAGAAATCAACTGACCGGGTGCGTTTGTATCTGGCTTAGGCCTTGTTTAGATTGTAAGTTTTTTCACTCTTTTCATCTCATCAAATTTTTGGACATATGCATGGAGTATTAAATGTAATAAAAAAATAACTAATTACATAGTTTGATTGTAAATTACGAGACAAATCTTTTGAGCCTAGTTAGACCATGATTGGACAATAATTATCAAATACAAACGAAAATGCTACAATATTAAATACTGATTCTTAACCCCAATCTAAACAAGATCTTAATAAAGTTGACAACACTGGACTGTGACAAAAGCCTCTCCTCGTACGTTGTGTCCAAAAGAGTGCAGCGGTTCGTGACTTTCCACGTACTAGTAGCCAACGTTCTCACTTGCGCCACTTCGACTGAGGTCCAGTTTAGTTGTAAAAAATTTTGTAAAATTTTTCAAAAGTTTCTCGTCACATCGAATATTTAGACGCATGCATAAAGCATTAAATATAAATAAAAAATAAAACTAATTACATGGCTTTAGACAAAATTCACGAGACAAATCTTTTAAACCTAATTAGACTATGATTGAACACTAATTATCAAATAACAATAAAAAGTGCTCCAGTGTATTTTGCAAAAAAATTTCCATCTAAACAGGGCCTGAAAGACGAGATGCTCTACGACTGCACTTGTTGCGATCCAGCAGAAAAAGCTCGTACCGTACCTTACCTTAAGGCCTGTTTAGATAAAAAAAAATTGGGTTTGGGATATTGTAGCATCTTCGTTTGTATTTTGCAATTAGTGTTTAATTATGTACTAATTAGGTTCGAAAGTTTTGTCTCGCGATTTCTCACCTAACTGTGTAATTAGTTTTTTTTCATTCTATATTTAGTACTCCATGCATGTGCTGCAAGATTCGATGTAACGGATACTGCGAAAAAATTTTGGATTTTGGATGCCCTGTTATAAAGGGTGCCGGTGATCTTTGCTCTTTGCACTAAAAAGTTCATTGAAGGCGTTCCCTCTTTTTTTCCTCAATTAATTTCATTGCATAGTTAGCGAGCGACTTAATTTCCATCAAACGAGAAGCAAACGTACTGTGTGCTGTGCTGCAGAATCCACAGTTGGCCTGGCTCCGATCCTACAAATGACATGTTCTACCATTCTTTCTTTTATTATATTTGCCTACAATTTTTTTCTGAGAATTTTATTAGGAAGTACATCAGTATATATTTTTTTTTGCAAAATATATACTGTTAGGAATTATAGTCTGACAAGGATGCATTTGCATGTGCGTTCACATAAGTAGTAGCACGTTGCTGCCACTCAAATGAAAGACTCTCCTGGTACCTTTGGTCCGAAGACTGCCCAAACAGTGTGACAACTGACGGATGAGAGTGGAGTGACAACGACCTCGACGTTTCGCTGCCCTTCTGTCACTTGGACTCGCAGACGAGCTGGGACGCTGTGCCTCACAGAGATTCGCTCCAGCCTCCAATCCAGGGCTTGCTTTCCACGTAGTAACCGTACGGTGTGTACCGTAGGGAGGCAGTTTCCTTCGCCGCGAAGATACATCCTCCAGTGTCGGTGTGTGGCTGCATTGGCTGCTTGACAGTAACAGAAGCTTCTTTGTCTAACTGACTGATCGATGCAAAGACTAGATTTTCCGTAAGTCAGCACAAATGATTTCAAAGAAAACAGTTTGTTCTCTTAAATACGACATGTCTTTTCAATTTGTAGTATCCGATCCTCGCCAGTTTATTATTTCTCTCTCTCTCTATATATATATATATATATGCCAAAAGAGAAACTAGGACGAGATTTCGGAAGTGTTTGTGAAAATAAATCACTGCATATAATTTTCATGTCTCCGACAAAATATCTATAAGATATAGAAAGTAAAATTAAAAAAAATCAACTAGGTCACATCCGGAACATCAAAAATGTTTTTTTGTCAGAGAAAGTTTGATTTATTTGTCCCTACAACTAAATTCTTGTGTGAACTAAAAAATATAAATTCTCGTACAAACTAAGTGTAATGTAACTCAACTAGTTACTCTGGGTTTAAGTTCACACGAATCTACTCCCTTCGCTCTACACTTTCTTGCAACCCAAGTTCACCCCTTCCCCTTCGTAGTCCAATGAAAGTGGAACCGCCAAAATGGTGTGGTCCTCGTCCTCAGCATCCCCGCAGAAGCACCTAGAGAGGATCCCACCGGAGCGGCGAGCAGAACGCGCTGGCGGAGGACATGTACCAAGCCGTCAACTACCTCTTGCAAGAGCTCTACTTCAAGGATATTGAGGGAGACAAAGCTTGAGTTTACCAGGTATACGATAAGAAAGTTAAAAGCAGGTCTTTCGAAGTTGACAATTTTGTGTGAAGATCGTTCTACCACTTGGGACAACATTAAAAAAACCATTAGTCCTTTGTTTATACCTATCTTATACCTTTGCTCAAAAGGAGGTACGGACATACAAAAACTTATATTATACCTTTTTCCTTTAATCCTTTGTATTGGTCTTTTCTTCCCACTTCTCAATCTCCTTCTTCCATCCATGTCGAGCACTTGATCACCTTGGCCATCACCATCTCCTCCATGGTTGTCCCTTTGCTCAACACTAACCTAGCTCATACAACATTTAAGCAAACCGTTAGTCCACTAGTTATCACTCAATTACCAAAACCGAATTAGGTATTTCAACTTAGGAAGAAGAGTTGCCACCACTAATGGTGGATACAAGGGGCAGAAGCATCTTTGGGCATAGCGACAATGTATAGAGCGGAGGGCATTGTAGAGGCGGTGACCTAGGGTGGAAGGGGCAGGCAGAGGGCCGAGCGGAGGGCGTTGGATAGGGTAGTGAGTTGTAGAGAAAAAAGAGTGCAGCACATGCGTGGGATACAAAAGTATTTTGGGAAAAGAGTGAGCTAGGATTTGATGCTAGAGCATGATGGGTGCAAAATGTTCGTCACAAAACATCGCCGTATTGTTAGAGGGCAATGATCATATCCCTGACGCATGACGGTGAAAGCTCCATGAATGGTTTTGGTAATTGAGCACTAGTGGAATAACCTTTTGCTAAGTGTTGATTAATCTAGGTTAGGTCCACACCAATATGGTGAGCAAGGCTTGGAGATCTATGAAGGGTAATCAATCCAAATGGAGCAAGCGCGTACTTGGAGAAGATGAGGAGGTGAAAACAAGCCTAAAGGCAAAGGTATATGCTAGGGGTTTTGTTTTTGTTAGCTGAGATGTAATAAAGTATGTGGTCAGGTTTATGACATATAGCCGTACTATGAAGAGGGGAACTCTAAAAGCAGACATGGTTATCTAGTGCCACTAGGTGTTGATTTACATGCATATTATCCCTAGTCACGTGGTGAGTAGCAAGCGAAAATGTTTTTTTGAAACACTTTGAAAAATGCTAACTCAATGCTTAGATGTTTGGAAAAACATTTGGAAGTTGGCACACTTGCAAAGTGGGAGAGAAGACCTATTGGTTGTGTTGTTTAGCACTCACCGGAGCTGAAAGCCCTATGGTTGGTTTTGGTAATTGAGACAAATAGTGGACTATCCTTCTACTAAGTGTGTGATTAAGCTAGCTTAGGTCCACACCAAGATGGAGAGCAAGGCTTCGAGATGGGTGAAGGGTGATCAATCTAATTGGAGCAAGCTCTCACTTGTAAAAGAAGAAAGAGAAAAATAAAATCCATGTTGTGAAGGCAAAGGTGTAAATATGGATTTTGTTTTGCTGGTCAAGATGCAATAGAATACGTGATCGGGTTTAGGATAGATAGTGTACTGTTAGGAGGGGATCCCTAAAGTTTAAATGGTTATCTAAGTGCCACTAGGTGTGAAAATACATTGCATATGCATTAAACCTAGTGACGTGGTGAGAAGCAAGTGAAAACCCTTTGAAAAAATGTTTGTGAAAATGCTAACTCACTTGCACATACGTGGGACACATATTGGAGTTGGCACATTTCAAAAAGGGGTTGAAATAGAGCTAAACACAATCTCTGGTGGTCCATCGAATTGTGCGCCGCTGGGTCCCTAGGCTAACCATCGGACTATAGGTGTATTGGTTTTGACTGTAGCTAGGGTTAGACATCGGATTATTCTGATGGCCTACCCTAACTAACCATCGGAGTATAGGTTGGCAGTGTTTGTAGTGGTGGACACGTGGTAGGCCAAAGGAGTTGTGCGATTTTCAAAAAGGTCATCAAATTGTTTTAAGGCTGGGTGTCGGCACATGCCGATGGTGAAAAACCATTTTGGAACCTCTCTAGTCTGCATCAGAGTGACAAGAAATTCCTCCGATGGTTGCCCTATGAATGACATCATAGCATACAATACCCTAGCCATTGGAGGAACCCAACGACTAGTTCCTAACAGAGCGCATGTGACACCATCGAATCATGCCAATGGGTGTCAAACAAGAGCATCGAAGTATATGCTACGACCTATGTTAGTCAAAGCTTATATTCCGATGGTGGCTTCTTAAGGGTGTCGCCACTTGCGATGCCCCGCAGACAGCGCAGTCAATAGGCCCAAACAACTAGTTTCTTGGGGCTTATAAATAGATGTTGGCTAGCTAGGTGTGCAACTAAGTTTTTGCTAGGTGTATTGCTATCTCTACCGCAAAAGAGTTATGCACCCTAGGTTCCAATCCTATCAGCCTATCACACTAAGCTAGGAAAGTAAGCACATAACCAAGGCACATAAAATAATTATGGATGGTAAAGGGCGATAAGCTGCAAACTCCCATTCGATGACACCGGTATTTTTATCGAGGTATCAAGAAGCATGCAAGCTTCCTCCTAATCCTCGTTAGAGCCCCTCTCAAGGATGCCCTCGCAAGGACCAAGCTCCCCTAAACCCATCAACCACAACCACATATGAGCCACTTAGGCCACTCTTGATGGTAGTTAACAAACATTATAAACCGTCAATATAACATGCATAAGGGCATAAATAAGATCATCAACAAAGGTTTAGGTGTTTAAACAAATAAATTCCATGAGTTTTGGTGAATCTGTGATTTCTACAGGATTTATCCAGAAAACAGTCAAGGTGGACCTAGATGTCAGAATTAATCGCGCTTATTCGCAGCGAAACGAACACCATAAGACTCTAGAAGACTCGTGAGGACTCCACACCGAGGCAAAGAGCGAGGGGCTGCCAAGTAGGGCCGCCCCGCCCCACTTGCAGTCCACCCTGCCCCTGGGCCCACCTATTAGCCTCCGTGTTGCAATGTCGGTTCTCCACCGCCTCCTAAGTTGCATCTACGCCATTCCTTAATTCGGTTTGATCCAAGGGCTCATGTTGGACGCTCTAGCCCATACATATCAGCCCATGCCCCCCTTGAAGGCATCAAGTCATTTGAGAAGACAGAAACCCTAATCATCCTCAGAGCTCCACCATATTCTAGGGCATAGCTAGTTAGGCTAGGTCTGGAGGGAGGCAAGCAGGCTTTGCTTGGATTCCCGATCGTGTCAAGAGCGTGGTTCGGTATAATCTTTGTACCCCTTCTCTCTTTTGTATCTCCACTATTTTTATGTGCTTGCTACAATTGTTATGATAATATTAGTATTCATCTTATTCATGTTCTTCGTTATAATGTTCATCGTCTACTTTGATTATATACCTAGTATAGTTGGATTATCATCATATTCATGCATATGTTTGTATAGCGCTGACCCTAAGGATCCATGGGTGGGTGGTCGACATTGTGTAAGCGTGGTGCTTATACGTTGTTTACCTGCGGATACACCCTATATTTTGGGTCATGTGATAGATCACGGACGTGACACTCCCGTTGAGTCCTTTGTAGTCCACTCCCCGATGTAGGTAGCACGTAGGATCTGGTTACAGAGGGGGACAAGCTCTGTTCTTAATCTCCCTTAGTAATGTCCTTGATGTGTAGATATGAAGATGATCTTAGCAATGACTATTAGGTGTAATTGCACTAATCAATGTGTGCTTTGACTTATAATTAAGAATGACTTAGGAATTATTCCTCTAATATTCTACCTAACCATGCTAATGCCATAGAAAGGAGTACTCTGAGTGATTTATCATTATCATTGATCAATACTTATCATATATATATATATATATCTTATCCTATGACTTACCCCTATTTTGAGTAGAATATTGGTTATGGTTTACTTCTCCATCAATAGTATAAGTTATCAATACTTGTCCATGCTAGACCTTCCCTGTGGTAAAAATATAAAAAACGATACCTGGAATACTCTCGGATGAAGTTCTACAATGGTATAATTATCTATGCGCTTGCAGATTCCTTTTTATTCATATCTATATATTCCTCCTAGTCACATAAATTAATAAAGAACTATTTAGTATTATTCTAGTAGTAGTGCTAGGTAGTACCAATAAGTATCTCTAGCAACATCACTAGGGATAACAACCTAGTAAAGTAATGTTAGGAGATATAAGTTTATAATAGGTGGCTATTAAAACAAGTGATAAGTTAAAAAATACCAACAACCACATAGGCCAACTTCACACCTACTACATGCTACTAATGGGCTGGGTGTTACATTCAACCCCCTTAAGGGCTAACACCCTCGGCAGCTTACCACATATATATGTGGTAGATGGCTAGGACTACCCCTTGGTACACCCCTCCATGGGTACGTTTGGAAAGACAAAGCTTATAAGCTAGCCCTCACCCTCCTAAACTTCTAAGGTGGTGCTAAACCCACCAACCACAACCACACATGAGCCACTTGGGCCAACTTCACAACTACTACAGGCTACTAATTAATGGGCTGGGGTTGTTACAATAGCCCCTGGGCCTTCCCACTCGCAAAGTAGATCTCCGAGATGGCCTCTCCTGGAACGCTTCCCGTCGTCTTCACTATAGAGCTTCTAGACAAACCACCATAGGCCTCGTTCCCTCCGGTACATGGTGGTGGCCACACCACAAATGTAGTTGGTGTGGTCTTGCAAGACTACAAGCCCCTCTGGGTACAAAAATGGTGTGTGCAAGTACCTTATGAGTAAGAGGCATATAAACCTCACTAAATACTAGGCCTAAACCTAGAGAAAGCGCTAATGTGGTGGTCTAACTAACCTAAGCACTTCGCAAAGCACCTATGCTAATCACCGAGTATATCACTAAGCACTTTGGTGGCTAGAGCAACTGAGATGAGCCTCAACTCACATAAGTCTTCCTTGAGCTCTACACACACTCATTTTTCTGGACAAGGGGTTATTTATAGGCTTTAACTCTAAATGTAGCCTTTGGAACTTGCACACTCATCGGACCATCTGATGATGGGTTGTCGGACCAATCCAACGCCCAGTCCACAGCTAGTAGTTGAAACTAGTCGTTCTGCTAATTGTTGGGTTCTTCTGTGGCATGTAGTCTAACGCTTACTGTCGGACCGGTCTGACGCCCACAAACCCTCTCTAGAATCTCTCTGCAAGCCATGGGACTAGCATTCACTAGTTTGACTCTTCTGCTTATTTTTTGTCTGAATCAGCCGCTGTTTTGTGAACAGTTGTAGTGGTTGGTCCATTGCCACTAGGGTCCGACACCCCTGCTTGGTTTGATGCCCTTCTGACACCACTACTAGGGTTAGCTATTTCCTTTGGTTCGAAGCCCCTCCTAGGTTGGACGCCCTATTGAACCCTCTTTCAACTTGTTTCTTTGCGATCTTTGCGTCCGACTTGGTTCCATTCCATCTTGTTTCTTGGACTTTTGCATGTCTTGTGAGTTTCAACATATGTTTACTTGTCTTGCTTGAGGTGTTGATCATCCAGATCACCACTTTGCCTAAGTCCAAGTCCACTTTGCATCCTTTGAACTATATCTAAAACCACTAGCAAACAATAGTAGTCCAAATGATCATGTTGATCATCAAACACCAAAATCCAAACTAAATGGCCATTGGGCCCATTTTCTTTACAATCTCTTATAAAGCTAATCCCCACTACAAGTTCCATCTTAATATACAAGCCATCCACATCAGTTTTACACTCTGCAGAGGTTGTACACTTTCACTGTGAGTCGTAATTTACCCTTTCGCCCGAGGTAGCTAATCTCTTGACCCACTTCCAAGGAAGGTTGGTAGGGTTCACTATGAAGCCTTTCAAAGGTTCACCTAACAAGTTAGGGCCATTAAATTCACTCAGCAAACAGATGTAGGAACCCCCCTTCCCGATGGCACAATGACATGTTGCCTATACACAAGGGGATAGAGGCTGTCCTATACCCAATTTGGCAAGCCATTCTTATGCCATAAAGGTAATCACTAACAAGCTAGAAAAGGTCCTCATACTGACCTAAAGCCAGAGCCATGTATCCCTCACAGATGTTCTATAAGTCCTAGATGATCACTTACAGATAAGTCCTTAGGGAGAGGAATATAGAGCACCATAAAAACAGCCCAATGCTCTAGCCCCCTTGATTCCATGTTGCTAAAAAGCGTCTTTTAATGTTTATTGCATATTCAATTAGTCAAGTTACAAGATCATGGTCTTTAATTGAACACTAGCATCATACTACCCAATGCATAATCACCCATGGTGTCAAGGTACAAGATATCAAATATCTAGGATATCCTTATTAGCAACAAGGTAGACACATACAATATGAATTAAGTGATTAAAGGTGAATGGGTAACAAGGATGGTCCTATGCTATACTTGCCTTAAACTTAGATCCTTCTTCTATTGATTCGTAGCCTCCGAAAAACTGCTTCTTGATCACCACGTAAAACTCACCGACTGGACAAGATCATTAAGCACCACACAAGCATCCGAACAAACATGCATAGCATTCAAACATAACTATATTAGAACAATACACCAATCAGTGAAAAATAATTTGAAATCAAATCTACGCGTTGCTACGATCACACAGACGCGAAAAGCGCGCTAATCGGAGCTACGATGAAAAAGATACATCTACCGATAGATTTGCTTCGAAAAGAAACTATAGGCTTTATTTATTTTAGCTATATAAAACATGGATAAGATACTTTAGAGATATACCGTAATTGAGTTAAGTCAAATTATACTTGATTTAGAAAAACAAGGTAAAACTAATCATATAATTGAGCAAGGTGAAAAGCCTAAGTTAATTTTAATTAGAAAAATCCAATTGCATAATCATTATTCAAGTTAGGCATTAAACCATAAAATTCTAGAGCTCTTGACATGGAAAACATTGATACTAATGCGTGGATTATGTCGTTACGAATCTAACGCAACTTTAACGGGTCAAAACGGAGTTAAAACGGAGAAGATATGGCCTAATGAAGATAGTGGCATTTTTGTAAATACATGGAACTTAATTTTCAAATTTAAAATAAATAAAATCGAATTTTGGATCTGCAGGAGGACTGTGGATATTATTTTATCAAAAAGTAGGGGCTCTTTAGAAAAACTATAGGGACGGCGGGTTCTATATTAAAAATTCGAGGTGGTTTTTGGCAAAAAGGCAAGGGCGAAGGGGTACATGCTAACTTGGGCCGTTGGATTAGATCTGGACAGTGGGAAACAGAAGGGGAAGGGGCACAGTGACATCAGTGGTGATAAACATGGCCGGCGACGGTGATTTCTTGTCGGAGAAACACGATGAAGGCCCTAGGGACCTCGGTTCGATCCAGGAGAAGCACTAGGAGATAGAGAGAGAGATGGCGAACTCGTCTGTGGTACCGGTTGAAGCAGGGGATAAATGAATACGACGGTTAGCTTGGTTTGGCGGCCGACAATTGTTCGGCGACGGCGTACGAACAGAGAAGGAGCAAGAGAGAGCAAAAGAGGGGCACCGGGGGCTTCCTTACCGAGGTATGAAGGCCGAGGAGCGGCTTTGACCGATGGTGGAGCGGCGAGGCGATGGGGATGCGTGCGAGGGCTCAAGGCGAAGCGCGTGGCTCATGATAGGGCGGCACGGCATAGGAACAACTATTTATGAGACGGAGGGGCTTGGCGCGCATGCTAAGGCCGAGGAATCGACGCGGAGGCGGACACTGACTCGACATAGAGTCTGTGTTGGGGACAAGCAGGAGGTAGGGGATGACTGACTACGTGGGCCCATGGATCAAAGAGAGTGGGTGTAGGGCCAGAGTGATAGCCAGAGAGAGGAGAGGGAACACGCGGGCGCGCTGCCGTGCGACTGTGGCTGCGGGGTCAGGATGGCAGTGAGCCAAGGAGAGGGGAGCGGGGATGCTGCCGCTGAGCGGATCGGAGAGCGAATTGGGCCTGCGGCCGATTGGCTTGGCAAGGCCACGGGCCAGATTGAGGAAGAAATGATTTTGTTCCATTTTTCAAACCTTTCCTATTTTCCTTTTTTAATCCAAATTCAAATATGATCCAAATCAAATTCAAATATAGTTTCAAATATACTTTTCAAGATGAGAACTTTTGGGAGGTTTCCAAAACTGAACTTTTGCAAACTTTTGAAAACTCTTTTATTTTCCAATGCTCTTTTTCTTTTCTTTTCTTTTATTTTAGAGCCCTTTTCAAACTTATTTTCAAAAGCGATTTGAATTCATTTTAAATTTTGGATTCCACCACTCATTGCAATAAATCAAATGCACCGGCATGTATGCACATCCATGTTGCTACTGCTTCTAATGAATTTTAATATAATGAAAACATTCTTTTTCCTATATTTCATGTGCACAAAAATTCATAAATAAATTATTTTAATCCTATTTTCAAAAGTACAAATTTTAGGGTGTTACAATATGCTTCTAGTAAGATAGATGTTTAGCTTCTGAGGTACTTAGTTTATACTTGAATCTTTCCTCCATTACACTCCAATCCATATTATGAAGTTTGTAGAAAGTGCATAGGTACCTGTGGGGGGTACGACCCAGATACCCACGGCAGACCATCCTTCTGAGTGACTCACAGGTAGGGGAGCCTGACAGTATGAGGCATCGAAAAGGACTCACCAAGGGCCAGGCCGCCATCCGGCAGTGGCACGGTCAGGGAGAACACCAGCTTCCACTAGTCTGTTCAGCTCCGCCTCTCCCATTCGCGACAACACCCACTCTTCGTCACGTTGGGCGCCGGCCCTCACCTTCTTGGGACTAGTCTTCTTCGATTTCACGGCTCCCTCCTTCGGCGCCATCTCCCAGATCTGGTTAGGTTTTGGTGGCAAAGGCAAATGTGGTTGTGGATTCAGAGATGTGAGAGATGAGGAGGAAGACAAAGTGGCAAAGGTGGAAACTTGGAATGCGGCGGCGCAGTTATGAAGCACTTTCCCCACCTCTTCGTAGTTGAGGATTTTTGGGAAACCGTTCCCATGATTTGTGCCTCTCCGAATCCTCCGCAACAGCAAGGTGGGCCGTAACTTGGGCTTTTGCGCAACCACAGCCCACGTCGCCCATTTAACACTGCCGTCAGTTGATATTCGCTGAGTAATCGCTGATTTCTTCGCCATTTATTGAGGCTCAGTAACCGCTACTGTACAACCATTACTCCAGTTTTTTCTCCACGGTTTGATTTCTCTGATATCTCCGCTTATGGCTCGAGGACTAGATGCCTGCTCAGCTGGTCTTTAGTTGTTTCTCTGTTTCTGACCCTGGCACCACGGGACTACGTCACCTACTGTTAGGCTCAGGGACTAAGTGGGCACACTTCACCTAGCGGTGAATGTGTCTTTTGGGGGCCACGCCCGAGGACTGGTTGCCTGCTCAACTGGTCTTCTACTATTCTTCTAATTTCTGACCCTAGCACCATATGACTACGTCATCTACTGTCAGGCTCGGGGACTAAGTGGGCACACTTCACCTCATGGTGAATGTGCGGGATTTTTTCTTGAAGATTACATGCCTATTGAAGAAGATTGACTCCTTCTCCCGTGGTCAGAGTCTAAGTGGGCACACTTGGTCCACTGTGAGGAAATTTTCTATTCTGAACTTGAGCTCCTTACACCCTTATGGCAAGCCGTGCTTGGATCTTACTACTCAGCTGTGGTCCTCGCTACTCGTAACTACTCGCTACTGCTTGGCGACTCATCATGGTGGTCGAACCGTGAGTTTGACTGCTCGGCTTTGCTCGCACCTACTTGGACAAGCACAAGACGGCGTTGTACAATGGGTATAAGGTGCTCAGAGACTAGCTGTGGGGGGTATGACCCCGGATACCCATGGCAGACCATATGGGCTGCACCCTCAGGGACAGCCCAGTCCACAAGACAAAGCATTGCGGGGCACGATCCTGGTTGGCGCCTTCCGCAAGACATCTAGAAGATATCCTAAAGATATTACGAGATCTGTTAGGATATGTATGATCCCAAGATTCCTGTAATCAGTTATTACTTTTTGGTTATCTCTTAGATCTAACCGACATGTAACCCTGCTCCCCGGACTATATAAGGCGGGCAGGGACCCCCTTCAAACACATGCAATATCATACGATAGCTAATACAAACCAACAAACCATAGGAGTAGGGTATTACGCTGTACTGATGGCTTGAACCTGTCTAACTCGTGTGTCTCTGTTGCCTTCTTGTTCTTGATCTCACGCTCCTCTGCTAATCAATCTACCTTCGTGGGATACCCCTCGGAGGACTACCGATGATATTCTGTCGGCAGTACCCGAAAGGATGTGACCTTACTCCCTTTGTCCCTAATTAACTATCACCGTTGGTTTCTATACCGAAAGTTTGACTCAATTTATAGAAAAATACGTGCAACATTTGTATCTCCAAATATATTTATTAAAAAAACTAGATTCAAATATCTATCTATTCATATTAATTATGTACCATAAATATTAGTATATTTTTATATATTTAGTCAAAGTTGTTTCTTGGGAAGCCAAAATGACAGATATTTAGGGACGGAGGGAGTACTTCACATCTAAAAAAGTTTAGTATATTTACTCTCGTAACTATGTTTGCTTCTCTAAAACAGAAAATCTCGTGATTATGAAAATTAATCTTTAGACCAAATAGTTGTTTAAAGAGACAGAGCAATAATTTTACATTTTTGGCTTGCTCCTATAGTGGCATGCTCGGGTGCCGAGACACCAGCTGCCCCTACAAATGGAACAGCAGGGGCGGCTGGTGTTACGAGCCGCCCCTACAAATGGGGTCTGATTTGTAGGGGCGGCTCAATCACCAGCCGCCCCTGGAGTTGCTATTTGTAGGGACGACTGGTGATTGAGCCGCCTCTATAAATGCCCCCGTATACATAGCTCCGATTTGTAGGGGTGGCTCAATCACCAGCTGCCCCTACAAATGACCCACATATAAAACAGCTACAACACCTTCTTCCTCCTCGGGTCACTCACTCCAACCCATGAAAGAAAGGTGGGGAGGCCTTGGGCACCTCCTAAAAATTGCTCTACTAAGGGGGGAAGGTTTTGGTCTCAAATCTTTTGGTGGAGAGGTTGTAGAAGGTAAGAAAATGCTATTCCACACTTTTTTTTGAAGTTTTAATGGTTGGTTAGTGAGTAATTAGAGTTTTGTTTTTCTCTCTCTTCTATGGTGCTTGAGCTACTTGTGAAGCAAATTAGACCCAAGTTTTAAATGTACTAGGGTAAATGGGGGAGGGGAACAAGATCATACCCTTATTTGGTCTATGTTTCTTGATTTTAGTGAACAATTAGTTAGTTTTATAGATGTTTCATGTGCATGTGGATCTAGATCTAGGGTTTGGTTTTTTATTAATTTTGTTTTAGTAAATTTATGTTTGATGAAATTGGACTAGGGTTTGTATGAAAGATATTGGGTAAAGTATAATTGTTGCTAATTATTGTCTTTGAAATTGTTTATTATAATCAATAAATATGTATTTTAATTATTTATGGATAAATGGGCCATTAATTAATTTTCCTCTACCATGGTGTGTTTGTATGATTCATATAATTATATTAGATTTATATTCATATATATCTGAAGTATATACAATTATTCTCAAGTAATTATTAATTTGATTCATTTTTATATATATCTAAATAAGTAGTCCTTTAATGTTTGTTTTGTTGTTGTTGTAAAAGATGGAGTACAGGAACTCTTGGATGTATGGTTCGTTAAGGTTCAAGGCAGGTTTCCGTGAAGAGGTGGATAAATTTATTGAAGCCGCAAAGAAGCATGCAACGACATTAAAAGAGAATAAGGATACAATTATTTGCCCTTGTAAAGATTGCAAGAACCGTATGGCATGGACAGATGTGACTATCATTAGATCACATTTGATTATGCGAGGATTTATTGAGGACTACACAGTGTGGATTCATCATGGTGAAACGGTTATTGTTAACGACGAGGATGAGGAGGAATCTGACGACAAAACCATAGAATCCTGTCCCAATATTCAGAGCTTGATGCATGAATGGATTTCCAAGGTGGTGATGTTTGGTGGTTGGGATGGTAGCGACGAAGGTGGTGCCAATAATGATGGTGGAGCACGTGTTGGGGATGAAGATGATTTGGAGGACATGATTCGAGCCCTTGGACCGTAGATTTTACTAAATGCCCGAAAGGTCTAGAAAATTTGGAAAGGGTGACAAAAGCATCGAATGAGACTGAGATGAAAAGGGATGTCCAACATATTGACATTGCTATGTTTTGCTTGAGCTACTCATCCTCAAGGCTAAGTACGGCTAGTGTGGTAACCGACACTTTTAAAGACAAGTCAAAGTACGATTGTTCTTTAGATTTTATGACAACGCCTCAGATTGAACCCCCTCGTGTCATAACGGAGAACACGTATTGGTGAAAAACATACGCGTCATCTATGGAAAGAAGAATCCCCAGAGATAGAAGCACACCTCATATCGAAGGTATACCTTTCAAGAAACAATCGATCTTCTTTCAGTATTTGTCTTATTGGCCAGACTTGGAGGTCCCCCATGCCATTGATGCTATGCACGTGCAGAAGAATGTCTTTGAGAGTCTCATTGCTACCTTGATGGACATAGGCAAGTCAAAGGATGGTCTGAAAGCACGGAAAGACATGGTGTAGCTAAACCTGATGCCACAACTTCACCCTGTACCTGAGGCTAATGGAAAATACACTATGCTCACGGCGTGCTTCAACCTAACACCAAACAAGAAGAGAGCTATATGCACTTTCCTGAGGGGGGATCAAAGTCCCGATTGGGTTTTCAGCAAATGTGAAGAAGCTAGTGTCGATGAAGGACTTGTCAATAACACACTGCAAGGCTCACAATTGCCATGTGATGCTGACAGTGTTTCTACCTATTGCAATCAGGGCTATAAAGCCAGAGTTCTTGAAAATGTCCATCACCCGCATGTGCTACTTCTTTTTGAAGATCTCACAAAAGACGATTGGCAAGCAAGAGTTGAGTGACCTACATGAATTTATGGTGGAGACACAAAACCAACTGGAGATGTGTTTACCCCCTGCTTTTTTTGATATAATGCCACATCTCATGATTCACATGGTTCATCAAATACAGGCGCTAGGCCCTTGCTACTTGCATGAAATGTGGTCCTACGAGCGGTTCATGTCGGTTCTAAGTAGATATGTGCATAATCGAGCATACCCAGAGGACTCCATGATAGAGGGTTACAGTACTGAAGAAGTCGTCGAGTGCTGTCAAGAGTACCTAAAAGTACAAAAAGGGATTGGTAAACCTGATTCTCGTCACAAGGGTAGGCTGGCTAGGAAGGGCACCAGTGGTAGAAAAGTGTTCATCGACCATGATTACAAAGAGGTGAGTCAGGCGCATTACAGTGTCTTGCAGAGTACATAACTGATGCAACCGTACATTGATGAATACTTGGCTATCATTATGGTGGAGAGAAATGGTCGTTCGGATGATTAGGTCATGAAACAATATAAGCAATGACTAACTATATGGTTGAGGTACCAAAACATACCACCTGGAGAAACCATAGACTCTATTACCATCAGTAGGTTGGCGGAGGGGCCATCGAGACAAGTGACATCATGGAATGCTTATGACATCAATGGGTATACATACTATACCCACGCAAAGGATAGTAAATATGTGAACCAAAACAACGGTGTTCGAATAGAGGCTCTCGATGGATTAGGGTGAAAGATCCAATACTTTGGCACCATTGAAGAGATGGGAACTTGACTATGGAAGGGATATAACGGTGGCCCTGTTTCTATGCCGCTGGATCAAACAACACCAACTGAACGAGATCAGATTGAGAGTCCTAGACCTCGAGAATCTAGGCTACCAAGATGACCCTTGGGTGCTCGCTTCACGTATCGCACAAGTTTTCTATATGTCTGACCCACAAAGTAACCTCCCCCCGAAGAAGAAGACAAAGCACGTGGTTGCCTCCGGGAAACAGCACATTATTGGAGTTGATGGCGTGGACGATGTTGAAGCTTACAATAACTACGATGAGATGCCGCTATTCACAGACTTTCCTAAGAAGATCAGTGTTGTGGAAAAGAACCTCCCCAAAGACATAATGCCATGGGAATGAAAAGGTGTTAAGGGGAAAGTCGTTACAGCGGGCTAGCTAGTTGTTGAACATGGAGTGTTTGTGTAAGTGTGTGTTTGTAAGACTTCATTTATGCATGTGTGTGAGACTATATATTTATGTACGTGTATAAGACTACATATTTTTGTATATGTGTGAGACTATATTTTATACATGTGTGTGAAACTACCCTTTGCAACATCCAGATGACTCTATTTGAACATCCACTCTATTACTACTAAAATTTTATGAAATCACTTAACACTTTATGAAATAAAGAAATGACCAAAATAAAAGTAGGAGATCTTGATGAGTTATACAACTTTTATATTCATCACCTTTACAGCTGAAATCATTTAGTGTTTGAAAATCAGGTTTGAAGCTGTCATTTTCTGAAATTTAAAATTTGAATTGTTCAAAATTAGTGACAAAGATAGATTACTAGTCTAAAATGATAAAGCATGATTTTAGAAAATTTTAAGGAAAAAAACTATCACATTTGGAGTTAGTATGAGGGAGAAAAACTAGTTACAAGTTTTAGTCACAAATTAAAAAGAGAAATCACACTTTTTCATCATTGATCATCGTGAACAGTTGTGATTTTTCTTTTTAATCTCTGGGTAAAATTTGTAACTAGTCTTTCTCCCTCGTACTAACTTTAAATGTGATGATTTTTTTCCTAAAATTTTCTAAAATCTTACCCTATCAAGTTAGTGTGTTGATTTGATCATTCTTTTCATTTGACAAAGTTTGAGCACTTCAAATTTTCAAATTTAAAAAAATGACAAGTTCAAACGAGATTTTCAACCATTAAATGATTTCAGCTGAAAAAGTGATGAATACCAAAGTTGTATAACTCATCAAGTTCTACAACTTTTATTTTAATCATTTCTTCATCTGATAAAGTGATTGTAAACATTGTTCACAAATTAACATGTTTCTCATATAGTTCATGAAACTATGAGTCATATGTGAATTTATGAACAATGTTTACTAATACTTTATCACATGAAGAAGTGACCAAAATAAAAGTTATAGATAGTGAGGAGTTCAACAACTTTTATGTTCATGACTTTTATTGTTGAAATCATTTAAGGTTTCAAAATCTTGTTTGAAGTTGCCATTTAGTGAAATTCAAAGTTTGAACTATTCAAATTTGGTCAAATGAAAATATGATCAAAATAAAAGTTGTACATATTGATGAGTTCTACAACTTTAGCATTCATGAGTTTTTCATTAGAAATCATTTACTCTTTCAAAATATTGTTTCAAGTTGAAATTGTTTGAATTTCAAAATTTGAATCGTTCAAACAAAGTCACATGACAAGATGACCAAAATAAAAGTTGTACATGTTAATGAGTTATACAACTTTTATATTTACAATATTTTCATTTTATTTCATTTAATGTCATAAAATTGTAGTCGAAGTTTTAAAATTCAAATTTTTAATTTTTGTTTTTTGTTTTCTATATTGTTTTGACTAAAATTGTTATATATATATATTTCTTCATATATAGAATAATACAAAATATTATATTTGTGCATATACATAATTTTTTTATATTACTTTGTGTTTTTATGATATAAAAAATATAAAATTTATAATTTAAAAAAAATGGAAAATATTTGTAGGGGTGGTTGGATAAGGAACCGCCCCTACAAATACATTTATAGGGGCGGCTAGATCAGGAACTGCCCCTACAAATGCATTTGTAGTGGCTGCTGGATCAGGAACTGCCCCTACAAATAGTCCCGAGTATAAAAAGGAGGGCGCACGGGAGTCATCTAGTCTGGGCGCTGTCTTCTTCCTCCGACGTCGTTAGGCTACCCCGCGCGCCTAGGGTTTCTACCGCCGGTCCCACGCCCGTGCACACCAGCCCCCGGCGCTTGGCGTCCCACACTGCCCCGGCCCCTTCTCAAGCCGCCGACGACAAGCCTTGCTCTCGGCGCCCAGCGCCCGACCCTCGGCGTCCCGCCCGACTGACGCCGACGACGAGCTTCTCCCAGCGCGCCCAGCGCCCAGCTACTAAATATCCCCTTTGACCCCGGCGCCCGCCCCAAGACGCCGCCGACGACGAGCTCCCGGCGCTCCGCGCTCGGCCTCCTCGTCGTCTTCTCTGCCACCGGCAAACACTCTTCCACTTCTCAAGCTCTGGGTACCTATCTATCTATGGATATATATAGACCTTGCGTCGTGCCATCTCGTCTGGGGCTTAGACCTACATCTTGGCACTAGATGCCCCAATGTTCTTCTTTAATTGGGTGTCTTAATTGATTGATCGGTTAATTCTGCAATTAGAAACCTGATTTCTCTATTTCTTAAGATTGGGGATTCTTGTCTCCCTGTATCCAACAACTTGGGTATGTGGCTGATCCGCTGCGCCTTTTCTGGAACCAAGCTTGTCTACAACATGTCACATGTGGATTGATATTTGATGGTCGATATTTCATTGTATGATTAAGCAAATCCTGCCAGTCGTTCTGTTGATCAAAGGAGAAAGTTCTTGCTTGTTCGCCAATAAGTTCCTTTCCCCATTGTCAACAATGACTAAGATTGTTTGACTGTCGTTTTGATATCGATTATGTGTCTTTGGGGTGTCATGTTTTACCCCCATTTTCCAGAGATTGGGGGAAAAACCATTGTCCCTGTTCTAAGCTGGGATTGGGGAAAAAAAACCATTGTCCTTGGATTTATCCTGTCGCTGCCTAACAGATTCAGATTTTATTAATATTAATTAGTGTTATTCTTTTTTCTATCCGCATAATGATATATAGATGAAGTAGTAGTTAAGGTTTATGTTGTCCATATTTTCCAATGAAATAGAGCTTAAATTGCATGTTGTTTATGTATCATAACATAAACGATTAACTGTGGGCTTCTGCTTACTCAAATTTAAAACTGTCTTTTTACAATGATGAGTTTGGGCACACATAAGCTATCTTCAGTTGAGCTTTTCTCATCACTTAAGTCTCGATAACATATATGGTAGTAAAATGCTCTCTACTTTGGATAAAAAATCTTGTGGGTAAACTGCACCAGCTGAAATAGTTGGAGGAAGTAAATAAAATCAAACATTAGTTTAGTAGATTGTCTGGACATTGGCCAAACTTATTGATGGAAGTAATTTGGACCTTTTTTGGTGCCAAAATAAGCCATATAAATAGTTCATCTTATTTTGGCATCTAGTTTGATATTTTATCATAATGTTCATAACCCCATTACCATTATAGACATCTTTATATAAGACATGTGCATTTCCTCTATTCGTTCGCGTAACACGAGTGGTGTGGGCCTTGCAAGTTCAAGTGCTACAAACCACCTAGTACTACTTTTGTTATATGCAAAATGGTGTCACTCATTAGTAGTGGTGGCCACCTAGCACTAGCAGCCTTTGGTGCAATTTTTTTGTTTCTATTTTTGTTATATGCAAGTTACCTGCAGCCTGGTTTTAGTTCAGTGTAGCTTGTAGCCGGTGCAACTGTGTAGCAACTTAAATTTGCTGTCAGGTCTGTAGCTAGAGCTGTGAAACGCTGCAGGTAGCGAAGAGAAACTGCAGAGCTGTTCCGCTTCTTCATTGGCCACCTGCTGTTCATATTCCTTTCTTGACTGTGCCCAAGTAACACAAAACAAGGAACTAAGAATGTTGCAAAAGACATGGACTACTACTACTACTACTACCTCCTCCTACCACTACTACTACTACTCCTCCTACTACTACTACTACTCTTACTGCTCCTCCTCTTACTACTCCTACTACTCCTCTTACTACTCGATACTCCTAAGTGGTTGCTGCTCTTACACCACTACTACCACTCTACTGCTACACATATATATTGCCGGTGTATAGTGGCTGCTGCTGCTGGTGTGTAGTGGCTGCTATTGCTGCTGCTACTACTACTACTACTACTCCTACCACTCCTCCTCCTACTACTACTCGCTACTCCTAAGTTGCTGCTGCTCTTACTCTACTACTCTACTGCTCTTACTACTCTACTACTACACTTACTCTACTCAACTACTTTCTACTTACTACTACTAATTGCTACTTCTAGCTACTAACGGTTGGCCGTAGTTGCTTTTTTTGCTTATATACTGCTAGTGTGTAGTGGCTGCTGCTGCTGCTACTACTACTACTACTCCTACTACTCCTACCACTACTCCTCCTCCTCCTCCTCCTCCTCCTCCTCCTACTCCTCTTACTACTCCTACTACTCCTCCTCTTACTACTCCTACTACTCCTCTTACTACTCGCTACTCCTAAGTGGCTGCTGCTCTTACTCTACTACTCTACTGCTACACTTACTCTACTCAACTACTTTCTACTTACTACTACTACTTGCTACTTCTAGCTACTTACTGTTGGCTCCTGTTGCTTTTTTTGCTTATATACTATTGGTGTGTAGTGTGCTGCTGCTACTACTACTACTACTCCTACCACTACTACTCCTCCTCCTCCTACTACTACTACTCCTCTTACTACTCCTACTACTCCTCCTCTTACTACTCCTACTACTCCTCTTACTACTCCTACTACTCCTCTTACTACTCGCTACTCCTAAGTGGCTGCTGCTCTTACTCTACTACTCTACTGCTCTTACTACTCTACTGCTACACTTACTCTACTCAACTACTTTCTACTTACTACTACTACTTGCTACTTCTAGCTACTAATTGTTGGCTGCTATTGCTTTTTTTGCCAAATCTTCTAGGACTCGCCCAGGACTTGTTGTCCTGTCTTTTGCCATCAGCTGCTCCACTATGTTTGCTAAGCAGCTGTTGGTTTTTTTTGCCAAATCTCCCCTCTCCTCTCCTCTCCTTTGTTTTGTCGATGATGAAATTGTCCAAGTCCATACATTATATGGAATATGAGCTGATGATCAAGAACTTGTGAGGAACTTGACATCATTAGCAGCCGCCCCTACATTATCTTCTCCTCTCTTCTCTGTTATGATGCCTTGATGCTCCAAGTTTAAGATTAGATGATGATTGACATGTTTCTGAGGCCTCTACCACTGTTACTACTCTTTTTTTGATATATTGTTGTTTTATAGGACTACTTTGGTTTATAGCCCTTTTTGATTTCTTATACCTTCTCGCGTACCTAAAACACACTTTCTTGCATCTATTAGAACAAAGCGTGAAATAATGTCGCGGACACCAGACAGTGCAGCCCGATGCCCCGAGCACCCAACCTATGAGGAGCAAGCACTAGAGGACCAGCTAACTCAGGAGCAGTTCGATAACGAGTTAGAAAAGGATCTAGAAGTGATGCTTACTCAGGAACAGTGTGACGAGGAGGAAGGGGGAGCAGAAGGAAGAACATGAGAGGCTGCTAAAGGCAAAAAGAAGAGGATGATGATGACTCGGGGAGGGATATGAAAGTCCTGAGGATCCTTTCCCACGTGAAGCCAGAAGGAGGCCAACGGAGGAAGATTTGGACAAGGATTTTGACCTGAACGAGTGATGAGGACATCATTGGCTCAAATATGACCATGACAACCACTTCTATACCAAAGGTGCAATCATTCTATATGAGGCTTATCATTGATGCATTTGATGAATTGGTGCTCCACCATAAAATGTGTATATTTTCATTTTTAGAATTACTTACATGGGTCAAGGGAAGGTTTGATTGCATATGGAAAGCATGGAAGGTTAATGAAGTTGATTGGGGACCAAATCCAAGTATTCCCCACGTCCTCCACCTGGACACCTCGTCACTTTTGGCCTAAGGAAAGATAGAGATCAAATCCAACACATTTTGGGGTAGGATTCGGACTCCAGGACAGCTCCAACTTGTGATGTTCACCATGGTCGCATACGGACTCGGATTGGGGCGTTCAAGTACTTTATGGAATCCTTATGAAGTCTATTTTCACATGGATCTAGAATCAAATCCATATCTGTTCTGAGGCGGCTGCAATGACCGAATTACTACCAGGAGGTTTTCTGTCCAAAGGTGTTACGTCGCCTTAGTTTGGTCCAATGGGCCGTGTATCAAGTCGGGTCCATTAGGGACGCGTCCTAGGGTTGGAACACGACCCCAACACCCTGGTGGACATCCGTCCACCTTCATATACCCCTTAGCCGCCATCAAGAACAGTTGGGTTTTGTTTGTTGAAAGTTTAGCCATTGCTACTTCCTTGTAGACGCGTGTGTCGACTAGACCATCCGTTCTACTTGATTCAGAACCCCAACTTTGTGAGTTCAGATTGGTTTTTCATCTCCATATTTGCAATTGAGTTGCTTATTCTACTTGTTCTTGCTTGTTCCTTGATTGCTTGCAGGAATTACCCTAGTGGTTTAGTTGATCGTGCTCCACAAGATCGCAACAGCCGTTGGAGGTGGTGTATCGGTTGCTAAGGCGCAGCATCCTTGGATGGTTGTAGTCGGGCCGTGAACATCATCTCCATCCCCAAATCGAGTTATCCACCTTCTCTCATCGAAAGATCGGGATTCACCCTAGCGGGTTCATATCAGTTGGTAATCAGAGCAAGGTTGATCGGTGAGAGACTTCTAGTTCTTTGCTGTTTTTAATCTCCTATGGTCCAGAAAAAGCCAAAACAAAATTAGTAGATTAGTTCTTCATAATCCCAATAAACCCTTTGAGCCTTTGATAGCACTTTGCTTAGTTAGGGCTTGTTGAGTTTTTGTTGCATCGGTTGTGTGTGAGTTGCTTTGGTCTTAGTTTTAGTCCTTTAGAGTTTCGAGTTCTTGTCACGTTCTAGTCACGGTACCGTGTGCTACCATATAAACCTTCTGCTGGCTGAATCCGAATACATCCTTGTGTTCAAATCTGAGTAGGAATCTGAGTTTGTTTTGAGACCGAATCCCGTGGTGTTGAAGTTCGAGTTGGAATCGGTTTTGAGTCCGAATTGATAGCTGTCTTGTTGCTATTTTGAGTCCGAATCTGAGTACATCTTTGTGCAAAGTGATGGTTCATAACTATACTCAACTTCTCCACGTCCAACATATCCATATTAGCTCAGCTCACTCTAGAGTTCTAATCTTGTTAAAGACCGAGTTGGAATCGTTGTGGACTCTGAATTGGTTGTTGCGCCGTGTTATTAAATCTTGTTGCTTTTTGCACTTGTGCTACATATATTGAAGTGTTCCAGAAAGGCGCGAAGTCCATACTTGTACTTGACTCCTCCACATTGTGCATACATATTGGCTTGGTTTTACTCCAGAGAGAGAGAGAGAGATAAAAGAAAAGAAAAAAAAAAAGAAAGAAAAAAAAAAAAAAAAAGGGTTGTTCGTTGAGAGAGAGAGAGAGAAAGAAAAGAAAGAAAGAAAAAGAAAAGAAAAGAAAAGAAAAAGGAAGAAAAGGGGATGTTCGTTGTGCTTCTCCATTGTTTTCGGTGATGTGTTGTGACTTCCTTTGTGTCCAGGCTCGCGCCTCTAGCACGATCTAGGCTAGGACCAAAGACAAGATCACCGCCGTTGAACGATTATTCAGCTTGCTTTTGTGACTAACGTGGTGCTAGTACTTCCTTGCTTTAGCCCACCTATAGCTCCACATATTTCGACTCTGACTTGACAGGTGTTGTTGTTGCGCACCCGATACACTTCATTCCATGGTTGCAGACTTGTTGGTTGCCGTCACCTCCTGTTTGGCTTGGTAAGAACTTGTAAGGGCTTGTTTTAAACAAGTTGAGTTTGAGAGAATTACAACCGACACATCCTAGTAGTTGATAGGACGATACATATTATTTTTTGTGTTTCTTGTTTTCTACTAATCATCATGACAGGTGATACGGAAATTTTTGAGCTGTTGGAACTAGACCCTCATATTCAGGATGTCATTCAACACTTGCCGTTATATGATGGTAAGTTTGATCCTAAAGCTTACATTGATTGGGAGCTAAAAGTAGATAATGAATTTGATGAGCATGACCTGTCTGAGAAACAAAAGATTTGTATTGCCTCTAATGTTTTGATTGAATATGCTTTGCTGGAATGGAAACACATTTGTAGGCACAACAAAGTTCTAGAATCTTGGGAAGACTTCAAATTTCTTTTTAGAGATGCATTCGTTCCTGCATATTATGTTGATTATTTGCTTGCAAAATTAGACAACTTGAAGCAGGGTAGTAAGACTGTGAAACAATACTACCATGATTTTAAGATTTGTATCATGTTTAGTGGATTGGATGAATGCATGAAAGATGTTATGAGTAGGTTCATGAGCGGGCTCAATTCTGAAATTCGAACCTTGTTAATTAGCAAATCATATTGCCATATTGGTCAATTGTTTTGTCTTGCTCTAAATGCTGAAAAAGATATTCTATTATCTGTGAATAAGAATGATGTGACCCAAAATGTCCAAAATTTGTCCACTCTTCATGCTAATGAAGAGCAACAAATAGTGGAACCCACTACTGATTTTCCTTTGTCACAAAATGAATTACTTGCTGTTCCTTGTGATAAAGAGGAGTTGTGTGCTGATGATTCTTTTACTCCTATGCCACAAGTAGCGAATAAGTGTGATACTTTTGGTTTAGAACCATACAAATGTGCTGAAGATAAGCTTTTTCATCCTATTACATGTGCACAAGATGAACTGAATTTGCTATCCTCTTTAAATACTTTGGGTTATATTGAATTTGATATTCTGTGTAATCTAAATTGTCTAAAAGATAAACCTAAATTTGATTCTGGTTTGCCAAGTTTTAATCATTGTTCGCTTCGTGCAATTGGCAAATATGACAACAAAGGAGAATATTTGGTGCATAAAGTTTATATTTGCTCTAATCTGAAATATCCTTTTGGGCCACAATACCATTATCAAGTTGAGGGCTGCACTAACACTAATGATGTCTTACAAAGTTTTCCTAGTTTTTCCCATATGCAACAGGATAAATATCAAGAAGGGGAGCACGGTTCACTTTTACCTACAACACATCCTCCAACAAAGATCAAACCGAGGACGGTTTGCTGTCAAGAAGGAGAGAATGATGAGGACATCATTGGCTCAAATATGACCATGACAACCACTTCTATACCAAAGGTGCAACCATTCTATATGAGGCTTATCATTGATGTATTTGATGAATTGGTGCTCCACCATAAAATGTGTATATTTTCATTTTTAGAATTACTTACATGGGTCAAGGGAAGGTTTGATTGTATATGGAAAGCATGGAAGGTTAATGAAGTTGATTGGGGACCAAATCCAAGTATTCCCCACGTCCTCCACCTGGACACCTCGTCACTTTTGGCCCAAGGAAAGATAGAGATAAAATCCAACACGTTTTGGGGCAGGATTCGGACTCCAGGACAGCTCCAACTTGTGATGTTCACCACGGTCGCATACGGACTCGGATTGGGGCGTTCAAGTACTTATGGAATCCTTATGAAGTCTATTTTCACATGGATCTGGAATCAAATCCATATCTGTTCTGAGGCGGCTGCAATGACCGAATTACTACGAGGAGGTTTTCTATCCAAAGGTGTTGCGTCGCCTTAGTTTGGTCCAATGGGCCGTGTATCAAGTCGGGTACATTAGGGACACGTCCTAGGGTTGGAACATGACCCCAACACCCTGGTGGACATCCCTCCACCTTCATATACCCTTTAGCCGCCACCAAGAACATTTGGGTTTTGTTTGTTGAAAGTTTAGCCATTGCTACTTCCTTGTAGACACGTGTGTCGACTAGACCATCCGTTCTACTTGATTCAGAACCCCAACTTTGTGAGTTCGGATTGGTTTTTCATCTCCATATTTGCAATTGAGTTGCTTGTTCTACTTGTTCTTGCTTGTTCCTTGATTGCTTGCAGGAATTACCCTAGTGGTTTGGTTGATCGTGCTCCACAAGATCGCGACAGCCGTTGGAGGTGGTGTATCGGTTGCTAAGGCGCAGCATCCTTGGATGGTTGTAGTTGGGCCATGAACGTCATCTCCATCCCCAAATCGAGTTATCCACCTTCTCTCATCGAAAGATCGGGATTCACCCTAGCGGGTTCATATCAACGAGGAGGTAGGGAAAAAGCCTTAGCTTGTAAATTTTGCTAAAGCTTTGGCTATGTTACCTCTGCTAACACTTTGACCTATCGTATATACAGGTCCCTCCTGAAACTCGAAAAAAATGACGTCGATGTCCATGACATCTTGTTGGATAAGACGGAGTAGAGGAAAGGAGAGCAGAGGCAACAGCCACAGAGACGGATCACGATGCCTCTGCTCCACAACCTCAAGAGACAACCACGACTACCAAGCCTAAGAGGAAACGAGGGGATAGAAAAGGAAATCTATATCCAGATAAGGCATGCTTTGTGATAACGGAGGTCGGGCCAGCAGGAGAGATCCTTGAGCCGAAGGAATTAAGAGGATGATTCCGTAATGTGATCGGGGCCCTAGGAAGAGATAAATTGAACCCAGCAATCCCTAAGTGGAAAGAGGTACCATAGAACAAAAAGAATGAACTATGGGATAGGCAGCTGAGGGTCAATTTTAGATTTCTAGAGGGTAAGCACAAACTGGTAAAAAAATGCTTTCAGGATGATGGGAGAGTCATTCCGACGTTGGAGGTCAGATCTCAACACGAAGTATATCCAAAAGAGGTTAACTCCCTTCAACGAGTTCGGCAAAATAACTCCTAGTCAATGGGAGAAGCTCGTGGCTTAGAAGAGTAAACCGGAGGCATTGGAGCTCAGTGCCCATAACACCAAGCTAGCGAAGAGGAACAAACACCACCATCATCTAGGCCCCGGTGGCTACTATGCCAAGGAAAAGCAGTTTAGGAAGATGGATGAAGAGGCCGCAGCTGCTGGGAATATCGATGTGATGAATTTGAAGGTACGCTCAAGGAATTGGATATATGCGAGGAGTACAAAATCATTCGATGGTAATCTTAAGTTTGATAAACTGAAGACCCAAGAGGCAGTATCAAGGATACTAAAATATGCTGAAAACAAGGAGAAGGGCTCATTCAATCATTTCAGAGAGAGGGACGAGCTTAGCCTTGGCTTGGGAAACAAGGAGCACACAGACCGCACCAGGGGGCTAGGGAAAAGGATGACCTGGAAGCAAGGATTCAAAGAGGATAGGCACATGTACAAGAAACATGGCAGAGATCGGGAGACTAGTCTTGAGCTCCAAGTGAAGGCTCTAGTTGCGAAGGCGCTGGAGGAGCAATACGGAGCCACGGATATTAGTGACGCCGCTGGGAGAACTGGCATTAGTTGGCAGCCCTCTGAAAGTTCCTAGCAGCCAAGGTTCCACTGCAGCCACAACCCCCTTCGATCACATACGGGAACCAACTAGTTGCACCTTGGTGTTTCTCAGCAGCTGGTAGAACACTGTGATGGAGGTGGCAACGGGTGTGGCACATCCTCCCGGTGGCTTACACCACAATAATAAGATATCGCTGGACTACACTAGGGTCGAGGTGCATACTGTGAAGCCCCGAGTTCATGCAGTGGAGGATAGACTACGCAACTCTCGAGGGGCTGGTGTTACTCAGAGACGTTATTGGGCAGTTCATCCTCTGGCACAAACGGGACATTATATTGACTGCTTCTTCGCCGCCTCCCCCTATCCCAAATTTGGAGCCAGTTGTTGAGGTCGGGGAGATGTTTTCACCGTCTCATGACCAACACATTCTTGAGATGCCACATTCTTCCCCGCCTCCTAGCGAGCACGTGCCTGATGAGATGCCACAACCTTCTCCAGCTCGTACCGAGCAAGTGCATGATGAGATGCCACCGTCTTCTTAACAAGCAGAGCTGATACATGAACAACGAGTGCCTCCTAAAGGTGATGCACAAGAAGACGAGGACGTGCCTGAATGGGAACTTTGAAAGAAGATTCCAATCAACATAAGGCCAGTTTATGTTCTGATCAAAGACGTCTCGTCGGTGTCCAAGTGGTATTCCCATGACCAGTTTAAGCCTTAGAACCAAGTTAAAAAAGTCCCATCACGGGTATTCCCATGACCAGTTCAAGCCTCAGAACCAAGTTAAAAAAGTCCCATCACGGGGTTATGAGGAGGCCATAACTAGCAAACTCCACCAAATTGCAAAGCAGTATCCAAATGTTAATGCCATCAAATGGTCAAAGGATTGCCCAAAAACATATGAAAGAGGCAAGCCCTTCCTACCAAACCAGGACATCCAGCGCCTACCACTTGGAATGAGAAGATTCCATGATTGGTACTTGCGTGCTCTCCCAACGAGCATAGATCTCATACAAGCATGCTTCCCCACCGGCACATTTGGAAGCCCAGCCGAGAAAATTGTCTTTGACTTCAATGGCATGCACACATGCTTTCACCTAGGAGAAATGGAGATGAATCTAATTCGCACGTGGTGCCTGTAAGTCCTTGTCCTCCCGATATGATATGAATGTAATCTTTGAATTTTGTTGTAACTAACCCACGCCGTGATTTGTAGAATGCAAGTACACATTATCAAACAAATGCCAAGTGTGAAAGCCGGGTATCTAGACCCTCAAGCTATAGCCCAAACCAATTTTAATTACCTTAAACAGTGGACACTGGATGCCAAAGAGCTAGCTGCTGCAAAGACTCTTCGGGAGAAAGAGCGCATCTGTACGACGAAACTAAAGGAAGAGTCCCTTAAGGTTGCGGCATACATTGCTCTGAATTTAAAAAATCTATAACAACACTCTACTATATGGCTACCATACAACTTCGAGTAAGTTCAACTCTATACTTAAAGCTTTGTTCGATATATTTTATTCGATACAAAAGAGCTTATCTAGTTCTATGATTAAATCCATACAGCAACTACTAGATTTGTATAGCCGTCGATGTCGGGAGGAGCATGGCATGGGTCTTTGATTCAATAGATAGGGACCCGACGACATACAAAGACTTCATATCGATTCTGAAGACGTATACATATCGACAATCCTCATTAGCTTATATGTTTATATACATACTTGTAACGTTTACTTTTGGATACTAACAAGTTGTATTTGCTAAAATAATTCGAATAGGACATTTAGGTTCTATGTCACTCATCATCACGGAAGGCATGATCCAGCAGGGAAGGAAAAGCTGGCTATAAAAATACTATGTGCGGTAAGTGTAACTTCTTCAGTACTCCGTTACATGGCTATCAAAAGCATTACCTAATATTTTCATATGCAAAACACACAGTGCCCTAAGCAGAGGCCTGTGAGTGTACATTGTGGATACTATATATGTTCTATGATGAGTAACACCAATGCCTACAGGAGACACCCCTTAAGGGTAAGTTTGAACCTCTTCATCAGTAGTATAAAAACTTCGTATATGGTATGAAATACTAAACCGAAACTTGTTCTCTTGTAGTGGAGAGAAGAGAAATGAATGAAAAAAGACCCATACAAGGATGATCAACTCTTAGAGCTCGTTGGCGACCTTTGCAACTTCATATTGGACCAGATTGTACACGTCAAAGGCGCCTACCATGACCAAGAGTCTGACTTAGGTAGAAATCCTCAGTACCAACACCTTCGTGAGACTGAAAGGCTAGCTCTAGGACGTTAATAACAATGTGTATGAAATTTGTATATTTAATGATGGATTATATATATTCTCATAAATTGGACTTGTAATTGTAGTTTATATAATACTATTGTGCTTGTAGTCGCGTTCGGAACGTTGGTCGCGGGGCGTTCGGCAACGCGAACGCAGTTCGGAACGTTGGTCACGGGGCGTTCGGCAATGCGAACGCGGTTCGGAACGTTGGTCGTGCGGCGTTCGGCAACGCGAACGCTGGATGGAATACGCGGAAACAAATAGTTCTGGTCGAATTTGAATTGTAAATTTAAATTTTTTTGACGAGAAAACGTACTGTAGGGGCGGTTCTAGATTGAACCGCCCCTACAAATACCTATTTGTTGGGGCGGCTGGTACTATAGCCGCCCCTACAAATCGATTTGTATGGACGGCTGGTAATACGAGCCGCCCCTACAAATCGATTTGTAGGGACGGCCTGGGAACCGCCCCTATAAATACATAATTTATAGAGACGGTTGTGTAGAGGCGGCTGGTCAAACCGCCCCTAAAAATGGCCTTCAACCACCCCTAAAAACCTTTTTTTTTATGTAGTGCCGTATCATGGTCCAAGAAAATTAATCTTGCCTATTTTATTTTTGGAAAAAGAGTGATCACTCCAAAATTGAGGCTAAAAAGAGGAAGGTCCTCCTCAAAATTGAATTGACTAGACTCTGTATACCTTTAATCCAATTAGTGCCAAACAGGTAAACAGCTGCGTCGTCCTGGGGTAGCTTTCCACGCGGTGGGACGACAAACAAGTGACAGCGACCTACACGTTTCACGGTTCTCGTCGGGTCACTTGGGCAGCTCACAGTCGAGACGAGACGCTCTGCCTCAGAAAGACTGACTCCGTCCTGGCCTTGCTTTAACGATGTGTAGCCGTGTAGGGTAGGCAAGCAACCTTCGGCGCGAAGATATGCATGTGGGAGCCTGGTTGCATTGCCTGCTCGACTGATGACCAATGTTAGCAGTAGCAAAAGTTTGTGCTCGGGTGCGTAGCAGCAAAGTTGAGAGACACTTTGTACTAATCTTGATCAGCTTTCATGATACTTGACTGATATATTGCTGTATATTTAATTTATTAAGGAATATATTTTTTCGATAATAAACCACATGTCCACCAATAAACTCGAGACATGTCAATTTAGTCTCCCGAGATAGTAATAATAGGGATGAAGTGACTTTAAAGAACAATATATCAATTAACTCAGAAATTATACTTGCAAAACTTAGTACTGTAACCACCCTTTAATTTACAGTCACTTTTGAATTTCAGCACTACTCCCACAATATTTTTTTAAAAGTGACAAGATGGACCAGACCTGTTTAGCTAAATCTAATTATTACTCGAGACCAGCTAAAATTTCGTCATCTAACTATTAGCCTTACACATGTTTGGTTCCCAGTCTAATAAAAGGTGCATACATCCCTAGCAATATACTATTAGCCTTGATAAGTTATATGCTATTCCCTCCGTTCTCTTTTATAAGGCATAAACATATATGAAAAATTAAACTTTAAAACTCTTTAACAATAATTTGACTAATACTTTTTAATTATTATATTACAAATTTGATACATTTAGATTTGCAATTAAATATAGTATCCAATTATCATAAGTTTATAAGTATAAACAATATAATGTAAAAATAAATAAATAATCAAATTGTAATTTGGTAGACCTTGGTATGTCCGACCGCACCTTATAAAAAGTGGTAATGCTACGTGTCTTACATCTGACGCGAGCACAAATCGTCAGACACTCCCACAGGTCCACCGCCTCGTTGCTTGCGCTTTACCCTGCCGCTCGTTCTGCCTGTGAGTTTATTAAAAAAAATCATCCATCAATATCCCTTCCGCTTCCTCCCCTGCTGCAGTGCCTTGCAGCTGCTCCGTCCTGAGTGTGGACGTGCAATCCCCTCGTTGCTGCCACACGCCCCATCCGTCGCCACTCGCTTGCCCCCGTCGCGCGCACTGGTGCTGGTGGTGCTCGCTCCGCCCGTCACATGCCCCGCCAGCCTGCCCGAGCCAAGCTCGGTGTTGGTGGCACTGGTGGCGGTGGTGCTCGCACGCCTTGCTGTTGCTAGATGCTAGTGGCGGTCGGGGGCAAGAAGAGGTGGGGTCTCATACGGACACGACGACGGCGATGCACATGTGGACATGGTGAATTAGTGGACGGAGTGCAGGCTGTGCAGGAGCGCGTAGGAATCAGCCGTCCAAAGGAATCATACCCCGTTAGCATGTTCCTATAAAAAAAGAACGGAGGGCTAAGAAGTTGACTAAAACTAACTCATTATTTATTAGCTTTCTTATTTATTAGGCCCTTCTGAATCCTCCGGATTAGAATCGTGTGTCTCATCCAAATGGACTAGATTTTAGAGAGATTTTAACTCACAGTTTTTTAAATCTTGAAATCTAATTAAACTGTTGGGATTTTTAATCTAAATTTTTAGAATTGCTTGGAATTCAAACGGCACCTTTGATAGACAAGAGCTAATTTTCACTCCTAGCATCTACTTGTGATTAGCCTGGACAGGCAAAGGTAAAGTAGAGCTGGTAATTTAATGTGAGCCTAAGGGCGTTCTCAATGGTTTCCAAATAGATAGTTTAGAAAAAATTTTATCGATTATCAGAAAGAGATCAAATAGCCAGTGATTTCCAAATAACTTGTCTAGCACGATCTCTTAGAAACAACCCTCTCACACCTTTAGTAAGAATTCTATTGATTATTAGGAAGAGATCAAATAGCCAAATAGCAGTCTAACATGATTTTCCAGAAATAACTCTCTCGTAGTTCAAATAACTCTCTACTATAATGTTTTTTTAGGTCCCGTTTAGATCCAAAATTTTTTGGATTTTGGCTACTATACTTTCGTTTTTCTTTGGCAACTAGTGTCTAATTATGGACTAATTAGGTTCGAAAGGTTCGTCTCGCGATTTCTCACCCAACTGTGCAATTAGTTTTTTTCGTCTATATTTAATACTTCATACATGTGCTGCAAGATTCGATGTGACGGATACTGTGCAAAAAATTTTTAGCTTTTGGGTGGCATCTAAATGGGGCCTAAGTCTAACTATTTGAAAGTTGCCGCTGACAAGTTGTTTGCAGGAAGAAACACCAGAATTCGAAGAACCGCCGTTGTAGTCACCGTGGTTATAAAGGCAGCCTGCAAGTCCGGAAGAAGACCCCTCCTCTCCCTCTCCCTTCTGCATTTTCTCGCAACCCACGCCGCGTCCCTTCCCCTTGGTAGTCCAGTGGAAGTGGAACCGTCAAAATGTCGTCGTCCTCGGTGATGCCGCCGCCGGCGTCGCCGCGGGAGCACGTGGAGAGGATCCGGCGGGAGCGCTACTACATCGGGCGCGGCGAGCAGAAGAACCCACTGGCGGAGGATATGCACCAGGCCATCAACTACCTCTCTCAGGAGCTCTACTCGAAGGACGTGCACTTCCTCATGGAGCTCGTGCAGGTAATCGATCGGCCGGTGTAATCTCCTTTTGGCGTTTCTCTTGCTGTCGCTGTTCTTGTGTGAGCGAAACTTAGTTCAGGGCCTTGAGGCTACTATGCTCTACAGTTTCTGCAATTGGCTAATTGATGTGTGTATGAATTTGGGTACCGATTTAGCACAATTGTTTTATTTGTTAGCATAATTTGTCAGCCCTCCTTTTCAGTATTGTGAGTTTATATAATTATCATAGTTAAGCCGTTGCTCTTGTTATTTTTTCCTACATAAGTTTTCCACGTGGTCAGTAATTATTGTCGAATTTAAAAAGACATGTAGTTGTCATAATCCTTTTCTTCAATGATGAATAGCAGAACTAACTGGTAAAACAAAAAGTTCATCTTCTTGTGTGTCCTCTGTATTTATTTGATTCCTCTTAACTTGTGAAGCGAACAAAAACACTAATCCTTTTTTTTAGAATAAAAACACTAATCCTTGGAAGTTAGGCATTGTCTGTGGCCACCTTATTTATATCAGTTTGCAGGTGTGTTTGTGCTTAAATCTTAATACTTCTTCTCATACTTTGCTTTCTTTCTCAAAAAATAGAACGCTGAAGATAATGAATACCCTACTGAAGTAGCACCTTCTTTGGAGTTCCTCATTACATCACAGGATATTACTGGATGTGGTGCATCCTCAACTTTGCTCATCTTCAACAATGAGAGGGGTTTCTCTGCAACCAATATAGAGTCAATTTGTCGTGTTGGGAAATCAACAAAGAAGGGAAACATACATCAGGGTTACATTGGAGAGAAAGGTAAATATTCACAGTTTTTTTCATTCATTTTGTTTCCTAAATCACCATTCAGAAAAAGAAATATTCATCCACGGAGATAAAATTAGTTAGGACCTTTTCAGTCAATTTCAGGCAAATGATAGCAGTAAAAGATCATACAATATTTTAATTTTGAATGACTAAAACTATGTTCAGTAATTAATATGATGCTGATCAATTATATCATGGGAAAACATTCCGTGGAATCGTGGAAACCACTTGAAAAATATATTTAGAAGTTTTTTTAAAAAATGACACTTGGCCCGTCCATATTGCATCCGATTTGTAGAAAAGTTGAGTTCATACAAAAATCTAGGTGCATTTGCACTAGAACACGACCGGACTTGCATCTCAACTTTTAAGACATGTCCGATATATGAATTTACTATGGACGTGCCAAGTTTTGAACTTATAGTAATTTCTACCAATAAGGTGGTTTCGACCAAATAATCATAAATCACGCCATTTAAAACGATATTACATGAAAGCTATGTCTTTTCTAATTTCTTTTTTGGTTGCCATGTCTTACAGTGGTAGAGACCTCATTGTGGTACAAGAGCATATGCTCATATTATGCATTAAAATAAATATTGTAATTGTTTTTAGACAAAATTTTGTAATCCTATCTAACTAAAGTAAGGCCTTTAAGACAATTATTTTAATACACAACTACACATGTTATGTTTTGAGATGCTAGCATTAGCATTCATAAACTAAACACTTGGGATGGATTACTTTAGTCAAATTGATAAGCATATTTTTAGATGAATTAAACAATAGTTATGTTAATATTATGCATTTAAATTTAAATGACTGTGAGCTGTTTATTTAATTAGATCAGATCGTTAGGATCATCCATTATTTCCTAGGAGGTAATAGGTAAAATATATATATTTATTTAATTTTATCTTTTAGAAAATTGGGAAGGTTTAGATATAAAAAACCTTCTAGATCTAATTGATGCATGCGCGATCTATTGGATGTGGTATATCTTTTTATTTTGCAACTTTGGACATGACATAGTTTGATTAGGATAAACTGGAAAAGATATAAGTATGTAATTGCGAATGTAGATATATATGCAAGAGATATACGTAGCCATTTAAAATATATATGGTATATAATTATGCACGTAGATATATAAATATGCTATAGCAATAGATACATGTTAGGCCATACTGCACTGCTCCTGAGATTAGGGGATTAGGGATTTTTGTTTCCTTTTTATGCACCAACCGATAGGTGGCGTGCCCCCAGATCTGGAGCCACGCTGTCTAAGGGAGTGACAACGGGTGGCGGCGAAGGCAGTCACCGGGAGGAGGCTAGCAGCCTGTGCGATTGGGAGGGGGGTGTGCCACGGCCACGACCGGGGGGAGGCTAGCGGTGGGCAACAGTTGGTGGGTGACGAGCGTGGCCAAAAGGAGGCGGGCGCGAGTGGAAGCAGAGCTGGCGGGCGACGAGCGCTAGGAGAGTTGAGTGCGTGCGTGCGACTTGAATTGGGAGGAGGCAGATGGATAAGGTTGGAGTGGGTAAGATGGGCTGGACTCTTTGATGTGCCTTATTTCCAATCTAATCCCACTGTTCCGCTTTATTCTTTTCTTTTAGATATAATATATGTATTTGTACAAAACGCCTTAAAACGGTTAGGCGAGAGGAAGAGGGTCACTGCCTAGAGAGCGTCTAATGCCTAATGTAACCTTGCTCAAATTTGTTTCATCAGATGTCAAATCTTTGTAGCATTTTTTTTCATTATCTGTTTACCTACTACAACCAATACACTGCAAAGGATTACATAACGTACTGCATATCTGGTTACTATTTGTGCCTAGTCTCAACTAATTTTTTGTTGCCTCTGATTCAGGTATTGGGTTCAAAAGTGTGTTCTTGATATCAAGTCAGCCCCACATATTCAGCAACGGCTATCAGATCAAGTTCAATGAGAAACCTTGTGCAGAATGCAATATTGGGTACATTGTACCTCAGTGGGTGGAATCCACACCTAGCCTTTCCGACATCGAAACATTATATGGGTGCTCAAAGGTCCTACCTACAACTATCATCATCTTACCATTGAAGAGTGAGAAGATTGATGCGGTGAAGAGGCAGCTGTCAAGCATGCATCCTGAAATGCTACTGTTCCTGACAAAGATCAGGAAACTTTCTGTCCGGGAGGATAACTCTGATCCCAGCAATACAACTGTTAGTGAGATTTCGATATCCAGTGAAAAGAACTACCAAGCCAGGAAGAACATGCATGCTGAGTGGTACACAATCCATTTATCTGCTGAAGAGACCGGGAAAGATGAAGCTGAATGTGGTTATTATATGTGGAGGCAGAAATTCCCAGTAAAGCCAGAGAACAGAGTCGATAAGCGTGCTGAAATTGATGAATGGGTGATAACCCTGGCCTTCCCACATGGTGAGCGTCTGTCCCGTGGGAAGCAGCTATCACCTGGCATCTATGCTTTCCTCCCAACTGAGATGGTAACAAGCTTCCCCTTCATCATTCAGGCTGACTTCCTCCTTGCTTCGTCAAGGGAGGCTATACTGTTTGACAGTCCGTGGAACAAGGGAATTCTAGAGTGTGTCCCAAGCGCTTTCATGGATGCTTTTGTAACACTCATAAAGTCTGGAGCTGATGCATCACCATCAATGTCTCTGCCATCTATGTTCAACTTTCTACCTGTCAATTCTTCACAGATCCCACTGCTTGAGACAGTTAGGTCTGGCATCAAAGACAAGGTCCTGCAGATGTTTCCTGAAGACGAGCATTTCCTTAAGCCTTCAATGCTAGGTCTGTGCCCTGAAACTAAACTTATTATTGTGCCTTCTAAATTTTCCCCAAATTACATAACTATATAACCTACTGATGCCACTGTCCCCAACTCTTTCTATACGCAGATGGCAGCAAGAGCCATTAGTTCTGTCGATTATGCTCTTTCGATGGTGTTCATGGTCAGTAAATGTTTTCGGTCTTCTTTAGGGCACTATCCTGCATGTATAATGTTTGTATTCTGCATCATATGTTTTCTCACTGCAAACCAAGTCTTATGTAAATTCTCTTGGCAGGTTGCTGGTGACCTACATAAAAATTTGGTGCTGACGTGCTGTGCTTGGAAGCTTCTGAATGTGACTTCCCTGGTGTTTTCTAGAGTCCATCTTGTGCCTAGTCTATCTGCTCCTATATCTCTTGTTTAAGTTTGGACTAATGCGTGCTGGAGTGCAACTTGTCAGTGGTTCCCGTGCAAGTATTAACTATTATGTGCAAACCTGAACTCAACTGTGATATGTAATATTGTTTCCAGTGCGTTGTCTGATCTATTTATTTCTGATCCTATTTGATGAGTTTGTGTTTGACATGAACAGTGCATAAATTATAGCTGCAGTGCGGTGGCTTGCTTACTTTAAATTATAAAATGGCTGGCATGGTGGCTGTTGTTTCAGCATGATTCACGATCCTAATTCTTCCTGTGTGCTAAATGTATATTTTAGGCCTATCACTCTTTATTCAGTTGCTGTACGTTCAGATTTTGGTATATTGGTCAGCACGCAGCTAAGTTTACCGTTTCGAATTATTGCCATAGGGAAACTTCGAAACGATGTATTTGCTTTCGAAAATCAAATAGATTATTGTTTTAGTATATTCCTTTGTCTCAAAATATTTAAGCCCTTGATTACTTTAAATAGGATATCCTATTATTTCCATGTCAGGGTATTTTTCTCGAAACTTTATGCGAGAGCTGGCCTGCATTTGTATTTGGATTGTTGTGAAACGACACCTATATACGAACAGATGTCTCTTCATGAGTGATCTCATTCATCAAGCATAGGATCCGTGGATAGGTTTAGCCACGTCTTTTCATGAGTGATCTCATCCATCAAGCACAGGATTAATGAATAGGATTAGATAGTTTTAATCTCAAATGGCATGTCTTTTGGAAACAGTCGTGATACCCCTTCACTCATATAAATATATTTCAGGGATCAATAAAAGCAACAGTTCTTCCAATCTTGTTCATTTACCTTCACTTCTAACACGTTATCAGCACCTCGCTATCAAGAACGAGAAGAAGGATGTTCCAGAAGAAGATTCGAAGGTATGCTGCCGCCTCTGCGCTACGTACCTCCGGCGAGTTTGATCGTCGACTTATCTTCCACCGCGCCATCAACATGGGGCTCCTGTTCAACGATCGCATGATTCACGCCGAACTCCTTGACACCTCCCGTTATCTTCTCGGTGAACGCCGGGGAAGAGGACAAGGGTTTCGAATGCGAGTTGGTGGGCGTGGTGGACGTCATCGTCACGCCACAGATGCTCCAGTGGCCCCTGCGCCACCAACAGGATCCATCTGCCCCGATCATGGACCAGGACCATGTCCGCCGTGGCTGCCACGGTTCTGCGTCGAACATGGCCACGGCCCCTGCCCACCTCCTGCACCTGAAGTCGCCGGCCCCTCTAACTGGGCCGCCACCGAGCCGATGGAGGTCGAGCCGGCGCCACCAGCGCCGACTCCGTCCTTCACCGTGGCGGGTTTGAGGAGGGCACGAAGCCGCTCATGGACGGCGCCAGGGGTATGCCCCTGTGTTCCATGGAATACACATGATTTTTGTGACAAACACAAATATATATATACATGTATAATGATATAACATGTTAGTTTGTTGAATGTTGCAAATATGTAGCCCATAAGCCCAGAAGAACAACTAGTAGTAGCAGCCCACAAACTCAGAAAGACAGAAACCCATCGACCGTACTCCCATCCCTGTCTCCTGCTCCCATCCGTCGCTTGCATCGATCGGAAGGGCGGCGGCTGCACCGGCGGGCGGCGGCATGGTAGGTCGGCTCTCCCCCTCGGCCCTTCAGCTCTCGCCCGGTCGGCCCCTCGCCCATCGGCCCTCTGGTAGTCTGGAACGCGGCAGTGCCATGCGCCCGGCACTCCTCTAGCGGCGGCGGCGGTCAGTGGTCTTTGCAGGCTACCCCTCGGCTCCGGCGGCTAGGTGTCCGACCCTTCCTCTCGGCACCTCTCTCATCTGCGGCTTGAAGCAACAGCACGACGAACACAACAGACCCCAGGTCCATTCTTGATTCTTCAGAACAAAAATTGAAGGTTTCGTTTTCTTTTATTTTGGTTGCATTGTGTTCTTTTTTTTTGAAAGAAATGTTTGCATTGTTTTTCTTGTAACATAGATAAAGAACTTAAACTTTGATTATTACCAGGGGTGACACCAGGTTCACTTTGCCTGGTGCCTTGTTACCAGGGTAAAAAAATAATTTACGTAGCATATATTTTAAGAAAATTATATATATACTACTTGAGCTGTGCACCAGGATCAAATTTATACTGGTTTTGTCCCTTATTACTATGGATGAAAACGGATCGGATACGAACGGATATCACTCATATCATATTTGTTTTCATATTTCTGTTCAGATTCGGATTCGGACACGGATAGCGTTCGGATACATATACGAATACGGATTGACTCGGTTACGGATACGAATAATGAGTATCGAATACGGTATGAATCGGATTCGGAGATGGTCGGATACAAATATCTATTCGGATATTGAGTAAAAGCAGTATATATATATCATACGTGCGCAAACCATTACACCACTCTATGAGTCTATAATCCATCTAGATTAAGCCAAAAGACTAAAGAGTAAAGCAACAAATAAGATAAAGATACAGATACATCATACATCAAACATCAAACATCATACAAGCACCAATCTTCGCGGCATGAGTAGAAATAGCCAAGCTCATGGCTTCATGGGTCTCATGGAGTCATGGTCATGGATTCAAGATCTACAATCCTTATATAGGCCATTTTTTCATTTGAGAAAGTTTGAATAAAATGTAGTTCAAATTTCACAAGTGTGTGACATAGTTTTAGAAAGTCTATATGAGATTCAAGAATTTGTGACTAGTGTTTGATAAAACTTTCTCAAATGGGAAAATAAGCTATGTAACAATTGTAGATCTTGCTGAGATGATCAAACTTGGTATTCAGAGTTTTTTCATCTGAGGTCAGTTAGTGTCTCATTTGAGCAAGTTTGACCAAGTCAAATTTGGTCAAATGAAAAAACAACACTTTGACTCTAGTATTATGAACTCTAAATGACTTCAAATTGAAAAGTTTTGAATACCAAGTTTGTTCAACTACTCAAGATCTACAATTGTTGTTTTGGTCAACTTTCCATTTGAGATAGTTTGGATGGTTCAAATTTGTGATTTTTAAATTTCGACGCTTACAAACTAGTTTTCAAAACCCTAGATTGTCTCAAATTGAAAAGTTTTGAATACCAAGTTTGTTCAGATCATCAATATCTACAATCCTTATATAGGCCATTTTTTCATTTAAGAAAGTTTGAACAAAATGTAGTTCAAATTTCACAAGTGTGTAACATAGTTTTAGAAAGTCTATATGAGATTCAAGAATTTGTGACTAGTGTTTGATAAAACTTTCTCAAATGGGAAAATGAGCTATGTAACAATTGTAGATCTTGCTGAGATGATCAAACTTGGTATTCAGAGTTTTTTTATCTGAGGTCATTTAGTGTCTCATTTGAGCAAGTTTGACCGAGTCAAATTTGGTCAAATGAAAAAACAACACTTTGACTCTAGTATTATGAACTCTAAATGACTTTAAATTGAAACATTTTGAATACCAAGTTTGTTCAACTCATCAAGATCTACAATTGTTGTTTTGGTCAACTTTCCATTTGAGATAGTTTGGATGGTTCAAATTTATGATTTTTAAATTTCGATGCCTACAAACTAGTTTTCGGAACCCTAGATTGTCTCAAATTGAAACGTTTTGAATACCAAGTTTGTTCAGATCATCAAGATATACAATCCTTATATAGGTCATTTTTCATTTGAGAAAGTTTGAACAAAATGTAGTTCAAATTTCACAAGTGTGTGACATAGTTTTGGAAAGTCTATATGAGATTCTAGAATTTATGACTAATGTTTGATAAAACTTTCTCAAATGGGAAAATGAGCTATGTAGAAATTGTAGATCTTGCTGAGATGATCAAACTTCGTATTCAGAGTTTTTTCATCTGAGGTCATTTAGTGTCTCATTTGAGCAAGTTTGATCAAGGCAAATTTGGTCAAATGAAAAAACAACACTTTGACTCTAGTATTATGAACTCTAAATGACTTCAAATTGAAAAGTTTTGAATACCAAGTTTGTTCAACTCATCAAGATCTACAATTGTTGTTTTGGTCAACTTTCCATTTGAGATATTTTGGATGGTTCAAATTTGTGATTTTTAAATTTCGACGCCTACAAACTAAATTAGTTTTCGGAACCCTAGATTGTCTCAAATTGAAAAGTTTTGAATACCAAGTTTGTTCAGCTTATCAAGATCTACAATCCTTATATAGGCCATTTTTTCATTTGAAAAAGTTTAAATAATATCCGGATAATATCCGTTTGAATAATATCCGGATATATCCGATACTTAACCGGATTATCCGATATCCGCCGGATATCGATGATATTACATTCGTATTTGATATCCGCCTAAGATATCGGTTTTATTATCCGTATCCGAAAAAAATTACGGATATCCGAGTAACTATCCAGATAAGTATTCATATTTGTTCGGTCGAACGGACGGTCGAATAAATATCCGTACCGTTTTCATCCATACTTATTACTATTGCGTATGCATCGAAAATTTTTTGTACTTGAAATACCCAGATGAAATCCAGGCTCCGCCATTGGAGCTGCTCCCCACCAACGACGGCGGCATGCCACCAGCCCCGACTCGCCTGCTCGCGCTCGCGCGTGGTGAAGTTCGAGCAGCCGCGCCCTCGACGACGCCCCGCCTCCTCCGCCTCTGTCATCGTGCGCCAATTCCACGCCGCGTCCACGCCAGCGAAGCCGCCAACCGCCGCCCCAGCCTACGACGGACCTGGCTCCATGTCCCTCACGGACCATTGGCGCGTGGCCTCCCCAACGGCCACGCCAGGTCAAGCGAGAACGGTGGCGCGGGGCACCTCTCCTCCGACGAGGTTGAGGGCCACGCCCCCTAGCCAGCTTGAGCATCTCGAGGGAGGAGGGAGCGCTGTCCAGCTGCTTGAATCCGTCGGTAACGGAGCGATTTGGCGACTGCAGCGGCCTCCTCCATGGCGACGGCGGTGGTGTTACTGCAGGCTACGATAGCAATAGCGATAGCGATGGCTTCGAGCGAGAGGCAATTTCTGCCACTCGTTCTTATCGGATCGTTTTGCTTGGATGGCATACAGCATGCTCGTACAACATCCTTGCTAAATGGGCCTGACGGCCAGCAAGCCTGCTACTTATCTTTTTTTTTATTTGCAAAGAATTCGCATAATGCTATTTGTCTCTAATAATTCTCTGCAGCAAACTACATAGTTATTCTATGTGTAAGTACTATTTGTTTAGGCGTTGACTTTAACAATTATTGTACTTGTGATGTTATACTATTGTAAAATGTCTATTTATGGTACTGTTCAAAGTATTTGTCCCATACACGGCAAATCCAATAAACAAGTATCCGTACTATTAGGACCATGATCTTGCAATTCATTTATTTAATATGCAATCGATCATTTGATTTAAGCCCATTTAAGCTTTTCAATTTTAAAGCACTACGTGCTTAAATTATGGATGCAACATTTTAAGTGTATTTTCTCATCAATTGTATAATGCGCATGTTCTATATTTGTTTGTTGGCCATACACAAGGTAGCACCAAAGTTGCTACTACGGGATCTACACTAAGTAAACACTTATTGACTATCCTCAACATGCGTACCCAACATCACAAATTAGAACATATGATCTACATCTTTTCACAAAGATGACTACCATTAGTTCATATTCCTATTGGCCATCCACAAGGTAGCACCATAGTTGCTACTATAGGATCTACACTAAGTCCACAACTTAGTGAGTATCCTCAACGTGAGTACCCAATTCGTTTGCGAATTAACTAAGGTCTATATCAAATCTTTGATGACTACCTTAAGACGTGTTCATACAACTTGCATAAAATAACTTGGCATCTAATGTTAACATAGATTATGCCCAATTTGAGGTCTACACCTTAATGGTGACTACCTCCATTATTATGATATTTTGCATATGAGATTTTTACACTATCATTAATACAAGATTTATCTTGTCTTTATTTTGCATCCCATTACAACACTACCATAGCAATTTTAATTTACCCTTAAAAGTAAATTCAGAAAATCTATGATTTGCACCTAGTTGGAATAATGGACATGAAAGAGTTTGATCTCTCACTCTTGATCATCACCATTATCCAACATGGCCAATGGACGTTAAGTTCAACTTTATTGTTCTATGGGTTCATAACAAAATATACTTGGTGCTCCTAGTAAGAGAGCATCACCGCTTACTGAACAACTAAGTATGGAGTTTTATTTAAATAAAGCACTATACACATCCAGATCACACATATGTGTATCTCAATGGATGCAAATCCAAGCACTATATGGCTAGCTCTCAATGAGCGATATGAACAACACAAGGCAGTCATTATGCCCAATTCCATCTCTGATTGGCCACAACTCACCAAATGTATTATAAATTAATTCCTACATTACTTCAGGTCTAAGTGTATGATAAACTCTTATCGAGGAATCATCATTAGCATTATAGTGATGCTCTATCATCTGAAGTACATTGAATTTTCAGAATCATAACAAGTTCGATGCCATGTAATAATGTCATCCAAAGAATTTTAATGGTAAGATTCAACGCAAAAAGAAGTAGCAGCCCTATGCATACCTTAGGGTCAAGGCATTTTTCAAATATGATAGAACCATATTTTGCCCCAATTGTGTATGTTATGGCCACACAACTTGGAAATGTCATGCCTTGAAATATTTAATTGATTGGTATTACAAATTCATTGGACATATATATCCGTCTCAACAATAAAGATATGAAGCACGCTTCTATGTTCAACCTGGCACCACCAGGAAGGCTAGTTGTTCACAACAAGTTTCATGAAGAAACCAAGTAGCAACCAAACACTTAATTAATAAGTGGGTCTTATGAGCATGGAGAGCACGATCATCGAATTTACTTTGCTTGATCCATTTTGGAGACCAAAATTTGTCTCCCATTTACAAAGATACTTAGTATCTACGTCCCATTTTAGTGTTGTAATATAAAATGTTGTCACCAATTTCAATTGAATATCACAATAATGTGCCATCACATTTAATATTCCATTAATTAACTTGTATGTAATCTATATATCTGCAAAGAATGTCATTATATTCTTCATGCTATATATAGACTTATACGGGAGTCAATCTAAATGCAAAGAGGAATTTTGCCTATTGGATAGTTGCACCACAAACTCTATATATAGGGAAGCAAAATATTCCTAAACTCTTACATAGAGACAAGGAAATATTTTGTTAATCGCTTAACGCGATGTCATGATAGTGGGCTTTGGTCGTGCTACTATCATACTCCCTATTGGTACTCAAATAATAATCATGAATCCATTCTTGTATTCTAATTCCATAATGTACCCAGTTAAAATTATAGAGATATCCATCAATGTGGTTTTCATATGAAAACCCCAAGATGATAACTAAGATGAGTATTTTTTTCTTAACAACGGATATGGCAATACTTAAACAAAACATCCTCAGTTCGATTTGACTACACATACATAACCTGTATCCAATATTGCATACAAATAATTCTCTCTCTTGATGTCAACAAGACTTGGCACATTTGCCTTGGTTATTCAACTAAAGAGATAAAGTGAGAATTATTGTCAATTCTATTGGTCATAGCATAAATATGAGCCACTAAATTTCTTGAAGAAATTCAAGAACATACATATGACTCTATTTACCATTTTATGGATCATAAAGATACTATGCATTTATACATCCATAATATAGTCCCAGGTGTGTGTCTTAGTCATGAGAACCATCACTATACCAAACTCATTGCTCAAAATCTTCAATTTAGAGCAAATTATCTAGATGCGGGATCAAATCCATTTTATATGGAACTATTTGGTTTTTGGGTACTATATATCAAGTACCTTATGTCCATACCAATAATGGTTTTATTGAGTCTCTTATTGAGAATCAAATTGCATGACATATTAAAATAGAATTGTAATTTACCAAAACTAAGTTGTTTTCATGCGGCCTTACACACCGCATCGTTAATTCAAATTCATCAAGCTGCACTTATATAACTCCCTCCGATGTAGTATGTACATGAAACTTTGGCCACAGCCAAACATTTCCCATCTGCGCATCGAGTATGTTTTCACATACCCATATCACCACCCCAACATACCAATGGGCATTAGGGATCCCAAGAGGTAACTTTGCAGGGGATTTATAAATTGCCCATATGTTGATCATATTTGAGGATAATTCCAGGCATTAGGGGGAGATTTATACCACATTAAGAATGTCAGGAATCAAAAGAGCAATCCTCACGTCCACGCACCAAAAATTCTAAACCTAATCGTTTAGAATATCTTATATTTGCATCATATTGCAAAGAATCTGCCAGAAACATTTAGTGATAATAAGGGTGTAAAAAAATCCTCTTATCCTACTTATAATGCGCCCGAAAGAATGGATGTACCAATTAAAACCATTCAACTCCCACTTCCAAACAAGAGGGGGAGAAGTACGGCCGCTCCTAAGGATAATGCTCGAAGTAAACGTTTGAGGATACTGAGGACAAGATCCTCCAAATCAGTAAATCAAAGCCAACCTCAAGTTGGTAGACACCCAAAATGGATGAGCATCCAAAACCCGGATCAAAATCCACCCGGATGAACGGTGCACCCAAATTTTGATCCTGGGACATTGGAACACCCTAACTCCATATGGGAAATGACTCGGAGTACAAAAGGGTTAACATTTTCACATGCTATATTGATTCCAAGAACCGAATCAATCATTTAAAGACTATAAATTGTCGCGACATATACTCCTCAAAGATTGCTCTTCACCTTACTAGATCCAGACCAAAAGTCCTAGGAAGAGTGTCTTCACACTCAAATTTGGTCAAACTAAAAGGTGGCAATTAAGGAGATTGCTCTTGTTAAATGATGAGAAGTATTACCGCAGTAATATTTTCCCTCACAGAGTTTCTTTTCAGAAGCAAGGTGGTGAACAATGAGAGCATGTAGCATATGGTTTCACACAGAGACCCAGCATAGCATACCCAATGGTATGTGTGAAAATGAAGTTTTCTAAATTCAATAATTGGCAGATCAAATGAATTTGATAGATTCAGACGTATAAGTTCCAATGGACTTCACATTTTGAATCCAAATACAAATCGCAACATACATTGTGTATAATTAAGCATGATTGCGTATATTGATTATTTTGATATCATCATAATACAGAAATAATTATGCAATCATTTGAGATACAATTTCCATCATGTGGATTCAAGATGGAGGATTTGGGTAAGACCAAATATTTCCTAGGCTTACAGCTTGAGCACCGTCCTTCAGGGATTTTAATGCATCAATCGGCCTATATCTTGAAAATATTAGAGAAATTCAATATGGACAAATCATATCATAACAAAACCCCAATGGTTGTTCGTTCTTTAGAAATAGAGAAAGATCCATTTACACCATGGGATATTGAAGAAAAGATATTGGGACCAAGGTTCCATATCTTAGTGTCATTGGAGCGCTATGTATCTTATAAATTGCACCAGGCCTGATATCACATTTGTAGTGAACATACTAGTTAGACATAGTCCAAATCCAACTCATCGTCATTAGATGGGAGCAAAGCATATCCTCAGATATCTTAGTGGCACAAAGGATCTTGGTTTATTCTTTAAGAGAAATCATGATCCCAATATGATTGGATACACAAATGCTGGTTACTTATCTGGTCCCCATCCCAAATAGGATTTGTATTCTTACATGGAGGTACAACTATTTCATGAAGTCTTCTAAACATACTATTGGTATATTTTAACGCATAGATAAATCCACAAGCACACAGATATCGCTGTAGCTTTTACCCAGAGGTATTCCAAGTATCATATCTATAGGGAAACGTGTGAGACTAACTACAGTCTAACTTAGCTAGGAGTAGCAACAAGGCTTAAGATAATAGGAGTATAGAGGAGATCACAAAGGTCTTCTAGTTCTAACTTCGGTAAGCTATGTCATTTATTGTTCAATTGGGGATATTACTAAGGAAAGCACAAGCAGAGTATGTTTCCTATTGTAACTAAATCATGCTAGGCCTACAAACGGGAGGTGGACTATAGAGGATTCAATGAGGCTATAAGAGTCACCCTCATAAGCTACCACCGATCCAGAATATAGGGTACATCCACAAGTAACCTGGTCTAAGCACCACGCTTATACCTACAATTACTACTTTAACCTAGAGCGTCCTATGGATTAAAGCACTCAAAGAGTTGTGAACCTGATGAGCAATATAAACACGATGCTTACTTGAATTAGAAGTTGATTACTAGAGAATCCTCAGAAGCAAGCTTAAGTAGAACCTGGATCCATGAAGGTACAAGCTGTAGAGTGAGCACCGATAGGCCGGCACCTCCTCCAAACTCTTCCCTCACTCTCTATCTCACTATTCTATTTATAAGACTAGATCATATGGAGGACTAATCTTCTCTTGATTGCTCGCTCTGATCCTGAAGATATGAATTAGGGTTTTAGGGATCTGTTGAGGGATGGGGTAGGGGCGGTTATATAGGCTGGAGCATCCAACGTGAGCCCTTGGATCAAACCGACTTAAAGAATAGCGTAGATGCAACCTAGGAGGCTATGGGGAACCGACATAATGAGGCGGAGGCTGATAGGTGGGCCTAGAGGCCGGGCGACCTGCAGGTGGGGCCGGTCGGCCCCACAGGGTAGCCCCTTGGCTCCTGCTTCGGTGTGGTGTCCTCTAGAGTCCTCTAGAACCTCCTGGTGCCCATTTCACGGTGGATAAGCACGATTAATTCTGACATGTAGGTCTGCCTTGATGGTTTTCTGGATAAACCCTGCAGAAAATACAGATTCACCAAAACTTATGGAATTTGTTAGTTTAAACCCCTATACCTATGTTTGGTGATGGAATTAAATATAAATGCAGGTTATGTTGATGGTTTATAATTGATGTTAGTGACTATTAACAAGCTCCCCCAAGCTTAACCTTTGCCAGTCCCTGAGCAAAGCTAAACTCAGCAATGGATCAGGAGTTGCTACGATGCTTTCACTCCTCAAAAGTACACAGGCGTTCAATCAAGAATTCTCCTCTGGATTAGAATAAACTGATATGACTTTCAAACTTACCCATATTACCTTCAACCATGGGGCTTCTTAGCCTTTACTTCGATCTTGAGCAATTGAAAGACAGAATGATTAAGTGAAGCACTATCTCAAGTTCTTTGTTCCACCATTGTTCTGGAGTTTTTTTTTCAAAATAAAACTTAGAGCTTCCATTGTATGACCCTCTCAAATCTCTCAATATATGTGGTATTTGTGGATCCTCACCAAGGCAAAGAAAATGTTATGCCTTTTTCTCTTCCTACCACTAAGGCTTATGTGGAGTTCATAGGTAGGGAGAAAGCTAGAGCATACTTGTAATGCATATATTGTAAAGTCAAACAATGGATCTATTTACACTGAAATTTGGAAAGAAGAACATGGGAACTCGAAGCTTCAAAGATTGTGTCAATCAAGGAATCGATTGCATAAGGATCGATATCAGCTGATTCAGATGCAACGCTGGAATCGGCTCTCTTCGAATGACGTCAGCAGATAACGACAATGAGCTATGGTTGGCGTCAGGAAATACATATCGGACTCTGCAAAAAGGGAAAGATTAGGGTCCAAGTTATCTTGAGTTAGGAATGTTTTCTTCTATACCAAAGATTGTAGTGAGTCGTACTTGAGTAGGATTCATGCTTAGGCTCCGGGTATAAATATTGGACCCTGGCTATTGTAAAAGTGATCCAATCAATCAAATACAATTTACTTTTTTTGGCTCCACGCCAACCCTTAGGAGTAGGAGTAGAGTAGATCTCGACGAGTTCTTCAACAAGCAGGACTGCATTGGTTCGGCCGACCTCTGGCTTGTTTGTAAGTACCGTCATGGCTTATACTTATGTTTGTACAGCTGCATTGGTTAAGTTCGACCTCCACTGCGAACTCTAGTATAAGCTAGTTATCGACTCTTATCTAGTTTAAGTACGGCTGCATCAATCCGGTCGACCTCCACTGCTCAAATTAGATTAAGGTCAAGTTATCGGCTCTACCTAAGGGTCGTGTCCTTCGGGTAGATTCATTAAGTTACCGATCTTGCTGATGTTCTTATTGTTATTAGTTTGTAGCAACATCAATCTGCCCGGTCGAGATTGATTTAGATCGGCCTCATATCCTTTTAGTCCGTAGTTTGCTTTGTCACAACATGATGTTTCTTACTCTGAGCGACGGGTTATGTTTCATCGGCTGTTTTTACTTCGATCTTGATCGTGCATAGTACGCGGTTAAGGCATGTATGATCTTGAAGAGGTTTGCTGGCTAGTTAAATCTGGTCTATAGTTCGCTATTACAGTTGTAACGATCCGGTCGATCCCCACTGATGGCACTTTAGATTGGAGGATGCTAGTTAGTAGATTTGTTCTTGATTAGGCATGACCTTAACTGTTTGCTATGCCTGCATTGGCTAAATAGTCGATCACCCATGCGTTAACGCCTACAGTGTGTTTACATGATTCTGTTAAACGTGAATAGATCTGTTTACTTTAAAGGTTTTATTTGTTGTCTTTATCATGGTTGCATCGATCCGGTCGAACCCCACTGTTAGAGATAGCAGGTTAGGTCTGATGAGTCCATAGGTTTGTCCACATGAAATAGTCGATTGTTCACATGCTGTAGTACCTTTTCACCTGAATCGGCTATTTCAGCCGATTCACCTGAGCCTTCACGTATAGCATGTCTTTCGGAAAGCCTATCGAAGTATAGATGGTTTTATGGATTCTTCAGTTTTAGTGTGTTATTATCATCATAGTTGCCATCGATATGGTTGAACATCACTGTTGATGGTAATAGATTAGATTTAGAGCATTTGGAGGATCATTTGTACTAGATAGTCGATTTGTTCGCATGCTATATCCTTTCTCGTTAGATTCATCGGTTCAATGCTTTATATTGATAATATCCACCTAGCTGATGATCTCACTTACATCTTGTGTATTGTACCTATTGGCATAAAATCAATCGCTACCCACGAGCTTTACAGTTCGTAACAACCGATTTCTGCGCATTTCGGCTATTTAGTCAATTTTCTCATCTGGCTGCTCCCGAAGCGGCACACTTGAAACTGTCTGGGCAAAGACCGGCATGTTCCACCTTAAATTACTGATAAACTTTCTCTCCTTATCAATTGTAGGTCAAATTGACTAGCATGTCTCAGGAGAAATTCGCAGGATCGGTTACTCCTGCGTTGAAGCCAAGCGGATCTCTAGCCTTGCTCCATCAAGCAGATCCTTCTGGCTTGCTGTGTGTCAACATTTTCGTACCGACACATGTTTTGGCATGTCTGGTGGGACCCCACAATCATCATGGCAGCTTACAACAACAATGACATCCTTATGGTGCCTTATGAAGACCTACCTGATGGAGATAAAGATATCATCAACAAAGCTATAGAAGAATTTCAGAACAAGTGTTTGTTTTCCTACACCAAGACACGTGACAATACAATTGTTCAAAAATATCCACTACCAAGAGTTCTGTTGCATGGGCAGACAGATGCAGATGAAGCTGAAGACATGCATTTCTTCATAGAGGCTGTAAACAAGTCTATTCATGATGCCATATTGAACCATAATAAAGTTTTCTTGAACATGTTCCACAATACCATGAAAGAGGTGTTTCGTGGATATCCAATTGATTAGGTTGGACTGGCTTATTACAATATTCCACATCTGTTGACTCAGGGGACTAATCAAGCTGGTACTAGCCATCAAGAAGCAGCACCAGCTAGTAAAGATGATGTCCAGGTAGTTCAGAGCTCATCTGAGCAGATTCAAGGTACCACCACCAATCAGATATAGTATAATCCTAGATCACAGCATAGCATGTGCAACAACCGATGGGGCAACTCTAGAATCAAATGGTCAATTTTGGCACATCAGGCCAGATACTATTGTCGGCTCAAAGATAGCATCATCAGTTCAAATGATTCGTAGAGATATAGATCCTAACATCTATAACCAGAGACTTCAAGCAGCAAACCAGTAAAGAACCCAGCAGATAGAGATTCCACAAGGGTATCATTATGGCAAAGATTACAACACCCTTCACATGATTCCAAATCTAGTGTATCAAGGTACCCGAAATTTTAATCCACAGATGGGTCAACAATTACAGAGAAATATAAATTCAAATGCTGATGAGTTGTTGCTTAGAGTGACCGAGATGATGAAGAATCAGTTCGGTTGGAAACCAAAAGGGCAGACCTTTTCGTACAAACGCCCATATCCAGAGTGGTATGATTTGGTCGCTCTTCCTGCAAATTACAGACTCTCAGAGTTTGCTAAGTTCACTGGCCAAGATAGCACAAGCACAATAGAACATGTCAGTCGGTATCTTACACAGTTGGGCGAAGCATCCATTGAAGAGGCCCATCGAGTTCATTTCTTCTCCTTGTCTCTGTCAGGGCTAGCCTTCACTTGGTTTTCATCACTGCCAGTTAACTCCATTGCCAATTGGGCTGATCTAGAGAAGAAGTTTCACACATATTTTTACACTGGGACAGGAGAAAAGAAAATTACCGATTTGATGATTATAAGGCAAAGAACTAATGAATCGGGCACCAAGTTTCTTCAGAGGTTCCGAGAGACTAGAAATCTATGCTTCTCATTGAACTTGACTGATGATTAGCTAGCTGCATTGGCCATTCAAGGAATGTTGCCAACATGGAGAGAGAAGTTGCTGGGACGAGAATTTGATAATTTAGGTCAGTTGGCTCAACGAGTGGCAACGCTCAATAGCCAATTTTAGAATATGCGCAGAGATACCTGATTCTAGAAGAGTACTGCAATTGCTGAAACCTACAATCCATATTTAGTTGATGATGGCTATGAGGACGATGAAGAAGAAGTGGTTGCCATGGCTGAATGGAATTAGGGTAAGAAGACAATAATGGTGCCAAATCCTTGGGGAAGAGGAGTCGAAGAGAGCTATGACTTCGACATCACAAAATTAGACAAGCTCTTCGATTTCTTGCTTGAGAAGGGACATATTAAGTTGCTCGATAATCATGTTATGTTGCCTCCCGATCAATTGAAGAATAAGAAGTTCTGCAAATTTCACAACGCCACTTCTCGTTCTACTAATGAGTGCAGAGTTTTTGGCAGCATATATAGAGGGCCATTCAGCAAGGAAGGCTAAAATTTGATACACCTAAAGATGAAAGTTGATGATAATCCTTTCCCAGGAGATCAGAACATGGTTGATACTAGGTTGCTCAAAGGGAAGACTAAAGTCCTAACATCAACCAGATCAAAAGAAACTGGAACAGTCGATCCTAGGATGCAAATATCGGTTGACAAAAATAGAGAGATTAGAAAGCGTCGTGACCAACAAAAGAGCCAATATGAGAAGGGAGAGACGTCAAAGGATGGGACAACAAGGCCGCGTGTTACATCTCGAATTTTGTTGAATAAATGGCAGCGGCAGAAGGAAAATGATTATCAGCGTTGGTTAGAAGAGCAAGAATACCAGCGTCAATAGGAAAAAGAGAGGTATGAAAGAAAACAAGCCGAATCACATTGGAATTGTCCTTTCTTCAGACATTGCTGGAACGAAGGTTTGAAATTGCCTACCAGAAATAACTGTCCGGAGTGCAGCGAGCAATATTAGGAGTTTAGGCAATCTCAAGGCAACCGCCGGTCTATCCATGCTCAAGATGCGTATCATCATAATAACATGGCTCGACGCTTAAAAATAGAAGTGTTCATGATCGGCTTGGAAAGCGAGTTGTTGATCAAAATTGGGCTGATTATGAAGAAGAAAGTAACGAGGAAGAATATGTTTGGTAGGAAGGCCAATGGTGTCTAGGAGGTTTGACAAGAAGCCAAAAAAGAAGAGTGCAACGCCTAAGGAACAGAGAGCTAGAACAAGCTTAGGTGTCTGGTAGACCTCAAGTGTAGCATGCTAAACAAATAGCCGATAGAGGGCAAACATCAGCTAATATTGTAATGGCTTTCTATTACTGTCATAATTTAGAGCTCCAGCAGATCAAGAAGTTTATTCAGATTTTGATGAATCGGAGTATGAAGAAATAGTTGCCAAGTTGATAGTTATATAGTAGGCTATATTCGATAAGCCTGTCAAGCATCGGCACTTAAAGGCTTTATATGTAAAAGGTTTTGTTGATGGGAAGCCGATGAGCAAGATGTTGGTAGATGGAGGTGCTTCTATCAACCTTATGCCTTATATGACTTTTCGTAAACTTGGCAAGGGATCAGGAGATTAGATTGAGACCGACATGATGCTTAAGGATTTTGGGGGTAATACGTCGAAGACCCAGGGGACAATGAACGTCGAATTAACAATCGGAAGTAAGACGTTGCTCACCACATTCTTCGTCATTGATGGAAAAGGTTCATACAGTCTACTCCTTTGTTGTGACTGGATTCATAAAAACTGTTGTGTGCCATCGACCATGCATCAGTGTTTGATTCAGTGGCATGGAGATGATGTTGAGCTGGTTCGCGCTGATGAATCCATGAGTATCGCAGTAGCCGATCCAGTGTATTTGGAGCTGGAGGACTTCAAGTGTTTTTCTGGCAAGCTGTGGGAAGGAGGCTTCATTAAGATCAGTAATGAAAGCCAATAGCCGATCCAAGCAATCGGCTCTGAGAGTTTGTTTTAATGGATAATCATGGCATTGCATCGGCCGGTGGATTAAGGGAGATGGACATTGGTCCTGGAGATAGGACTAGGCCGATGTATGTGAATGCTAAGTCCAATCCTGAGTACGAGCCATAGTTGATGGATTTATTAAAGGAAATTTAAAGATTGTTTTACTTAATGAGATGTTTGGCCCCAATTAATTAATTGTTTAAATTTTGATCTGAAGAGTTCTGATGCAACCTATCAAGAAGCGATCAGTGGAAAGTGATTGAAGGAGTATTATCTTAATGTTTAGAGTGACGCTTGACAGCCAATTCGTTCAATCATCGGCTCTAATAGCCGATACCAGAAGGGTATCGCCTCTAGTTCAAAAATAAACCCAAAGAGGTAAAAGCCGATATGATATGTATCGCCTATAGAGCAAAAGCAAAAACAAAGACAATCGTGACATATACAAGGGCATTGCACTGAGACACGATCATGGAAGAGCAGAAGATTTTATTCATTAGTCAGTTTTGCCCTAAATACAAACTAATCGAAGACATTGTTTGTCACATCCTGAGCCGATGTGATGTCCACGATGGCCTCCGCTGCATCGACGAACTCCATGATCAAGTCCTTATGCTCCTCGGGGCCATTGCCCATCAAGAAGCCGGTCTCCATGTTGTGGAGCTCATGCCTAGTCTGGACTTGCACCGTGGCCAGCGCCACCGACGCGGGATGATGGACGTCGTGAAGGGCTATCTCCTGGACGCAGGCTAGAACGTCGTGGAGGCGAGCATTGATGAGGGGGCCCCGAGCGTTGACGGCATCCGTGGCCATGTTTGCCACCAGTTGGAGGGATTCCAACAGCACCGTCAGGGCTGGCGATCACAGAAACAAGAGAGTTATCAATATAAAGACAATGGAAATCAGAATAAAAGCGTTCCTGGGATTCATCTTACCCGCCACCATGGCATCGAACTCGGCCAGCCATGCCCGAGCGGTGCTGGCCTCTTCTTTGGCGGCAAGAAGGGTGGCTTGAGAGACCTCGAGGTGGATCGCAAGCTGGCCATTTTCCTGAGTTGCCTCGGAATAACGGTCCTGGGCTGCCCTCCACTCTTGGAGGAAATGCCGGGCATCGTTGCCATTGTAAGAGTCAAAGGAATCCAATGATGAGGCCGACGCAGAAAATGCAGCATCAGAGGGCTCGCCGACCCTAGGGAGAGGACGAATACTGTCATTCAAGATGAACCTATAAACAAGTTAGAAAAGTTCGTCGCCATGAACAGAAGATATCAATCTCACCTCATGTGTCGAAGGCGCTGGTTCACCGGCATATCCTCCTCTGAAATCTCCTCCACTACACGTTTGCCGCGGTTGTCCTCGCCGGCCATGAAGTTGATTGGATCTACAAGAAGGGGAAGAAGGCCACTATAGAGTTTGCGAGGGCGAAGAAATGCAAAGGAATAGGAGCGGTTGTGAATGTAGATGTGTTCGAGGCCGGAGCCCTTGGCTAGTATTTGAAGCCATAGAGCGAGGAGGTGGACACCTCGGGAAGTGCAAAAGGCAACCGCAATTAATAGAAGGCGAAGCGCCACCTCACTAATGCTGCAGAGAATACGGCGTTTGGTGACTAAGGACGGAAGATCGAGGGGTTCTCTTAATAAAGACTATGTTTTTAGACTTAATTGGATTAAGATTAGAAATCTGGAAATGGCTATTTTTAGATTGGCTCTTTAGCCAAAACAAGAAGTATAATGAGGTGATAGAAAGTATGGTTATTATTGATTCTACACAAGATACATGTTGATATACATATTACAAGTCTAGAACATCCTGGATTGCTTTCATAACTTCTAGTCGGATAGCATCAACTTCTGTGATTTGTTGCTTGTCTTCTTCGGCTGATCCAGGAATGTCCTCGAGGCTACTGCGGATGGCCCTGCCTTCTCTGACTTTGGTCAATAGTTCTTGTTTCTTTTGCTTGATGGCATCGGGTATTTGAGCCAGGTTGGACTTATGATGATCGATGGCAGCCTTCACGTTCTCCAGCTCCTTCTCAAGTTCTGCATGCTTGATTTCCAGTTGGGACAACTCTAGATCGATCCTAAGGGAGTTCTTCAAATCATCAATCAGCTGTGTCAGCTCTTTAGTCTCTTGCCTATTGGATTTCCTCTTAGCCAATAAAGTTTCATGGTTGGACATGTTCCTATGATCCTTTTTCATCTTTGGGGCTTGATCTTCAATAATGGATAAAGGTGATAAGACTCTAGAAAGAACTGGGGATGGATTATCCTTAATAGCCAAGAAGGCTCTTTGCATTGAATCAGTGTCTTGAACCAAATCGGCTATATTCTTCTCAAACATTGGCAATATATCCCTTAGCCGATTCCTGGTCTCTTCTGACAAAGCTTCCTTAGAGGAGGTGGCTGATGAGCTGACTTCATCTTCATCTAGATACTCCTCAAGATTGAAAGAATAGCTCAGAGCTAGAAGATTGAGTGCCTATGTATAAGAAAATCTTGATTAGGTGGTTTGGATCAGTTTATAACAAAATGAACGGTGAAGTGGACACAACACCTTTTCTGTGGTAGCCTCTATCTGAAGAGAAGGAAGAGCTGATGATGCACCAATGATGTCCGATTGAATTGGCTCTAAAGTTTCAACATCGGTATCTACAAACATCAAGGAAGATTTTTAGTTCATGGTTATTGTAGAAGGATAATATATATATATAATTTTCTTACCATCAGTTGTGTGTTGAACTGGGGAATCAATAGTCTAGGCATCAACAACAGCAGGATCATTTTCAATACCAATAGGATCATCAGACTTCTGCTCCTGCGTAGGTGTTTCCTTAGAGGGTATCTGACGTGATGAATAGTTAGATGAAGGGTGAAATTGAATAAGAGTCAAGAGCTTTAAGGAGATACCTTGGCAACATCAGGGATTGAGATGGAATGATTCTCATCTTCTACATTCCTAGAAGCATTAGTTGGTTCAACTGAAATCGGTTCCTTTTGAGGATCAACCGATGGAGGTTTAGTTGGTGCTGAATCAAATGCCTAGGACAATAGTTCCACAACCAGAGCAGATTGGGATGCAATGGTTGATAACTTTGAGGAAATAGGATTAAAAGTTGATTATCAGTTTGAGAAGAGGGCCAATTGTTTACCTGAGCAGCTAATGGTCTTGTTCTACAGAGTCTTTTCCCAGTAACGTCTTTCTGGGTTGTCGCTTGGGCCACCTTGCGCTTTGAAGATTGATGTATTATGATCGCGGTGGCGGCATGAGGTTTCATCAGCTTCTTCAGTGGAGGCGCAACTGATCCTATTTTTGAAACTGGGTATGGTGGCTGATAATCTATAGGGTGCCCTTTCCTGTCCAAGCTTGGGGATCGAATTCGGTGTCCTGAAAAGGTCTGTTGGAACAGTTGGCAGGGGAGTTCATCGAATAATTTTTCTGAAAAAAGAATTATAAATTACCTCACTGTTAGAAGCAAACTCTCCATCCAGAGCTATGCATCTAGGATGGGCCGACCCACAGAAGAGATGGGAGTGCCATTCTTGCCACCAAGAGTCAAAAAGGTTGGAAGAGAAGTTGACTCTTGTCCAGTCATGCAAGTAAAGAGAACAAAGATCTGATCCTAGTTGAAAAACTCTGGAGGCTTACATTACTTCACGGATACCCTCTCTTGGCCTCAGTATATCCTTGAAGAATAGTTGAGGAGGCAATTGACCAAGACCAAACCGACGAGCTACAAAAGAAGGGTTGTAAAACTGATATGTTGGAAGGTTGCCTGGAAGGAAGGAACCTGTAGACATTTTGCCACAACCATGACAGAATTCGGCTGGAAGAACACAGGGCTTGATGAAGGAATTAAAGATTGCAGCCATCGTCTCGTCTAAACTGCATGATTCAAATCGAAATTTGAATGGGAAGATTAGCTTATTGTTCTCATCCTCATCATAGGGGAGCCAAGTCAGGGTATCTATATCAAACCCTCTATACAACTTTTTGAAGAGATGGCCAACATCGACATCAATTGTTATGGACGATGCAGCTTCACCATAGCTCATGCACTGATGGGTTCTTCCTTCTTCACCTCTATATTCCTCATCAAAGTTGGAGGAAGGAAAACTCAGGTTTCTGAGATCAGGCCTTACAATCTTGTGCATATACAGGTTCAACCACAATTGTATCAACCACCAAGGGCCACTGTTGGTATGCACTAGTTTATTCTTTAGTAATTGGGCAGCTACCTGGTGCATCAGATGATAAGCAGCTCCTAGTAGATACTTTCCAAGAGAAATATCCTTGCCTACTACCAGATGCTCTGCCATGAGTTTGTGATTGTAAGTCAGACCACAAGATGACCCATAGAAGAGGAATCTGTCTAACCACATGTTAAAAAAGGCCACATATTCTTTTTCGCTAATAGTTGATTTGTCTCCGACATGGTTCAGAATGTAACTTGCCCATCCTGTGCAGTCTAATATTTTGGCTAATTTCTTAGATCTAGCACTTAAGAAGTCATAAGACTGCATCGATCTTGTTATTCTAAGGCCGGTCAGCATATAAACATCAGCCAAAGTGATGGTCATTGGACCGTGACAAAAAACGAAGGCATTTAGGGTGTTGGACCAGAAATAAGATGTAGAGATCAGGAGTGGATCATTCCTCTCCATTCCAGACAACGAGAGCATCAAGCATTGATTCGCATCATAAAGCTCCCAATCTCTAGCCTTCTTCTCAGACACCCTACAAAACTAGTCTCTCCACCCCTAGGCACTTTGGGCCAGTTTCTGAAGGGAGTCTTGGTGTTCTAGGAAGACGAACCCACTATAGATTGTTTGAAGGGGATTTGGTTGGTTTCTTGACAGATAAAATTAGATGGATTAGGGTAACCCATAGGCCCAAAAAAATAGACATTGGGAGCAACAGCCGATGGAATCAAGATTTCGTTCCTCATTTCCTAGAAACCAGATAAAATAAATTTGAGAAGAAAGGAAACATAGGATAGCGATCGATACTTTGAGAATGGGAACTTGAAAGCATACCTTAGGGACGTGGTCGTTGATCACCATTGTAGCCGAAATAGGTTTGCATCTGAGGAAGATCGCTTGAATAAAAGCTTGGCAGAAGATTTGCTTGGGTTGGGGCTTTGGTGATGGCGGCGTCGGCTGTTAAGATTTACTCGAGAAAGAAGGGGAAAGCAAACAGGCCGAGTAAGTTAGAAAATATACTATTGGGATATTATATAAGACTCGGACTGAGAAGTCAGGAGTCACACGTATATCTCGAAACAAAACGGTTGCGACGTGGTAAACAGATAAATAGGAATTTTGGAATAAAATCATTTTATCCCAAAATTGGGGGGCATGTGTTTACACTAAAATTTGGGAAGAAGAACGCAGGAACTCAAAGCATCCAAGATTGTGTCAATCAAGGAATCATAGCATACGGATTGATATCAGCTGATTCAGATGTTTACATGATTCTGTTAAACGTGAATAGATCTGTTTACTTTAAAGGTTTGATTTGTTGTCTTTATCACGGCTGCATCGGTCCGGTCGAACCCCACTATTAGAGATAGCCGGTTAGGTCTGATGAGTCCATAGGTTTGTCCACGTGAAATAGTCGATTGTTCACACGCTGTTGTACCTTTTCATCTGAATCGGCTATTTCAGCTGATTCACCTGAGCCTTCACGTATAGCATGTCTTTCGGAAAGCCTGTCGAAGTATAGATGGTTTTACAGTTTCTTCGGTTTTAGTTTGTTATTATCATCATAGCTGCCATTGATCCGGTTGAACCTCACTATTGATGGTAACAGATTAGATTCAGAGCGTTTGGAGGATCATTTGTACTAGATAGTCGATTTGTTCGCATGCTATATCCTTTCTCGTTAGATTCATCGACTCAATGCTTTATACTGATAATATCCACCTAGCTGATGATCTCACTTACATCTACGTGTACTATACCTGTTGGCATAAAATCAATCGCTACCCACGAGCTTTACAGTCCGTAACAGCCGATTTCTGCGCATATCAGCTATTTAGTCGATTTTCTCGTCTGGCTGCTCCTGAAGCGGCACACTTGGAACTGTCTGGGCAAAGACTGGCATGTTCCACCTTAAATTACTGATAAACTTTCTCTCCTTGTCAATTGCAGGTCAAATTAACTGGCATGTCTCGGGAGGAATTCACAGGATTAGTTACCCCTGCGTTGAAGACAAGCAGATCTCCAGCCTTGCTCCATCAAGCAGATCCTTCCGACTTGCTGTGTGTCGACATTTTCGTGCTGAAAAGAGAGTTGAGTCATACAATTAAATTAAGATGTGCATATGTGTGGAATGTATGGTGGCTAATCCTAATTCTACTTTGCTCTTTGAAAACTTATCTCTCTTTTGAAACTTGGAAACACTTGCTAGAGAGCAGGGGCTATCTTATTCATTTTTTTCAGTGGGCATCTAAGTACCCATTGTTTTAGATATCTTGGACACTTGTCCATTTTTTTCTCAACTCTTTTTTTCTCTTTTCTTTCCTTTTTTATGAATAACTTTTGCATAGCCCCATACCCTTTTTTCTACAACAAAACTTTTGAGAGATAACAACAAGAACTTGGAGCATTTATTTGGTGGATGGAAAACCTAATAAACATGTTTTTGTGTTCACCCACAGTGTAGGAGTAGAACATTTTTGGGTGGATCTAAATGGAAGGCATGTTTTTGCGCCTACCCCTAGTGTAGGAGTAGTGCATATGTTGGTGGTGTGTACGTGATCTTGATTTTAAGAGCATGACAAACCTCTCATAAGGGTCAACAAAGCTTGACAAAACTCAATGCAAAAGCAAGCAACATATATGTAGAAGTTTCCTAGCCTAAATAACATGTATGGCTCTGGTGGGAATTCAAGCTTTTTCATACAGGAACTCATCATGTAGCATTTTTGTGTTTTTCAAAAGATAAATCTCTAGAACTTTAGTGTCACTTGGAACAAGATAAACATCAGCTCAAACCTTCTTATATCGTATCCATCAATTATCTAGACTTAGATCAAGCATATGCCACCCACGAGTTTCAAGTTCAGAGCAAATCCTTATATCAAAACAATCTTATCCAAAACTCAGGAGAATTCAAGGCTGAAAACTAGGTACTTGAAAGGAATTACAATAGAACAACTATTCATCATTTCTATTCAAGAGATTATTTTGAGTCATCTTTATTTATTCAACTCTTAGAAATAAATTAAAGAAAACTAGACACACCTTTTATTTTCTTTTTAATTTTACTAGATCACACATTATTACTATAGCTATATATATTTATTATAAAGATAACTTTTTTTATTTCATTTATCATTTTCTTAACTATTAAAAAGAAACTAAAATCAAAAACAAAAGGAGAAAGAAAACTTACCTGGATACACGGGAGTGCTTCTCCCCCAAGCTAGCTCTTTCGGTGAGGGTTCGGTATTGTAAGTCGTTCGAACCGGACTTCTTCTTATGAAGTGAAGTTCATTGATACCTTGGTTTGTTCTAAAGACGAAGATTCTTATGATGATGCCTCTAATGGTGATGTCACCTTCTTCCGCCAAACCTGTCTTGGTTTTGAGTTTTGATTTTGGTTTGACAGGCTTAGGACCTTCACTTATAGAAATTGGGGAATTGACTAACTCCTACACATTTTGCTTGAAGTGTGTCCTACTATAAAACAATGTAGAGATCAAGTGCATGGGCTCTGTTGGTGGAAAAACACCAATAGAACCAAAACTTTATTTATTCTTCTCTAACCTTAGGGACATTGAACAAGATGAAGTTGATGTTAAGTGTTGTGTTCAATTATAACATAGGTGGTAAGATCAAAAGGTTGAGCATGAATGTAGCTTTTAAGTTCATTTGGCAGAAAAGATTGAGTTGCTTAACCCATGGAAGGATTGTCTATCTGTGCATATTGTATCAATCTTTACATGATTATGACTATCAGCTTCCAGAGATAGGATGTGCATTTTTTAGTTTATTTGGTTAAGACTGTGGTCACAAGAGAGTGGTGCTAGGAACAAGCTTGAAGAACTAAACATGTTGAGTTAATCAGGTCGAATCAAGTAGAACTGTAACTCAAATATGTTTGTTTCTTATTTGTGTGCCTACCAGAATCAAGGGAAAACTTCTTAAATGATGACCATTTACCTTAGGAGATTACCTTTGTCATTGAAGTGTGATGCCACCATATGACGAAGGGTAGATGACTCATGATGGTCCTTCCCTTTTGCTTGAAGTTTTCCTTTTTTCGGCTAGCCTCGCATCTTGAGATGTTCATGAGCTTCTTGTCTCCTAGATTGCACCCTTTCTTTCTCATCCTTTTGTCATGCCATCTTTCTGCTCTTTGATTTTTTAACACCTTGTTAGACCTTTTTACTCACTCATTGTTTTATGCCTGCAAAGGATTAGTGGACGACACATACCCGAAGGAATATACAATTTTAAAACACGGGTTGTTTGTCTAGAATTTTGTAATTTCCCTCTATGCTAATGAAAAGATGGTTTTGGGATTACTTTAGTATAGGGATCATGTTTTATACAAGCATGGCTCAAGGCAAAGGTAATTTGCCACAAAAGACAAAGTGAATGAACTTTGGTACTTATAGTTCTTTCATCCATGTTGAATGAGGTATGTAGTTCTTACATCTATAATGAATGAGTTGTGTCATGCTTCATCTCGTGACTTACCAATATTGAATTAAAAGTTTCCTGCATAGGGTTAGTCCAACAAAATGACTAGTATCTACTATAGCATATTCTTGGTTCAAAAATCAACCTACACACCGTCTAATTTGATTCAGGAAGGCATTTTAACCTAAGCACCATGCTTAATTTAAAAGCCTTTGGAAGTACGATCAGCACCCCTAAACTAAGCTCCATGGTTAATTTAAAAGATGTATGAACATATTCCAAACCTCGAACATACTATAGTAAACAAAGGTAGCATGAAAGCATTATAGAGATTTATTCAATTGGAGATAAAAAAGCATGATTGTTATTGAGCATGATTTAAAGGTAGAGACAACCAAGATGAATTAGCAACATGGCATAAGATTTTTCAGAGAAGCCCATCCCCCAGGCTTGAATTTTGCAATGTAAAGTCAAGTTTGGATGGATGTGATTCAATGTTGCATGATAATTGGTTGGACATACCTTGAGTCATCATCGTTCATTCTTTTTGCTTCAAACCTAAAATGGTTAGTGATAGAAATACCCAAAAAATATTTTTGCAACTATGTTTCTATGCTTATTTCATAAGGGTATCACAGCAGAAGGTGAAAACTCATATTATCTCCCAAAAGTGTTTGTTTTAGGACAGAAGCTCGTCCTTGGGAAACCTTCGAATTGTGTTTCAAATTAGTGGAGTGGTTTCCCCTCGAACATCAACCCTTGTGTGCCTATCTCAAGATTCGTGCCAATGAGACTTGCAATATTTATGATAAACATATGCATCTACAACCACCCTTTCAACAATTTTATAAACATGGAGTATGAGAGGGTTGAAGATCTTGTGTGTGGCAATGTTGGAGAGACCAATTGATTCAGGAGATTTCTCATGTGAGCATGGATTTGATGAGGTGTTCATGAAATAATTCCCATGCTCATCAATGTCATCTTCCTTTTCAAGCTCCAAGGATGTTTCTTCATGAATGTGCAATATTTTCCTTGGATTGGAGACTCTTGGGGTGATCTTCTCTAAGGCTTCCTCCAAACTTGGATGAGTCATGTTTATTAAAGACATTGATTCAAACTCACTATTTGAATCTAGGCCAAGTTTGGATTCTACCCATAAGGCTTCGTCCTTGTCCATCCATTCTTTAGCAATGGCATATGAATTCTTAATACATTGCAGCCAATTCCTAATACATTCCAGCCATTGTTGTTGCTCTTCTTGGTCATCCTTGCGGTCTTCATGATTCCTATACTTTGATTGTCTTAATGGATTTCTAGGGTCATCATGAGACTTAGGAGAGAGGGAGCATAAGAGGGATATTGGGGTCAAGGATGGGTTGAGAGATGGGTTCAAATAAGACATCTAATGTGGGTATAGAAGGGGAGAAGATAGGATTGGCTTCTAAATGGCTTGGCTCTCCTTCTATGGCATCACTAGACATGCCATCCTTGAATTCTTCCCAATGTCCCACATGAGAATAAGGATGCTTTCTAAGAGATCCCTTCTTGAGAGGATTTGAATTATACTCGCTTGAAGGTCTCTTATGAGAATTTAATGCTCTCCCAAAATCAGCACCAAAGAGGTCATCCTTAATCTCAACAGGGATTTCCAAAGGTGGAATTCCTTCTTCTTTTGGGGGATTTTGGGGTATTGGTGGTTCGGGATTGATAACTAAATCTTGGGATCGGAATGGTTGTGATTTGGCTATCAGAACTTCCTCTTCTTGTTTCGTAGATGATTCCTTCTCTTCTTCAAGGAGTTCATAATGAATGCTAGTGCAGGGAGTCTTTCCACTAATTCTATCAAGCATAACCCTTTCTTCACTAGCAAACAAATGAAGGAAAGCTCCTCTAGAGGCTGCATTAATGGATTCCCTGGAATCCTTGCAAAGACCCATGTAAAAATATTGAAGAAGTACAGGGTCTTGAATGGCAAGGTCCGGGCCAGTGATGATTAGTTCATTAAAATGATCCCATGATGTACTAAGAGATTCTTCTTCTAGTTGCCTAAAATTTAGAACCTCTTTTGGAAGGCTGACTACCTTAGAGATGGGAAAGAAACATAAACAAAATTTAGAGTATAATGTTTCTCAATATCCTTGCATACTTCCTACGGCTAGATTGTACCATTGTTTAGCTCTTCCCATAAAAAAGAACAGAAACAACTTCCATCTTAAGGTTTTGTCAGACATGCCAGCGATACGCAAGCATGCATAGGTTTGTTCAAACTCTCGTAGGTGTGTGTATAGATTTTCATCGCCCTCTCCCGTTAAGGATTTATCCCGAATCCGTTTTATTAAATATAGGCGCAACTCATAACCAGGTGTTATGATAGGGTCTGAGGATTCAGGTGGCTTTAGGCTTGCGCTCGTGGGTTTAGCATATTGATAGATAGGAGTGGAATCCTTGCTAAACGAAAAAAGTAAAACAAAAGAAAGAACAAAAGATAAAATGTTAAGCTAGGCTTGTAGATAATTCAACAACCGTTTCCCCGGCAACGGCGCCAGAAAGCTTGTTGGCATATTTTAACGCACATAGATAAATCCGCAAGCGCACGAATACCGCTGTAACTTTCATCTGGAGGTATTCCAAGTATCGTATCCACACGGAAACATGTGAGACTAACTATAGTCTAACTTAACTAGGAGTAGCAACAAGGCTTAAGATAATAGGAGTATAGAGGAGATCACAAAGGTCTTCTAGTTCTAACTTCGGTAAGCTATGTCATCTATTGTTCAACTGGGGATATTGCTAAGGGAAGCACAAGCAAGGTATGTTTCCTATTGTAACTAAATCCTGCTAGGCCTACAAATGGGAGGTGGACTATAGAGGATTCAATGAGGCTATAAGAGTCACCCTCGTGCGCTACCTCCAATCCAGAATATAGGGTACATCCACAAGTGACTTGGACTAAGCACCACGCTTATACCTACAATTACTACTTTAACCTAGAGCGTCCTATAGATTAAAGCACTCAAAGAGTTGTGAACTTGATGAGCAATATAAACACGACACTTACTTGAATTAGAAGTTGATTACTAGGGAATCCTTAGAAGCAAACTCAAGTAGAAATTGGATTCGCCAAGGTACAAGCCGTATAGTGAGCACTGATAGGCCGACATCTCCTCCAAACTCTTTCCTCACTCTCTATCTCACTATTCTATTTATAAGACTAGATCCTATGGAGGACTAATCTTCTCTTGATTACTGGCTCTGATCCTATAGATATGAATTAGGGTTTTAGGGATCTGTTGAAGGAGGGGGGCATGGGCTAATATATATAGGCCGAAGCATCCAACGTGAGCCATTGGATCAAACTGACTCAAAGAACGGCGTAGATGCAACCTAGGAGGCAATGGAGAACCAACATAACGAGGCAGAGGCTAATAGGTGGGCCTACATGTAGGTCCGCCTTGACGGGTTTCTAGATAATCCCTGCAGAAAATATAGATTCACCAAAACTCATGGAATTTGTTAGTTTAAACCCCTATACCTTTGTTTGGTGATGGAATTAAATATAAATGCAGGTTATGTTGATGGTTTATAATTGATGTTAGTGACCGTCAACATATACTGTGACAGCGACCACTACTAATCATTCTGAAACTATTGCTCTATATGAAGCATCACATGAATGTGTATGACTTCGCAGAATGATTAACCACATACAAAAGTCATGTGGTAATGGTTTGATTGAATCACCTACAATTATCTATAAAGATAATTTTGCTTATGTTACATAGATGCAAACATGTTACATGAGAGTATTGCCCCTAAGCTGGTTTATCCCCATGAGTTACGAGAAAGCAGGGGAGATAAAAATCTTGCAAATCAAGTCATGCGATAATCTCACTGACCTATTTACTAAGTCTTTACCAACATCTATGTTTCAAAATTTGTACATAAGATTGGTATGCGGCGACTTCAAAATTTGCAAGGATCGGGGGGAGACATCTCTTACATGCTAACCTGTACCAGTATCATATTATACTCTTTTCTTTCATAAGTTTTACTCACAAGGTTTCTTGTTAAAGTTTTTAATGAGGTAATATTAACATAAGCATGTGTCATCTTTTCTATTTTCCCCATCGGGGTTTTTGTGGGAAATAACAAAGACACATATTGTCCTCGCAACTCATCCATGGTTTTTCCATGAAAAGGTTTTTCATGTGAGATATCCAAGAGGCAATATCAATAATATGTCGTCATATTTTCTTTTAATTTTCCCACTGGGGTTTTATAGGAGTTTTAGCGGCATATCACTTTATATTGATCCTCATATTTTTCCTAAAAGGTTTTTGGGGGAGTTATCTTTATGTCGTATCTCCAATATTTTTTCCCCACTAGGGTTTTTAATGGGATACCAATGACATAGTGGTTTATTTAAACCACACAAACAAATATGCTATTTTCTCCTTATTTTCCAATAAGGTTTAAAGGAATTTTTATGGCATATCCATATATTCCTCATATTTTTCCCATAGGGTTTTTCAAGGAATTTTAGCTTACAACTGCATTGATCTTAAGGAAGATTCGATCAAGGGGGAGTGTTGTGAAACAACACCTATACATGAACAGGCGTCTACAGACGAACATGCGTCTCTTCATGAGTGATCTCATCCATCAAGCATCGGATTAGTGGATAGGATTAGATAGTTAGTTTTAGTCCCCAAGGGCATGTCTTTTGGAAACAGTCGTGTCCCATCGTGACACCCCTTCAGTTGTATAAATATATTTCAAAGATCAATGAAAGCAATAGTTCTTCCAATCTTGTTCATTTGCCTTCACTTCTAACATGGATGAGTCGACTAAACATTTTTTGCTTTCACTTTTGATGAATTAATTAATTCATGTTTTCTCATGCCTGTCAATATTAGGATCAAAATGAAATTTATAGTTTGGCTATATCGTGCCCAGTGAAAAACTAACCTTCTAAACTTTATCCCTGAATTTTGTGAGGATGTATATAACTTTTATCCCTGACTTTTGTGAGTACGTATATAACTTATTTAAGAAAGAAGTTCAGTTATTTTTTAGGAGTTCAACTTCATGATTATTAAAGGTGTTGTAAGAAATTAGATGAAATATTCCTTACTCGCACCTATTTTTTAACAACAAGGCAGGAGCTCTATAGTTCAAGTAAGAAAAATAGAAGTTCAAACAACAACACAACACACTCTTACATCCACACAACTGCCGATCCAGTAGCCCTAACACATCAAAGCCCTAACACATGAATCCTTGCCAAGTTTTGGTGCAAAAGCAACAAAACAGCTTTGATTCTCCATGACAAACCTTAGCCCCTGCCACCAAGACATTGCCACCTGCACACAACTGGATTCACAAACACACCTAGAAAGAGGCTCCCACATCTCATCGTCACCGGGCTTCATCATGCCTCCAATGAAATAGCTCCAGAAGGAAGGAGGGGGAGTTGAATTAGCCTAATCTAAAATTTCTCACAACAGTTAAATCCTACCGTGTGATGATCCTTTCATGGGGCTGATTGGGGTGGCCTCGGGTGATGGAGCAGCAGCGGTGAGGGGCAGCGGTGCCGCTGCGCCGGGCGTGGGGGAGGTTCTAGTAGCAACCTTCAAGGGTAGGGTGGTGGCATGCGGCAGGGGCAGGGGCATGAGTGCAAGGGAGAGAGGGAAAGGGAGGCATCGGTGGTAGAGAGAGAGGGGGGATAGGGGAATATATTATTTCTTTTGCCTAAGATTGAAATGTTACATCACCCCTCTATTTATAATCCTAGGAGACTTAGCCCCTAAGATCATTTCCAAGAGTTCCCAAGAATTTGTTCCCAAAACCATGGAGTTTTCCAACTAGCCAAAGAGTATTGGGAGGAATAAATAAGACTATGTCCCACAGTTTCCAATAAGACACTCCTAAAATATAAAACACAATTTTACATCAGGAATCCTATACTATTTCTAAATTATCCTAACCGCTTTTATATATTCTTTCTCTCTTGTACATTTGCATCAGGAACTATTTCCTACTCTTTATTCTTTTCCACGCCCTTTCACCTTAGATTGGCAGACCGATATGCACGTGGAAGATGCGCAGATATATCCACGCGTTCGGTGATTTTTTCCAAGTGCCAAAAGTTGGGAGGTAGGATTGTGAACTCATGGAGATGGGTATTTTTCTATTCTTGCCAAAAATCATAAATTGGGAGGCTTTATTGGGAACTCTTGGGGATGCTCTAAGCAATCTAAACTTATCCTCCAAGAAACTAGAAAAAGAGTCCTTATAGATTTGTACTGCTTTCATTACAGGTAAAACTATTTATTTCCTAATAAGTCCTAATCTATTTAGTCTAAGAAAATCTCTTATTTATTTTGCTACTTTTTCTGACTTTCCTCTTTTTTATTCTAGATTGCTTTCGATATCAGGAATTTGGTAGAGCGGTGGTGGCCCACCCCCTGGTCGTGCGCACCAGGGGTCTAGGTCAGCCAGGGTTGGGTCACGGTTCCTCTTGGCCCGATTGGCCCGACGTTGGGCCCCTGATTTAGGCACATGACATCTCCCCCTCCCATCTCCACTCGGCACGTCCACATGCTGAATCTTTGTGTCATGACCTGGTCTTGACATGTCAATGAGCATAAGCATCTTGATCAACATTTGCATTTGAAATTCAAATTAAGAAACCATCTTGTGCTAAAATCCGCTTTCAGTCTGCTCACTGTTGTTTTGACGGAGAGATCGCCACCACCACTGGATAATCCATCAACTCATCTACATGACTTGATAGAGTTCAGCCTCGATCAGTTAAATTCGACACTCACCAGAGAGTTTGCCAAAACCCCCGGACAGTCCATCAGTCCATCCAATGCAGAGTTTGTGAGGTGTCACTTTAGAATTCAACTTGGCCCCACTTGTCATAACAGTTGTCCAATTCATGGAGACCCCAAAGCAGAAGCCTAATCAGCTCACCCACTACTTTCACTCTCCCACTCTCTCTAGTTCATCACTCTCTCTACACTCTCACACACACTCAAGCAAGGAGAAGGAAGGGAAAGGAGAAGAAAAGGAGGGGTATTTGGAGTTGGAGTAGCTGATGGAGGCCATGGAGATCACCTAGGAGCTCTCATCCACAAGGAGTGGGGGTTAGAAGAGGGAGGACCCCTCTCACCCTCACCATAAGGAGCTAGGAGGAGGACAAAACAAGGAGCAAGAAGATTTCAAGTCACCAAGGGGGAGATTAAGCTTCTCCGACATCTGAGAAAGCCTTGCATCTTCTTTTTGTAGCCTTGGTATGGTTTGAATCAAGCCAAAACCTAGTTTTCACTCTGATGAGCCAAAACCTAGAAAATGTCGATTTATGACCTAAGTTTAGTTTGCACACAATGTAGCTAGAGTCACCTAGCTAGAAATGCTCCTTAGTACACTAGAAACATATCCTAGTAATGGATTACACATGCAAGAAGCCTAGGTGAAGATTTGGATTTCAAGTTGGTAGAAATGTTCACTGTTAGTCATCTGACGGAGGGTCCGTCCTCACTGGCGGAGGGTCCATCAACACTGAGACCTGTCTGTCCACACTTAAACACAGCACATTATAATTCAATAGAGAGAACATTGAGTTTGGTGGAGAGTCCGTGGAATTGTAATTCAAAGACAGAGAGCCCAAGCTACAGACTTACCTCAGCGAAGAGTTTGTCAGTTACACCGAAGTGTCTGCTGAAATATAAACATGAATTTTTGGGAAACCTGAGAGCAGCTAGTTCCTAGCGGAGGCTCCGTCACCCTTGGTGGAACATTCCACTGAACCTGAACACTTAGCAGAACAAGTACCCTATAAACCTGATGTGATGGATGGTCTGTCGCCACAACAGAATGTTTCGTTGATTTATAGTAGAGAATAATAAAGATTTCCAAAAGCATAGACTTGGTACTAGAGAGTTCGTGAGTCACCACAGAGGGTTCAATGGCCCAACTACCCTATTTTCACTAAGTCCCTGAACCAGCAGACTGTCCGATAGTTACACCAGATTGTCCGATAGACCAAACCGATAGCTCAGCTATGCTACACTGAAACACTTAGTGCATATGATCCAATGCAAATTAAGTAACATCATTGCATAGCATATCATGTCATTTACTTTATGCATTATACTCATCAAGCATCATGCATGTATAGGTGACGATGTTCCCAAAGAGGCCGGGGTTGAGAAAGAACCTCAAGCGGTGGAACCCGACAATGAGCCAACTGACTTAGCTCAAGGCAGGCCCTTATGCATCCCTTTGTGGAGCTAAATGCATAATGAACTATGGTTATCTATTGCATCAATATGTGTTAGTATATGACTAGATGGCATTTCCTCCTTCTGCTCAGGTGGGTGCCCCCAAGGTGCTTGATAAAATGCCCCAATAGCTGCTGTTTGCCTATGCTCACTCTTTTCTGTCACTTTTGCGTGCTGTAGATGACTGGGTCGACTCCGTGATGTCTTTTATTTTCCGCTAAATCTGGATCATTGCAGTTGCAAGGTAGAATGCCATGTTGTCCATTTTTCTTCCTATCTGTGCTTTGCTTCCATTAGGATTAACTCTTCCCTAGTCCATATATGCTTATATATACCGTCTTAATCTATTGTGCAGCTTGTTAGTTTGTGTGAGGCAGTTGTCAATGGCAGTTTCATTCGAGGCCAAGCCCACAAGTATGGAACAGAGGCCAAGCCTCTTGAGTGATAGTTAGGAGTGACTTGAGTCAGGGAGTTTTAGCTTGTCAGGGGCAGTTTATCTGTTGGCAGTGGTTTTCTAGCAATGGTTCTTGAAGGGACAACTAGAGATAGGGGGAGTTTCTCAGTGGTGCTATGGCTCATACAAAGTGTATGGGTCCAATACCTCCTTCTGGTGGGGATGGTGATGGTTAGGAGCCTCCTCATATGCCAAGGGACAAGGGCAAGGCCAAGGTGATGGAGCAGCTTAAGAAGCGAAAAAGGCAGCACCGAGAGGTCAAGCATGCACTTGTAGTAGCAGCGACGGCCGAGAGATCCAAGAGATGTTGCAGTGGTGGGCCTTTGAGGATTGGCACTTGTTTTAGTAGCCACCTAAAGTATGTCTTCATCTCTTAACATTACTTTACTAGGTTGTCATCCCTAGTGATGATGCTAGAGATGCTTATTGGTACTACTTAGCATTACTACTAGAATAATACTAAGTAGCTCTTTATTATTTTATGTGACTAGGAAGAATATATATATATATATATATATATATATATATACTGCAAGCGTACAGATAATATACCATTGTAGCACATCACCCAGGAGTATTCCTTGTATCGTTATTTATATTTTTACCACAGGGAAGGTCTGGGAAGGACATGTATTGATAACTTATGATATTGATGGAGAATTAAACCATAGCCAATATTCTACTCACTATAGGGGTAAGTCAAGAGGTAAATTTATATATGAATAGTGCATAATAACTAATCATTGATCACTTAGATTACTCCTATCTATGGCATTAGCATGGTTAAGTAGAATATTAGAGGAATAATTCCTAAGTCATTCTTAATTACAAGTCAAAGCATACATTGATTAGTGCATTACACCTAGTAGTCATGGCTGAGATGAACTTCATATCTACACATAAGGGATATTACTAAGGAAGATTAAGAACAGAGCTTGTCTTCCTTTGTAACTAGATCCTACTTGTATACCTATATTCGGGGAGTGGACTACAAAGGACTCAATGGGAGTGTCACATTCGTGATCTACCACATGACCCAAAATATATGGTGTATCCGCAGCTAAACAACGTATAAGCACCACGCTTACACAATGTCGACCACTCACCCATGGTACCTTAGAGTGAGCGCTATACGAACTTATGCATAAATATAAGGATAATCTAGTTATACTAAGTATATAATCAAAGTAGACCATGAACATGATAACTAGGAACATAAACGATATGAATAATATTAATCTAAAAAAACAATTGTAGCAAACATATAAAAGTAATGAGAGATAAAAAAGAGAGGGGTACAAAGATTATACCAAACCATGCTCTTGACACAATCAGGAATCCAAGCGAAACCTGCTTGCCTCCCTCTAGACCTAGTCTAACTAGCTATGCCCTAGAATATGGTGGACCTCTGAGAATAATTAGGGTTTCTGTCTTCTCAATTGACTTGAATGCTTCTAGGGGGTGGCAGGGGCTGGTATATATAGGCCAGAGCATCAATCTTGAGCCCTTGGATCAAACCAAATTGAATAAACGGCGTAGATGCAATCTAGGAGGTAGTGGAGAACCGACATAGCAACGGGGGGCTAACAGGTGGGCCCTAGGGGCCGCCGACCTGTAGGTGGGGTCGGCTAGCCCCACTGTTGATGGTAGTTACCATCCATCAAAAACCGTCAACTTAACTTCAACAAATGCATAAAAAGGATCACCAATATAGATTGACAATTTCCACAAGTTTTGGTGAATCTATATTTTCAGCAGGGTTATTTCAGAAAACCATCAAGGTGGATCAAATCATCGAATAAAATCATGCTTATCCACAGCAAAATCAACTCCAGAAGGTTCTAGAAGACTCGAGAGGACTCCACACCAAAGCGGAGGCCAAGCCACTGCTAGGTGGGGCCAGCCGGCCCCACCTAGAGGCCGCTCGACCCTTGGGGGACCCACCTATCAGCCTCCTTCGAAAGTTAGTTTCCCATCGCCTCCTAGGATGCATCTACGCTGTCCTTTAAGTTGATTTGATCCAAGGGCTCACGTTGGACGCCTGGCCTATATAACTAGCCCCTGCCCTCCCCTCCAGAGCACGCTGCCATAAGTCAAGATCAGACCAGAAATTAGGGTTTCTAGAGAGAAGAGAATAGAACTCCAATTCTTCAAGTTTCTAGTATAGGCTAGCTAGCAAGGTTCAAGTAGAGTTTGGGCTATCGCTCAGGATTTTGGATCGGCCATCTGGAGACTGGTATAGCCAATATATCTCTTTATTTATGACTTTGTGCTACTTCAATATTATGTTGCTATTTATCATGTTTCTAGTTTGCTGTAGTAATATGCTTGATATAGTTATGATTGATGATGAATATATGCATATGTTCGCAAAGCTCTTAGCTCAGTACTCGAGTGAGTTAAGTGGTCGACATTATGTAAGCATGGTGCTTAGATATTGTTTGCCTACGAATGCATTCCGCACTCTGGGTCATGTGGTAGATCGCGGATGTGACACTCCCGTTGAGTCCTTTGTAGTCCACTCCCTGTTTATAGAGCACGTAGAACATGATTGCGAAGGAAGATAAGCTCTGTTCTTAATCTTCCTTAGTAATGTTCCTTATGCATAGATCCAAAGTTAGTTATACTATAGATGAGAGTGTATGTACTTGGGTGTACAAAAGACTTAGTAGATAGTAATGACTTAGGAATCTTTTGCTCTTAACGAATCTCCTGCTTAGCCTTACTACATTTTATGAGTATCTATTTCTATCTTTGGAACACCATTATTACCTTACACTTATCATTTATTTATCAATGGACTTACCCCTGCCATAGCATGAGAGTGGTTTTATCATAAGTATACATATTTGTCAATATCTCTATGCCAACACAACCCCATAGCTCCTCCCTATGGATAAAGTATAAATAACTCGGTATACTCCTGGGTGGAATTCTACAATGGTATATTATCTGTGCGCTTGCGGATACCTTATATATATAGTTTACAAGTGTTCTCATAATTACAAACAACGTGTTTCTAGCATCTTGCTAGGGATGACAACTTAGTTAAGAGTGATGCTAAAAAATGTCAACAAGCATTTCTGGCGCCATTGCCGTGGAGGGGCACATGGCTAAGAGAATTGACTAAATAAATACTTGTTGATAAAATCATAATCTCTGCTTTAGCACGCTTACCCTTGTTTTGTCTTTGTTCATATCTTATACATGGTATTGTAGGATTGGTTGTGATTCAACAATTTCTATCAATCAGAATCAACCGAATAAAGAGGAAGCTTAACATCACTTTCTGAAGCTATGGTTGACAAGACCCTGCGTGAGTTCTCTGCTCCAAGCACTGAGAATAGTCGCACTGGACCAACACTCAAAACCGATAATCTTAAGTTTGAGCTCAAGCCAAGCCTCATCAACATGGTGCAAGCTACCCCATTCAGTGGAAAGGCACATGAAGATGCTAGTGCTCATCTTCAAAATTTCCTGGAGATAAGTAGCACGGTCGTCATCAAGGATGTTGCTCAAAACATCATACTACTCCGCCTCTTTCCATTCTCACTTGTGGGAAGAGCGAAGCAATAGTTCTACACCAACAAAGATCATATCAATACATGGGCAAAGTGTTCAAAGGCCTTCCTAGAAAAGTTTTTCCATGTAGAAAAGACCAATGCCTTAAGAGGAAAGATTTCAAACTTCCAACAGCAGAAAGGACAGACCATTCTAGAAGCATGGGAATGTTTTCAAGAATATGTTTTAGATTGCCCACATCATGGAATGGAAGATTGGTTGCTCATGCAAAGTTTCTACCATGGATTAACTCATAAAGCCCATGAACAACTCGATGCCACTACTGGAGGATCATTTATGTCACTCACCCTTGGAAAAGCTGAAACTCTTATGGAAAAGATAGCCTCTAATCAAGGCTGGTCATCATGCAATAAGAGTGAAGAAGTACCAGAAAAGGTGTGTGTACTATCAACCAAGATGGACGTACTATTGAATTGGCTCGAGCAACGAGACAATTACAAGAAAGATCGTCAGGCCATTCAAGATGCATTCAATGCTCAAAACTTATATGGGGAATATTTGGGGGTTGAATTCCCTGAATATCAAGAAGATGTAAACATCGTCATCAACAACTCTGCTCTACAACAACAGAGACATGGATGGAAACAACAACAACGGTCAACTTACCAAGGTAAGTATCCAAGTAATTATTCTTCTAATCCCAAGCAACCATCCTTAAGAGACTTGATCTTAGAACAAGCTAGGATTAACAAGAATATTTCTAAAAAGCTTGCTTTTAATGACAAGGTCCTAGAAAACATAAACACTAAAATGGATAATGTTTCTTCTACCATATAAGACCAACTTAACTATAATAAAAGATAGAATCTCAATTAGCCTAGTCTACTCATGATCTGCCATATCTGACAAGGATAGGTAAGACACTAGTGGTAGTGCTAGAAGGGGAGAAGAAGGACAACGAAGAAAATGGGCCACAAGAGTAAGAGTTACAACAAGATTTTCATGACATGACCCTCCTACCGTTTCCACATAGAAATAAAAAAGCCAAAATGGATGAGCAGTTTGGTAAGTTTGTAGAGGTAATTCAAAAGTTATATATCAATATTCTGTTGCTAGATGCCATACAAGTGCCTACCTACGTGAAGTATCTCCAAGATATCCTCAACAACAAGAGACCACTACACTCCACTAAGGTAATCAAGTTAATGGAGGAGTGTAGTACGACCATCCTAAACACAACACCTATCAAGAAGAAGGATCAAGGATGTCCCACTATCAATTGTTCGATTGGGAGCCAGAACTTTGAGAATGCGTTATGCGATCTTAGAGCAAGTGTCAGTGCCATGCCCAAGAAGGTCTTCGACAAGCTCAACCATTCAACACTCACACCAACATCGATGTGTTTACAACTAGCCAACCAATTGGTCCGCTACCCTATAGGAATCACTGAGAATATTCTAGTAAAAATACAAAATTTCATTGTTCCTGTAGATTTTGTGGTACTTGACATGCAGGAGGACATGAAGACACCACTCAGTTTTGGGAGACCCTTCCTGAGCACTACAAATGCACACATTGATGTCGGAGCCAGAGAGATCAAATTCCATATTAACGGAAAGGAAGAGCGGTTCACTTTCAAGCCAAGACTAGAACAATGCTCTAATTTAAAGTGTCTTGAGAAGCAAGTGCAACTGTTAAGGTCTCCATCTCTGGTACCGACTGATACAACCGAAGAACGAACCCGAATGGAGGAGTCTGGTTCGGTGGACTTAAATTTCCAAACCCTCACCGGGAGGTAACTCGGTAGTTATCCATATTTACTTTTCGCATTATATTTTTATTTTGGCATATTTACTTCTTAAAACTTGCATAACAAAAATGAAATAAACAATTCTCATCATGGCATACTAAAAATTCAAGCCCCATGTAAATAATTTTACGGAGCGTAAAAACCCCGTAAGAAATATTTACTATGGAGGTGTAAAAATATAAAAAAAATATTCTCATTCATCTTCTCATATTTCATAGTTCCACAAAAGTAATTTTGCATTGCACTTTTATACATGTATATGGTAGAAATAGGAGAGACACATGGGGCCCACTCAACCACCACCCATCACCTCCATATCTCTACTTATCTGCATTCTGCACCATCCAGAGCAAATATCCACCGAAAGGAGCACTTCACCTACTTAACTACGAAGCAAAGGAAGCATCAGGAAATGGAGAGGCCATTTGGCCACCTTGTGGGGCTGGCTGGCCCCACCACTAGGCCGGGTGGCTTCCCCCTCTCCCCTCTATAAATCCCACTCCTTCCTTGTTGCTCTCGGCCTCTAACACAACACAAAATCAGCTCCTAAGCTCAAAATTCTAGTTCAAAATTTCATAGTTGATTTTCCTTTGGTAGAAGTAGTGTTGGAGAAAGGAAGAGTGTGAGGAAGTTTGAGTGTGAAAGTAGTGTTAAAATCTTGAGAAAGAGAGGAAGAGGTGCTGCTGAAATTTGATCAAGAAAAATAGAGTTTAAGAGTGGTAGTGTTGTCCAAATCAAGAGAGGAAATTAAAAAGAATTAGGGTGGAAGACATGCCAAAATCTTGATTAGAATATTCACTAGGCAATCTCGGATGACTAACCTATGGACAACTGAATTTTGGAATCGCTAACCACTAACATTTTTATTTTCCCAATCCGGTTCCACGAGTTATGTTATTTTTGTCTATTTTGTAGGAAAATAAGCAAGATCGCCGACAAACTCAAGCGGGCGGCATCATTCCGTTCAATGACAAGTTCTTTGTCCTAAGCAAGCACCGACATGGAGGTTGATCCTCCATCTCCCACTGTTGGAGCACCGTCCCAATCATCCCCCGTGGAGAGGAACGTTCTTCTACAAGAAAAGCAGCTCAAGCTCTAGGATGATAGGGAGAAGAACATCTACGAGAAGCTGAAGGACCAGGATTTCGTCCTCACCCCTGCCTTCGATCTAGCCCTACTTCAGTCCACAGGTATGGACTCCAAATTTGAACTTATTTTCAAGGCCGTAGATGGGAGGATGCATGGGAAATAGATGAGTCAGCGTGCAAGCTTTTGGCTATTGAATTTTTATGCACTTTACAAACCATCGACTCGGAAGTCTCATTCAGGTTCTTTGGGAAAGAATTTTCTTTTTCCTGGAAGAACTGTAGTGAGCTTCTAGGATTCCCTGCTCTAGGCATAATTGATGTAGACTCAGCTATACAAGACTTTGATAGGAATAAGTTTTGGAGGGAGATATCGAAAGAAATTGTTTGCTACCGCCCTCGCACCAATGGCATTCACCACCCTACTTTGCGGTTCATGCACAAATGGCTAGGATTTTCTCTTTTTCCTAGAAATGATTTCCGCATAGTAAGAAATGATGAACTTAAACTGCTCTATGTTATGGTTAAAAGAAAGAAGGTCTCACCTATAAAATTCGTGATGACACAATGGGCATAAATTCCTAGAGTTAAGGGAGATGTTGGGTGCACTTCTTTGGTCACCCGCATAGCTAGAAATTTGGGTTTACTAGCAAACGCTTCTATTACATACATTGATAGTCCCCGATGGATTATTGACTCTGGCTATTTTAATCATTCACACAAGTTAAAAAAGTGCAAGGATGGGAATATAGTCATGATGTATATGGACTACATAAATGAATTTCCTTTACCAGACTGGAACCTCGGTCTGTATGTGGTAGATTCATTTGTCTTTGATTTGTAGAAAATAGAGCAAGCACCTCATAGGATTGCCTCTGCAAGGATCACTCGCAACCTACGGCCTTGGTACCATGGAGACGACCCCATTCTAGAAGGCCCTACCTTCACCGGCTACACAAGATTTGATAAAGTAGGACCTTCCTAGATGCACCATCCTCAGCATGCAGGCTGAGACTAGCTGGGATCTTCCCGTATGCACCAACTAGAGCATGCTAGGTGGGAGCAGCCTTCTCCGCATCATTCAAAGAGTTCCTGGCAATAGGGCCCAAGTGGACAATGGCAGGACGGCAATTTTGACTACTACCAGCCACAGTCTTATGAGGAGGTCTCTTATGGACACCAGGGAGGACGCATGTGCTTCTCTTCCCGTGGTTACCATGACCATCCCACGGGTTATCATGAACAGCAGATGGATTATGCTCATTTCGACACCAGGCTCACCACCATCGAGGAGAACCAGTAGGAGATCCAAAACACTCTTCATCAAAAAAATAATTATTGATAAAATCATAACAACTCTGCTTTAGCAGGCTTACCCTTGTTTGTCTTTGTCCATATCTTATACAGGGTATTGCAGGATTGGTCAGAATCAACCAAATCAAAAAGGAAGCTCAACACCAGTTTCTGAAGTTATGGCTAACAAGGCTCTGTGTTAGTTCTCCGCTCCAATCACCGAGAACATCCGCACTGGACCAACACTCAAAACCAACAACCTTGATTTCAAGCTTAGGCCAAGCCTCACCAACATGGTGTAAGCTACCCCATTCAGTGGAAAGGCACATGAAGATGCTAGTGCTCATCTTCAGAATTTTCTGGAGATCAAAAGCACAGTCATCATCAAGGACGTTGCTCAAGACATCATACTACTTCGCTTGTTTCTGTTCTCATTAGTGGGAAAGACGAAGCAATGGTTCTACACCAACAAAGATAATATCAATACAATGGCAAAGTGTTCAAAGGCATTCCTAGAAAAGTTCTTCCCTGTAGGCAAGACAAATGCCTTAGGAGGAAAGATTTCCAATTTTTAAATAGTAGAAGGGAGAGACCATTCTAGAAGCAGGGGAACATTTCCAAGAATATGTTTTAGATTATCCTCATCATGGAATGGAAGATTGGTTGCTCATGCAAAGTTTCTATCATGGATTAACTCAGAAAGCTCATGAACAACTTGATGCCACTGCTGGAGGATCATTTATGTCGCTCACCCTTGGAAAAGATGAAACTCTTATGGAAAAGATAGCCTCTAATCAAGGCTGGTCAACATGTAACATCCGATCATGTAATAAGAGTGAAGAAGTACTAGAAGAGGTGTGTGCACTATCAACCAAGATGGATGTACTGTTAAATTGGCTCGAACAGCGAGACAATTACAAGAGAGTTCGTCAGGCCATTCAAGATGCTTTCAATGCTCAAAACACATGTGGAGAATATTTGGGGGTTGAATTCCCAGAATATCAAGAGGATGCAAACATCAATGGCAACAATTCAGGTTCACAACAACAGAGACAAGGATGGAAGCAACAATGGTCAACTTACCAAGGTAAGTACCCAGGTGAAAGGTCCTAATGGCTAGAGGGGGGTGAATAGCCAATTAAAAATTTCTACAACAACACTTAATAAACCAGGTAGACAATTATGAGGCGAAGCAAGTGTTGCGCTAGCCTACCAAGAATGCAAGCCACCTACCACAATTCTAGTTTCTATAGTTTCTAACCACTCAATGGCTATGTCACTATACTAAGTTAGTGTGCTCTCAAAGGCTAACTAAAGAGCCACACTAACCAAACTAACAAGCTCTCACAACTAGCTACACTAAAGAGATTGATAACTAGTTTGCGGTAATGTAAAGAGAGAGAGTAAGATAGTTATACTGTTGTGTCGAGGAAGGAGCCAATCAATCACAAGAATGAATACCAATGAAGACCAATCACCTCAGAATCAAATGATGACACAATGATTTTTTATCGAGGTTCACTCGCTTGCTGGCAAGCTAGTCCTTGTTGTGGTGATTCACTCACTTGGAGGTTCACACGCTAATTGGCATCACATGCCAAGCCCTCAATAGGGTGCTGCACAACCAACATAAGATGAGGATCACACAAGCCACGAGCAATCCACTAGAGTACCTTTTGGCTCTCCGTCGGGGAAAGGTCAAGAAGCCCTCACAATCACCACGATCGGAGCCAAAGACAATCAACAACCTCCACTCAACGATCCTTGCTGCTCTAAGCCATCTAGGTGGCTGCAACCACCAAGAGTAACAAGCAAATCCCACAGCGAAACACGAACACCAAGTGACTCTAGATGCAAACACTCAAGCAATGCACTTGGATTCTCTCCCAATCTCACAAAGATGATGAATCAATGATGGAGATGAGTGGGAGGGCTTTGGCTAAGCTCACAAGATTTCTATGTCAATGCAAATGGCCAAGAGAGTGAGCTAGAGCTAGCTATGGGGCTTAAATAGAAGCCCCCATGAAATAGAGCTGTTGTACCCCTTCACTAGGCATAAAACGAGGTGACCGGACGCTCTAGTCAGATCGACCGGACATAGGACCCCAGCGTCCGGTCGCCCGATGCTTGCCACGTGATGCCTCTGTTCAAATACTGAGCGCCCGATCCCAATGGTTAAGTGATGACCGAACGCAGCACAGTGCCACGATCGGACGCAGGACCCCAGCGTCTGGTCACTTCCAGTAAGGTTCTAGCTGCGACCGAACGTGTCAGTTTGATCATGACTGGACGCAGGACCCCAGCGTCTGGTCATTTCTAGTAAGCCTCCACTCGTGACCGGACGTGTCCGGTTATGCCCGACCAGACTCACCTAGTGTCCGATCACATAGTGTCTCCTCTGTGCGTTGCCACGTCAGCAGTACCGGACGCACCCCGCCAGCAACCGGTCACAATGTGACCCAGCGTCTGGTCACTATGTGAAATCCTGCCTTTTCTGTATAGGGCGCCGGTGGCACCGTCGAACTGTCAGGACTCTATGGGCGGACACTCCACTGGTGAAGTTTCTTACCCTTGCTCAAATGTGACAACCACCAAGTGTATCACCTTGTGCACATGTGTGTTAGCATATTTTCACAAAACATTTTCAAGGGTGTTAGCACTCCACTAGATCCTAAATGCATATGCAATGAGTTAGAGCATCTAATGGCACTTTGATAACCGCATTTCGATACGAGTTTCACCCCTCTTAATAGTACGGCTATCGAACCTAAATGTGATCACACTAGCTAAGTGTCTTGATCACCGAAACAAAATGGCTCCTACCATTTATACCTTTGCCTTGAGCCTTTTGTTTCTCTTTCTCCTTTTCCAAGTCCAAGCACTTGATCATCACCATGGCATCACCATCATCATGTCATGATCTTCATTTGCTTCACCACTTGGAATGTGGTACCTATCTCATAATCACTTTGATGAACTAGGTTAGCACTTAGGGTTTCATCAATTCACTAAAACTAAACTAGAGCTTTCAATCTCCCCCTTTTTGGTAATTGAAGAAAACCCTTTCACAAAGATATGAATTGAAATTCAATTGAATCCATGTTGCTTGCCCAAGCATATTTACCATGTGTAAAAGGATATGGACAAGTTTCATGAACTCCAAATGGTAGCAATTGCTCCCCTACGTATGTGCTAAGAGTTTGGATTGTAGCTTGCACATATGCTTAGATAGGAAATATAGGAGACAATGTCTACCAAATGATGCTAAGGTATAAAAGATGGACCTTTGAAGCGTGATACCAATCAGAGTGCACCAATATACCATCCTTAGCACTATTAGTAACTAGACATACACAAAAACTAGAATACCCCGTAAGATCATCATTAGAAGTAAGGGTCTAGTTTTCATAATGTGAGCATGAGTCTAGTTACTTAACCTATGCATGCTAGTTTTTCATTTCATCATTCAAACCTACAACTAGCATACACCACACAAGCATGGATATTAAAATTAAAAACTTATGCCATGCAAGCAAACATATGAAATGCACATTCAAATGCACCATACAAGTTCGTGAGCTTGCTCCCCCTACTTGTGTGCTCAAAATTTTAATTGATTCCTTTCCTTTGTCATATCTCTCCCCCTATGTCAAATACTCCTCCTTGTTGTCTTTTCACTATCTTAGTACACTAATATCTTTGTTTTCTCCCCATAGTACTAATATTACTGTTATCTTTGTTTTTCTCCCCCTTTGTCATCAATGACCACAAAGGTTCAAAATATAGATAGGTTGAGATTATCAATGTCAATCAATGGGGTGAGGATTATTTTCCCAAATTTGGTCCAATCTAGATCATTTGCCAAAGATATTTAACTCAGTTTGATCCAAGGACAAGCTTTTTCACACCTCCAAATAAGGGTTATCTTGCACCATGTTGAGTTAAACACTTAGAGCTCATTTTCTAGATCAAACACTAGGTTTACAAGTCCACAAACATATCATATGCTACCACTAGATCAAGTCAAGCATAGAAGCAATAGTGGTACCATACAATCATCAAATTCATTTGATTTTCATGAATGAGCATATTAAATATGAAAGATGTCTATATACACTAAACAAGTCCTTAGCAAGGATATATGCCATGCCAATCAACTTTTACCTTGGATTGCTCGAAGGAGAGGCATGTCATATAAGTGGGGGTGTATCAACACATATTTGAGATATCCAATATGTTCAACTCATTCCTTAGCTTGCAAAACCTTTTCTCATCCAATGGCTTGGTGAATATATCGGCAAGTTGATCTTCGGTACCTACACTCTCAATGCAAATATCCCTTTTTGTTGGTGATCTCTTATGAAAAGGTGGCGACATCAATGTGCTTTGTTCTTGCATGTTGAACTAGATTGTTGGTCAACTTGATTGCACTCTCATTGTCACATAGCAATGGCACTTTCTTGAAATTGATTCCAAAGTCACTCAATGTGGCCTTCATCCAAAGTATTTGTGCACAACAACTACCAGTGGATATGTATTCGGCTTCGGCGGTTGATAATGCAACACTATTTTGCTTCATTGATGACCATGAAACAAGTGACCTTCTGTCACACCCAATTTTAAGGATAAAATTGAATGCACTAAACTCATGTGTGCCCAGGGATCAGTCACACACATAAGTTGACAAATTACAAGAGTATCATCACGGTGTATCTTACATAACGAATAGTAACATCACATAGTCTTACACAACATAGCGGAAAGTAAAAGATAGCTCTCTTGTGGTAGCTCCAACACTGGGATGGTCAACTAGTTGACCACAAGCCTAATAGTCCTCAGGGAACTCCTCATATTCGTTGTCATCTATTACCCATCCGGGATTTTTATCCAAATATTGAAAGTAAACAAGCGTAAGTACTTCCCGTACTTAACAAGATAACGTGGGGTTCATGAGGCTCAAAAAGGATGACACGGGTTTACTGCAGTTAGCACTTTTAGTAAGTCAAGATTTTATCATCAGTTATTATCAAGTTATGCTTAAGCCCCAATTAACCCACATGATCATATATCAGAACCAATTGAGTCATGAAACCTCATCATAATATCATCATAGTCATCACTTATAAACAACATTATAAGTAGCCATTTATTCTGTGAGTTTTCTGGGCCGCTCGTGATCATGAGCACGACTGTTATAATAATTTGTAACCCTCTGCAGAGGTGGTGCACATTCACCGCGAGTCGTGATTCCCATATGCCTAGGTTAATTACTCTCATATCACTGCCAAGGTGAGCGGGCAGGGTACACTATGAAGCCATTTCATAGGTTTCTCTAACAAGTTAGGGCCGCTATGTTTCCTCGGCAGGCAGATGTAGGAACCCCCCTTTCCTATGGCACATATCCATCGTGGCTATACACATAGGAACAGAGGCAGTCCTATACCCAACGTGGCTTGCCCCTTTTGCGCCATAAAGGTAACCTCTAACAAGATAGAAAAGGTCCTACTACTGAGCTAAAGTCAGAGCCATGTGACCCTCACGGTTGCACTGCCAGTCCCAGCTTTTGCCGGTAGATAAGTCCTTATGGAGGGCCGAGAGCATCATGATCGAAAGTCGTTTGCTCCTTCGTCCTATAATTCAGTTGTTTAAAGCAACTTTTACCTTTTCATTCCATAGATCCATTATTCATTATGTAGATCATGTACAGTTACATTGAGCGCTAGCAAACTACCCATATGCATATAACCCATAGGAGACAAGGAACAGGATAATCAATCACTAGGATGTCCTTACGGGTATCAAAATTAGACACATGCAAATGAGTAATTAATAAATGTGAATAGGCATCAAGGTAGATCCCATGCTATACTTGCCTTGGTTAGCAAACTCCTGCTTGTTCTGCTAGTCGTCGAAGAACTCTTGGTCTCCAACGTTCTCCTCACTGTCTGAACACGACCAACACGTCAACATACAACATTCCAGGAACATTCATGCAAAGCAAACAATCCTATGGTAAGAACAGTACACCAACAATAAAGAAAACAAGATAAAATATTTATGAAAAGAATCTATGTCTCGCTACGATCACTTCAACGTGAAGTTCACGAAAATCAGAGCTAAAACGCGAAAGTTATGAATTAAACAGGATTCCTATAGCAAGTTAATTAACTAAACCTAATCATGAAATTTAGAAGTTTCTAACATGTCTAACAGTAGCATTAATGCGTAGATTACAAAATTACGAACCTAACACAAGTTGATTGGGTCAAATCGGAGCTAAAACGATGATTTTATAAGCAAAACAGTGCAGTGGCAATTCTATAAATAGTTAGAACTCATTTTCGATTTAATAAATTTAAAAAGAAATTTAGATTTGAGTCTGATGGAGGATGGCGGGCGCAATTTGCTGAGAGCCGAGGGTCTCTTTAGAAATTTGACCCGCGAAGGGGTATCTGCTTATGTGAGCCGTTAGATCACAGATGGGTGGCTCAGATTAGATCTGGGGGAGGATAGAGAAGGAGCCGGCCAGGAACAGTAGCTCCGGTGGCGGCGCAGCCATGGCCGGTGGCAAGGAACATGTCGGCGTGCACGGTTCAGTGGCTACGGGCCATGGTTCGAAGAACCGAGGAGACTGGGAGAGCCAGGGGGTGAAGGGGACCTCGGACAGGCCGATACGGTGGTCGGAGGACGCGGCCGAGGCGGCGGTCGCCATGGCCGGCGGCATGGAGCTCATGGGCGCACGCGAAATGGGGTCTACGGGCCATGAAACACGCAAATAACAGCATGGGGAGAAAGAGGGGAGCACGGCGAAGCTTACCGCGGTGACCAATGGGGTTGAAATCGGCTCGGGGACGGCAATCCGCATGGAGGGGCGGTCGGCGAACCACGGTGCTTCTCCGATGGGGCAGTTGTGGCTTCCTCGACGTGAGCAAGTGCGAAAATGGAGCGGGGACGACCGTAGGGAGGGCGGCGGGGGTCACGGCTTTGTTTTAAAGAGGTCGGGCATGGGGAGACGCTCCCACGATGCTGCGAGGCATGGGCGCGGAGCAGCGGTTGTGGCTTGGACCGGGCGCCACGGTTGCGGGAGGAGGGGGACGGCGCTGACGTGCGGGCCTAGGTTGTCAGCGGCTGAGACGCAGGGCTGCGGTTGAGGAATGTGGCGTGGCTCGGCTGGGCCGGCCCAAGACTGAAAGCAGGAGGAGGCGAGCGAGCTAGGGAAATTGGGCCAGCAGGCCAGGCTAGGCCGGCGGGGAAAGAATGGCCAGTAGGCTGAATTGAGGAAGAGAAAGGGCGGGAAAAATATTTCCTTTATCTTTTTCCAAATCAATTTTTCAAATGATTTTTTATTCCTTTTTAGTTTAAATCAAAACCACTCAACATATTAAATAAAATGCTCCAGCATGAGTGCATCAACATGTATATATCCTTATGATGGATTTTAATTTCATAAAAAATATTATTTTTCTATATTTGAATGCACACATAATAACATAATTAAATCAAATTTTACTTATTTTAAAAGAATGAAATTTTTGGAGTGTTACAATTCTACCCCCTTAAGATGAATCTCGTCCTCGAGATTTGGATGATTGCTTACTCAAACAGTTGTGGATAAGACATTCGCAATTCCTCTTTGTAACACCCTAAAATTTGCCACTTTTGAAAATAGAGTTAAAATGATTTATTTGTGAATTTTTGTGCACATGAAAACATAGGAAAATAAAATTTTTGATTAATTTAAAATTTATTATGAGGTAGAAACATGTTTGTCGCATTCATGCCGGTCGCACCTCGTGTTTCTATGTGCAAAATTGTGTGTTTTTATACGTTTAGGAGACGAATATCTATCTCTAGGAATTTTCTAGCTTCTTCCTGGAATTTAATTCCTATCTCCTTCACCTTAATCTTTATGTTCTAAGTTCCCAATAATATTTTTATGAGCTCCAAATACTTTATTTGGGTTCATCATGTTCCAAAGTGTCTCTGAGAATTTTCCCCAAATTTTCGGAGGTCTCAGAATATTTTTCGTGGCTTAAATATCAATTCTAGACTTTTCTAGAATAATTTTATTCACAAAATTAATTAATTCCGAAAATAATAAATCTCTCATTTATCCCAACGCTCAAAGCCCAGGTGCAATAATCGTAGTAAATCTCAAAGGCCCATGTATTTATTTATTAATGGACTTTAATGTTTATTTTGGTCCATTAGTGCAGGCGGATGGTGCAACGTCAATTAGTACCATATCGCTAGTTGACGGGGATGTGAGGAGTTTTTCTCCTTATATATATATACCAATACCTTGGGCAAAGCACACCAAAACTACCGTATGGAGAGCCCCTAGTTTAAGAAATCCCTCATATAGTAAATTATATTTTTCTCCTCTTTCCGTCGCCGTCGCCGTCTTTTTCTCCAAGTCCGGCCGTCACCGTCGATCCACTGCTTCGTCGATCCACCGCTTCTCTGCTCTCGGTGAGGAACTCTACGTCTTCCACATTTTGTTTCTTAATTCAACTTCGACGTTACCTCTACGCCGATCTTATTGTTAGACTGAAACTCCAGCATGTCTGTGACAGACGGCCATGGCTGCAGCCGACCTACTGCTTCCCTGCCTTGGAAACCAGATCTACATTGTCCTTTGTCTTTCTACTGCAACATATGCAAACCTTCAAGCAAATAGCACCGTGCATGTATGTCAATAATGCAAGCTAGCAAGCGCCAAGGATGACGAGTATGTAAGCTTCGCAACGTAATCTTCTATCCGGAAGCGAAGGTTCCCCATGTAAGCATGTATATCCTTTATATTTTGGTTAAGCTCTTGATGCCGTGCACGTGCCCGGCTCCAGTTAGCTGTTCCAATTAGCTTGATGACATCACATGACATCACGTATATGTTTTATGGCCGTTTTCTTATAGAAAAACGAATCCAACAATACTATAGAAATACACCACTTACCATCAATAATGGATCTCCACCGTTTCTTCGTTCTAACTCCGATTTGATCCGTTCAACTTGCACTAAGTTCGTAATTTTATAACCTACATGTTCATACTACTGTTAGATGTGTTTTCAACTTTTAAAATTCATGATTAGATTTAATCTATTATTTTGTCAAAAGAAATCTTGTTTATTTCATATCTTCTGCGTTTTAGATCCGTTTTGACCCATTCAAGTTGCGTTAGATTCATAGCGACGAGGGTCTACGTGTTAGTAATAGTGGTTACCATATTACTATTTCTAAAATTTCATGGTTTAAATCATATCTTGATTAATAATTATGCAACTAGGTTTTGTAAATAAGATATGATTTGTTTTACTTTAGTTTTATAACTCAAATCTAAATTTGATTTAATCCAATTTATATAAGCTTTTATATAGTTAAATAAATGAAGCCTATAGTTTTCTTTTTCGTGTGTAAAGTAAATCTTTCGGTAGTTGTATCTTTTCAACCGTAGCTCCGATTAGCGTGTTCTCGCGTCTATGTGTTCGTAGTGAGACGTAGATTCGTTTTACAAACTTTTCATCTTAATTTGATGTTTGGTGTATTGTTCTAATTTAGATCTATTGTTTGCTTTGTGTATGATTGCATGGATGTTTGTGTGGTGCTTTATGATTTCGTCCAGTCGGTGAGATATACGTGGTGATCAAGAAGAAGAACGTTGAAGATTAAAGCTTACCGAAGGATCGGTGTTTAAGGCAAGTATAACATGGGATCTTCCTTGTTGTCCTATACACCTTTAATCATTTAATTCATACTGCATGTGTCTACCTTGACTACCACTAAGGATATCCTAGTCTTTTGTACTTGTGCCTTGTTACCTATGGGGTATTGCATTGGGTAGTATAATGCTAGTGCTCAATTAAAGACCATGATCTTGTAACTTGACTAATGGTATATGCAATAAACACTAAAAGATGCTTTTTAGCAACATGGAACAAGGGGGCTAGAGCATTGGGCTATTTTTATGGTGCTCTAGATTCTTCTCCCTAAGGACTTATCTATAAGTGATCATCCGGGACTTACAGTACAGCTGTGAGGGCTACATGGCTCTGGCTTAAGCTCAGTATGAGGACCTTTTCTAGCTTGTTAGAGGTTACCTTTATGGCGCAAGAGGGGTGTGTTCCGGGTTGGATATAGTGCGGCCTCTGTCCGTTAGTGTATAGGCTGCGCGTCATTGTGCCTGTCGGAAGGGGAGCCCTATATTCGCAGGCCACAGAAATCTAGCGGCCCTAACTTGTTAGACGAACCTTTGAAAGGCTTCATAGTGAACCCTGCCGACCTTCCTTGGTAGTGGGTCAAGAGGCTGATCACCTCGGGCGAAAGGATAAATCATGACTCACAGTGAAAGTGTACAACCTTTGCAGAGTGTAAAACTGGTATATCAGCCGTGCTCACGGTCACGAGCGGCCTTAGAACCCTTACGGAATAAATGATGAACACTAATGATATGGATGATGAAGATGCTCACTAATGGTTAACTGTTATACTATTCATTATTCATGTTTACCTGATCATGTGTTTATAGGCTTGTGAATGAACTTGTTGCTACTCAATTGCTAAAATCATGACTCATTAAAAGCTAATCGCAGTAAACCAGTGTCAGCCTTTTGAGCCTCATGAACCCCATGTTATAGTTGTTGAGTACGACATGTACTTATGCTTGCTTTACTTTTCAAATATTTGGATGAAAATCTTGGATGGGTACCAGATTGCTAGGGTTTGGAGAAATTAGGCTTGTGATCAACCAGTCAGTTGTCCCTATGGATTTGGAGTCTTCACCCGAAGATCGGAGTTGTCTTTATGCTGTTTGCTATCTGAGGTTATAATCTTTATACTAATACGCTATATATTTAAGCATTGTCTTTTGATATTACCCTTATTTGTAGCTATATATGAGATTTGACTTCCGGGGCTCACATATGGTGTGTATCTGGTTTTGTTCTTAAAACTGGATGCGACACTCTTCTCTTTCCCAAGTAGCCGCATCCTCTGTATACCGATTCCACTGTACCTTGCATATTTTTATAACTCGGCTCCTTGTAACTCTTTCTGCCGTCTGTAAGATTTTTATCGGATACTCTTCATATGTGAGATCTGAAGTGACCAGATTTCCATGAAGGGAAATCCACAGAGTCGAAGTGTAATAAGACCGTTGTAGATCATATTACCCAAATTCCAGTCGAATATCAAATCCATACAACGATAATATCAGAGTACAAATAGTGTGGAATTACATAATTTATTACATCGCCGCATTGGCGGAATCAAAAGTAGCATTCATTCAGAACAGCTTGAAGATAAGATCGCCAAACTCGAGCGTAGGCACGAACCCCTCAACCGTCAAACTCCTCGAAGCTATACTCCTCAGCAGAACCTGTGTGCCAAAATTTATCAGTACGATTTGTACTGGCCACTCCCACCCTATTAGCATTGCTTTGTGGAAATTGGATGCAAGTTGCATATAATCAAAAGAAACCTATAAGGCTGGGGTTTCCTATGCAATAGCATATCGAGTATATAATAATAGTTGGTCAAGTTTTAATACCATTCCCACACATTCCACCCCATTCCCGTCCAGAGCCAGGTTTCGATCCTGGGATTGATATACCACCATCTCCACACCATCACCATACCCTCGCTCAGTCGACAGGCCAACTCCCTCTCGGCACTGTCTCAAGGCCCGTAGCCCCTAGCTACAACCGACACTCTCTCACGGGGGAAGAAGAGAAGGACTCATCTCACTATCTAGTTTAAGCGAAACCCAGGAAAGGTCCATAGCCGGCAAGTTGGCTCATGTATCGATCGATCAACCATACACTCTACAGAGGTTTTACATAACCACAAGATCTGCCTTCTTCGCTGACCGTCGTCAACTGGGCTGATTTCGGCCGTTTGCTAGCCTAGGATAATGCCACTCTACCATTCAGCCCTGGTACACCCCAAGTCCAGTCTAGGGTGGCTAAAACTGTGAGTCATGAGTCGGGTCCACAAGGTCTCAATGAAGTCTCAGAAGGGTGAGGGGGAATCCTCCGCGCCCCGTACCTCCTTACACTGTCCGCTATCAACCTAGCAGTAGTGGCAATATCCTACCAAGTAGTCCGGCCGTCCCGCACCATATAGGGCGAGTGGTACGTAAGGCTTCCCGGTGAATCTGAGTACTAGTAAGTCCTTAGGGATGACCAAGCCAGAATGTCTTCATCAGGGTTTCCATTTACCGTGCCACCACAGCACCTCCATCCCGGGCTCCTCCCATCACAGGTTCACACCCAGGACCACCTCGTATACCATTTACCCACCATAGGTATCCATTCCAGGGGTGCCCAGGTAGCTCCCCATGGCAAGACTTGCCCTAGGCTCGTCATATACTCCAACTTGGTCGACACAACCCTCACCCTCCACACACCCAAGTCACACACGCAACACTCTCATCGTAGTCCAGAATACACCATGCATTAATGTAGTATAAGCGTAGTAGAAGTACAAGCAAATGAAATATAGCAGTAAGCGTGTGTCTAACCTAAGAGCAAGGTATGCAGGGGTAAGGTTGCATCAAGGTAATGGCCATCAAGTAAGCATACTACCATGCAAGTCCTATCATAGTATGATTATAACAGTAAAGTAAAGGCAATAGCAGTTCTACAATAGCCATGCGTAATAGGTGCTACGAGATTGGGTGGGATGTGGCACCTTCAGTGTAGTCGTCTCTGTACTCCTCACGGTACTCATGATCCTTGTTCGTCTGGTTCTCCTCCGAGTCTGCAACGATCGCATTATAGTCGCGTTAACGACGTGTATAGAATAGCACAAAGAAGCAATGAAAATTCAAAAGAGCCAAATGCACTCAAACATGGGTTCATTGTGTAGAGCTCGATTTTAGATGAATTTTGGTCCTGGTCTTGCATTTTTCTGAGTTCATATGAATTAGTTATGAATTTCCGAAGTTTAAATCATTTCAGAAAATGGAAAAGCCTGAATTAATCCTGGGCTGACACATGTCACGCTGTGACTAGTCCACCTGGCATGCTGACAACAGCAATATGTCATTGGCTCGGCTCTGAGCTGACAAGTGGGGGTCCTGCTGACGTCATCATGACATCAGCATGACGTCATCAACGTCATCAGTCCCGACAGGTGGGACCAGGGACTCTTGGGTCACTGACATGTGGGTCCGGTCAAAGTCAACGTCAGGTCTATGGGTGAGTCAATAGAATGGATCAGGGTCACTGATGTGCAGGGCCAGTGCTGCTGATGTCAGCAGCTGATGTCATCGTGACGTAAGCATGACATCACCTTGGCTGTGTTATTACTGACAGCTGGGACCCGCATGACGTCGACATGATGTCAGCATGACATCATTCACCGACTTGTGGGTCCGGAGTCTTTGTGACACTGACATGTGGGGCCAGGTCAACCATCAACGGTCAACCAGATTGGGCCTCGACTGGGCTTTGCTGGGCTCAGGTTGGGCCGGTCTGGGTCGGGCCGACCCGAACACGTGGCATGCTGTGGCGCTGCCACATCGTTGCCATGGGCCTCCATTGGGCCTCATCTACCATGCGGCCCGCACTATGTGGTTCATGGTAGATTGGCGTTCATGGTCCATGGACCGCAGACACAGTCTGTGGTGGACCGTGTCCACGCTACTGTCTCCTTCGCCTGGTTCACGGTGGACCGAGCGCAGGGCTGCGCTGCCCATCTCACCCCTTTCCTCTGCTTTTCCCACGATGGCTTACACGCTAGCGGCGAGCGCCCGGTGAGCCTCGCCAGCGACGCTGGTGCGCGATTGACGTGGGTGAAAGCTCTACCAAGCCTCGGCGTCCTCGTTGGTGGGGTTAACGTGGCGTGTGGGGTCCCGTAGTGTGCCAGCCACAGCGGTGGTCTTATGGGCACGATGGCGGCATTGGTGAGGTGGCTATGGCCTCGGAGAGGCGACTCTGGGGTGCGTGTGAGCTTCAGTAGGCTATTGCGGGCACAGCGGTGCTCTAGTGCTGCCCTGGTGGCCTCCGGTGGTGGCTGGCCGCGTGCACAGAGGCATCGGCAGGGTCTCAAATGGCGACGAGCTCATGCCGATTGGCTGGGGAGGGGTCTCAGCAAGGTGCTCACTGCGCAGTGCTTGGCGAGGCTAGGCGATGCAGTGGAGGGTCGTGGCCTTGTCGAGATGAGGTCGTGCCGTGCTGAGCAGCAACGTCGACGTGGTTGATCGGGGCAACGTCCTCCGCTCTGGCGACACCGGCAACGTTGGGCGCTCCTTCTTCTTCCTCTATCCCTCTCCTCTCTTGGCTCGGGTGCGTAGTGGACGGCCGCAAAGTGGCGGCGGGGCAATGGGAGAGCTCTAGGGCACCCGAGGTTGGGGCTTTTATAGCCGAAGCTCGGCCATGGAGCTCGGTGAATGGCGGATGGAGATCGAGGGGCGATCGGAGGCGCGTGCATTGCATCCAACGGCCCATGCGTGGGCGCGGCGCCAAGGGGACAGGGCCATGCCCCGGGCGTGACCCCCTGGCCCGCTCCTGCCAGCGTTGTTGGCCTCCGGTCGCACGACAGTTGAGGCGTGGGCGGAGAAGATGAACAGGAAGGCTGACGGGTGGGGTCCAGTGGCAGCGGCAGAGGGGAGGGGAGCGCAGGCGGCGGCGTGGCGTGCTGCTTGGCAACATAAAGCCGGGCAGCATGCGTCTGGCTGGGTGGATGGCGGAGCGGTTAATTGAAATGGCCCAGCATGGCCGAAAGCAGGCCGAGGCGGCTTGCAAGACCTCCCTCTTCTTTTTCTTTTCTATTTTATTTCTCTTCTCCTTTGTTTGAATTCAAATTTGGTTTGAAATTTGAATTCCAAATTGGTGCACCTTATTCATTGGAGTTTTAGATATGAGGCCCACAACATTCTTTTATAAATATTAGGAATTTATTTAGCTATTTTGTATAACAAAAATAGGTGTGGTTTTGTTATACAAAAATAGAATTAGTTTTCTCTTTAAACATTTATTCTTTGGTTTGAGTAATAATTACTTTATGGTGTATTTCTTGAAAGGAGTTGTTAAGCATAACATAAAGCAAATGGAAATCCAAATCACAATTTGAGTTAACAATGTATGCAACACTTTATTTGTTGGAAATTAAATAAACATAACTAACAAATGACATGCCATGCTTATGTGTTGACTTGGGTTGGGGTTATACCTAATGCATCTCTTAGGTTGGGTTTCTATACATGACACTCATCAACACATGGGAGTTTTTGGGAAAAATTTTGTAGTTGGTATTTTTAGTGTATGGATTTTTGGGTTGTTACAACCCCCTTAACAGAATCTCGTCCCCGAGATTAAAGCGTAACGTACTCTTCGGAAAGATAGGGATAGTGTACCCGGAGGTCAGACTCTTTCTCCCATGTTGCTTGTCTCTCTGTGTGATTGCTCCATTGGATCTTGCACATAGGAATAGTTTTGCTTCGGGTCTCTTTAGTATCTCTACCCAGAATTTTGATAGGATGTTCTTTATACTCAAGAGTATCTTGGATGTCAAGTGTATCAGTTGGAACTACTTCATCGGGCACTCTCAAACACTTGCGTAGCTGAGAGACATGGAATACGGGATGTACCCCCATCAATTCCTCGGGTAGCTCAAGTTTGTAGGCGAGCTTTCCAATCCTCTTGCAAATCTTGTATGGGCCAACAAATCTAGGGGCAAGCTTTCCTTTCACATGGAATCTGATAGTTCCACGTAGCGGGGATACCTTGAGATAGACGAAATCTCCCACATTGAACTCAAGTTCTCTTCTCCTTTTTGTCAGCATAGCTCTTGTATCGACTTTGAGCAATTCTCAAATTCTCCTTTACTTGCGCAACTCCTTCTTCTGCATCTTGAATCTTAGCGGAGTCAAAGAACGATCTTTCTCCCGGTTGGGACCACATCAAAGGTGTCTTACAAGGTCTGCCATACAGAGCATCAAATGGTGACATCTTGATACTGGCTTGGTAGCTATTGTTATAAGAAAACTCTGCATAGGGTAGGCATTTCTCCCAATCAAAGCCATAATTCAGTACACTAGCACGAAGCATGTCTTCTAAGATCTGATTTACTCGTTCTGTCTGTCCATCTGTTTGTGGGTGATAAGCGGTACTGAAATCAAGTTTGGTTCCAATGGACTTGTGCAGAGCTTCCCAGAATCGGGACACAAACTGAGGACCATGATCAGATACAATACTAGAAGGAGCTCCATGCAGTCTGAGAATATGCTCAACATATAGATCTGCTAATTTTTCGGCATTGGTCTTGTTCTTAACTGGTACAAAGTGAGCAATCTTGGTCAAACGATCGACAATCACCCAGATGGAATCATTGCCTTTCTGTGAATGGGGCAATCCAGCTATGAAATCCATGGATATGCTCTCCCACTTCCACTCAGGAACATCAAGAGGCTTTAGCAAACCGTGGGCCTTTGATGTTCAGCCTTGACTCTATTACAGGTGTCACATCATGCCACATGTACTGCAATGTCTATCTTCATGCCTTTCCACCAAAAGTGTTTCTTCAAGTCTTGATACATCTTTGAATTTCTAGGGTGAATACAGTACTTAGAATTATGTGCTTCAGACAGAATTTCCTCTCATAGTGTTGGATCGGCAGGGACACAAATTCTGCCCTTGAACCAGATGGTTCCTTGTTCATCTTCTTGGTGGTTGGTCTTGTAGCCTAGTTTCATCAGACCACGGAGATATTCGATCTCTTCACAACTTTTCTGAGCTTGACGGAGGCGATCTGTGAGATCATACTATATGCGGAGCTCATTCAACAAGCCATGTGGTAGTATCTCTAGTTGGAAATCATCAATCTCTTCCTTGAGCTCAGGTGGTACGGATTCAGTGATCAAAGTGTGACAGTAACTCTTGCGATTGAGAGCATCTATGACTACATTAGCTTTTCCTGGATGATAGTGAATTTCTAGGTCATAATCTTTGATCAACTCTAGCCATCGGCGTTGCCTCATATTTAGATCTTCCTGAGTGAAAAAGTACTTCAAGCTCTTATGATCCGTATAGATATCACACTTGTTGCCTATCAAGTAGTGTCTCCAGATCTTCAAGGCATGCACAACTGCTGCTAACTCAAGATCATGGGTTGGGTAACGGTTCTCGTGTTCTTTCAACTATCGAGACGCATATGCTATCACTCTCCCATCTTGCATCAGTACACAATCAAGTCCTTGACGGGATGCATCACAATAGACTATGAAATCTTTGCTGATATCAGACAATGCTAGCACAGGAGTTGTGGTAAGCTTCTATTTCAATTCCTAGAAGCTTTGTTCGCACTCGGGTGTCCATTCAAACTCCTTAGTCTTCTTCAGAAGGTTGGTCATTGGATGGGCTATCTTGGAGAAGTTTTTGATGAATCGGCGATAATATCTAGCCAATCCCAAGAAACTTCTGACTTTTGTCACATTACGGGTTGATCCCACTCTTTTACAGCTTCAATCTTGGCCGGGTCAACTGTGACACCTTCAGCTGATAATACATGGCCCAAGAAGGCAACTTTCTGTAGCCACAATTCGCATTTGCTAAACTTTGCGTAGAGCTGATGTTGGGCTAGTTTCTCAAGCACCGTTCTCAGATGATGTTTGTGTTCTTCAGTAGTGGATGAATAGACAAGGATGTCATCAATGAATACTACCACAAACTTATCCAGATCATCCATGAAAACCTTATTCATCATGTTCATGAAGTAGGCGGGAGCGTTCGTGAGTCCAAAGGACACCACGGTGAACTCAAACTGCCCATACCTAGTCACAAAAGCTATCTTCGGGATGTCACTCTCTCGAATCTTCATCTGATGATAGCCGGATCTGAGATCAATCTTGGAGAAATACTTGGCACCTCAAAGTTGATCAAGCAGATCATCGATTCTTGGTAGAGGGTACTTGTTCTTGATGGTGACTGTGTTCAAGTTCCGGTAGTCAATGCACATTCTCATTGAACCATCCTTCTTCTTAACAAACAGAACAGGGGATCCCCAGGGTGAAGCACTAGGTCTGATATATCCCTTCGAGATGAGCTCATCAAGCTGTGTCTTGAGCTCGACCAGTTCATCAACTGACATGCGATAGGGTCTCTTGGCAATGGGTCCTGTTCCTGGCAAAAGATCAATGATGAACTCTACATCACGGTCTTGTGGCATACCTAGTAATTCTTCAGGGAATACATCGGGATAGTCTCTGACCACAGGCACATCATGAACTATCTTCTCCTCTTTCTGTGATTCTGAACTGGCTTTAAGGGCACGTAGGATAGAGGTGGACTTTCCAGACTGGGGTTCACATCTAATAACTTGGCCTGATGGGTGGGTCACTTGGACATATCTAGGTGAACATGATATAATACCTCGATGAATGGTTAGCCAATCCATGCCTAAGATGACATCTAGGTTCGTGGAAGGTAACAGGGTTAGGTCGGCTTTAAAGATAAGACCCTCAATGCTAAGAGTCACTCCCTTATAGATGTGGGTGCATTTTAGGTCTCCTAAAGGTGAGCTGGTGATAATAGGCTTTTCACGTGGGGTTACAGGCAGGTCATGCTCTCGTGCGAACTTGGATGATATGTATGAACAAGTTGCTCCAGAGTCAAATAGAACTGATGCAGTATTGTCGTTAACTAAAAACATACCATACACAACGTCAGGGGCAGCCTGTGCTTCCTCGGTGTCCAGATGGTTGAGACATCCACGGGTAGCAGATCCCTTGAGCTGAGACTTCTGAGCAGTTGAGTTCTGTGGGCACTCAGCGGCTTTGTGACCTGGTTGGCCATAGGCAAAGTAGGTGAAAGGCATACCGCCTATAGGGGTTGGCGCGGTTGCCTTCCAATTTCTAGTGCTTGGTGCAGGGCGGTTCTGTGCTAGGCGTTCATTCGCTGAGCGGGAATGGTTGAAATGGTCCTGAGTGTTGCGGTCCTGAGCATAACGGTCTCGGGTGTAACGATCCTGAGCAGGGCGGGAGTATTTGGTGGTGTAGCCTCCACTACCCCTACTCGATCCAGGGTTGTCATCCCTATTGTGGCGAGAGCGTTCCCTTGATGGTGCATCTCTACGGAACCTCTTGCGATCACGACCACGGAAGGACTCCTCAGGCTTACGCTTCCTCTCCCTATACTCCTCTCCAGCTTCAGCATGATCTTTCTCGATCTAGATGCAACGATCCACCAAAGCACGCAACGTGTTACTCTCATTACCGCCAAACTTCAGCTTGATGTGCGGGTTAAGTCCCTTGCAGTAATAGTACAGCTTCTCCTTCTCAGAGTTCACAACATAGGAAGGTGCATAGCGAAGAAGATTGGTGAAATGAGTAGTGTACTCAGTCACCCTGTCCTTTCCCATCTTAATGTTGTGGAACTCCTCAGCTTTGGCCTCCATGATACCCTTGGGAATGTGATACTCAGTGAATGCTTCGGCGAACTCATCCCACGAGATGTTAGTAGGGTGCTCATGGGAATCACTGAAACTATCCCACCAGGCATGTGCTGCACCTATGAGCTGGTGTGCGGCTGCTCCAACACACTCATCGTCGGTGAAAGTAGTGAGGTCAAGCTTCTTCTCCATCTCCTTGAGCTAGTCATCGGCTACAAGCGGGTCAGGGTCGGTGCCATCATAGGTAGGTGGCCTTAGCTTCAGGAATCCTTCCAGCTTCCTTTGGAAGTCATTCTGTAGACCTCCCTAACGATGGTTTGCTCCGTTAACTAGAGCTGCAAGAAGTTGAGTCTGTTGTGCCATCACTTCTGCCAGGTTTGGTGGTGGTGGTGGAGAAAGGTTCTCCTCAGGCGGTGGGGTATTCTCTAGGTTGAAGGGTATCCCTCCACATCCACGGCCATGGCCACGGTTGTTGCCACCACGCCCCCCATTTGGTTCGACTGGTTCGGGGGTGGGCGCATGTCCACGGTTCATTAGGCGGCTAGATCGGCGGTTCGGCATCTGCAACACAGATCATAGAGAATTTAGTGTTTGTGCCATAAGTGCTTATAATTCAATATGATTACATAATTTTGATGATTTAAAAAAAACATTTATACTATCCAACACTCATTACAAAGAAGCAATAAAATTCATAAGATGCAATAAAATCTAAAACATTCATTACTTGGGTTTTATTACATAGCATCATCTCTAGTAGTTACACTTGAAGACGTGCGAGATTCATACTATGCATAATGTCTCATAATACATCTCATAAGGGGTACATCATGGGGTACAACTTACGGAAGCTACTGACATGACTCTTGACCACGCAGGGTCATTCTACTCTAACTCATACACCGCAGCTAGGATACGACTGTTCTCGATCTCGATCTCCTCGTCAGACTTGTGAAGTCGAGATACGTACTTCAAGGCCTCGGCAAGATCCTCAGTAGGCTTGGCTCCAGGTAGGGTAGGGCAGGCATCTAGGTTAAGGCGAGTTGGGGCTAACTCGAACCCCTCTATCCTAGGCTTCATCTTGCTGCGAATCTCCTTGGGTAGCTGATCCCACATTCCCTTCATCTCCCTGAGGCGCTTCCTGTCATACTTCTGCCAAGCCTGCCATGTCCTCTCACACTTGTCCTGTAGGTACTCAGTCTGCCTGAGTGTCTCGATCAGGTAACCTTGGTTGCGAATGACCTTCTTCCTGAACTCCTCTAGCTCTTGAGTCATGGTCTTGTTCTGAGATTGGATTTTCAGCATATCAATCCCCTTGGATCTCTCTCTGTCTCCTCTACGGTTGAACTCGGCCTTCTTGTCATCCAACTCTCTCTGCAACTCCAAGACCTTGCTGTTGAGGTAGCAGTTCCTGTTGCCTAGGTCGATGGCTTTGTCCTGTAAGTCTGCGACCTCGGTTCTGTGGACTTCTTCACGATGGTTGAGCTCGTCCTGTAGCTTGGCAACTATCTCAAGTAGACTAGCTCACTCCTGTGCTCCCTGCTTGTCTCGCTCCTGGTACTCCCACAGAAGGGCCTGGTCCTGACGTCTCCTCTACTCCAGCTGGGTCACGTACCTGTCCTGCTCTAGTAGGTGGATAGCTGAGACGCGAAGGCATCTATCCTCCTCGGCGAGGATAACTCTGTCGACTGCAAAACTCTGCTCACTGGGGGTAAGGCTGAGGTCGAGGGCCTAGGGAAGTAGATGAAACTCTGTCGTCTTCAGGTGCTCGTAGTGGTCCCTCATCACTCTATGAAGTGCCTTGTGTGAGATAGCTTGCAGTCCCTCCTCGACTGTGTCCTCTATAGTCAACTCGGTGAAACCTGGGACAGAAGGTAAGGTAGTGCTAGCTGTGAACTCGACTGAGGTGACAATCGGTCCTTCGATTCCTCCTCCCTGAGCTGGCTTCCTAATGCAGGTGACCTTGACAAGCTCATCGGGGACACCTAATGTGACAAGAACTCGACAGAGGGTCTATGTAAAACCCCCGAGCTCATGTAGGTCGAAGGTGAGCTTAGCATGGTCTAGAGGTAGCGGTCCTAGAGGCGGCCAGTCGACGTTTGTTGCCATCTGCATGTTTTAAGGGATAGGTGTTAGCAGGTCAATAATAGATAAGCCTTGCATAAAAGTAAATGTAGGGTCGGTATATAACTAAAAGAAGGGCTGTCCACATCTTATTCTATTGTCCATTTCTAAGGTTTCGTCCTATGGTCAAGTATGGCTCTAATACCAACTGAAGCGACCTGATTTCCATGAAGGGAAATCCACAGAGTCAAAGTGTAATAAGACCGTTGTAGATCATATTACACAAATTCCAGTCGAATACCACATCCATACAACGATAATATTAGAGTATAAATAGTGTGGAATTACATAATTTATTACATCACCGCATTGGTGGAATCAAAAGTAGCATTCATTCAGAATAGCTTGAAGATAAGATTGCCAAACTCGAGCATAGGCACAAACCCCTCAATCGTCAAACTCCTCGGAGCTATACTCCTCAGCACAACCTGTCTGCCAAAATTTATCAGTATGATTTGTACTGGCCACTCCCACCCTATGAGCATTGCTTTGTGGAAATTGGATGCAAGTTGGATATAATCAAAAGGAACCTATAAGGCTAGGGTTTCCTATGCAATAGCATATCGAGTATATAATAATAGTTGGTCAAGTTTTAACACCATTCCCACACATTCCACCCCATTCCCGTCCAGAGCCAGGTTTCAATCCTAGGATCGATATACCACCATCTCCACACCATCACCATACCCTCACTCAGTCCACAGACCAACTCCCTCTCGGCACTATATCAAGGCCCGTAGCCCCTGGCTACGACCGACACTCTCTCACGGGGGAAGAAGAGAAGGACTCATCTCACTATCTAGTTTAAGCAAAACCTAGGAAAGGTCCATAGCCGACAAGTTGGCTCATGTATCGATCGATCAACCATACACTCTGCAAAGGTTTTACATAACCACAAGATCTGCCTTCTTCGCTGACCATCATCAATTGGGCTGATTCCGGCCGCTTGCTAGCCTAGGATAATGCCACTCTACCATTCAGCCCTGGTACACCCCAAGTCTAGTCTGGGGTTGCTGAAACTATGAGTCATGAGCTGGGTCCACAAGGTCTCCATGAAGTCTCGGAAGGGTGAGGGGGAATCCTCCGTGCCCCATACCTCCTTACACTATCCGCTATCAACCTAGCAGTAGTGGCAATATCCTACCAAGTAGTCCGGCCGTCCGGCACCATATAGGGCGAGTGGTACGTAAGGCTTCCCGGTGAATCTGAGTACTAGTAAGTCCTTAGGGATGACCAAGCCAGAATGTCTTCATCAGGGTTTCCATTTACCGTGCCACCACAGCACCTCCATCCCGAGCTCCTCCCATCATAGGTTCACACTCAGGACCACCTCGTATACCATTTACCCACCACAGGTATCCATTCCAGGGGTGCCCAGGTAGCTCCCCAAGGCAAGACTTGCCCTAGGCTCGTCATATACTCCAACTTGGTCGACACAACCCTCACCCTCCACACACCCAAGTCACACACACAGCACTCTCCCCGTAGTCCAGAATACACCACGCATTAATGTAGTATAAGCGTAGTAGAAGTACAAGCAAATGAAATGTAGCAGTAAGCATGTGTCTAACCTAAGAGCAGGGTATGTAGGGGTAAGGTTGCGTCAAGGTAATGGCCATCAAGTAAGCATACTACCATGCAAGTCCTATCATAGTATGATTATAACAGTAAAGTAAAGCAATAGCAGTTCTACAAGCACTCTCCCCGTAGTCCAGAATACACCACGCATTAATGTAGTATAAGCGTAGTAGAAGTACAAGCAAATGAAATGTAGCAGTAAGCATGTGTCTAACCTAAGAGCAGGGTATGTAGGGGTAAGGTTGCGTCAAGGTAATGGCCATCAAGTAAGCATACTACCATGCAAGTCCTATCATAGTATGATTATAACAGTAAAGTAAAGCAATAGCAGTTCTACAATAGCCATGCGTAATAGGTGCTATGAGATTGGGTGGGATGTGGCACCTTCAGTGTAGTTGTCTCCGTACTCCTCACGGTACTCACATTATAGTCGCGTTATAGTCGCAACGATCCTCGTCCGTCTGGTTCTCCTCCGAGTCTGCAACGATCGCATTATAGTCGCGTTAGCGATGTTTATAGAATAGCACAAAGAAGCAATGAAAATTCAAAAGAGCCAAATGCACTCAAACATGGGTTCATTGTGTAGAGCTTGATTTTAGATGAATTTTGGTCCTGGTCTTGCATTTTTCTGAGTTCGTATGAATTAGTTATGAATTTCTGAAGTTTAAATCATTTCAGAAAATGGAAAAGCCCGAATTAATCCTGGGCTGACATGTGTCACGCTGTGACTGGTCCATGTGGCATGCTGATGTCAGCATGACGTCATTGGCTCAGCTCTGAGCTGACAAGTGGGGTCCTGCTGATGTCATTATGACATCAGCATGACGTCATCAACGTCATCAGTCCCGACAGGTGGGACCAGGGACTCTTGGGTCACTGACATGTGGGTCTGGTCAAAGTCAACATCAGGTCAATGGGTGAGTCAACAGTCAACGGATCAGGGTGACTCACGTGTGGGGCTAGTGCTGCTGACGTCAGCGGCTGACGTCATTGTGACGTCAGCATGACGTCACCTTGGCTGTGTTGTTACTGACAGGTGGGACCCGCATGACGTCGACATGACGTCAGCATGGCGTCATTCACCGACGAGTGGGTCCAGAGTCTTTGTGACACTAACATGTGGGGCTAGGTCAACCATCAACGTTGACCGGTCAACGGTCAACCAGATTGGGCCTCGACTGGGCTTTGGTGGGCTCGGGTTGGGCCGGTCTGGGCCGGGCCGACCCGGACACGCGGCATGCTATGGCGCTGCCACGTCGTTGCCATGGGCCTCCATTGGGCCTCGTCTACCGTGCGGCCCGCACTGTATGTGGTTCATGGTAGATTGGCGTTCACGGTCCATGGACCGTAGACACAGTCTGTGGTGGACCATGTCCACGCTACTGTCTCCTTTGCCTGGTTCACGGTGGACCGAGCGTAGGGCTGCGCTGCCCATCTCACCTTTTCCTCTGCTTTTCCCACAGCGGCTTACACGCCGGCGACGAGCGCCGATGAGCCTCGCCAGCGACGCTGGTGCGCGATTGATGCGGGTGAAAGCTCCGCCGAGCCTCGACGTCCTCGTTGGTGGGGTTAACGTGGCGTGCGGGGTCCCGTAGTGTGCCGGCCATGGTGGCGGTCTTACAGGCACGACGGCGGCATCGGTGAGGTGGCTATGGCCTCGGAGAGGCGACTCTAGGATGCGTGTGAGCTTCACTAGGCTATTACGGGCACAGCGGTGCTCTAGTGCTGCCCTGGCGGCCTCCGGTGGTGCCTGGCCGCGTGCATAGAGGCATCGGCAGGGTCTCAAACGGCGGCGAGCTCGTGCCGATTGGCTGGGGAGGGGTCTCAGCAAGGTGCTCACCACGCAGTGCTCGGCGAGGCTAGGCGATGCAGCGGAGGGTCGTGGCAATGTCAAGATGAGGCCATGCCGTGCCAAGCAGCAACGTCGACGTGGTTGATCGGGGCGACGTCCTCCGCTCCGGCGACACCAACAACGTCGGGCGCTCCTTCTTCCTCTATCCCTCTCCTCTCTTGGCTCGAGTGCGTAGTGGACGGCCACAAAGTGGTGGCGGGGCAATGGGAGAGCTCTAGGGCACCCGAGGCTGGGGCTTTTATAGCCGAAGCTCGGCCATGGAGCTCGGTGAACGGCGGATGGAGATCGAGGGGCGATTGGAGGTGCGTGCATTGCATCCAACGACCCGTGCGTGGTTGCGTGGGCGCGGCACCAAGGGGACAGGGCCATGCCCCGGGCGTGACCCCCTGGCCCGCTCCTGCCAGCGTTGTTGGCCTCCGGTCGCGCGACAGTTGAGGCATGGGTGAAGAAGATGAACAAGAAGGTTGATGGGTGGGGTCCAGTGGCAGCGGCAGCAGGATAGCGGGGAGGCGCGTGGGCGACACGCTGGGCCACGCGCGCGCGCTGGGTGGATGGCGGGCGTGGTTGGGCTGACTGGGCCACGAAGCCGAGCAGGCCGAGGCGGCTTGCAAGGCCTCCCGCTTCTTTTTCTTTTTCTATTTTATTTCTCTTCTCCTTTGTTTGAATTCAAATTTGGTTTGAAATTTGAATTCCAAATTGGTGCACCTTATTCATTGGAGTTTTAGATATGAGGCCCACAACATTCTTTTATAAATATTAGGAATTTATTTAGCTATTTTGTATAACAAAAATAGGTGTGGTTTTGTTATACAAAAATAGAATTAGTTTTCTCTTTAAACCTTTATTCTTTGGTTTGAGTAATAATTACTTTATGGTGTATTTCTTGAAAGGAGTTGTTAAGCATAACATAAAGCAAATGGAAATCCAAATCACAATTTGAGTTAACAATGTATGCAACACTTTATTTGTTGGAAATTAAATAAACATAACTAACAAATGACATGCCATGCTTATGTGTTGACTTGGGTTGGGGTTATACCTAATGCATCTCTTAGGTTGGGTTTCTATACATGACACTCATCAACACATGGGAGTTTTTAGGAAAAATTTTGTAGTTGGTATTTTTAGTGTATGGACTTTTGGGTTGTTACAAGATCTTCCTTAATAGCCAGTTCTTCTAAAGGAATTTGCTCTTTTGGTACTTGCAAACACTTCTTTAATTGAGAAACATGAAACACATCGTGAACACCTAACAAACTCTCAGGCAGTTCCAATTGATAGGCTACTTCTCCTCGTCTCTCTAGGATCTTAAAAGGTCCAATATACCTCGGTGCCAACTTTCCCTTCATATTGAATCTTTTCACACTTCTCATTGGTGACACCTTCAAGTACACATAATCTCTAACTTCGAAAGTCAGCTCTCTTCTATGAGTATCAGCGTAACTCTTCTATCAAGACTGAGCCACTCTCAAGTTGTCTCTAATCAGTCTCACTTGTTCTTCTACGTCTCTAAGGACATCGGGTCCAAACACTTGAATTTCACCAGTCTGATTCTAGAACAAAGGCGTTCTACATTTACGCCCATACAGCACCTCAAAAGGTGCCATTTTGAGACTCTTCTGGTAACTATTGTTGTACGAGAACTTAGCATATGGCAGACTCTTATCCCAACTAGTACCATACTGTAGTGCACAATCTCTCAACATATCTTCTAAAATCTGGTTGATCCTTTCAGTCTGTCCATCAGTTTGTGGGTGATAAGCAGAACTAAAATTCAACTTTGTCCCCAAAGATCTATGTACATTTTGCCAGAATTGCAATGTAAACTGAGTGCCTCTATCAGACACATTCTTTTTGGGAACACCATGTAAGCACACTATCCTTTCCATGTACAACTCTGCTAGCCTTGCACCTGTATAGGTAGTCTTGACTGGTAAAAAGTGAGCAACCTTGGTGAGTCGATCCACTATTACCCATATTGAATCATAACCTCTTTGAGTACAGGGCAAACCTATGATAAAATCCATACCAACTTCTTCCCATTTCCATTCAAGAATCTTCATTGGTTGTAGCAACACTACAGGTCTTTGATGCTCAGCTTTCATTCTTTGACAAGTGTCACACAAAGCCACATACTCTGCCACATCTCTCTTGAAACCATACCACCAATACTTCTCTTTGAGATCCAAATACATCTTGGTACTTCTAGGATGTATAGAATAAGCAGACTCATGGGCCTCTTGTAGAATTGCATCACGGATAGCCTTCACTTCAGGTACACATATCCTTTTTCTGAACCAAAGAGTACCATTCTCATCCATCCTGAATCCTAGTGCCTTTCCAAGCACTATATTCTCCGCTATCTCCTTAAGTTTTTCATCCTCCAATTGACCTTTGCGTATCTCTTGCTCCAAAGTGGGCTCTATCACCAATTCCATTGCATTAGTGACAAGGCTCAAGTTGAGATACTCCATTTCAGCACACAACTCTGCTGGCATAAATGTCATCCAAAGTTCATTGACATAACTCTTCCTGCTAAGTGCATCAGCCACGACATTTGCCTTTCCCGGATGATAATGCACATGCAAATCATAGTCTTTGATCAATTCTAACCAACGATGTTGTCTCAGATTCAGATCTGACTGGGTAAAGATATACTTCAAACTCTTGTGATCTGTATAGATATCACTCTTATGCCCAATTAGATAATGTCTCTAGATTTTCAAAGCATGAACCACAGCTGCCAATTCCAAGTCATGAGTAGGGTAATTCAACTCATGCTTCCTCAATTGTCTAGATGCATATGCCACCACTCTTCCTTCTTGCATAAGCACACATCCAAGGCCCAAACGAGATGCATCACAATATATAGAGAAGTTCTTGCATAAATCTGGCAAAATCAATACTAGAGCTGTAGTCAATCTCTTCTTTAGCTCATCAAAGTTTGCCTCGCATTTATCAGACCATACAAACTTAGCATTCTTTTCCAATAGAGTTGTCACAGGCTTAGCAAGCTTGGAAAAACCTTCAATGAACCTCCTGTAGTATCCAGCCAATCCTAAAAAGCTACGAATCTCACTTACATTGGTTGGTGGTTTCCAATTCAATACATCTTGCACTTTGCCTAGATCCATTGCTATTCCCCCATTGGAGACAACATGACCCAGAAAAGAGACCTCGTTCAACCAAAACTCACACTTGCTCTGCTTAGCATACAACTTATATTCTCTAAGCTTTTGCAAGACCAACCTTATATGTTCAGCATGTTCTTCTTCGGTCTTGGAGAATATCAGTATATCATAAATGAATACCACCATGAATTTATCAAGAAACTCCATGAACACCTTATTCATCATATACATAAAGTATGCATGTGCATTGGTCAATCCAAAAGACATAATGGTATACTCATACAAGCCATACCGTGTAGTGAATGCTGTCTTGGGTATGTCCGAGTTTCGAATCTTTAGCTGATGGTAACCTGAGTGGAGATCAATCTTGGAGAACACATAGGCTCCTCTCAACTGATCAAATAAATCATCAATTCTAGGCAAAGGGTATTTATTCTTGATGGTAACCTCATTAAGTGAACGGTAATCCACACACATCCATTGGCTACCATCCTTCTTATCCACAAAGATCATAGGTGCTCCCCATGGGGAAGAACTGGGGCATATGAAACCTTTTTCTTGCAACTCTTTTAGTTGTTTCTTAAGCTCTTCTAATTCATTAACCCCCATTCTATATGGACGTTTAGCTATTGGTGCAGTTCTAGGTAATAATTCAATAATTAATTCAATGTCACGGTCAGGTGGCATACCTGGCAAGTCATCGGGTAAAACATCCAGGAATTCCTCCACAACACGATCTTGTTTATTGGATTCACCATCCAGCTGGTTCATAGTGGCTGTTGGCTGAGCTTGCACTACCACTTCTACACAGATTCTATCTCCATTGGGTGATGTCACAAGAACAGATCTCTCCTGACACTGAATCACTGCCCGGTGTTGTTTCATTCAATCCATTTCTAGAATAAGATCAATTCCCACTGTTCTCAACACAATAGGTTTCACTTTGAAGTCTACCCCCTTAAGGAAATGCTAGTTGAGGGACTCCAATAAGAAGCTGGCATACTACCTCCTGGTAAATTTACTAGTCTGGGGTTTTTCATGGCACATAAAGGTATGCTATGCATTCTAACAAAAGCTTGGGAAATAAATGAATGAGAAGCACCAGAATCAAAAAGTACTATAGCAGAGATAGAGTTGACACTGAACGTACCCAACATAACCTCAGGCGTCTCCTGAGCTGCATCAGATGACACATAGTTGACTTTTGCAGTGTGAGGTGGTCGGGCATTGAAGTTCAGATTGCCATTCTGGTTCTGTGGAGCTTGCTGGTTCTGCTTCTTTGGACACTGATGAGCATAGTGACCTACTTCTCCACAGCGGTAGCATGCGTTGGGGTTATTGGGTGCACCACTCTTCATAGGAGCATTGTTGGACATTCCTTGGCGTGATGCCGGATTGTCGGTCTGTTGCTAGGGGCACTGGTTACCAAACTGTTGCTGGTACTGAGTGCGTTGCTAGAACTGGTTACGCTGAGGATACTGACCACGGTTTCCTTGGTTAGATGGTCCTTGATTCCTCTGCTGATAACCCTACTAGGGATAGGCACATGGGTGGGTGTTGCTTCTAGAAGCTTGCCCTTGAAGCCTCCTCTTCTTGGCTTCCATCTCTTTGCGCTTATCGTCAATCACAATAGCGCGGTTCACCAAGGACTAAAAGTTAGGGTAGGTGTTGGACATCAGCTAGAGTTGCAGTCCATCATAAAGTCCCTTGAGGAAGCGGCATTGCTTCTCCTTGTCCTCAGCTACATCATTTGGAGCATAGCGTGATAGTTGTGCGAACTCGTCACGATACTCCGCCACAGTCTTTGAGCCTTGCTTAAGTGACCTGAATGTCTCTTGCTTCAATTCCACTAGTCCATCGGGGATATGATATGACTAGAAATTGTCCTTGAAATCTTGCCAGGTGACAGCAGGAGCATCGTTGGGGCGTCCATACTGGAAAGAATCCCACCAATCCTGAGCTGCTCCCTGGAGTTGACCAGAAGCATACAACACCTTCTCAAGATCATTGCATTGTGCTATGTTAAGTTGTTTTTCCACAGCACGCAACCAATGATCTGCTTCCAAGGGGTCTGAGGCATGGGTGAACACAGGAGGGCGACCCTTCATGAATTCTCCATGCTTGTCTCTGACCTGAACAGGCGGTAGTCCTCTTGCAGGCTCATTATCCAAGCGTTGCATCATGGCTTCCATCAACTACGCTTGCATTCCCATCAATTGCTCCATAGTCACTGGTGGCGGTGGTGGTGGATTCATGGGAGCACCACGACCATGACCACGGACTCTGCCTCTTCCTCCTCTTGCGGCCATCTGCTTTCCAACAAATGCGCAAAATTTTAGAGATTTCCAAATTATAGAGAGCTTATAAAAGATAAGAAACTATGCTGAGAATTTTCTGGACAAGATTCAAATATAGTAGTTCAGTAAATCTATCATAACTAGAGTTTCAGAGATCCAACAGAGGTGTACCAAGAATGGTTGGAAATCTTAAGGGATCAGCTACAACTTTTATTTAGAACACTTTTACATATTCTGATGTACACATGGTCAAAAACAGAGCTAAACAGAATCTATTCTGGATTCTAGTCTGCGTAGAAACATCAACTTGTGACAGCTAGATCTCACAAACCTGAGCAGATATTGACGTGATTCTAGAGACATTTGAAAGATACAGAAGTTTGGATATCTCCACAAAAATTTCATAATTTTTGGCAACCTAGATTTCGAGATACAAGATAAAGAACATAGGCTGCTCCAGTAAACAGCACAGCAGAGATAAGATAAAGCAAACCCATCTACATTAAGACCATCATCTAAACTTAAGGTTCAAATCTAAGGAAGTTGTGGACATGCCCACAAACCTCCAGCAATCAAACAAACTCCAAATCATCCAAGTTCACAATTAAAAACATCTAATCATTAAAGTTCACAAGACCAAACAAGACTAGACATGACTCCCGAACTAACAACGTTGTAACTTTAAACAAGGCACCAAACACCTATGGGGCGGTGTCAATCATGGTGAACGACCGGCGCTTCTTCTTGTAGATCGGTGGTAGCCCAAGTTGAGCACGTAGTTCATCAACTTTCTTTTGGAGGCGCCTCTCAGCCCTTTGCGATGCTCACAGCTCTCCCTTGACCTCTTCATCTACCCCTTGCATGGCATGGACATGTTGCACTATTGCTTCTAAGGTTGGATCACTTTCTGGTGGTGCCAGGACTTGCCAAACACCCTCATGATCATTGCGAGGAAGGAACCTAAAATGATCCTCCTTCATGGCCTCAAAACGACGACCATGGTAGTAGATGTAGGCGTCATGTGATGCTTCTTCCATGCCATCCAATGCATGGGCCCATCTAGCAGTGGCACAATGGACAGTCTCCACCTCATGTCCATTCTTTATGTCATTCTAGGCGGTGACAACCAGCTCTACCTTCCAAAAGGTTGCCTCCAAAGGATGCTGGTACTCTGCAGTGATAGTTGATGGAGGTGTGCAGATCAGGGTAGTAGTCATCCAGCACATGAGTAAGGAGGGTGTGGTAGTAGGCCATCTCCGGGGCTGGCTTGAAGTAGTATTTGCACTTCTAGCCTATCTCCTCATCCACCATAGGGACAGCTGGGGATGGCACAGGCATAGGTGAAGTAGCTGATGACTCTGTTGGGGTAGCTATAGCAGGATAGATAGGTGCAACAGCTGGAGTAGGAGCAGGTGCAGGTGTTGGGGTAGCCATAGACTCTTCATCATTGGAGATGACCACAATCTCCTTCTCCACCTGTGGAGCATGGGGGGTGAACATGGCACGGTAGCCGGCAGTGCTGAGGTGGGCGGTCTTCGGGTTGCGAGACATCTATAGATTTAGAGTAAGATAGAATCATAATCAATAATTTTATATAATAGAGTAAGGTATGAAAAGCATAAATATTTTAATAAAATAACAAGAATGAGATAGTAAGTATGAAACCAATGGAGCAAAGATGCTAAAACAACCATTTCTAACTAGGTTTGCGTCCTACAGTCAATACGGCTCTGATACCAATTTGTCACACCCAATTTTAAGGATAAAATTGAATGCACTAAACTCATGTGTGCCCAGGGATCAGTCACACATATAAGTTGACAAATTACAAGAGTATCATAATGGTGTATCTTACATAACAAATAGTAACATCACATAGTCTTACACAACACAACAGAAAGTAAAAGATAGCTCTCTCGTGGTAGCTCCAACACAGGGATGGTCAACTGGTTGACCACAAGCCTAATAGTCCTCAGGGAACTCCTCATATCCATTGTCATCTGTTACCCATCTAGGATTTTTATCCAAATATTGAAAGTAAACAAGCGTAAGTACTTCCCGTACTTAACAAGATAACATGGGCTTCATGAGGCTCAAAAAGGATGACACGAGTTTACTACAGTTAGCACTTTTAGTAAGTCAAGATTTTATCATAAGTTATTGTCAAGTTATGCTTAAGCCCCAATTAACCCACATGATCATATATCAGAACCAACTGAGTCATGAAACCTCATCATAATATCATCATAGTCATCCTGTATAAACAACATTGTAAGTAGCCATTTATTCTATGAGTTTTCCGAGCCACTCATGACCGTGAGCATGGCTATTATAATAGTTTGTAACCCTCTGTAGAGGTGGTGCACATTCACCATGAGTCGTGATTCCCATATGCCCGAGGTTAATTACTCCCATATCACTGCCAAGGTGAGCGGGTAGGGTACACTATGAAGCCATTTCCTAGGTTTCTCTAACAAGTTAGGGACGCTAGGTTTCCTCGGCAGGCAGATGTAGGAACCCCCCTTTCCTATGGCACATATCCATCGTGGCTATACACATAGGAACAGAGGCAGTCCTATACCCAACGTGGCAAGCCTCTTTTTCACCACAAAGGTAACCTCTAACAAGCTAGAAAAGGTCCTACTACTAAGCTAAAGTTAGAGCCATGTGACCCTCACGGTTGCACTGTCAGTCCCAGCTTTTGCCGATAGATAAGTCCTTATGGAGGGCCGCGAGCATCATGATCAAAAGTCATTTGCTCCTTTGCCCTATAATTCAGTTCTTTAAAGCAACTTTTACCTTTTCGTTCCATAGATCCATTATTCATTATGTAGATCATGTACAGTTACATTGAGCGCTAGCAAACTACCCATATGCATATAACCCATAGGAGACAAGGAACAGGATAATCAATCACTAGGATATCCTTATGGGTATCAAAATTAGACACATGCAAATGAGTAATTAATAAATGTGAATAGGCATCAAGGTAGATCCCATGCTATACTTGCCTTGGTTAGCAAACTCCTACTGGTCCTGTTGGTCGTCGAAGAACTCTTGGTCTCCAACATTCTCCTCACCGTCTGAACACGACCAACATGGCAACATACAACATTCTAGGAACATTCATGCAAAGCAAACAATCCTATGGTTAGAACAGTACACCAATAGTAAAGAAAACAAGATAAAATGTTTATGAAAAGAATCTATGTCTTGCTACGATCACTTCAACGCGAAGTTCACGAAACTCGGAGCTAAAACGTGAAAGTTATGAATTAAACGGGATTCCTATAGCAAGTTAATTAACTAAACCTAATCATGAAATTTAGAAGTTTCTAACATGTCTAACAGTAGCATTAGTGCATAGATTACGAAATTACGAACCTAACGCAAGTTGATTGGGTCAAATCGGAGCTAAAACAACGATTTTATAAGCAAACCAGTGCAGTGACAATTCTGTAAATAGTTAGAACTCATTTTTGATTTAATAAATTTAAAAAGAAATTTAGATTTGAATCTGATGGAGGACGGTGGGCGCAATTTGTTGAGAGCCGAGGGTCTCTTTAGAAATTTGACCCACGAAGGGGTATCGGCTTATGTGAGCCGTTGGATCACAGATGGGTGGCTCGGATTAGATCTGGGGGAGGAGAGAGAAGGAGCCGGCCGGGAACAGTAGCTCCAGCGGCGGCGCAGCCATGGCCGGCGGCAAGGAACATGCCGGCGTGCACGGTTCAGTGGCTACGGGCCACGGTTCGAAGAACCGAGGACACCGGGAGAGCGAGGGGGTGAAGGGGACCTCGAACAGGCCGATACGGTGGCCGTAGGATGCGGCCGAGGCGGCAGTCGCCATGGCCAGTGGCATGGAGGTCACGGGCGCACGCAAAACGGGGTCTACGGGCCATGAAACACGCAAATAACTGCACGGGGAGAAAGAGGGGAGCACGGCAAAGCTCACCGCGGTGACCAACAGGGTCGAAATCGGCTCGAGGACGGCAATCCACGTGGAGGGGCGGTCGGTGAACCACGGCGCTTCTCCGATGGGGCGGTTGTGGCTTCCTCGGTGCGAGCAAGTGCCAAAATGGAGTGGGGACGACAGCAAGGAGGGCAGCGGGGGTCATGGCTCCGTTAAAAAGAGGTCGGGCGTGGGGAGACGCTCCCATGACGCTGCGAGGCGTGAGCACGGAGCAGCGGTTGCGGCTTGGACCAGGCGCTGCGGTTGCGGGAGGAGGGGGACGGCGCTGACGCGTGGGGCCGGGTCGTCAGCGGCTGAGACGCGGGGCTACTGTTGAGGAATGCGGCGCGGCTCGGCTGGGCCGACCCAAGAAGGAAAGCAGGAGGAGGCGAGCGGGCCAAAAAAATTGGGCCAGCAGGCCAGGCCAGGCCAACGGGGAAAGAATGGCCAGCAGGCAGAATTGAGGAAGAGAAAGGGAGGGAAAAATATTTCCTTTATCTTTTTTCGAATCAATTTTTCAAATGATTTTTTATTCCTTTTTAGTTTAAATCAAAACCACTCAACATATTAAATAAAATGCTCCAGCATGAGTGCATCAACATGTATATATCCTTATGATGGATTTTAATTTCACAAAAAATATTATTTTCCTATATTTGAATGCACACATAATAACATAATTAAATCAAATTTTACTTATTTTAAAAGAATGAAATTTTTGGAGTGTTACACCTTCCCAACAATTGACATGTGCCTGAGGTGCTCTTTCTTCCAACCTTTCTTCCAACTAGTTCAAACTTTGCTCCTTTGGGATACCATAAACCAATATTTTGTGTATGCTTCAAGTACCTCAATATTCTCTTTGTAGCCTTCAAAAGACTTTCTCTTGGTGAGGCTTGAAATCTTGCACACATGCATACACTTAACATGACATCCGGCCTTGATACGGTCACATAGAGTAGGCTTCCAATCATAGACCGATACAATTTTTGATCCACCATATTTCCACTTGCATCACTATGCAAGTTGTCATTTGTTCCCATTGGTGTACTAATGGCTTTGCTATCACTCATGCCAAACTTCTTGATCATGTCCTTGATATACTTGCCTTGACTCACAAATGTACCATTCTTCAATTGCTTGATTTGAAGACCAAGGAAGTAACTTATCTCTCCAATCATGGACATCTCAAACTCATTAGCCATCATCTTTCCAAACTCATCACAAAAGTCTTGATTGGTTGATCCAAATATGATGTCATCAACATAGATTTGCAATAGAAATAGATCTTTTTCAATCTTCTAGATGAAAAGAGTAGTGTCAACCTTGTCCATCATGAACCCTTTAGAGAGTAGGAAGTCCCTTAATCTCTCATACCATGCTCTAGGTTCTTGCTTCAAGCCATATAATGCCTTCTTCAACTTGTACACATGGTTGGGTTTCTTGTCATCTTCAAAATCAGGAGGTTGCTCAACATATACTTCTTCATTGATGTAACCATTGAAAAATGCACTCTTAACATCCATTTGATAGAGCTTGATGTTGTGGGCATAAGCATAGGCTAGCAAGATTCTAGTTGCTTCCAATCTAGCAACCGGGGCATATGTTTCTCCAAAGTCAAGACCTTCAACTTGTGTATATCCTTGTGCTACCAATCTTGCTTTGTTCCTTATGACTATCCCATCTTGATCTTGCTTGTTTCTAGAGACCCATTTGGTTCCAATCACATTGTGTCCCTTTGGTCTTTCTACCAATTCCCATACTTGATTTCTTGTGAAGTTATTCAATTCTTCATGCATAGCATTCACCCAATCAATATCCTTCAATGCTTCATCTATCCTCTTTGGTTCAATGGATGACACAAATGAGAAATGCTCACAAAATGAAGCCAATCTTGATCTAGTTTGTACACCTCTTGAAATATCACCAATGATAGTGTCCAATGGACGATCCCTTGCAATAATGGTTGGTTGGAGCATTGGAACTTGATTGCTTGCACTTGCTTGATCATTGGGTTGAGATGATGTACTAGCCACTTGATCTTGTTCATTGTCATGAGAGCCACTTCAACTAGCTTGAATTGTATCATCTTGCACATTTGAGTTGGAGAGGACTTGCACTTGATCATCTTCATCATCATTCACTTTCCTTGGCCTCAATTCACCAACATCCATGTTCTTCATAACATTTGAAAGTTGAATGCTTCTAACATCTTCCAAGTTCTCATTCTCTTCTTGTGAACCCTTAGTTTCTTCAAATTCAACATCATGAACTTCCTCAAGAGTACCACTATTCAAATTCCAAACTCTATATGCTTTGCTTGTAGTTGAGTATCCAAGTAGGAATCGTTCATCACATTTCTTGTCAAACTTGCCCAATCTAGTGCCTTTCTTCAAGATATAGCATTTGCAACCAAAGACCCAAAAATATGCAATGTTGGGCTTTCTATCATTCAAGAGCTCATATGGTGTCTTTTCTTTCAATGGATGACAATAGAGGCGGTTGCTACAATAGCAAGCCGTGTTGATAGCTTCGGCCCAAAAGATTGACTCACATTGTACTCACTAAGCATAGACCTTGCCATATCAATTAATGTTCTATTCTTCCTCTCAACAAGGCCATTTGATTGTGGAGTGTACTTGGCCAAGAATTGATGTCTAATTCCAAATGCATCACATAACTCATCAATTCTAGTGTTCTTGAACTCACTACCATTATCACTTCTAACTCTCTTGATGGTTGTTTCAAACTCATTGTGAATGCCCTTGACAAATGATTTGAATGTTGCAAACACATCACTTTTGTCCACTAGAAAGAATACCCAAGTGTATCTAGTATAATCATCCACTATCACAAAGACATATTTGTTACCACCAATGCTTGTGTATTGCGTTGGCCCAAACAAATCCATGTGCAATAACTCAAATGCTTTACTAGTGCTCATCATGCTTTTCTTAGGATGGGTGTTTCCAACTTGTTTGCCGGCTTGACAGGAGCTACAAAGCTTATCCTTCTCAAACACAACATCTTTTAAGCCTCCAACCAAATCATGCTTAAAACAATCTATTCAATTGTTTCATTCCAACATGACCAAGCCTTCCATGCCATAACCAACCCATGCTAGACTTAGTGAACAAACATGTAGATAATTTAGCTTCACTAGCATTGAAATCATCAAGTATAGATTCTCATATCTAAAGCCTTTGAAGATCAAGTTAGAGCCATCTACACTTATGATCTCTACATCATCTAACCCAAATATGCATTTGAATCCAAGATCACACAATTGAGCCATGGATAGCAAATTGAAGTTCAAGCTCTCTACTAGCAACACATTGGAGATGCTCATGTCATTGGATATTGCAATCTTACCAAGCCCTTTGACCTTGCATTTGCCATTGTCACCAAATGTGATACTATCATAACCATCATTGCCATTGGTGTTGGTTGAGTTGAATATTCTTGCATCACCGGTCATGTGTTGAGTGCACCCACTATCAAGAACCCAATGCCTTCCTCCGGCTTTGTAATTGACCTACAAAAGAAGATAAATTCCTTTTAGGTACCCAAACTTGCTTGGGTCCTTGAAGGTTAGTCACTAAGCTCTTTGGTACCCAAATGGCTTTCTTCTTTGAGCCCATCCATGGTTTACCAATGAACTTAGCCTTCACACCATTTGTACCCTTAGTAAGCACATAGAAAGAATCAAGCTTAATGGAGGATACATTAGCATTTTTACTCTTGTTTTTGCACTCATGCTCTTTATGACCAACTTGCTTGCAACTAGTGCAAAACCGACCATTGTTCTTCACAAAACTAGTCTTGTGAGGAGCAAAGGCCACCTTGTCATTCTTGGGGGTATAGCCCAATCCCTCTTTGTAGAGAGAAGCTCTTTGGCTACCCAAGCACATAAGCAAGCGGTCCTCACCACCATAGGCCTTAGCCAAGGTGTGAGTGAGCTTATTGACCTCCTTCTTGAGGTTCTCATTCTCAACCATTAGTGAGGCATCACAAGTGAAACCATCACTACTAGATGAGGTGGAAGTAGAAGTACTACAAGAAGGGTTAGCGGGAGGAACAATGATAGGCATAGATAATGATTCATCAATTATATCACAAGTTAAGCCTACATTGCAAGTTTCAACATGCTTCTTTTTATTTTGCTCATCAAGCAAAGAGGAATGAGCCTTTTTAAGCTTTTTGTGAGCCTTGCCAAGCTTCTCATGGGCTACCTCTAGCCTCTCATGAGATGCATTGAGCTCATCAAAGGCTTGCTTAAGGGCTTTTAGTTCCTTACGTAAGCTTTTGCATTCTCTTCTCTTAATGTTAAAATGTTCTTTAGCATCCTCTAGCATGTCAAATAGTTCATCCTTAGTAGGTTCATCATCATCACTATCACTATCATTTTCATTTTCATTTTCATTATCATGTTCTTCATCACTTCCATCATCACAAATTTGTACCTTAGTGGCCTTATCCATGAAGCATGATGGAGTGTCAAAGAGAGAAGGCTTCTCATTGATAGCAATACTTGCAAGTGCCTTCTTCTTGGTGGTCTTGTCATCATCACTTGAGGAAACATCACTATCCCAAGTGACTACATATGAACCACACTTCTTCTTCTTGAAGGTCATCTTGTCCTTCTTCTCTTTCTTTTCCTTCTTGTCCTTCTTGTTGTCCTTCTTGTCGTCATCTTTGTCACTATTGTATGGACATTGAGCAACACGATGATCTTTGCTTCCATAATCGAAGCACCTTCTTGACTCTTCCTTGTTCTTGGATGAAGATTTCTTCCTTCTAGCATGGTAGCCTTTCTTCACCATGAACTTGCCAAATCTCTTGACAAAGAGAGCCATCTTCTCATCATCATCATCATCCCATGAACCATCATCTTCACTTGATGTTTCTTGATTTGCCTTGCTCTTAGATGATGTGGCCTTGAATGCCACACTCTTCTTCTTCTCATCCTTCTTCTCATCTTTCTTCTCCTTTTCTTCCTTCTCATCATCATCTCTATATGTATCATCGGTCATTATATCTCCCAACACTTGGTTTGGTGTCATGGTGTCCAAACCACTCCTCACTAGAATAGTGACCAATGTGCCAAATCTTGAAGGCAAGCATCTCAAGAACTTGTGGGAGAAGTCCTTGTCCTTCACCTCTTCTCCAAGTGCTTTTAGATCATTGACAAGCACTTGAAGCCTATGGAACATCTCTAGCACACTCTCATCCTCCTTCATCTTGAAGCTTGATAACTAGTTTGCGGTAATCTAAAGAGAGAGAGTAAGATAGTTATACCACTGTGTTGAGGAAGGAGCCAATCAATCACAAGAATGAATACCAATGAAGACCAATCACCTCAGAATCAAATAATGACACAATGATTTTTTACCGAGGTTTACTTGCTTGCCGGCAACCTAGTCCTCATTGTGGCGATTCACTCACTTGGAGGTTCATGCGCTAATTGGCATCACATGCCAAACCCTCAATAGGGTGCCATACAACCAACATAAGATGAGGATCACACAAGCCACGAGCAATCCACTAGAGTAGCTTTTGGCTCTCCACCGGGGAAAGGTCAAGAACCCCTCACAATCACCACGATCGGAGCCGGAGACAATCACCAACCTCCGCTCAACGATCCTCGCTGCTCTAAGCCATCTAGGTGGTGGCAACCACCAAGAGTAACAAGTGAATCCCATAGCGAAACACGAACACCAAGTGCCTCTAGATGCAAACACTCAAGCAATGCACTTGGATTCTCTCCCAATCTGACAAAGATGATGAATCAATGATGGAGATGAGTGGGAGGGCTTTGGCTAAGCTCACAAGGTTGCTATGTCAATGCAAATGGCCAAGAGAGTGAGCTAGAGCCGGCTATGAGGCTTAAATAGAAGCCCCCACGAAATAGAGCCATTGTACCCCTTTACTGGGCACAACACGGGGTGACCGGACGCTCCGGTCAAATCGACCGAACATAGGACCCCAGCATCTGGTCGCCCGATGCTTGCCACGTGATCCCTCTCTTCAAATACTGAGTGCCCGATCCCAATGGTTAAGTGATGACTGGACACAGCACAGTGCCACGACCGGACGTAGGACCCCAACGTTCGGTCACTTCTAGTAAGGTTCTAGCTGCGACCGGATGCGTTAGTTTGATCATGACTGGACGTAGGACCCTAGTGTCCGGTCATTTCCTGTAAGCCTCCACTCACTACCGGACGCGTCCGGTTATGCCCGACCGGTCTCACCCAGTGTCCGGTCACATAGTATCTCCTCTATGCGCTGCCACGTCAGCAGTATCGAACGCACCGTCGAACAGTCCGCACTCTGTGAAATCCTGCCTTTTTGGTACAGGGCGCCGGTTGTAACACCTCTGGTGTTTTGACCTAATACTAAAATTTGACATGTCATCATGTGCATTGCAAAGCATTCATTTAGTATAAAGTTTTGAATGCATTCACTAAATAAGGTTTATTTCATAATGTTGTTATTTCATGTGATGTGTTTCAAAAACCCTAAATACAGATCATGACCACAGGGGTTAAATTTCATGTGATCATGTGAGGTCATATGTCCTTTGACTCAAATAATCCTAATGGGCCATGTTACTGGTCAAAAATCAAAATCTAAGTAAAAGGAAGACAAATCAAATTTGAATTCACATTCAAATTATAAAAGTCCTTTTTGCCCCTTTTAACTAATTCAAAATCCATGAGGAATTTGGGGTTGAGGCAAAAAGCAAAGTTGGAGATTATTTTATGAGGATCAACTTTGGTATTCAAAGTTTTTCAAGTTTACATATAAACTTTGGAGTAATTTTGAAATGATTCAAATCTTTAAATGTACCCCAAATTTGAATTTCAAAATGGAGGCAGAATTTGAAATTGTTTCTTAAACCAAAGTTGTAGTACTGGAAAAATTGAACAACTTTCATTTTTGGAGATTTTCAACTTCTTTAGAAAATTTCTGAGTAATTTGAGAAATGAATGCAGTGGCAGTTCTGTAATTATTTCAAAAATCATCTCCACCTCACTGCTTGCCGCCGGCGCCACGCGGGGGGGTCACCGCCGATCATTTTTCGCCGCTTTCCCGCGCGCAGGCACGTCACCGTCGCCGTGGCGTCTCCGTTGTGCGCTGTCGCAGCCGGGCGAGCTCATCCCGGCTATAAATAGCCACAGTAGCCGCCGTCGCTCCCATTCTTCCCCTCTGCTCTGCTCCGCCACCGTGTAGCTCCGCCGCTCGCCGTAGGCCTCGTCGAGCCGCGTCAGTCGTTCCCAGCTACGTCATCGTGATCGCATTGGTCTTGCGCTCCTCCTCGACTTGCTCTCGTCATTGGTGTTGGCGGAATCGCCCGGCAGACAACCCGTCTTCCCCATGACCGGCCGAGTTCACCACGATCGCCCTCACACTGTGCCAGCCGCTCCAGACCATCTCCGACTGCACCAAGCCCATCATCGTGATCACGGTGGGTTCCTGAGCGTGTTACTCACTCTTCCTTTGACTCTACTGCACCGTAGCCCTAGTTACATCGACCGCCGTCGGGTCCGAAAGCCGCCATGGCGGCGTTGAGTGCCATCCGGTGTGCCCTTTTCTGTTCTGAGGCTTGGGATAGATGCGCGACTTGATGTAGATCATGTAGGAGCAGTCCGTCTCACCGGAGATTCACCATCGGCGCATTTTGCTGGCCGGAGCTGGCCGCGCCGCCGTGTCTTGTTCACTTGTCGTCACGCCACGCGGGGTCAGTTGTCGATGAAGTGAGAGGAAGAAGAATAGTGAGTTTTGGTTATTTTCTGATTTTGAATAGTGCAGCAATTTTGCAATTTTGTAGGAATTTATTTACACATCCAAAAATTCTGAAATTTTTGTGTAGCTTCTGTACATGTTCTAGTATGATTTAAAAATTTGAAATTTGAAATTTGGATAAATTTTGAATGTTCAAATATTCAGTCCATTAATTGAAAAATGCAATTTCCATGATTTTTGTAGGTCACTGTATAATTCCAAAAAATTATGAAATTTGTTTTGGTACACTAATTTGTCATAAGGAAGCTTACATAAAATTTTCAGGTCATTTGGAACAAGTTTATTTTTGGGCTTAATTCCAAATTAATTCAAAAATAAATAAAAGCAAACCCGAAGTGTTTGATTAGTGTTGGATCTTGTTTTGGTCATGTTTTGTGACTAGTAGGGTTTCAAGATCCATTTGGTCAAGTCACATGTGTGGTTCATAATGGTAGGATTGCAAGTTGGTTTTGTTAGCTTGCAACTGTACCGTGAAATAAAATCATTTGCGGGTGTTTTACATTTCATGTACCGTGAAAGCATCATGTTTACATTATCATCATGTTAAAGCATATGTTATCATTTCATGTAGAATCCGAGAACGAAACGATCCTAGTTGAGCAAGTTCGGAAGAATCCCGGTTGTCACGAGATTCGATAATCGTGGTAATCGATCCGAACTCCGAGATCGCCAACGAAGGCAAGCCCCGGTTTATGCATTAAGCCATCACCTTGTTACTTTGAAAAGTTTATCACCTATGTTACTTACTGCATTAAGTTGATTACTTCAAATTTTACCTACTTGATGCATTACCTACCTTGTTACTTGTTTACCATCCTTGAAGATGTTTTCATTTATAAAGGCGTAGTGTGCTTAGTATGCTTTATGGTAGGCTTTCAAAGTAAAAATTTCGATACAATCAAAGATGGCATCTTGGCCAAAGAAAGAAAGAATGTAGATTGAAATAGAGACTAGTGGGTGACTTATCTTGAATGATGGGTAATGTTGCCAACTATGTCGCTTAAAGGCCACTCATTGTGGATCTTCCGAACGAGACACTTTGTAGTCTTGGTCACATACTCCGGTAAGTCTACTTGACTAATCCGATGCTAAGAGCGAATGCCCACCAAGACCGGGAGTGGAGAGATGGCGGGAGAAGCGTGTACCCTCGTGGGCTGGAATGTGGCGGGATTTGAGGTGTCTTTGTGCTCTCGGGTGGCGTGGAGACGGCTTAGTATAGGAGGATCCGGTAGCGAGGTTGATATATGCAAGATTAAGTTCTACATATGTCGTGTGATAAGGAATCCCAATTTGGGACTTGAATCAATTCGAATTGCCGGTGCTCATGGATATGGAGACTCGATTCATTACGAAAGCAATGCAAGATCTTGGTGAATTACTAAAATATGAGAAAAAAGAACGGAATGAGAAGGAATGGAATATGGGAAATGTATATTTAGTTGAGATAATGAACTAAAAGAACTTAGTGGTAAACTTGAAAATAGAACGAAGAATAGTAAGCTTTTGGCAAAGAACTTTTGAATATTGCTACATCCTTACCTTGCCCCAAATCCCTGCATCTCGAAAGTCTTACACCACGTTACGTCGGGTTAGTCTTGTTGAGTACTTTTGTACTCAGGGTTTGTTAACCCTTGTTGTAGGTGAGTCGCATGCGCAGGCTTGTTTTGGTCCCTGCTGCATGTCTGTGTTCGAAGTCAATGACGATGAGGAGTGATGAATGGCCTTTGGACAAGGCACTAGTTTGTATGATAAATAAAGTTAATGTAATATTATCCCGCTACTATGGTCGTATGACACTTATGGTATTGTAAGTTTGAAAACAACTGGTTTGTAATAATACTATCTTAAGACTTCCGCTATCTTTTACTCTGGTATATATTTGAATAAACTGTTGTAATCTGCAATGACTGTGATTGGGATCCTGTTTAAAAAGAGAAACGTGGATGATTCGGGTTTCCCGAGGACATCCGACAGACCTGTTGAGTTGTTGGGAACTCGTGTACGCTACCCGGGGTCTGTTAAGACAACGATAGGTGCATATGGGCCCAATTCCTTAGGAGGTTCTGCCACAGCTGGTATCAGAGCAGGTCCTATCTAAGATCATTGTAGGTTACCTTGGAAAACCTTCAAATTGATTTGGATCAAAGAAAGTAAACTTGATATTTTAAAGGTTCAAATTTCTTTCTTCTTTCCTCTAATCTAGCCTCAATCCTATCTTATTTGAAAGTTTGTGGCGGATAATATGATTAGGTTTTGTCCTATGTATTATGAAAATCTAGTACTTATGATTATATTAATCTTTTGTACTTAGATTCGTAAGATCGATTCATACATCATGCTTGAACACCTTGCATAATAATTCCCCTTAAAAGTGGTTGGGTAAGTAATGTCAATCCCATTCTTGCTAACCTCCATTCTCCTCAAGCTATCCTTATAGTCCCATCCTAAATTCTACAGGCTATGGCAAAGACCAAGATAACTGCACGCAAGTCCACTGGACCTCACGGAGTCCCTCGTCACCAGTTGGCACCGCGTAATCGTGAGCTTGGTGAAGGAAGTTCTAGGATCCTAGGAGATGAAGGATCTTCAAGCAATTCCGCCAACATGGAGAACATTACCAAGGAGCTCAACACTCTTCGTCGAGCTCATGCAAAAGATCAAGAGAAGCTGGCGGAAATGGAAAGGGACGTCACCAAGAATACCGAGTTGAGGAATGAAGCCTGGACACGAGAGGATGCGGCCAATGAACACGCCCATGAGTTGGAGTTCTACGTAGAAGACCTGGAGATGGACAATGCCATTCTTCATGAGAATGTCCACCTACTGTACGCTCAACTTCATCCACCTCATGGGGATGGTGAAGTTATAGATGAAGAAATGATTGTAGCTCCAGGAGAAGTCGAGAATGAAGAAGAGGAGGAGGATCCTGAGGAGTTAGTGTACTTCTCGGATGAAAGTGAGGTTTCGTCCGATATGGACACGGATGCTGATGACTGAGAGCTCGGAGTAGTAATAGTTCCTTTACTGCTTTCTTAGTAAACCAGGGTTGTCTTGTGGGATACAAGACATGTAATTTAAATAAGTAACCCTTTGTAGCATGAAACCTTTTAAATGCTTTTAATAAAGAATAATGTAAGTAAACGTGTTCTCTAACAGATGCCTCGTCCTATCACCCGAACTGGTGCTAGTGGCTCACATGACGATGATGAGTGCCCAAATCCTCCACCAATGCCTTCGACTATGGCAGATGCCATAGCCAAGCACTCGTCAATGCCACGGCAGAGAATGCTAGGTCATTAAGGGGAATTGGCGCGAACCAAAGGCACCATACCCTAATCATGGTCGTCGTAATGGAAATGACGAGTCAACCTATGTGGATTTTATGACACATGTCCACCTGTGTTCTCTAAAGCGAATTTAACCTTTAGAAGTCGATTTATGGCTTAGGACAATAGAGCAAAAGTTCGAGCTGATTCATTCTGCATCGAGGTTCAAAACCAAGGTTTATGCACAAACAACTCCGAGGAGCCTTTGGGTGCACAGTGGGTAAAATTTGGTGGCGATCAGCCCACTGGTCACCAAATCAAGCTGGAGGGAATTCAAGGATGCCTTCAGGGCACATTATATTCGGACGGTGTGATGACCATGAAGTTGGAAGAGTTCTTGTCTCTTAAGCAAGGGGAGCACCCTTGATGCACTATGTAGGGCGTTTCAATCACACGTCGCAATGCTATAGAGTATGTGAATACCGACAGAAAAAAGAAGAATCATTTCATGAGAGGTTTAAACACCAAACTTGAGACCATGATGGCAACTTGTGGCAATGCAACTTATCATGAGATCATCAACATTGCTATCGCTTCAGAGGAGAATTATCGCCCGACACAAGGAGGCGAAGAAAAAGAGGTCCTTTGCTTCCTGGATCATCAAGTGGAAAGCGTCAAAAGGTGATCTACCATCCTCGAATCATGGCCGTGCACCATTCCGCCCACAACAAAGCCAAAGCAGTGAGCAAATCTTTTTATTCGCCACGCAATTAATACGCCTTATACTCATCAAAGCGCAGCAGAAGCAGAAATAATACAAATAATGCAAACCGCAATGCTACTCCCCGAATCACAATTTTCCATGCTATAATTGTGGTAAACCCGGCATTTTTCCCCGAGAATGTCCATATCCTAGAAAGAACAATCTGATGCACCCAAAGCCCTGTTACTCTAGCTCGAATCAAGACAAGGGTAATGCTCGAACAATCAAAAGGACGGATCGAGAAGAAAACGGAAGGGTCTTCTATACTCAAGTGGAGGCTATTCCGAAGGAGAACCAATAATGATGGGTATGTTTCCCATTGCTAAGCATCCTGCAATTACCTTATTTGATTACGGTGCATCCCATACATTCATCAATCGTACATTTGTTGTGAAGCATGGGATAGCTATTGGGGAAACAAAAGAGCCCTATATCATATACAATTGCCTGGGGACGAATCTGTACAAGGGAGGTAGTTCAAAGATGTACCTATTGATTTGGGAGGTTATGAGTTCCCTACCAATATGCTTGATATTAAAGGATCAAGATATAGATGTGATCCTTGGTATGAACTAGTTAACCCAACACGGGCTATCATAGATGTCTTGCATAGAACCGTAAGGGTAAATGCACCGGGCAAAGAAAACCCAACTTCTCATCCAACTTCCCTTTCCTAAAAATACAATGGAAACGATTCATGCAACTATTGTTGAAGGAGCCGAAAAAATTTCAGTGGTAGGTGAGTTTACGGATGTCTTTCCCGATGACTTGCTGGTCTCCGCCACCAGCATCGAGACGTAGAGTTCGTAATTGATCTCAAAACCGGGACAAAGACCAAAGGTTCTAGAAGAGCATATAGGATGCCACCGAAAAATTAGCGAGAATTAAAAATGCAACTACAAGAGTTGTTAGACAAGGGTTTCATTCAAACCAGTTCATCACCTTGGGGATGTCCTGCTATTTTCGTGAAGAAGAAGGACCAAACCTTAAGGTTATGTGTTGACTATCGGCCATTAAATGAAGTCACCATTAAGAACAAATACCCCTTACCCCGAATTGATTTGCTTTTTGATCAACTTGCGGGAGCTAAGGTATTCTCGAAGATAGACTTGAGATCGGGGCTACCACCAGATTAAGATCGACGAGAAGATGTGCCAAAGACAGCTGTTCACTACTCGATATGGTCTATATGAGTATCTAGTCATGTCTTTTGGGTTGACCAATGCCCCGGCTCACTTCATGTACCTGATGAACTCAGTTTTCATGCCTGAGTTGGATAAGTTTGTAGTAGTGTTCATTGACGACATTCTGATCTATTCTAAGAGCAAAGTGGAACATGCGGAACATCTCCGTATTGTTCTACAAAGATTAAGAGATCACCAACTATATGCCAAATTCAGCAAATGTGCATTTTGGTTAGAGGAAGTACAATTTCTAGGTCATGTGTTATCTCTTTGAAGGTATAGCTGTTGATCCGAGCAAGGTAGAAGAAGTCCTTAATTGGAAAGCACCTACAACTCGTACATCAAGTTCGTAGTTTCACAGGGTTGGCGGTATTACCGTCGGTTTATCCTCGACTTCTCTAGAATTGCGAAGCCAATTCTTTGGATTGTTTGAAAAATCAAACTAAGTTTGTATGGTCAATAGAATGTGAAGAGGCCTTTTCGGACATTGAAGAAGTTGTTGACAAACCGCACCAAAGATAGCAGCACAACCTGATATCGAGAGGCCATTTGATATTTATTGTGATGCATCTGGAATTGGTATTGGCTGTGTTCTTATGCAAGAAGGCAGAGTCATAGCATATGCTTCCAGACAACTTAAGAAACATGAAGAACATTATCCCACCCATGATCTTGAATTAGCTGCTGTTGTTCATGCACTCAAGATTTGGCGACATTATTTATTGGGCAATATATGTCATATCTATACGGATCACAAAAGTTTGAAATATATCTTTACTCAGTCAGAGTTGAATATGAGGCAAAGAAGATGGTTAGAACTTATCAAAGATTATGACTTAGAAGTGCATTATCATCCGGGCAAGGCGAATGTGGTTGCCGATGCCCTGAGTCGCAAGAGTCATTGCCATTGTCTGACTGTGAAACCTATGCAACGAACATTGTGTCAAGAGATGGAGCATCTGAATTTACAAATCATAGAACCAGGTTCCCTGTTCAATCTTGCAGTTGAGTCCACTATCAAAGATCAGATCATTGCTGCTCAACGGAAAAGTAAGGGCATAGCCCATATCAAGGATAAAGTCAGATCTAGAAGGTCAACATGTTTCAAGATTGATGAATCAGATGTCGTATGGTTTAAAGATAGATTGGTAGTACCCAAAAATCCGGAGCTGCGAAAGCAGATTCTTGATGAAGCTCATTCTACAAGATACTCTATTCATCCAGGTAGCAACAAAATGTATCATGATCTGAGAACGAGATATTGGTGGACCAAAATGAAAATAGAAATAGCTCAATATGTGGCCAAGTGTGATATTTGCCAGAGAGTCAAAGCAGTTCATATGAAGACTGCGGGTCCATTACATTCCTTGCCAGTTCCATCTTGGAAGTGGGAAGATATCTGTATGGACTTCATAGTAGGGTTGCCTAGGACATCTGCAGGCTACAATTCAATATGGGTTATTGTTGATCGCCTAACCAAGATAGCTCATTTCTTACCAGTAAGAGATAAATATCGAGCGGAGCAGTATGCAAAGCTTTATCTGAATAGAATCTTCAGTCTGCATGGGGCACCCAAGACCATTGTCTCTGACAGAGGGTCATTGTTTATATCCAAGTTTTGGAAAAGTCTACATGAGTCTTTGGGAACTAAACTTATCCGTAGTTCTCGCTTATCATCCGCAAACCCGATGGATGTATTTTAAAGGGTAAATCAAATTCTTGAAGATATGTTAAGAGCATGTGTTCTCTCTTATGGTGCTATATGGGATGAATGCCTTCCCTTAGCTGAATTCTCGTATAACAATAGCTATCAAGAAAGCATTAAAATGGCACCATTTGAAGCATTGTATGGTCGTAGATGCGAGACACCTTTACATTGGTCAGATGTTGGAGAACGTTGGTTCTTTGGACCGATGTGGTCAAGGAAGCGTAAGAGAAGGTTAAACTCATACAAGCTAATATGAAGGTAGCTCAATCCCGGCGTAAAAGCTATCTTTGATAAGAGGAGGCGACCTCTAGAATTCATAGTGGGAGATCATGTCTACCTCAAGGTTTCGCCAATGAAAGGAGTACATCATTTTGGGATTCGGGAAAGTTGGCGCCCGTTATGTCGGTCCTTTTCGGATCCAACAACGATGTGGACCAATCGCCTATCGCGTCAAGTTACCGATCACACATGTCACGACACATGATATCTTTCATGTGTCTCAGTTAAAGAAGTGTCTTCAAGTACCTGACCAAGAAATCGACTTTGGTGATGTAGAATTAGAACCTGATTTGACTTATGCCGAGTACCCCATTAGAGTCTTAGATCAGAAAGATCGAGTCACTCGTAGACGTACAATCAAGTTCTACAAAGTACAATGGAATCAACACATGGAAGATGAAGCTACTTGGGAGTCCGAGGATTACTTAGAAGAGAACTTTCCTGACTTCTTCGCTTCTATCTAGTTGCAATACCTTGTCTATATTGTAACTTGTCTTGTTATTAACAGAATGGAAAACCCCTCGCTAGCCTTTTGAATAAAGTTGTAATGTGTTAGCTTGACACATTTCCTTTTCCATTACTTGGCCTTAAGTTTTAAATCTCGGGACGAGATTTCTTTAAGGGGGAAGGGTTGTAACACCTCTGGTGTTTTGACCTAATACTAAAATTTGACATGTCATCATGTGCATTGCAAAGCATTCATTTAGTATAAAGTTTTGAATGCATTCACTAAATAAGGTTTATTTCATAATGTTGTTATTTCATGTGATGTGTTTCAAAAACCCTAAATACAGATCATGACCACAGGGGTTAAATTTCATGTGATCATGTGAGGTCATATGTCCTTTGACTCAAATAATCCTAATGGGCCATGTTACTGGTCAAAAATCAAAATCTAAGTAAAAGGAAGACAAATCAAATTTGAATTCACATTCAAATTATAAAAGTCCTTTTTGCCCCTTTTAACTAATTCAAAATCCATGAGGAATTTGGGGTTGAGGCAAAAAGCAAAGTTGGAGATTATTTTATGAGGATCAACTTTGGTATTCAAAGTTTTTCAAGTTTACATATAAAATTTGGAGTAATTTTGAAATGATTCAAATCTTTAAATGTACCCCAAATTTGAATTTCAAAATGGAGGCAGAATTTGAAATTGTTTCTTAAACCAAAGTTGTAGTACTGGAAAAATTGAACAACTTTCATTTTTGGAGATTTTCAACTTCTTTAGAAAATTTCTGAGTAATTTGAGAAATGAATGCAGTGGCAGTTCTGTAATTATTTCAAAAATCATCTCCACCTCACTGCTTGCCGCCGGCGCCACGCGGGGGGTCACCGCCGATCATTTTTCGCCGCTTTCAGCGGTAGCAGACACATCGCCACCGTCGCCGTGGCGTCTCCGTTGTCTTATTTGTCGCAATAAAAGAAGCTCATCCCGCTATAAATAGCCACGATAGCTGCCGTCGCTCCCATTCTTCCCTCTCTCTTCCGCCATACCGTGTAGCTCCGCCGCTTTCGCCGTAGGCCTCGTCGAACCGCGTCGGTCGTTCCCAGCCACGTCATCGTGATCGCATTGGTCTTGCGCTCCTCCTCGACTTGCTCTCGTCGCTGGTGTTGGCGGAATCGCCCGGCAACCCGTCTTCCCCGTCAATCGTCGGAGTCAGCTCACGTCGATCGCCCTCACCGTGGCGGTGCTCCTGACCATCTCCGATCGCACCAAGCCCATCATCGTGATCACGGTGGGTTCTGAGCGTGTTACTCACTCTTCCTTTGACTCTCTTGCACCGTAGCCCTAGTTACATCGACCGCCGTCGGTCCGAGCCGCCATGGCGGCGTTGAGTGCCATCCGGTGTGCCCTTTTTTCGCTTACGAGGCTTGGGATAGATGCGCGACTTGATGTAGATCATGCAGAGCAATCCGTCTCACCGAGATTCACCACCGGCGCATTTTTGCTGGCCGGAGCTGGCCAGCGCCAGCCGTGTCTTGTTCACTTTCATCATTGTGGCGTGGGGGTCAGGTGTCGATGAAGAAGTGAGGAAGAAGAATAGTGAGTTTTGGTTATTTTCTGATTTTGAATAGTGCAGCAATTTTGCAATTTTGTAGGAATTTATTTACACATCCAAAAATTCTGAAAATTTTTGTGTAGCTTCTGTACATGTTCTAGTATGATTTAAAATTTGAAATTTGAAATTTGGATAAATTTTGAATGTTCAAATATTCAGTCCATTAATTGAAAAATGCAATTTCCATGATTTTTGTAGGTCAATGTATAATTCCAAAAAATTATGAAATTTGTTTTGGTACACTAATTTGTCATAAGGAAGCTTACATAAAATTTTCAGGTCATTTGGAACAAGTTTATTTTTGGGCTTAATTCCAAATTAATTCAAAAATAGATAAAAGCAAACCCTAAGTGTTTGATTAGTGTTGGATCATGTTTTGGTCATGTTTTGTGACTAGTAGGGTTTCAAGATCCATTTGGTCAAGTCACATGTGTGGTTCATAATGGTAGGATTGCAAGTTGGTTTTGTTATTGCAACCTGTATCTGTGAAATAAAATCATTTATGGTGTTTTTACATTTCATGTACCGTGAAAGCATCATGTTTACATTATCATCATGTTAAAGCATATGTTATCATTTCATGTAGAATCCGAGAATGAAACGATCCTAGTTGAGCAAGTTCTGGAAGAATCCCCGGTTGTCACAGGATTCGATAATCGTGGTAATCGATCCTAACACGAGATCGCCAATCGAAGGCAAGCCCGGTTTATGCATTAAGCCATCACCTTGTTACTTTGAAAAGTTTATCACCTATGTTACTTACTGCATTAAGTTGATTACTTCAAATTTTACCTACTTGATGCATTACCTACCTTGTTACTTGTTTACCATCCTTGAAGATGTTTTCATTTATAAAGGCGTAGTGTGCTTAGTATGCTTTATGGTAGGCTTTCAAAGTAAAAATTTCGATACAATCAAAGATGGCATACTGGCCAAAGAAAGAAAGAATGTAGATTGAAATAGAGACTAGCTGGGTGACTTATCTTGAATGATGGGTAATGTTGCCAACTATGTCGCTTAAAGGCCACTCATTGTGGATCTTCTGAACGAGACACTTTGTAGTACTGGTCACATACTCCGGTAAGTCTACTTCGGCTAATCCGATGCTAAGACGAATGCCCGCGCACTGGGAGTGGAGAGATGGCGGGAGTAGCGTGTACCCTCGTGGCTGGAATGTGGCCGGATTTGAGGTGTGCTGTGCTCTCGGGTGGCGTGGAGACGGCTTAGTATAGGAGGATCCGGTAGCGAGGTTGATATATGCAAGATTAAGTTCTACATATGTCGTGTGATAAGGAATCCCCAGCTGGGACTTGAATCAATTCGAATTGCCGGTGCTCACGGATATGGAGACTCGATTCATTACAGAAGCAATGCAGTACTGGTGAATTACTAAAATATGAGAAAAAGAACGGAATGAGAAGGAATGGAATATGGGAAATGTATATTTAGTTGAGATAATGAACTAAAAGAACTTAGTGGTAAACTTGAAAATAGAATGAAGAATAGTAAGCTTTTGGCAAAGAACTTTTGAATCTTGCTACATTCTTACCTTGCCCCAAATCCCTGCATCTCGAAAGTCTTACACCACGTTACGTCGGGTTAGTCTTGTTGAGTACTTTTGTACTCAGGGTTTGTTAACCCTTGTTGCAGGTGAGTCGCATGCGCAGGCTTGTTTTGGTCCCTGCTGCATGTCTGTGTTCGAAGTCAATGACGATGAGGAGTGATGAATGGCCTTTGGACAAGGCACTAGTTTGTATGATAAATAAAGTTAATGTAATATTATCCCGCTACTATGGTCATATGACACTTATGGTATTGTAAGTTTGAAAACAACTGGTTTGTAATAATACTATCTTAAGACTTCCGCTATCTTTTACTCTGGTATATATTTGAATAAACTGTTGTAATCTGCAATGACTGTGATTGGGATCCTGTTTAAAAAGAGAAACGTGGATGATTCGGGTTTCCCGAGGACACCCGACAGACCTATTGAGTTGTTGGGAACTCGTGTACGCTACCCGGGGTCTGTTAAGACAACGATAGGTGCATGTGGGCCCAATTCCTTAGGAGGTTCTGCCACAGCCGGTGGCACCGTCGAACAGTCCGCACTCTATGGGTGGACACTCCACGGGTGAAGTTTCTTACCCTTGCTCAAATGTACCAACCACCAAATGTATCACCTTGTGCACATGTGTGTTAGCCTATTTTCACAAACATTTTCAAGGGTGTTAGGACTCCACTAGATCCTAAATGCATATGCAATGAGTTAGAGCATCTAGTGGCACTTTGATAACCACATTTCAATACAAGTTTCACCCCTCTTAATAGTATGGCTATCAAACCTAAATGTGATCACACAAGCTAAGTGTCTTGATCACTGAAACAAAATAGCTCCTACCATTTATACCTTTGCCTTGAGCCTTTTGTTTCTCTTTCTCCTTTTCCAAGTCCAAGGACTTGATCATGACCATGGCATCACCATCATCATGTCATGATCTTCATTTGCTTCACCACTTGGAATGTGCTACCTATCTCATAATCACTTTGATGAACTAGGTTAGCACTTAGGGTTTCATCAATTCACCAAAACCAAACTAGAGCTTTCACTAGGTAACAATTATAAATCTTTTAATCTCAAGCAACCATCCTTAAGAGACTTAGTCTTAGAACAAGCTAGGATTAATGAGAATATTTGTAAAAAGCTTGCTTTTAATGATATGGTCCTAGAAAACATAAATACTAAAATGGATAGTTTTCCTTCTGCCATAAAGGACCAACTTAGCTATAATAAAAAGATAGAATCTCAATTAGTCCAGTTGGCCACTGCTCTGCCTTTTGCTACTAACCTTGAAAAGGTCAACGCTATAACCACAAGAGGTGGCAAGTCTACTTGTGATCTGTCGTATCCAATAAGGACAGGAAAGACACAAGTGGTAATATAGGAAGAGGAGAAGAGAAACGATGAAGTTGAAGAAGTTGAGCCACAAGAGCGTGAATTACAACAAGATTTTCATGACACTACCTTCCTACCGTTTCCATGCAGAAATCAAAAAGCCAAAATGGATAAGTAGTTTGGTAAGTTTGTAGAGGTAATTCAAAAGTTATATATCAATATTCCTTTGCTAGATGCCATACATGTACCCACCTATGCAAAGTATCTCTGAGACATCCTCAACAACAAAAGACCACTGCCCACCACTAAAGTAATCAAGTTGACGGAGGAGTGTAGTGCAGCCATCCTAAACACATCACCTATCAAGAAGAAGGATCCAGGGTGTCCCACTATCGATTATTCGATTGGAAGCCAGAACTTTGAGAACGTGTTATGCGATCTTGGAGCAAGCATTAGTGTTATGCCCAAGAAGGTCTTCGACAAGTTCAACTATTCAATGCTTACACCAACATCGATGTGTTTGCAACTAGCCGACCAATCGGTCCTCTACCCTGTTGGAATCACCGAGAATATTTCGGTAAAAATACAAAAATTCTTGGTTCATGTGGATTTTGTAGTACTTGACATGCAGGAGGACATGAAGACACCTCTCATTCTTGGGAGACCCTTCCTGAGCACTACAAATGTGCACATTGATGTCAGAGCCGGAGAAATCAAATTCCATATCAACGACAAGGAAGAGTGATTCGCCTTCAAGTCAAGACCAGAACAATGCTCTAATTTGGAATGGTGTAAGAAACAAGTTCATCCGTTAGGGTCTCCATCTCCGGGACCGAAGGACGCACACAAGGAATAAACACGAACGGAGAAGTCTGGTTTGGTGGACTCAAAATTCTGAACCCTCGTCGGAAGGTAACTCATTATTTATCCATATTTACTTTTTATAGTATCGCATATTTACTTTTCAATACTTGCATTAGAAAACTAAAATAAAAATTCTCATCGTGGCATTATAAAAATTCAAGCCCCATGTAAATAATTTTTACGGAGCGTAAAAACCCCGTAGAGAATATTTACCATGGAGGCGTAAAATTTTAAAAATACCATCATTCATCTTCTTATATTTCATAGTTTCATAAAATATTTTTTGCATCACATTTTTATACATGCATATACGGTAGAAATAAGGGCACTAGGACCCACTCAACCACCACCTATCACTTCCATCACCTCCATATCTCCAATTTCACCTTCTTATCCTCCACTATCACTCTCCACCGGCTATATCCACCGAAAGAGCACTGAAGGGCACCAACATTTGCTTAAGCACGAAGCAAAGAGGGATTAGGAAAATGGATAGGCCATTTGGCCATGAGGAGGGCCTGCTACTATGTCGCCTATAAATCCCACTCCTCCTGCTTGTGGCCTCACACACAACTGCAATCCTCACTCCCAAGTCTGAAATTCCAGAAGACTTGTAGTTTAAAATTCTCTTGGTAGAAGTAGTTTTGGAGTAGGAAAAAAAGAGTGAGAAAGTTGAGAGTGAAAGTGTTGCTAAAATCTTGAGAATGAGAGAGAGAAGTGCAGCTAAAATTTGAGCAAGAAAGAGAGGGTTTGAGAGTGGTTGTGCTGTCCAAATCAAGAGAGAAAATTAAAGAAGAATTAGGATGGAAGTCATGCCAAAATATTGATTAGAATATTTATCTTGGACGACTGACTTTTGGACGGCTGACCGCTAACATTTTTTATTTTTCTAATCCCATTCCACGAGTTGTGTTGTCTTTTGTCTATTTTATAGGAAAATGAGCAAGATCATCGGAAAGCACAAGCGTGCGGTGTCGTTCCGCTCAACGAGAAGTTCATCGTCCCGGGCAAGCACCGACATGGAGGTCGATCATCCATCTCCCGCCGTCGGAGCATCGTACCGTTCAAGCCCCATGGAGAGAAATGTTCTCTTGTAAGAAAAGTAGCTCAAGCTCTGGGATGATTCGGAGAAGGACAACTACAAGAAGCTGAAGACACAGAGGTTTGTCCTCGCTCCCACTTATGATCTAGTCCTACTGAAAGCCATAGGTATGAACAATTTGAACTCATTTTTGAGGTGGTAGGATGGGAAGATGTTTGGGAAATAAATGAGCCAGGGTCTAAGCTTTTGACCGCTCAATTTCTATGCAGCTTGAAACCCACTGATTTAAATTCATCTCGTGACTTACCCAAATTGATTTGAGAGTTTCCTATAGGGGTTAGTCCAACAAAATAACCAGTATCTACTAAAGCATACTTTTGGCTCAAAAATCAACCTAGACACCACATTTAATTTGATTTAGAAAGGTATTTTAACCTAAACACCTCGCTTAATTTAAAAGCCTTTGGAAGTAAAATTAGCACACAATTTGGTTTAAACTAAGCACCATGCCTAATTTAAAAGGTGTATGAAAATACTCCAAACCTTAAGTATACTATAGCAAACAAAGGTAGCATGATAGAATTATAGAGATTTATTCGATTGGAGATGAAAAAGCATGATTGTTATTGAGCATGATTTAAAGGTAGAGACAACCAAGATAAATTAGCAACATAGCATAAGATTTTTCAGAGAAGCCCATTCCCTAGGCTTGTATTTTGTAAGGCAAAGTCAAGTTTGGATGGATATGATTCAATGTTGCATGATGTTGGACATACCTTGGGTCATCATCGTTCATTCTTTTTGCTCTAAACCTAAAATGGTTAGTGACAAAAATACCTGAAGGAATGTGTTCATAATTAAATTTCTATGCTCACTTCAGAAGGGCATTATAGAAAAAAAGTAAAAGCTCATGTTATCTCCCAAAAGTGCTTGTTTTAGGACAAAAGCTCATCCTTGGGAAACCTTCGAATTGTGTTTCTAATTGGTGAAGTGGTTCCCCTCCAACACCAATCTTAGATTGCCTATCTCAAGATTCATGCCAAGGAGATTTTCAATATTTATGATAAACATATGCATCTACAACCACCCTTTTAACAATTTTATGAACAGGGTGTACGAGGGGGTTGAAGATCTCGTGTGTGGCAATGTTGGAGATACCAATTGATTCAGGATATTTCTCATGTCAGCATGGATTTGATGATGTGTTCATGAAATAACTCCCTGTAGCACCTGGTTTTAAGAACAAAACCAGATACGCACCATATGTGAGCCTAGGATGTCAAATCTCACATATAGCTACAAATAAGGGTAATATCAAAAGACATTGCTCAATATATAACATACTTAGTATAAAGGATATAACCTTAGACAGCAAACAACGGAAAGACAACTCCGATCTTCGGGTGAAGACTCCAATCCATCGGGACAACAGACTAGTTGATCACAAGCCTAATTCCTCCAAACTCTAGCAATCTGGTACCCATCCGAGATTTTTTCCAAATATGTGAAAAATAAAGAAAGCGTAAGTACATGTTGTACTCAACAAATATCACATGGGGTTCATAAGGCTCAAGAGGCTAACACTAGTTTAACTACGATTAGCTTTTATTGAGTCATGATTTTAGCAATAGGGTGGCAGCAAAGTTATCATAAGCCCATAAACACATGATTAGGTAAACATAAATAATGAATAGCATAAACAATATTCATTAGTGAGCATCTTTATCATCAGTGTCATTAGTGTTCATCATAATTAACCATTAATGATCATCTATTTTGTAAATGTTCCAAGGCTGCTCGTGACCATGAGCACGACTGATATACCAGTTTTACACTCTGCAGAGGTTGTACACTTTCACTGTGAGTCGTGATTTACCCTTTCGCCCGAGGTAGCTAATCTCTTGACCCAGTTCTAAGGAAGGTCGGTAGGGTTCACTATGAAGTCTTTCAAAGGTTTGTCTAACAAGTTAGGGCCATTAGACTCACTCGGCAAACAAATGTAGAGCCCCCCTTCCCGATGGCACAATGATGCGCAACCTATAGACAAGGGGATAGATGCCGCACTATACCCGATTCATCAAACCATTCTTACGCTAATAAAGGTAACCACTAACAAGCTAGAAAAAGTCCTCATACTGAGCTAAAGCTAGAGCCATGTAGCCCTCACAGCTATACTATAAGTCTCGGATGATCACTTATAGATAAGTCCTTAGGTAGAGGAATCTAGAGCACCATAAAAACAGCCCAATGCTCTAACCCCCTAGCTCCATGTTGCTAAAAATCATCTTTTATTGTTTATTGCATATACCATTAGTTAAGTTACAAGATCACGGTCTTTAATTGAGCACTAGCATCATACTACCCAATGCATATCCCATAGGAGACAAGGTATAAGTTCAATTCTAGGGAATTCCTATCAAGGTGACACATGCAATATGAATTAAATGTATTAAAGTTGATAGGAAACAAGGATGATCCCATGCTATACTTGCCTTTTACACTTGCTTTCCACTCAAGGCAACTACTCATAGAAATTCTTCAGTCCTCTCTTTTGTAGCTTCCGATCTCCAGCGCTTACAGACAACTCTTCTTCTACTCACAGATCATAGCAACCAAGCATACCAATATACAAGCAAACAAATAGAGACAACTAAGAGCAGTACACCACACGAGACAAAACAACACACTAAAGAGAGCTTGTTACGACGGTCGAGAGAACACAAGAAACGTAACAGAACTATCTTAAAGAAGAAATGACTACAGAACAGTTTTATATATTACAAAAGAAACATCTACGATCTTGATTCATGTTAATTAAAAAAACTATGTTAGTAGTATCAACTCAGGTTGCTCAGAACATATTCAGTTTTAAAAGTCGAGTTAAAGTTGATTATATTTTATTTATAAAAATATCTCATACGATTTAAGTCATTTAAACATTTAACTGGAAAGATTAAAGGACATGTGACAAAAATTAAACAAAACCATCATGTTTTGAAGTTGAACTAAGCATGTTTTAAATTAAAAAGGTATTAATGTCGATATTAATCATATTGATAGTGATTTATGAAAGACCGATGTATTCACCTAAGTGGCTTTTAATTATAAACCCAGTTGTATAACCATTAAACAAATTAACATTTAACTTATAAAATTCCAAGATATGAGACATGTTAAACATCACTGCTAACACATAGCATTGGTCGGGACAGACACAACGTCACAAGTAACAACTAGAATAGAGCTACAGTTAAAAGAAAAGACTACCGGGAGTTTTATATTACCAACGAAAACAAAAGCCTACATGCTTGATTTATTTTAATTGAGCAAAACCGTATGAAGCATATTAATTTAGAATAGATAAAATATATTTTAATTCTAAAAGCCAGGTTAGACTAATCATATTTGATTCATAAACATGCATGTTTCATTTAATCCAATTAAACTTTAAATTTACAAAAAGAAAAGTGCATGTGAAAACACTAAACAAGTTTAAACTAAGTATAATTAAAACACATTTAAGTTTACAATTAATCATATTAACTTTTATGTTAGAAATATAGAAGTTTAACAACTACATTGCTTTTTAATTAGAAACTAGTTGCATGTGTATTAATCAATTTAGTATTTAACAATATATTGAAAAACATGTGATACGATAAACGTCGCTACTAACTTATAGATCATGTCAAAACGAATCTAACGCAACTTAAACGAAATAAAATGGAATTAAAACGAAGAAACGACGGAGATATTATGAACCAGTGACAATTCTGTAATTATCTCGTCTTCTTCCTCCATCCATCTCACGTGACCTTTCAACACTAACAAGAGGGAGGGAGCTTGGTTGCAGGGGGGCTGGGGGAGGCCGACCGATGGTGGCAGAGGTGAGACATTGGAAACAACGTAGAAGAGAAAGGAGGGAAAAATCTAATTTACTACCTTAGGAATTCCCAAACTAGGGGCTCCCCATACCGTAGTTCTGGTGTGCTTTGGCTAAGGGGCTGGTACAAATATATAGGGAGAAAAACTCTCCACATCTACATCAACTAGCAATATAGTACTAATTGATATTGCACAGTCCACATTTACTAATAGGCCTAAATAATCATTAAAGCCCATTAGTAAATAAATGCATGGGCCTTTAGGATTTATTAGGATTATTGCACATGGGCTTTGAGAGCTAGTTGGAAAATGAGATATATTATTTATTTTCGGAATTAATTAATTCCATGAATAAAATAATTCTAGAAAAGTCCAGAATTTATATTTAAGCCACGAAAAATACTCTGGGACCTCTAAAAATTTGGAGAAATTCCCAGAGACACTTTGGAACATGATGAACCCAAATAAAGTATTTGGAGCTCATGAAAACATTGTTGGGAACTTGGAACATAAAGATTAAGGTGAAGGAGGTAGGAATTAAATTCTAGAAAGAAGCTGAAAAATTCCTAGAGATAAATATTCGTCCCCTAAACGTATTTTTTAAAAAACACATTTTGCACATAAAAACATAAGGTGCGATCGGCATGAATGCAGCAAGCATATTCCTTCCTTAAGATAAAATTTAATCTAATGAAAATTTACTATTTCCCCATGTTTTCATGAGCATAAAAATACAAAATTAAATCATTTTAGCTCTATTTCAAGATAAGCAAATTTTAGGTTGTTACACTCCCATGCTCATTGATGTCATTTTCCTTTTCAAGCTCCAAGGGTATTTCTTCCTGAATGTGCAATATTTTTCTTGGATTGTTAGCTCTCGGGTTGATCTCGTCTAAGGCTGCCTGTAAACTTGGATGAGTTATGTTTATTAAAGAGGTTGATTCAAACACATTATTTGAATCTAGGCCAAGTTTGGATTGTACCCATAAGGCTTTGTCCTTGTCCATCCATTCTTTAGCAATGGCATATGAATTCTTAATACATTCCAGCCATTATCGTTGCTCTTCTTGGTCATCCTTGTAGTCTTCATGACTCCTATGCTTTGGTTATCTTAATGGATTTCTAGGGTCATCATGAGACTTAGGAGAAAGAGTATAAGAGGGATCATCGGGGTCAAGGATGGTTTGAGAGATAGGTTTAAATAAGACATCTAATATGGGCATAGAAGGGGAGAGGATAGGAGTGGCTTCTAAATGGCTAGGCTCTCCTTCTATGGCATCACTAGACATGTCATCCTTGAATTCTTCCCAATGTCCCACATGGGAATAAGGATGCTTTCTAAGAGATCCCTTCTTGAGAGGATTTGAATTATACTCGCTTGAAGGTCTCTTATGAGAATTTAATGCTCTCCCAAAATCAGCACCAAAGAGGTCATCCTTAATCTCAACAAGGATTTTCCAAAGGTGGAATTCCTTCTTCTTTTGGGGGATTTTGGGGTATTGGTGGTTCGGGATTGATAGCTAAATCTTGAGATCATAGTGGTTGTGCTTTGGCTATCATAACTTCCTCTTCTTGATCGGGAGAGGATTCCTTCTCTTCTTTGAGGAGTTCATAATGAATGCTAGTGCAGGGAGTCTTTCCCTAATTCTATCAAGCATAGCCCCTGCTTCACTAGCAGACAAATGAAGGAAAGCTCCCCTGTTGTCATCAATTTCCATAAAAGGTGTGCTTCTTATTGATACAAAGGACTGCATTGGGGTAGATGGTTGACACTTGAATCTTGCATTTTTATGGACACTACTAAATATGTTAGATTGACACCACTTGTAGCCCTTGAGATACCTCATGTAGGATCTTTGATCTTGATACCAATCGGTGGTGCACCTCCCCCTATGTCATAGCATGGGTCATCCATTTGATAGACTTGAGCTCTTGTAGATGAGGGAACTTGTTTTTCTTGATCATCACTTAAAGTTGAGGATCACTTGTGGAACCACCATTTGATGTGCTAGATACCACTTGTATGAATACCACTTAAAATATCATGACTAGCTCTCTTTTGGGTGTTGCTTGCTTTTCTTGATCAATCCTTTTGATTGCTTCAACTAAGCATCTCAAATGTCCCTCGGATCACCACTACCATGTTAGCCTTCCAACCACCATACTTGGTTTACCTACAAAAGGTGGCACGCCCCTACACTAGGGAGAAGTGACCTCTCTCCAAAGAACCATTTTTGAGACTCACTTGAAATATCTTGATTGATTGATCCAAGTGATGAACTTAACTTGATGATTAACCTTGAATCCATCTTTAAGTCCTTTTCTTTCCACTTGTTTAAGTCCTTTCTACCAAATGATCTTCAACAAGCACTAGAACTTAAACTTCATCTTCATCTTGAGCTTGGTCTTAATCTTCAATTGAGTACCAATTGTGTGCCAAGTACACTCCACAATCAAATGGCCATGTACTCTTTGCTTGTCATGCTTCTAGATCATCTCAAAACCAAATTTAGGTGCCTTAATCACTTATAAACATGTTTCCAACTTGAGGACCTTTCAATCAAAGTGACTCTTGATCAATCCAATAGATGTTACTTTTCTAGCAGATTCTGTACTCTTCAAAGAAAAATCTATATCTCCCAATATACAGATCCAAATACCACAAAATTTGGTGTAGTTGTGGTTCACTAAGTCATATAGAATCTGTACAAATTTGTTCTTTATTTTGACTTATAGATTGCTACCAGATTTCAATTCTTCCACAACTGCTAAGGCTGAAAACTGCTGCACTATAGCTGACAAGATCTACTCCAAAACCAAAGCATCTCTTATCCAATTCTCATGAAATTTGCACAGCATATTATACCATAAATCTAGAGCATGTACACCAATTTTCATGCCAATCCAACAAGTTTTGATCACTCAAACATAGCTAAGATCACAGCTCACTCAGATTTTTAAATATAGGACAGATTTCAATCACTTGAGCTATACTTCATCAAATGTGAATCAAACTTGAAACTAACTTGTTTGAATACTTTCAAAAGATATATATCCATTCAATCCAGTTACTCAAAGTCATCTCATGAATTTATCCAACACAAATCAATCCAAACTTGATTACTAAGCTATTTATCTATTCAAACATCTCATAACAAGCAACATTGCATATGTATCCAACTCAATCAACTCATATGCACCCAAATGAATAAGATCAACTAGAGATATACCTTGGTTAGCTCATGATCATCTATAGCAAGCTTCAACTCAATTATTTGCAAGTCATCAAATAATCTAGTAAATCATCCACAACTTGAATTATAGCACTTGTATGTTGTAGCATTTGGACTTCACTCAATTTTCACTTGGCATTGGGTTTCGATGTGCACTAAGCTTCATAACTTGATTCAACATATGATGACACAAAGAGAAATCCATTGAATCAAGCCTCCAATGTCGATGGTACCTACAAACGAGTATCCACTTTTTTATGGTACCCAAACTAGTTTGGGTCCTCTCAAGTTAGGTGCAACATACTTAGGCATAGCCTTAGTATGAGTAGCGGGATGTTTTGCATTTACAGCCAATGAGATACCATTGCCATCTTTTCTAAGCACAAGATTATCATTAATTGAAATGGGCTTAGAATTATTACCTAGGGGACATGAATTAGCCATGTGTCCCCTTTCCCGGCATTAGTAGCACTTCCTCTTTGATTGAGCCTTTTTCTTCCTTGCTCATGTTGTGCTTCTCATTGTCTTGCCTCTCATGAATTGCTTGAGCTTTCTTTTCAAGCTTGGTAGGACACTTTGAGGCAAAGTGTCTCATATCTCCACATTTGAAGCACTTGATGTGAGCATACACCTTCTTCTCATCTTGAGTCTTGGTCATCATCTTGGCATCTTGATCAAGCATTGGATGCCTTGATCTTCCACCCCTTCTTGTTTTCTTCTTCTTATTCATCAAGTCACCACCATCTTCATGGTTGATCTTGACTTGCTCTTGGATTGTCTTTTCTTGCTCATCTTGTGGCTTTGCTTGAGGCTTCACTTGATGCTCCACCACTTGCTTGGCTGGGCACATAGAGGTGAGATGACCCCATGTGCGGCACTTGAAGCATTTAACATGCTTTAACCTCTCTTCTTTATCTTCTTGAGCTTCTCTTCATTAGGGCAATCATTTGTAAGATGTCCCACTTCATGGTATTTGAAGAATATGAAATGAGATAGCCTCTTTTGTTCTTGCTTCTTCATCTTTCTTTCTCTTTTTCTTTCGCCCTTTGTCATCTTTTTCTTGAAGCTAAGGTCACACTTGTCACCATAGTTTCTTTGAGTCTTCAATGTGTGCTCAAAGGTGACTTTTGAGTTGTAGCACCTCTCTAGCTTGTTGCTCAATTTCTTCACTTGTTTATTTAGCTCATTGTTCTCCTTCAAAAGGTTAGTCTCACAAGACATAGAGGTAGAACAAGCATCTAAATGTGAAAAACATGGCATATCTAATAAATCATCACAAGAGGTGGATACATGCTTCTTTCCTACATTACAAGAGTTAGTCACATGTTGCAATTGATCACTTGACTCATGTGATGAGCTCTCATTATTTTTAAGTTTCTTTGAAAATGATTTAATGAGAGAAGCATGTTGTTCTAGTAATTCTTCACGAGACACAAGAAGCTTCTCATGAGTCAATTTTAGCTCATCATACGAAGATTTAAGAACATCAAGTAAGTGCTTATGATCTTCACATGAATCCTTTAGAAATGAGTTTTCTTTTTCCAATTTCAATGTTTTAGCTTTCTCATTTTCTAAAGACATGGTCATGCTAGCAAGTTTATCTACAAGCTTATCATATGAATCAATATGATCAACCACATTAGCATTAGATACCTTTGTGTCACCTTGTGACATGAAGCAATATGGTGAAGGTGATAGGCTTGTAGAAGTATCACTCTCATAGCCTAAGCATGATCCATCATCACCACCATCAAGTGTGCATGGAGTAGCATCATCATTTGCATCATTTGTGGTATCATCATCAATCTTGTCAAGTGATCTTGTGGTATGATCATCATAATCATCACTTGACCATGAGGTGGAGCAATCTTCCACAATCATCAAATTATGGTCATGCTCAACACACTCATGTGCCTCCTCCTTAGGCTCATCATCATCATTGGAGATCGCCCCATATTTTTCATTGAGATAAATCCAAATCTCATGGGCGGACTTCATGTCCATCATCTCACCAAATATACTATCCTACATATATTGATAGAAAATGTTAGTAGCTTGGCAATCGAGATGTAGGCATTTCTTTTGACACTTGGGTTGCATTCTTTCTATCAATCGCATGAGAAAAGCCCACATCTACGATCCACCACATTTGGAAGGAAATAAACTTAAAATTGTTAGTCATCCAATTTATTCACGGTGCAAAGTGTGTCCCATCAAAAATTTGTGGACACTCAACATCTAGCCCATAAGTTGCCATCCTCTCGGGTCGGTGAAGACCACAAATGAGAGACCTTGCTCCGATACCACTTGTAGGGTCGAGATGGTGGACTAGAGGGGGGTGAATAATCCTTTCTATAAAATTAATCGCATCGACTAAACAAAATAAATGCAGAATTAAAACTACCGGTCTTTCCTAATAAGGCAACAAAGGTGCCGGGCTAGCTAGAGCTCTCCTAAATAATTCTAGCTTGCAAGGTTGCACAAACCTATGCCGCTACTACTTAAAACATGGGGGAGCTCCTACACTACTAGTATGCAAGAGCACAAAGCTTAATCTCACTAGCAATGCTCAATAACAAGGCAACTAATGCCAAATTAGAGAGCGCAAAAAACTTAGCTATGCAAACAAAGCAATGTGACTAACAAGGTTACTCAAACCAAATTAGTCATGCAAGAGCTACTTCTATGCTACACAATCAAGAAGGTAACTAGCAAGCTACACAAGCACAACTAGTTACAAGAGCAACTACAACAACACAAGCACAAGATATATGAAAGTAAATACAAGCTTGTGTTGGGGGATTGCAAACCAACGGGAAGAACAAGGTTGACACGGTGATTTTTCTCCCGAGGTTCATGTGCTCGCCAACACGCTAGTCCCCGTTATGTCGACCGCTCACTTGGTGGTTCGACGGCTAATTGGCATCACCTGCCAAGCCCACACGTTGGGCACCACAAGAACCTACCCACAAGTGAGGGTAGCTCAATGACACGCTCTACTAGAGTTGCTCTTCGCAGCTCCCGCGGGGAGAGCACAATGCCCCTCACAAATCCTTCTTCGGAGATCCACACAATCTTCTCACGGGCTTCACGGCGGAGAACTTGCCACCAAGACGTCTAGGAGGTGACAACCTCCTAGAGTAACAAGCACCACTGGCTTGCAACACAAACACCTAGTGCCACTCGATGCAATCTCTCAAAGCAAAGCACTAGAATCACTCACTCGCAATTGATTCGCACTCTTGCAAGCACAAGTGAGTTAGAGGACATCCAATCACTCCTACACAAACCACATAGGTGTGAGGGTGCTCAACAACTAGCCCATGGCTGGCCAAGGTCACTACTTAAAGCCCCAAGGGCTAAAAGAGTCGTTGCACGAAAATAGGCTTCCTCGGTCCCATGGTCTGGACCATCTATAGTGAAGGTCTGGACCACCGGATCACGCCACGTGTCCCCACGTTTAAACGCGCCCGTTAGATCCCAACGATCACTATTTACCATGCTATTTGTGTGGAACCAGACCCAAGATCCGAACCCCAAACTATAAACGTATTTTATCAATCAAACACAAGGTTGCTGACACGGTCTCGCGACTCGCCCTCGCCCTCGTCCTCGCGACTAGGAGCGCGGCCACCGCCGCTGCCCCTGCTTGCACCACCACTAGTCCCCCTCCCTCCGCATCTGGCATATCATCGGAGGGAATGGGGATCCATCGTTTTTAATAAGTTTCTCCAGTAGATCGAGTCCTCTGGGTTCGGGTCTCTCCATGCCACGTTTTTTGGTATTAGGGATTCATCTCCTCCTCCTCTTCGGCGACAGCGAGGGGGCAGGGTGGAATCATTTTCTCCATGGCGGCTCTGTTGAAGATGAGGGCGACAACTACGACATCACCATCCTCACCTGTACGATGACAGGGAGACTTTTATTTTCGGACGGCGACATCAAGGCAGAGATGGTGTTGCCGCCATGGAATAATTTTCTCTGGTCTCTTCTCTGCTTTGTTGTGGTTAGATCTAGACACGATGAATGACTAGGGAGAATAAGTTTTAGATCAGTCTTCCTCATTCTTTGGTGGCAGAAAGAAGAAGAAGGAAGACACCAAAAAGAAGAAGTTTATCAACTCTGCTTACATGAATGTTGGTCGTTGTATGTTGGGCATCTGTTCTCAGGCCGTTTGCCGAGTGTTGCCTCTATGGTCATCTATACTGCAAAGCATCGTACAGGTTTAGTTTTGAGATTTGGAGCTATTTACAGCGTTCGCATAATTTAGATGAAAATTAGTTTCTAGATATTTATAGTGTAATCCAAAGTGCTTTGTAACATGTTAATGTACCCAGCTATTATCTAATATAATTCTTCTTTCGTCGAAAAAAAAATCTGGGCCCTAGATCCGGACCAACTCCCTCAGGGTCCGGACCATAACAAAAAGGTTCAAGAAAGGGGAAACACCTCCGGACCCTGTCTGAACCCGGCATCCGTACCATCTCCAAGAGTTCACCGCCGCCTCCTATTGAACCCGCAGTGGCCACGTACCCCCTTCATACACGTGCTACGGTCCGAGGCTGGCACAGCATAGGGTCCGATGCTTTGCGAGCATCGCTGACCGTGGTGCTCCTGTGGCTGGACCCGCAATGATCCTCGATCTACCCGCCTGAGTCTAGAGAGAGTGCGCGAAGCCACGTTCCTCCTTGCCGCAGCCAGACCCGAGCGCTTGGGTCCAAACTCTCCTCCGCCCATGGTCCAAAGCCGAGTGAGCGCTAGCCTGTCCTCTGGCCGCACTGCTCCTTTCCCCAAGGCCGGACTTGCTCGATCTCTAGGGACCGAGGACAGGGCCGAGTCCCCACTGTAGCGATCCCGCACAGCGCTGCGTCGAACCCATTAGCCAGCATCGAACCCATGCGACCAAGTGACGAATCCATGTAGCTCCTCATGATCCGAAGCCATGCGCTAATGCTCACTCCACGTCGAACCCAAACGGGCCGACCGGACCCGGTAATACCCTGTGTCAGACCCACAACTTGCTTCCTCGGTCTAAAAGCGCCAAGCGTGCATGCCTCAGTCCCAGTGTTGGAGAGCCGAACCCATGCCACCGGGTCCGAGGACCACGACCAGGTCTCGAAGCCTGCTAGGTGGTGCCCGCTGCACTCCTATTGGCTGACCATCGCTTTCAAGCACTATCTTCAACAAGAATTTTTTGGTGACAAACGGAAATTGCTTGTTGAGCTCTTCTCTCTCTCACTGACACAAGCATGCAAGCTTGTCCCCTACTATTCTTCAACAAGAATTTCTTGGTTAGAAAAGACAATTGCTTGTTGAGAGATAGCGCTACTAATTTCATCCTTTTAAGTGCTACTTCTCTTTTTCACCACCATTTGAAATGTGCTAACACCACCAAGTGCAAGTGTGTTAGCATTTTTCTAAACATTTTTCAAGGGTTAATCACTCACCTTGACACGTCACTCGATCCTAGCAACGATGCGAAGTTAGATCACTCGAGTGGCACTAAATGACCGATATGCAAACAAATTTGCCCCTTTTATTCTAAACCCGGTCGTGGGGGTATGGCCCCAGGTATCCATAAGACAAGACATGGGCCGCACCATCAGAGGTGGCCCAGCCCACAAGATCAAGGCGTACATGGCACTGGTCGGAGTGCACCGCAAGATATTGTATAGTACCAAATAGGATGCTTTCCTTGTAACCCTACCCCTCCAGAGTATATAAGGAGAGGCAGGGGTCCCCTAGTCGATATCGATATACATCTCAATGCAATACATCAGAACACAGGATGTAGGTATTACGTCATACTAACGGCCGAACTTGTCTAAATCTTGTGTCTCGGTGCTTGTATTACCATCTAGTTCGTATCATGCACACCCCCACCGATTCATCTACTACCGTAGGTATACCCCTCGGTAGACTGTCGACCAGATTCCGTCGACACTGGTCATAAACTTCTCTACACACTTATGACCAGTGAAAAGAAATGTCCTAGGTTATACCTTTGTCTTGCACATTCCATTCCATCTCATCCGATGTTGATGCAACGTATGCACCAACCATATCACTAAATGATATGATCCACTTTATATCATCACGTGACCGCATTGGTTCATCGATCTTGACTTGACTTGCTCTTCACCGTTGCTTCAATCCATCGGCGCCAAGTCATCACTCAACTTGCCCTTCACACTTACAACCAGTCCGTCAAGCCATGCCTTGTCTTGATCTTCTCCACCTTGGTCATATGACTCAATGTCATGTCTCATATGCAATGAACTCCTTCATCACATGTTCACCTATGGACTAATCTCCTGTGTATCTCTCATAAACACATTAGTCCACCTAGGTTGTCACTCAATTACCAAAACCAAACTAGGGACCTTTCAGTTAGCCACTATATATATTCACCATATATCCACACACATGCACATCTTGATTTGATTGTATGACTCAACTCCCTTTGGATCCGTTGTTTGACTTTACAATATATGTATTGCAAGTATGCTCTTGCTTTCTCCCTACCTATGAACTCTACATAAGCCTTAGTGGTAGGAAGCAAAAAGGCATACCATCTTTATTGCCTTAGTGAGGATCCACAAATATAACATATATTGAGAGACTTCAGAGTGTCATACAATGGGATCTCTAAGTTTTATTTTAAAAATTTATAAAAACTCCAGAACAGTGGTGAAAAAAAGAACTTGAGACATAGTGCTTGACTTGATTGTTCTGTCTTTCAATTGCTCAAGACCCAAGTGAAGGCTAAGAAGCCTCATGGTTGAAGGTAATATGGGTAAGTTTGAAAGTTAGATTAGTTTATTCTAATTCAGAGGAGAATTCTTGATAAAACGCATGTGTACTTTTAAGACATGAAAGCATTGTAGCAACCCTTGATCCATTGCTGAGTTTAGCTTTGCTTAGGGACTGGCAAAGGTTAAGCTTGGGGAGCTTGTTAACGATCATTAACATCAATCATAAATCGTCAACATAACCTGCATATATACTTAATTTCATCACTAAACATAAGTTTAGGGGGTTTAAACTAATAAATTTCATGAGTTTCGGTGAATCTGTGTTTCCAGCAGGTTTATCCAGAAAACCATCAAGGTAGACCTATTTGTCAAAGTAAATCACGATTATCCATGGAGTAAATAGCACCAGAAGGTTCCAGAGGACTCCAGAGAGTACTCCACCGAAACCTGGCTCGAGGCACTGCTAGGTGGGGCCGATCAGCCCCACCTGCAGGTCGACCGGTCTCCTGTGCCCATCTAGCAGCACCTCCTTCGAACGTCGGTTCTCCACTGCCTTAAACATTGCATCTACGTTGTTTATTCAAGTTGGTTTGATCCAAAGGTCTAGAATTGATGCTACCCCCTATATATACAACCCTGTACCCCCCTCCCTAGAGCCATCCTAATACCCTAATTCATATCTTCAGCATCAGAGCCAGCAATCAAGAGAAGATTAGTCCTCCATAGGATCTAGTCTTATTAATAGAAATAGTGAGATAGAGAGTGAGGTTAGAGTTTGGAGGAGGTGTTGGCTTATCGGTGCTCTCTCAACGGCTTGTACCTTGGTGGATCCAAGTTCTACTTGAGCTTGCTTCTGAGATGTCTCTGGCAATCAACTTCTAATTCAAGTAAGCATCTTGTTTATATTGTTCATTAGGATCACGACTCTTTTGCGTGCTTTATTCTCTTCCTAGGGGGAGTAAAATATTAATCATAAGTGTAAGCGTGGTGCTTAAATTTAGGTTAATCGTGGATGCACCCTGCATTCCGAACCAGTGGTAGATCGTGAAGTAACATTAGAACGCAAGTGTGACACTTTCGTTGAGTCTTCTATAGTCCACCTTCCGTTTGTAGGCCAAGTAGGACCCGGTTGCGAAGGAAAGCATCCTTTGCTAGTGTCTTTTTCAAGTAATGTCCCTAGTTGAATGGTAGAAGACATAGTTACCCAAGTTAGAACTAGAGAACCTTAGTAATACTCTCCACGCTCCTGTTTATCCTAACCTTGTTGCTACCCTTCGTTAAGTTAGATTGTAGTTAATCTCATACGTTTTCCTGTGGATATGATACTTGGAATATTTCCGAGTGAAAGCTACACTGGTATCCGTGCGTTTGCGGATTTATTTGTGTGCATTAATAAATACCAACAAACATACACCAACATTTGGAGCTACACAACTCACTTCTCTACTTGTACTCTTTAGTTTTTAGTATTTTGTGAGCTAGGCAAGAACTACCTTTGAGAGCTTGGCTCCTTGGAAGAAGAGCAACTTTGGTATGAATACTATGAAAAGTTCTTCCATAGCCTTGTTCTCGTATCTTCAATATAGTAGTGCATATGAACTAGACTATAGTTTTTATGTTATAATCTTGGCGTATGAACTAGCATATAGTTTGTATGTTATGATCTTAACATGTTCAACTTTATGCTTGTATGAGTAGAAGTAGCGCTAGGTTGAAGTGGTGGTTCGTCGTTCCTTCGGGTTTACCCATGTCCTATGCTTGTCGATCCGTAGGGTCGGAGTCCCGGGGGCATATGGGTAATTTCTTTGTACATGGAAATGGTGCTTAGGTACACGGGAACCTTCGAATATGACGGTGCCCCCCGGTTGAGGGGTAGACGGCAGGTGGTGACAGCCCTATCCGTCCCTTGTAATCCCCTACGTTCGGGTATCGTGTAGGAGTTCGTAAAATCTCCATGGCTTGCTGGCATACCAGTGCCCAAGGATCTTCGTGTCCATCTTACACTTAGTTCTAACTAATCATGTAATTTGTATGATCATCAACTGTTTTTTGTACGGCTATATTTGACCATGCCGGCTCCACTTAGGAATATTCTTTTATTCTTTGTTTTCCTTTTATCCTTGAGGTTGGCCTAGATATGTGTCCATTATCCTTAAAATATCATTTTTACCCCTGTTATGAACTATTGGTTTACTAATGCATGGATGTAATCTTGTTCATATTCATGCTAGACTCTTTACACATTGCCCTCCTTTGGAAAAATATAAATAACGATACCTCGAATACTTCCGGGTGAAATGCTACAACGATAGATCCGTACGTTTGCGGATATTTTCTGTAATCGTTAGTAGTTGCTGTTTCTTGGCGGCGTCGCTAAGGTTTACTCAATCTTAGTGGTGGTGTAAAGAAATACCAACAAACATTTCTGACGTCGTTACCGAGGATGGACTCGAAACGTCCATACTTGTTGATTGCACTAAGAAATGCCAACACTTTTCATAGGCATTTATCTTCTTTCCCGGCTGAAAACTTTATTTTAAAGCACCTTGTTTTTAACTCGGAGGGACTAACGAGGACACCAGCATTGATCGGATGTGTCTGTCCGTTATCTTTGCCTAGTCATTATTATGTATTATACTATAGGTTAACGTCCGTGTTCTGAATATCTGAGGTGTGATCCTGCTGGTGGCGACATCAACCCGAGCTCCAGAACTCATTGCTTAGGATCGGAAGCAATCCAGTACTCTGTCCTGCTGCTTTCGTACGTTATGATGTTAACATGTTCAACTTTATGCTTGTATGAGTAACGCTAGGTTGAGGTGGCCATTCGTCGTTCCTTTGGGTTTGTCCATGTCCTATGCTTGTCGATCCATAGGGTCTGAGTCCCGGGGGATATGGGTAGTTTCTTTGTACATTGACGTGGTGCTCGGGTACATGGGAACCTTCGAATATGATGGTGCCCCCCGGTTGAGGAGTAGGCGGCAGGTGGTGACAGCCCTGTCCGTCCCTTGTAATCTCTTATGTTCGGGTATCATGTACGAATTCATAAAGTCTCCATGGCTTGCTGGCAGACTAGTGCCCGAGGATCTCCCCGTTCATCTTACATTTAGTTCTAACGCTAATCATGTAATTTGTATGATCATCAACTGTTTTTTGTACGGCTATATTTGACCATGCCGGTTCCACTTATGAATATTCTTTTATTCTTTATTTTCCTTTTTTTCCTTTAGGTTGGCCCAGATGTGTGTCCATTATCCTTGAAATACTATTTTTACCCATGTTATGAACTATTGGTTTACTAATGCAAGGATGTAATCTTGTTCATATTCATGCTAGACTCTTTACACCTTACCCTCCTATGGGAAAATATAAATAACGATACCCTGAATACTTTTGGGTGAAATGCTACAACGATAGATCTGTGCGCTTGTGGATATTTTCTGTAATCGTTAAGAACTATCGTAGTTGGTGTTTCTTGGCGGCGTCGCTGAGGTTTACTTAATCTTAGTGATGGTGCTAAGAAATACCAACAGATCTTTTTGGCGCCGCTACCGAGGATGAACTTAAAATCTCCATACTCGGTGATTGCGCTAAGAAATGCCAACACTTTTCATATGGCATTTATCTTCTTTCCTGGCTGAAAACTTTTTATTTTAAAGCACCTTGTTTTTAGCTCGGAGGGACTAATCAGGACACCAGCATTGATCGGATGTGGCTGTCCGTTATCTTTGCCTAGTCATTATTATGTATTATACTATAGGTTAACGTCCGTATTCTGAATGTCTGAGGTGTGATCCTGCTGGTGGCCACATCAACCCGAGCTCGAGAACTCATTGCTTAGGATCGGAAGCAATCCAGTACTCTGCTGCTTTCGTACGTTCAAGTGACAGACTGACCGCACAAAGCAGTAGTGGAAGACTGACCTTAGACTATCTTGTATAGTTGGTCGGCCCTGGATGCTTTCTTTACACAGACGACTGCAAAAGCTAGGTCGTCGACCTTAAGATTCCGAAACCATGGTGAGTTTAAAGCTGCTATTAGCGTAGGTACTAGTAGTACTCATATGTAATTAGCCAGGTGATTTAAAGCTAGTAGAGTAGTACTGGAAAATAGTACTGTACTGTATGTAATTAGCCGCGTCCCCGTTGTCTCTTTTCATGGCACTGGTACGAACAGAAAAACGATACGCCGAAACCGCGATCATTTTCCAGTTTCGACGACTAACAATCTTTCTTTTTTTCATATCATCATCTTTTTCATGAAAAAAGGATATTTATTTATCATTACATTTGTCCCAAATTAAATTAACTTTTAGAGATGTCGAAAATCAAACTATTTAAAGTTTAGACAAATTTATTGAAAAGAACACCAATATTTAGACATTAATTAGTATCTATGGCTCGCATCTTGAGGTAGGGCGGCGGTGGGCCCCTTTGGTGACGGCAACGGAGGTGGTTTGCAGGGCGATCGGTAGCGACGAGGCATCAATGGCTTCTTCCCTTTGGGTGGTGGCGGGTCTGGGGAGGAGTGTGGCGACCTGTGTCGACGGTCAGTCCTCGATAGGGAGAAGGCGGATCTAGCAAAGGTGGTTCCGTAGGCAGCTGTGTCCTAGGGGCGGCGGCGTCCGGAGAGCTAGTGCAAGGATCTCGACGAGGAGGAGGTGGATCAGATGTAGGCGGATCTGTTGGCAGCGGCGGCCCTAGGGGCGACGACGGCCTGGGAGTCCGGGCTGAAGAGGATATCCTTGGCGGCAGCGACAGAGGACATCGGCAAAAGTGATGACCATGATCCCAATGACGGCGGCTGCCCTATGGGCGTCGGAGGCGTTGGTATCTGGCGAAGCAGAAGCGGATCCTATCGACTCGCGTCTGATCGGCTAGTTCTGACTGGACGATGACGAATGTAGGTGGGCTAACCGGCGACACGTGGCGTCAGCTTACTTGAAAGAGGATGAAGATGGTACCATTAGAGGTTCGTAGCAATGACGCACTAAGGGCGACTACGACTTGATGATTTCTACTCACCGAAGCTCGCTGCTCCAGGAGGGGAGGTCGGGAAGGAGGAATGCGCCAAGGTCGTAGTTTTTTTTTCTTTTTTTGTTTGTGTGTGCTCCTCTTTGTTGAGGTGGGAGTCTAAATACTCTTGTGTGTACTTTTGGCCATGTATATTCTCCATGGATATAGAAGTCGGATTAATGAAAATCCATTATTAAAAAAACACACAGTCGTCGCTTTGAATTCAACCCATAGAATGTTTTGTTCTCTTCTCGAGCATCACTCTGATCTGATGGGGACCACTACTGTCTATCAAAAAATTGTGTCTTCGAGGATTCAAAGACAATACCTTCAGCACATATATAACACCTTACTATCACTACATTATATATACTTATCTGTGAGATGTATAAGATGCTATCTTTTAATCATATTTCGCACTCCCTTGTATTGAATATTTCTACCCCTAAATGACTCCAAACAAAAAAAGTTTTAATGACTATAAATAGATCTTGTCGAGCTCATAATTTTCATTAAAGGCGTGTCTCATAGAACAAGAAAACAAATATTTAGAAATCTAAAAATGACTTCAAATCAAAGCTTGTTATCTACAAAGTTATAGATTGCACCGAGAACTACAACTTTATGTAGATTATTTGTCAACTTTCGAGGTTGTTGAAATTTTTAAATTTCAAAATCTATGAGATTAAAACGAATTAGCACCACACTGAATAATTTTAGATCAAAAAATTATTTTCTATATATTTCTATTATAAATTTTATATTCATCTATATTCATATGAAATGAAAAAAATTACCATCTTCTCTTCGTTCCGCTCTCATTTTGCACTTACTTGGTCTCGTGGTGAGAGATTCGGCGACGATAGAGTCATACCGCATACGGCAAGGCAAACCAAGCTTGGCCGACGTTTCGTGTACTCTCAGACAGTGGCGGATCTGCCACCGGGGCAGGGGGGCTCGAGCCCCCCTACCGCGGCCACATCCATGGAGCAGCACCGTAGCACAACGCCTGCGCAGCACGGCACTAGCCAGCGGTCAGCGGCCAACACAACAGCTTGCTCACCCCCCCGGATTCCGCCACTGCTCTTAGGAGTCAGGACTGTGGGTTTATGGTAGTGTGGCTTTGCCCTTTGTCTTGCACTCCAACACGCATTTTGCATTTTGCGCCCTCTACCACGGGTCAACTATGTTACTATTTATTACGGTTTTTTTTCATCGATGAGTGTAATATGGACCTGACAGAAATAAAAAAACAATGAGTTGCTGAAGCTGGTTAACATGCGTGCTACATGGATGCATTTAGTTGTACCGTCGGCTTCAGCCATCGGATTTTGGCAAGAACGAACGTTATTATATATGAAAAAAACTAATAATAAGTTTGTGACATCAGACATGTGCACGTGTGATCTAAACGTAACGAACATGGACTTAATATTAATCATCATCTTAATCACAGAAAACAAAGGACGAGTTGCATCAGAAATATACACAGCGGCACCAGAGCTGATGTTGGTTGACATAGTGGTTGTCGATGTAGCCGTCCCACTCGATGTCATGCAATAAGGTTGCAACGCCACTCACCTCCTCCGTCGGAAGAAGATGCTAAGTTGTCAGGAAGTAGCAGGAAGAAGAATCAACGAGCAGTTGCGGGGAAGACGCTCCCAAAAACCTGATTGCCGATCTTCACCCAAGTAGATGAACTCACGAATGGCATTGGTTTTGGAGGTCTGCTCTCCCTATTCTTATGCACACAGGAACCGGGACGGGAATAGCTCGAGCAGCACAACAACAACAAAGTAGTGTTCTCGGTTGTTTCTTTTCTCTGGCGAACAAGAGGAGTGTTCCTTTTATATGGAGCAACAAAGGAAGACGAAGATGAAGAGCTAGGTGCATGAAGAGATAGTGGCGATCATATCATTGTCCGTTATCACTAACTTATGAAATTGACAAATGAATTGGTTGTTACTAGTAATTGAAACCACTAAGACATCATGGATCAATAAATCATGATCCACCAACACATAATGGTCATCGCGCACTTAACCCTTATCAAACCGTAAGTTACGCCACATAAAGGACCCAACAAATTACACCTAGCATTAACTTTGATCTTGAAATTTACTTTGATTTAATTGCTGAAGAAGAAATAGACAAACCCAATTAAATCCAACAATATATATCTATTTCATCGTTCACCGAAGAACCCGCAATAGTAATAGTAAGACTATTTTTCACGTTCCTTGTCTAAAAATATAATTTTAGATAGAAATCTGGATAAATCTTTATTCAGAAATACATATAATTATTATTTTTGGATGGAAGGAGTAAGACTATTTTCCACTTTCCACTTTGGAGAGGTTCTTGGTGATCCACTCGGCTCCGCATGAGTCCGTCCGATGATTTTACGCGGAATGAGTCCGTTCCTCAAAAAAGAACCACCATGCTAGTTAACAGATCCGGACCAGTTGGCCCCGGTCTGCAATCCAAACAGACCTAGGCTCGGTTTTTTTGGATCGGATGACTCCAGAACGAACCTATGCTGCTATCCAAAAGCGCTGCCTATTGTCAGTTCCAAGACTGCTAAAACGAAAACCTTTTCAGCTGCCAGTATTAGGTCCTTCTGTAGTAGTGTTACCCAGTAGACAGATGAATATACTAAGCTAGCTTAGACCTCAAATGAAAAACTGGTTCGGACACTAATTGGTATTACCTGACAAGATGGAGAATTTCGTTGGTGCACTTTATTTGGCAGTAATAATTTTTTCAGTATTTTATAGAAATCCACTGGCCGGGTACATGTTTATATCTGGGTTAATGAAGTTGACAACACTAGGACTATGACAAAAGCCTCTCCTCCTACCTTCGGTCCAAAGAGTGCTGGTTCAGGAGAATTCTCGCAGGGAAATTGAACTGAATGCCTTTTTCTGCCGAGCACCAAACCGTGTCGAGAGAGGCTATTATTTCTACAAATGCGTATGATTGTCAAGGGTGCAGCCGGGAACGGCAAATATCACCGGCGATTTCTGGAGCAGACCGAACGCTCATGGAGTTGGCAGTAAACCGACAGCCTGACGGCGAATGGGGCCGAGGGAAGTCTAGCAGCAAGTTTAACTACTGTGACTAAACCACACAAGCTACTAGGAGCAAGAACTACAACTAGTGAGCTACACAAGTAAAACAACCAAACTATTCTCCTACTAGAGACCTACCACTACGCAAACTACTACACATGCACAAATATGGAATGTAAATACAAGTGTAGTAAAGAGCAAACAAACGAGGATAAGGTTTGGTTGCTCGCCGACAACTTAATCCATATTGAGGCACACTCTATGAGATCACCACTTTACTAGCCTCGCGAGCACACAACTCAGGCCCTAAAACTTGGGCACTAGTATGAAAGCCAGTGGATCACCAAGAACCTCTCCAAGACTCGTGGTCCCACTATAATTACTCTTTTGCAAATCTCCTGCAGGGATGAACACAAAACCAACGACCGGAGGTCCCGCACAATCCCCAAGCGGTGGTCGATGACGATCTCCACAACACCAATGCCGTCTAAGCAGCGGCAACCACCAAAAGTAAGAAGAACTCGCTATAAGAACGATTCACCAAGTGCCACTAGATGCACACTATCAATGCAAGGTACGTACTAGAACCACTCCAATTCAACACTAATGTGCTCCCAAGCTATGAAAATAAGTTGGAGGTATTGCTCAAGCTTTATGGGTGCACAAATATCAGCCAAGAGTTCCAAGAGAGTTTAAATGACCGACCACACAAGTATTTATATCCGCTAAGAACTAATTAGCCGTTGGGCAGCAAACTACAACAAAAATATAGGCATCAGAATTTCTGATGGGTACCAGAAATGCCCCACCGGATAAAGGAGCCGACACAGTGTGACGCATCCAACAGTCGAATTTAAATGGTTAACTAGTTGTTGAGCAGACCCTTTACCCAATGCTTCTCTGGTACCTATCACTGCACTTATCCTCTCTCGTGGGAAGGTTCACAAAAAGCCTCCCATGGGCGCTTTCTCTAGTGCCTCCTTAGGGACACTACCAGACAAATCCGGTGGGTCTAGGAGCTCTTTGGTCCATGACTAGGCTTGAATATTGAGCTATACGAACACAAGGTTGATATGTGCCTTTGTGGTTCAGATTTGTGATGAGTGATTGTCAACGTGATTCGCATCTTGTGTTGAGTTTGTGAACTAACCATGGCATGAGTTGGATTGTGCGACATGTCTCTTGACTTGTGGTGTGCAGGTCTGGAGCTCGGAGGCGGTGGTCGACAGTGAGGTGAAGGTCAAGTAGAGACGTGCCGTGCCGACAGACCGAGAGCGGTGAAGGACGGACATGAGGTTTGGACTGAGGGACAAGGAGGCCGGGTGACCAGCTGTGGTAGCTGACATCTGGGACAACGACAAGCGCAAGTGTACATGAGAGTGACCGTGTTGACCGAGTCAATACGGCGGACGTGCGAGTCGAGCAGGGCTCCGGAGGACTTGGCGTTCAGCCGGTCGAGGACGGCGGTGACACATGTTGAGTGGCAGGGGACGTGTATGGAGTACGCTACTCAAGGGCGGTTTGGTAGTTTGGGTCTCAAAACCATCGGTGGACGGTTTCATGGGTTTGGGCCTCAAAACCCGGGCAGAGGTTCTGTGGAGGAACAGACGACACGTGGTGTCATCGTGGAGTTCGCGTCGAGGCGAAGCTATCTCATGAAGGGTGCAGTGGCCGTCGGATGAAGATTACCTCCGGTTGGACCATAATGCCCTCTGGTTAAATGGTTCAACTCAAAATATCTAGGGGCAAAACTAGGATTGTGTAATAGCCCTGTTAAATAGGATGAGGGAGCTCCCATCTCCCTCACCTCTTTCATTTTTGCTTCATCCATCTCTATGTTTTCCCCCTCCCCTTAGGTTTTCTTGTGAGAGAGGTCCACAAATTGGAGAATTTGTGTAAGAACCAAAGATTGCGGCGGGAATGGAGGCCCTAACCCCCTCGTGTCCTCCGGGATTCGATTTGTGAGATGTTCTTGTGAATCACGTTTGTGTTCTTCGCGTTCTCCCTTTCTCCCTTGTCTTGTGTGGTTAGATTCGTTGTGTTGAAACTATTTTGATTCGTTCCTTTTACACTAAGATGAACTAGGACGTGAATTGAGTCTTTCCACCGAAGGATTTCATCCAATTCCTCACGAGTTCATAGATCGGGGCGAATCAAGTTTTAGGGTTGGAAACCCAGTGTTCTTCGGGGTTTCTTCATTTCCCATTGATTGGCTTCAAATTGGGCGATGATATCTTAGGGGTAGCTCACCTATTGCCTTGTGACCATGTGGTAAAAAATTGGTGGCAATTGGTTTTGATTTGGCCACAAATCGGGATTTTCCTTGCTCCGGGCGATTTTTGGGCGACTCTGTTCGTGCTGATTTCGCGACCCGCGGACAGTCCGCACCCTGACCCCCTGACAGTCCGCTGTACTGTTCATGTCGCAAGTAGAAGGTTTCTTTTGGTCATGTTTTGCTGCTCTGAACGCCGGACAGTCCGGGACCTCAACGCGGATAGTCCGTGGCTGCTGTTGAAGCGTGTCCAGAACTGCTTTAGCAACTTCGTTTTCTGGTGTTTGACTTGCGGACAGTCCGGGATTCAACCTCGGATAGTCCGCCGTTGTTCTTTCTGTCCAGGTCAGAACTGTTTCTCATCGTTCGGTTTTCGGGAGTTGAACACCAGACAGTTTGGCCCTCAACCCTGGACAATCTAGGACCTGACTCGCAGACAATCCAAACTCTCTTCGGTAGACAGTCCGGGCCTGTGCAGATTGTGCTATTTTCTCTTGTTCTTTGGAGCTCTTGTTTTCGTCGGTTCTCGATTGATCCGCTGTACTTCTTGGTCATCACCAAAGCTACCCAGCCACTCGTTGGCTTGTGATCATACCAATCTCACGTGCGTTTGCTCTTGGGTTGTGATTTTGGGACAGCGGCTTAGAGTTTTGAAAGAAATTTGAGGCTCCCATTCACCCCCCCTCTGGTTGTCGTTTTCGGTCCTTCAATTGGTATTAGAGCTGGTTAAGGATCATTCCACCTTAATCGGTCCGTGATCTACGAAGGCGACATGGTGCGTGGTTCCGGCCAACAGCCGTTCTTCGATGGAACAAATTACCCCTACTGGAAGATCCGCATGTCTACGCATCTTCAGGGCATTGATTGGCGAGTTTGGGAGATTTGCAAGGATTCTAACTATGAGGTGCTTGCTGCTCGTCTTGCTCAGGAGCAGATGGTTTCTTGGGTTGTGATTTTGGGACAGCGGCTTAGAGTTTTGAAACAAATTTGAGGCTCCCATTCACCCCCCTCTAGTCGCCGTTTTTGGTCCTTCAAGCTTGCTTGGCTCGGTCAAGCTCGGTACAATAACAAGCTGGCTCATTATAACTAACAAGCTAAAAAGCTGGCTCAACTCGTCTCGGCCAAAAGCTCAAGCTAGCTCATTTTTCTCATGAGCTAGGAGCAAAAAATATAAAATGAAGACTTCTAGGAGGCAGCGATGCATTTTCCTCGGCCTCCATGGCCACAGGTTGAGAGGGTTTGGAGCATAGTAGGTCAGCAATAGTTCGGCAATCCGCAATCGGTAGAGGGAGATCGAAGATTTGAGAGGAAAGGAGATAGAGAGGAGTGTCTGATTGAGGACCAAACTTAGCTCATCAATGGAGAGGCACCGCTGCAGTTCCTATATGTGCTCGCGACGTCGTGTCTTGCTCCCCCCATCACCAGTCGTAGTCATGGACTCGCATAGGCATGCTCGCCCCATCGTGGTTCGCCAGAGTCTGGTCGCTCGGATGCAGCCACGTGTCCCCCACGTTAAAACCTTAGCCATTCGATCTCAACGGTCAACTCTCAGTCGCTCGCGTGTTAAAGAATGAACGGACACACCGCTTGTGCCACTAGACGCAAAAGCCCGCGGCATCCGATCACTTCCAGAAAGCTCCCAGAGCGACAAAACGCTGACCGGACGCGTTAGGTCAACATCGACCTGGCGCGCCCTAGTGTCTGGTCCTAGCGCTGCTTCTCTGCCTATGCTCTTGGTGCTGATGTCATTGTACGTCATAGCCCACCTGACACACTAGCTTCACGTCCGATCGCCGCCAACTGCCAGCATCCAACAAGTGACCGAACGCACCAGAGCCAGCGTCCGATCGCTCCTCTGCCCTCTCGGCTAGCTGCGCCACCATGCTATAATTGACCGGACGCGCCGGGGTGAGTCCGGTCACCCCGCGGCCAGTGTCCGGTCATGGACTTCCTCCTTCTTTTCGTTTTCTAAGTCCACAACCACTTCACCCTTGCTTCCAACTTGCTAACCACAAAGTGTAGAACTTGTGTGCACGTGTGTTAGCATTTTTCAAATCATTTTACAAGGGTCAAAGTTAGCAAACTAGGTTCCTAAATGCATATGCAAGAATCATGTCACCTAGTGGCACTCGATAAACCGTTTAGTTAAAGATTTCCCCTTTTTATAGTATGGCTATCGATCCTAAGTCACTCACACCCTCTATGGTGTCTTGAGTGCAAAACAAAAACCTATCATATACCTTTGCCTTGATCTTCTCGGTTTTTGTTTTTCTCTTTCTTCTTTTCCAAGTTGAGCTTGATCATCTTCATTTCATGTCCACCTCCATCACCATGGACCTCATCTTGCTCAAACACTTGGAGTGGACCACCTTTTCAAATTCACACACTTAGATCAAAGGTTAATCCTAGGTTTCATCAATTATCTAAAACCAAACTAGGGCTTTCAATCTCTCCCTTTTTGGTAATTGATGACAACCTATTTACAAAGATATTCAATGAAATCTTTTTGGATTCATGTTGCTTGCCCAAGCATATTACCATGTGTAAAAATTATGGATAAGTTTCATCAACCCAAATTGGTAGTATTAGCTCCCCCTACATATATGCTAAGAGTTTGGATTTGAAAGCTTGCACATATGCATGGATTAGAAGTTTGGGAGAGTAAAATGATGCTAAGGTGTAAAGAATGGACCTTTGAAGCTTGATACCAATCGGAGTTGCCATTTGAACACCATCCTTAGCACCATGATTTGCTAGATATCACTTGAAAAGAAAAGACAAACTAGATACCTCGTGAGATCAACATTATAAACAAGGCTCTAGTACCACTTGTAAAAGATCTAGGTATATCTAGCTATCCTATGCATGCTAGTTTTCATTTCATCAAACACTTTATACAATCTAGTATACACCACAAAAGCATGGATAGGGAATTTAAGAACTTGTGCCATACAAACAAACATATGTAAATGCAACATACAAGTTTATGAGCTTGCTCCCCCTACTTGTGTGCTTCAAATTTTAATTGATCCCCTTACATGCTCCCCCTATCTTACTATCTTTGTGAATTTCTCTCCCCCTTTGGCAATAATTAGCACAAAAGGCGAGCTCAAATTTTAGATAGGTTAGGGTGAAACCATGTGAAGTAAGGATCATTTTCCTAATTTGGTTCAATCTGGATCACTTGTAAAAGATTTTTAACTCGGTTTGATCCAAGGGCAAGCTTCTTCACACCTCAAAATAAGGGTTATCATGCACCATGTTGATTTAAACACGTATAGCTCATTTTCTAGATTAGACACTAGGTTCACAAGCCCACAAACATGTCATATGCTACCACTAGATCATTTCAAGCATACAAGCAATAGTGGTACCATACAAGCATCAAATTTATTTGATTTTCATGAATGAGCCTAAGACATGATAGGAATGACTAGATGCACTAAACAAGTCCTTAGCAATGGATGAATGACATGTCAATCAACTTTACCTTGCTTTGCTCGAAGGAGAGGCATGTCATATAATGGGGGTGCATCAACACATATTTGAGAAGTCAAGTATGTTCAATTCATTCCTTAGCTTGCAAAACCTCTTCTCATCAAGTGGCTTGATGAAGATATTAGCAAGTTGATCATCGGTGCCCACACTCTCAATGCAAATGTCCCCTTTATGTTGGTGATCTCTTATGAAATGATGACGAACATCAATGTGCTTTGTTCTTGAATGTTGAACCGGGTTGTTGGTGAGCTTCACGGCACTTTCATTGTCACATAGCAATGGCACTTGTTTGAATTTGATTCCAAAGTCACTCAAAGTTGCCTTCATCCAAAGTAATTGAGCACAACAACTACCGGCCGAAATGTACTCTGCTTCGGCGGTTGAAAGTGCTACACTATTTTATTTCTTTGATGACCAAGACATAAGTGATCTTCCCAATAGTTGACATGTGCCCGATGTGCTCTTTCTCTCAACTTTGTATCCCGCATAATCGGAGACCGAATATCCAATGAACTCAAATTTAGCTCCTTTGGGATACCACAATCCAACATTTTGTGTATGCTTCAAGTACCTCAATATTCTCTTTGTTGCCTTCAAGTGACTCTCTCTTGGTGAGGCTTGAAATCTTGCACACATGCATACACTAAACATCACATCCAGCCTTGATGCGGTCACATAGAGTAGGCTTCCAATCATAGACCGATATATTTTTTGATCCACCATGTTGCCACTAGTATCACTATCCAAGTTCCCATTTTCCCATTTGTCCCCATTGGTGTACTAATAGCTTTAGCATCATCCATTTCAAACTTCTTGAGCATATCTTTGATGTACTTGCCTTTACTCACAAATGTGCCATTCCTCATTTGCTTGATTTGAAGACCAAGGAAGTAACTAAGCTCTCCAATCATGGACATCTCAAACTCACTTGCCATCATCTTTCCAAACTCCTCATAAAAATCTTGATTGGATGATCCAAATATGATATCGTCAACATAGATTTGGAACACAAACAAGTCATTGCCTAGCTTCTTGGTGAAGAGAGTGGTGTCAACCTTGCCCATCTCAAATCCCTTAGAGAGTAGGAAATCCCTCAATCTCTCATACAATGCTCTTGGTGATTGTTTCAATCCATACAAAGCCTTTCTCAAATTGTAAACATGGTTGGGCTTCTTCTCATCTTCAAAACCAGGAGGTTGCTCAACATACACAAGCTCATTGATGTACCCATTGAGAAAAACACTTTTCACGTCCATTTGGTACAACTTGATGTTATGAGCACAAGCATAGGCTAACAAGATCCTAATTGCTTCCAATCTTGCAACCGGGGCATATATTTTTCCAAAGTCAAGACCTTCAACTTGAGTGTAAACTTGAGCCACTAATCTTGCTTTGTTCCAGACAACTATCCCATCTTGATCTTGCTTGTTGCGAAAGACCCACTTGGTTCCAATCACATTATGATCCTTAGGCCTCTCAACTAACTCCCATACTTGGTTTCTTGTGAAATTGTTTAGCTATTCATGCATAGCATTCACCCAATCAACATCCTTCAAAGCTTCATGTATCTTCTTAGGTTCAATGGATGACACGAATGAGAAGTGTTCACAAAATGATGCCAATCTTGATCTTGTTTGCACACCTCTTGAAATATCACCAATGACATAATCCAATGGATCATCTCTTGAAACATTGGTAGGTGGAGCACTTGCACTTGATTTCTTGCATTTGATTGATCACTTGGTTGAGATGATAAACTAGCCACTTGTTGTTGATCTTGCACTTTGTCATCACTAGCACTTGCTTGATCTTGATCATGAGAGCCACTAGCTTGCAGATTTGAGTTAGAGAGCACTTGATTCTTGTCATCTTCAAAATCAATCACCTCTCTAGGCCTTATGTCACCAATGTCCATATTCTTCATTGCATTGACCAATTGAGTGCCTCTCACATCGTCTAGATTCTCATCTTCCTCTTGGGAACCATTGGTTTCATCAAATTCCACATCATGAGCCAACTCAAGAGTACCACTAGCCAAATTCCAAACTCTATAAGCCTTGCTAGTGGTGGAGTAACCAAGAAAGAAACCTTCATCACATTTCTTCTCAAACTTGCTCAATCTTGTGCCTTTCTTCAATATATAGCATTTACAACCAAAAAATCAAAAGTATGCAATATTGGGCTTTCTATCATTCAAGAGCTCATATGGGGTCTTCTCCTGCAATGGATGACAATAGAGTCGGTTCCTATAGTAGCAAGCCGTGTTGACTGCTTCAGTCCAAAATGAATGACTCACATTGTACTCACTCAACATTGATCTTGCCATGTCAATCAAGGTTCTATTCTTCCTCTCAACTAGGCCATTTGATTGAGGAGTGTACTTGGCCGAAAATTGATGCCTAATCCCAAACTAATCACATAAATCATCAACTCTTATGTTCTTGAATTCACTTCCATTGTCACTTCTCACTTTCTTGATGGTTGTTTCAAACTCATTGTGAATTCTCCCGATGAATGTCTTGAAGGTTGCAAACACATCACTCTTGTCAACAAGAAAGAACGCCCAAGTGTATCTATTGAAATCATCCACAGTCACAAATCCATATTTGTTTCTACCAATGCTAGTGTATGTGGTTGGTCCAAATAAATCCATGTTCAACAACTCAAATGCCTTAGATGTGCTCATCATGCTCTTCTTAGGATGTGTGTTGCCAACTTGCTTTCTGGCTTGACATGCACTACAAAGCTTATCCTTCTCAAATGTGACATCCTTCAAGTCTCTAACTAAGTCATACTTGATCAACTTGTTCAATTGTTTCATTCCAACATGACCAAGCCTTCTATGCCATAACCAACCCATGCTAGACTTAGTGAGCAAACATGTTGACAATTGAGCTTCTCTAGCATTGAAATCAACCAAGTATAGATTCTAATATCTAAATTCCTTTGAATATCAAGTTAGAGCCATCTACACTTATGATCTCAACATCATTCACACCAAATATGCACTTGAAACCAAGATCACACAATTGAGCTACTAACACTAGGTTGAAGTTCAAGCTCTCAACTAGTAGCACATTGAAAATGCTCAAGTCATTGGATATTGCAATCTTACCAAGACTCTTGACCTTGCCTTTGCCATTATCACCAAATATTATACTATCAATCCCATTGCTCTCATTCTCATTGACTGAATTGATCATTCTTGAATCACTGGTCATGTGTTGTGTGCACCCACTATCAAGCACCCAATCCCTTCCTCTAGCTTTATAATTGACCTATAAAAGAAGATGAATTCTTTTTAGGTACCCAAACTTGCTTGGGTCCTTGAAGGTTAGTTACCAAGGTCTTTGGTACCCAAATGGCCTTCTTCTTTAGGCCCACAATTGGTGTACCAATGAACTTAGCCTTCACACCATTGGCACCCTTAACAAGCATGTAACAAGAATCAAATCTAATTGAGGATACATTAGGTTGCTTGTTCTTGTTAGTCTTGCAATATTGCTCTATATGTCCAACTTGCTTGCATCTATTGCAAAACCGACCATTGCCCTTCACAAAGCTAGCTTTGGGAGTGACAAAGGCCACCTTGCCTTTCTTGGGAGTATAGCCTAATCCCACTTTATTGAGAGAAAACCTTTGGCTACCCAAGCACTTTAGAAAGCGGGCATCTCCACCATAGGTATTGCCTAAGGCGAGTGAGCTCATTCACCTTCTTCTTGAGGGTCTCATTTTCCACCATTATTGAGGCATCACAAGTGAAATCATCACTCAAAGGTGAAGTAGAAGTGGTAGTGCTACAAGAAGGGTTAGTGGGAGCAACAACAATGGGCTTATAAAAAGATTCATCAATAATATCACATGTTAGTCCCACATCACAAGACACAATCACTTGCTCCTTCTTGGCTTCCTCCTTGACTTGCTCGATGAGAAAGGAGTGAGCCTTTTTGAGCTTAGAGTGAGCTTTGCCAAGCTTCTCATGGGCTTCCATTAGCCTCTCATGAGTGGCATTGAGCTCATCAAAGGATTGCTCAAGAAATTTGACTTTCTTGCACAATTCTTTGCACTCCTTTCTCTTCATCTCAAAGCAAGTGTGTACTTGCTCACACATGTCCATGAGCTCCTCCTTGGTGTACTCCTCATCATCATAATCACTCCTACAAGCATCACTTTCACATTCATCATCATCACTCACATCACATTTTACCTTAGTAGGCATTGCCATGAGGCATGTTGATAGAATGTCGATGATGGAAGGCTTGTTGTTGATGGCGATGCTTGCTAGTGCTTTCTTACTGAATTTCTTGTCATCATCACTAGAGCCATCACTATCCGAAGAGCCATCACTATCCCAAGTGACCACATAGCTTCCACCCTTCTTCTTCTTTTGGAAAGTCATCTTCTTCTCCTTATTCTCCTTTTACTTTTTGTCCTTCTTGTGCTTCTTCTTCTCATCCTCATCATTGGCACTATTGTAGGGACAATCTGCTACAACGTGATCAGGGCCCTTGCAATTGTAGCATCTTCTCACATATTCTTTGCTCTTGGTGCGATCTCTTCTCTTTCTTGCACCATAGCCCTTGTTCTTCATGAATTTTCCCATCTTGCGCACAAAGAGAGCCATAGCTTCATCATCAATGTCACTAAGATCTTCATCATCGCTTGGTTGTTTCTTGGACTTGCCCTTGTTCTTGGATGATGAGCTAGCCTTGAATGCTACACTCTTCTTTTTGTTGTCTTCATCTTCCTTCTTGTTATCCTTGTCAACCCCCTCCCTTTCCACACGGTATGTCTCTTGTGCCATGACATCACCTAGTACTTAGTTAAGGGTAATCTCCTTCAATCCTTCTCTTATGATGAGCAATCTCAACATCTCAAATCTTAGAGGTAAGGACATCAAGAACCGATGAGAGACATCATCATCATTGATCTTCTCTCCCAATGCCTTCAAGTCATTGATAATCACTTGCAACCGATGGAACATCTCTGGAATGCCCTCATCATCCTTCATCTTGAAGCTTGTCAATTTGTCCTTGAGAATGTACAACATGGCACTCTTCACCGCCGGTGTGCCCTCATATGTTTCCTCCAATCTCTTCCACACATCATTAGCTGTATCACAATCCTTGATTTGCTCAAACACCTTGAAATCAATGGCATTGTATATGGTGTTGAGAGCCATTGTATTGCATTGCTTGTTGGCCTTGTCTTGGTTGGTGAGATTTTCGGGATCAATGATGGCATGGTCACTCTCGGTCACATCCCACACTTGAACATTCATTGATCCAAGATACATCTTCATCTTTCTCTTCCAATAATCATAGCATGTGCCATCAAAGAATGGTGGTTTGCCCCCACATGGTTGAAAACAACTTGAGCCTTAATTTGACACCGAGGTTGTTAAGCCTTCAATCAAACGGTGACCACAGCTCCGATACCACTTGAAAGGTCCTAATATGGCTAGAGGGGGGTGAATAGCCTATTTAAAAATCTACAAGATCACTAGAGCAATTTGATTAGTATGACAAATGGCAAAATGCAAACTTGTTCTAGCTCTACAAGGGTTGCAAGCTACCTATTTAACAATTCTAGTTGCTATGATCACTAGGCACACAAGAGGCTATGTTGCTACTCACTAAGAGCTCTCAAACTTTCTACACTAAAGAGCTTCACTAGATGAACTTAAGCTACAAAGCAAGCTCTCAATTCTAGCTACACTAAAGAGCTTGCTACAACTAGTGTCACACCCAATTTTAAGGATAAAATGGAGTGCAAAATCTTATGTGAGCCCAGAGATCAGTCACACACATAAGCTGACAAATTATGAATAGTATCATCACAAATGTTTATTACATCATGATTAAGACAGAGTTATCACATAAATATAGCGGAAGTAATAAAAGATCTCTCGTGGAAGCTCCATTTCACAGGGATGTCGACTGGTTGACCACAAGTCTAGTAGTCCTCAGGAAATTCATCATACCCAAAGCCATTTGTTACCCATCTGGGATTTTTATCCAAGTAATGAAAATAAACAAGCGTAAGTACATGTCGTACTCAACAAGTGTAACACGGGGTTCATGAGGCTCAAAAGGTTTGACACAGGTTTAACAGCGTTTAGCTTTTAGTTGTCACAATTTTAGCTTAAGAGTAGCAACAAGTTGTTTCAATTCCCAATGCAAAACACATGATCAATGTAAACATGATTAATGAATAGCATAAACAAATAATTCTTAGTGTTCATCTATTCCGTAAATGTTCCAAGGCCGCTCGTGACCGTGAGCACGGCTGATATACCAGTTTTACACTCTGCAGAGGTTATACACTTTCACTATGAGTCGTGATACCCATATGCCTGGGTTAATTACTCCCAAAACACTTCCAAGGTGAGCAGGCAGGGGTCACTATGAAGCCTTTCAAAGGTTCGTCTAACAAGTTAGGGCCATTAGATTCACTCAGCAAACAGTTATAGGAACCCCCCTGTCAAATGGCACAATTCCTTCACGACTATACACATAAGAGTAGAGGTTGTCCTATATCCGATTCGTCAAGCCATTCTTACGCCAATAAAGGTAACCACTAACAAGCTAGAAAAGGTCCTCATACTGAGCTAAAGCTAGAGCCATATAGCCCTCATAGCTGTACTGTAAGTCCTGGATGATCACTTACAGATAAGTCCTTAGGGAGAGGAATCTGAAGTATTTAGAAAGTAGCTAAACACTCCAGCCCCCTGTTTCCATGTTGCTAAAAAGTCATATTTTAATGTTTATTGCATATAACATTAGTCAAGTTACAAGATCATGGTTTAATTGAACACTAGCAAAGCTACCCAAATGCATAACCCGTAGGTAACAAGGCAAAAGTTCAATTCTAAGGAATTCCTATCAAGGCGACACATGCAACATGAATTCAATGAATTAAAGTGAATAGGAAATAAGGATGATCCCATGCTATACTTTCCTTGAGCAAAGTACTCTTGCTGGTCCTGCTCGTCAAGTCGTACCCTTGATCTCCCACGAACTACTCACCGTCTATACTCGATAACCACAGCAACATACAAGCATCCAGGAGCAATCATGCAAAGCAAACAAGGCTATAGATTAGAACAGTACACCAATAGTATAAAATCAAGATGAAAAGTTTGGAGAACAGATCTACATCTCGCTACGAACACACAGACGCGAAGATCACAAAAATCGGAGCTAAAACGGAAAAGTTATGAATTAAACAAGATTTCCTATAGGAAAATAATAGATTAAATCTAATCTCAAATTTTAAAAGTTGGAAACCTACTTAACAGTAGTATAAACATGTATATTACTTAATTACGAACCTAATGCAACTTGAACGGATCAAATCGGAGTTAAAACGGAGATTCTATGGCTAAAACGGCAAAACTGTAAATACCTAAAAATGTATTTCAATATGACCGAACCAAAATACGCTTTTAAAAAGAGAAAACGAAATCTGTAAACACGTTTTGGACTGCGGGTTGAATCTGAAATAGTTATAAGGACTCATATGCAAAATTTCGACCGAAGGGGTATCCTTCATTATGAGCCGCCGGATTAGATCTGAACGGCTTGGATTCAATCTGGCGGAAGAGAGGGAAATCCAACCGGAACAGTGCCGGTGGCAGTGAGCTTGGCAGCGCCATGGCCGGCTTCTGGAGCTTGCGGTACTTGGCTTCAAAGGCACGATTCAAAAGAAAAGTACAGGAAGAGAGAGGAAGGGATGAGGATCTCACCTGAACCGGAATACGCGAGTGGGAAGCAACGACGGCGACGCGGCGCTCGGTGGACAGCGGTGGTCGGCGGCGGTGCTAGAGCGTTGCTCGGCTGCGACTGCTTGGGCGAAAAATCCAAACGGCAGATGAGATAGGAGACAAAGGAGGGGCACGAGCGCTATTTATGGGGCCAAAACACTTGGGCGTCACGGCACCCCGGAGGTCGTAGCAGCTCCGGACTTCGGCATCGGTGCGGAACGGAGTCCAACCCGGCCACGGCGAGAGGAAGAAGGAGCCTGACCAGTGGGCCTAGCTGGTCAGCGGCGGAGAGGAATGCGCGGGTCTGCGGAAATGGCTGGGCGTGCGGCTGGGCCAACAAAGCTAGGCCGGCGGCTTGCAGCGCTAGGCCGCGCAATGCGCAAAAGGGAAAAACCGGCTTGGGCTGGCGCTGAGGAAAAAGGGGCGCTGGGCTTCGGCCAGAGTGGAGAGGAAGGGAGAGAAGCAGCCTAGAAAAGGAAATGGGCCACGCAAGAAGGAAATGGAGCAGGCCAGAAACAGAGGAAGGAGAAAGAAGTTTAAGTTTTTCCTTTTTCTAATTTTTCCAAAGCAAGTTCAAAATGAAATTTCAACTCAATTCGAAATCCTACTTCAAACCAAGCAATACAAAATATTATGCAACAGCATGAATGCACACTCATTGTTGTTGACCTTATATTTGGTTTTATTTTTAATAAAATTATTATTTCCTAAATTCAAATTCCCACAAAATGCAAAATTAATCACTTTTCTCATATTTCAAAATATGCAAATTTTTAGGGTGTTACAACTAGTTTGCGGGAATATAAATGAGTGAGTAGGGTGATTATACTACCGCGTAGAGGAGTAAACCAATCACAAGATGAATACCAATTCAATCACTGGGAGAATACCAACGGGCAAGAGACAACCAATTTTTCTCCCGAGGTTCACGTGCTTGCCGGCACACTAGTCCCCGTTGTGTCGACCAACACTTGGTAGTGTGTGTGGCAAAACCGCCCAAAATAGCACACCTTAGGAGGCACTTGTCTTCCACTAGACACTAAGCACCTTGAAAGTTGACTATATCGAACGGTTTTGTCAAGCACACCCTAAGGGACAACTTGAATAATCCCCGTTTTTCATCTAGGATCCAATAATGAGAACGAGCTTACATTACTTAGTCCATTTTATACAACTAGAGTTCTTGGAAATACATTATTACAATACCAAGTTCAGAGTGCGGAATTTAAACAACAAAATTGAAATAAACATCTAATGATAAAATACAAGGGTCTGTCTGTGCCCATGAAAAGAATCCTCCACACAACAATCACTCCTCAAGCTGCACCTGCAACAGGGGTAAATAAACCCTGAGTACACAATATACTCGTAAGACTTACCCGACTAGTGGGAATATTTTCCCGACTCCAAAGGATATGATAAGCTTTATGGTTTGTTGGGTTCCCTTTTTGCAAAAAGCCTTACTAGTAGTGAATCCTTATGTATGTGTTTTATTAGTAGTCATGATTAGTTCATTAGCTAACCATTCTATGTAAGCACATGTTCTACTTTCAAGCAAGAGTTGAGCAATCAGATCCATTTCACCATCTTTCATCTTCCAGTTATTACTATGGTGCTAGATCGTAGACAAGTCATATCGTATCACATGGTGATTCATGAACCAATGTATCCCAGCTAGGTACTCATGCCCCGCTAGTACCCCAGGCACAAATAGGACCAACCCACCACTCTCCTATCAAGGGGTCTAGGTCCCCATCCAAACTTGGACTCCAAGCCCCCACTCCTAAGTCCCGGACTCAGTGTGGTGCTTAGACCTCCACCATCCCCGCCTCCAATCAGTAGGTCCGGAAAGAGCCAGAACCCATGACAAGAGAGCAACGAGCCTTCCCACTCCCATAAGCAAGTATGTGTTCAGGATAATAAGTCTATGATCTGACTAGAATCCAATGCAATGGATGGTCCTTAACCGACATGGATAGGGAAAATACTGTAACCAAGCTATTCCCTATTGGCCACGGGACACAACCTCTTACACTCACCAATACCCATACCATATCCCTGCTTGGTCTCCATTTCCTTTCACCATTTTATCATGAGTAATAATAATCACCTATTGGGAGTAACGTCAGGTTACTCACGCTACCGATAGCCTAAGCATAGCAGCTACTCAACCTTTACTAGTAGGACTCATAGGTAGGTTTATCTATGCATGTAGTTTCAATATAAATTATGTAACGTAAATGCACATCACACACATATATATATATATCCAGTGATTATTAAAAATAAGGGTTATGCATCAGGGCTTGCCTTGGGCAGGCGGGGTGTTAGCAAAGTCAGTCACTGGTGGCTCTGTCCTATATGAGAACCTCCTCCTCATACTCCTCGATGATTTCCTCAAACTCGTGATCTCCGATGGTCACGATCTCCACCAACTCATTCTCTACATGCATGGGATGATGATGCAACACTTAGTATTTTAGCAATAGCAGCTCCTAAAATAAGAATACATCTACTAAGCTGCGAAGCTAGCTCTAATGACTAAGACACTGAGCTAACTATCATCTTTACCAAGCAAAGTATTAGGTGCAACTAACTGTCGGTGTTCCCCAACGAGTAAATTTGTATTATTACGCGTCTGGCCCGGATGGTGTGCTAAGAAGACACAAGGTTTATACTGGTTTGGGCAGAAAGTCCCTACGTCCAGTTCATGGCTGCCGCTAGTGTTACTAGCACTGAAAGTTCATAGTAGAGGTTACAAACAGTCGAGAGAGAGATTGGTCCCAAGTCTCTGGTGGTGTGTTGTGATGAGTTCCGATCAGTTCGGATGTGTTCGGATCATTTGTTTGATGCCTGATGCCCCTTAATGGGACACCTTGCTTTCCCTTTTATAGGCCAAGGGAAAGCATGGGTTACAATGGGAGAAAACAGGAGAACGAGAGGCAGAGGAAATCCTTCAAGGTCACTGGGCCTTCCTTTTCCTTTGCGCGGGTTCCATAGACATAACAGGTGGTGACAGGGACAGCCCCATGCTGGGCGCCTATCCGCTTGATGATGCCATGCCCTACCATTGTCAGCAGGTCATAACGTCCCACTCCACCCCAGCGGGTAGCGTAGTGAACCAGCATGCTGATCTGTGGCCGTACAGGGAGTAGGCAACATAGAGACCACGCGTCCATCACTATGGGCGATGTGAGTTCCCTGGAATGACATGCCATCCATGTCATGGGGACTGGTCATGTTGAGATGTGACCGCTCAATGCTTGATGCCAGAAGTTTGACCTTGGGTTGAACCTTCTAGCCCATAGTGGGTGGCGACGGCGTGAGCTTCCATTAGGATCCATGCCCGAGGGATCGGGCGAGGCGGAGCTAGCCCTCAGACATTGGGTGAGATAGAGCCAGCCCTCAGACATCAAGCGAGGTAGAGCTAGCCCTCGGGGGTCAGCTGAGGTGGAGCCAACCCTCAGGGGTTGGACGAGGCAGAGCCCGTGACCTTGGTGGTCGGACGAGGTAGAGTCACCCCTTGGGGGTCAGTCGAGGCGAACCCAATATTCAGGGGTCGGGCGAGGTGGAGCCAGCCCTGAGATGTCAGGCGAGGTAGAGCCAGCCCTCGGGGGTCAGCTAAGGTAGACCCAACCCTCGGCGGTCGAACGAGGTAGAGCCCATGACCTCGGTGGATGGATGAGGCGGAGTTAGCCCTTGGGGTTCAGCTGAGGTGGACCCAACCTTCGGGGGTCGGGCCAGGCGAAGCCCATGACCTCGGTGGTTTGACGAGGTGGAGTCACCCCTCAGGGGTCAGCCGAGGCAGACCCAACCCTTGCGGGTCGGATGAGGCAGAGCCCGCGACCTTGGTGGTCAGACAAGGCGGAGCCCACGACCTCGTTGGTCGACAAGAGCTGTAGCCGTGCTGTTGACCGCTCGGATGAATCAACGTTGATGGTTATTAGCTCCTCCTCTTCTGCTACCCTAGTATTGGTCCCCGACAGTAACCCCCAAGCCTACGGAGGAGTAGAATACTCCTACGGAGGTTTTTCCAAAAGGGAGAACTGTTGAGGGCCCTGGCCTTCCTTCATTGCCCATGACATGTCCTGGGGATGGTGGTTCGTTTGCTTGGTTAGTTCGACAGTGGTCCCGGCATCCTGTTCATGGAGATCCATCTAGGGTCATCTTGGTGATTGACTCTAGATTCTTGATAGTCGATCCATATGGTTCTTAGGTCCGTTCGACCGGTCCCGAGGGCTAAGTGCCTTTCTTCGAGGAAAAACCATGGATCATAATCGATCGAGACTCAAACGTGAGCCGGGAAGCCCGCAGCGCTTGTGCGCCTAGGTACTGGCAGCTTATGGGCCCATCCCTTTCCATCCCTTATCCTAAGGGTGCCTAGAGCAGTCGTCAAACCCATCAATGGGCCAATCCTTTGAACTCCTGGGCCCAAGCATGCCGTGGAGGTGTTTTTGATTCGTATCCCTCTTATTTGTGATGAGTCGTGGCCTGCTCGGAGAGGTGAAACATCCGGCGAGTCTTCCGAGGGAACAAATAAGGATTATGGGCACATATCCCATGGCGTGACATTGTGGCAGGCATGGAGATCTAGGCGGGCGGTTGGTTTCCTTGGGCCCATCGCCCCTACAAAACCAAAGGGTTCACCCCCCGGGTTTCATACCTTGCCTTCTTGCCTTTGCATCTGCAGCCGCCACCACCATTCACCTAGGTTTCCTGCATCTATGTCCCAGCCACCATCGAGCTCGCATCCACCCGCCCCCATCTTCCAATGTATCCATGGTGCCGCTCTAACATCACCTTCCAGTCTATGGAGGGCCTCATCCATCGTGGCCTTCTCCGTGCACGGACCTTGACCGAGGAGTGGCTACTGCCCGGTGAGGAGGAACTATCGTCACCGCCCGATGGCTACATGGTATCATTCGTGCACTTCCATGAGCGTGGGTTCATGGCCCCCACATATAGATTTCTTTGGGGGTGCTTCATTACTACAAGATCGAGCTGCAGCACCTCAATCCCAACGGGATCCAACATATGGCGGCGTTCGTCACCCTGTGCGAGGGATTCCTAGGGATCAGTCCCCACTTCTTTACGGTCACCCTCTAGAAGAAGAGGGAGAAGAGTGGCATGCAGGAGCTGCATACGCCGATGGGATGCACCAGCATCCACCTTCGGAACAACCAGGTCAGCGAGTACCCATCGATGCGGCTGTCGACCTCCAACAAGGGGTGGCATTCACAGTGGTTCTATCTCAAGAACAATGTCGATGCCCCCCTTCTAGAGTTCACCGGGCGCCTGATCGAAGAGGCCCCGGAGTCATGGAGGAAGTGGGGTGTCCCAGAGAAGGACAAGAAGAAGATCTAGGACCACCTCACCACCATCCGCATCCTGAAGGAGAGCGGCCTAAAGGGGTCAGGCATCATCGGGGCCTACCACGCGAGGAGGGTGGTGCCATTGATGAGGCGCGTGCTCCCGCTATATGTGATGGTGCCTGAGGAGTCATTCAATAGGATGGCACTTGCTGAGGGAGCGCTCTCCCCCATCGAGTTCGCGTAGCACATTAAGGAGGCGATGGAGCCTTCGCGGGATGACACGGGTGCCCCCTTGATTTTGTCTACCCAGTGTCGGAACATCCTTCGATGCGGTCGGAACCAAGCCATGTCATCTTCATAAGTTCCCCCTCCTCATGCCTCCTCTTCAATTGATTTCCTGACCTCTTGATATTAACATTGAGAGGGGCGGGAATAGCCTAGGGATTCGTCCATGAGGGCGGTGAATCGCACTGAGGGCAAGTGGTTGAGCAAGGTGAAGGAGGACAAGAGGAAGAAGAGGCAGCGGAAGCTGCAGGTGCGGGAGCGAGGGGAGGACTCCGATAGCGATGATGATGATGATGATGAGGAAGACAACGACGAGGTAGTTGACGACATCAAGTGGGATGATCTAGAGAGTGAGGATGTGCTGATAGGTATCAGCTCGTCCTTGTAGGAGTCGGGACAATTCCCATTCCATGGAGGGGAGGGCACGTCCGTGGGGCCGATGGAGATGGACCGAACCATCGGCCTACCCTAGGAGCCAACAGGGATGGGTGGATCTGCCGCCGTGCTCGAGGTGCCAGCAGAGGTGGGTGGCTCCACCGTCATGCCCCAAGATGCAAGGGGAGCAAGCCCTCTACCCGGGAGTAGGGGGTGGGCTTGAAACGGCCCTGCCCCGATGAGGTGGAGCAGGGGTTTGGGAGTTCTCCCCCCAAATGTATCTGCCACCCAACAGCGCCGATGTAAGTCATCGGCTCCTCTATTTTTCTCTGTTTTGGTTGGATTTCATTGTGACTTATGCTTTTTGTTTCTTGCAGCGTCATGAGGCGGTGTAATCCTTTGGTGCTGGCACCAAAGAAGAGCATCGCCCTTTAAGCGGGGCAGCAACCATCGGTTGGCGTCGCACCCGTTTTGGGCGGGAGCGGCACTGGTGTGACTGCATCGCTGGATGGTCAGGCACCATCCACAGTGGCGCTCGTGCCCTCGACAGGACAAGTAGACGTAGGGGCTCAAGGGACGCCTTCGGAGGTTGCTGAGCAGCCAGCGATGGAGGCGATACCACTAACGATGATGGGGCGGATGTAGGTAGAGGTGGCGGTGGCTGTGACAAGCAGGCCATAGCCGGACACAACTGTAGTAGCGCCCGAGGGAGCGGCATGACCCATGCGACTGGTGGCCCAAGCGACGGTTCCTAACATGAGACGGACAGAGGGGGAGATGGCCGAGGGGTCCTCGGACATCGTGGTGGTGGAAGAGAGGACCGGTGGGGAATCGTCCCTGCCCCTAATGTCGATAGGTAGCAACTCACCCGTGTGAGGCGAGCCCTTGCTCTGGTGGACAAATCTGCAGGAGCCGACATCGATGCTCTTCACCCTCGACGATGCCACCGAGAGCATGGAGCGGGAGAGCCTCAATGTGGGGATCGTGTCCATGCTGGAAGCCTTGGACCATGCTAGGGGTACCTTGCGCGATGTCATCATTCCCTCTAGTCGAGTACTCGCTTGATCCTACCTCTTGCCCTTTTCTTCCTTTATGTACTCTTTGTGTTCTTACCATCATCTTCTCTCTATCCCTTATCGCTCGCAGCCGGGGGAAATCTCGGTTCCTTTGTGAGTAGGAGGAAAACTAGGACTGCCTTGGTGAGGAGGTGCAGCTACACAAGGAGGTGAGCGCCTAGCTTGTTGCCGCCCAATAGAGGGTGGCCGAGCTAACTCCCCTTGCCGAGGAGGCAGATAGTCTCCGATTGTGGGTTACCGAGGCCCGTTGGCATGTGGATGAGGCCGAGAGGGCATTCGAGGCCCTATCGGCAAGATCACAGAAGGACAACAAGGAGGCTGTCAAGGTCAGGAGAGAGAGAGGTATGAGTTGCCCTAGAAGTACATTCAGACCCACCGGTGGATCCTCGACCTTCTAGCCGAGGTTAAGAAGGAGCGAGAGCTGAAGCTGGGAGCCAAGGAGAAGCTTCGGGCCCTATAGAAGAGGGCAAGTCTAGATGCCGAGGAGGTCACCCGACTGCGCAAGGAGCGGGACGAGCTGCCCCAAACCGCAGAGAGGCTCCGCTCAGAGTGTGGCGTAGCCTGCGAGGAGAGCGACCAGGCCCTCCAAGAGCGCGATGACATGCAGCAGAAGGTTAGCTCCCTCTAGACCGACCTTGGTACCACGATGACCCAGAGGCTGGAGGCTGAGGGCGTCTCTGCCAGGCTGGCTGCAGACCTCACCAAGGCGGGGAGGAACCTTCAGGCAGAGAGCGATGAGCTCGATATCCTAAGCGCCGCCCTCGGAGTGGTCTACGATGACCTGGAGGTAGTGTGGTTGGAGGGGACCAGTTCACTCGCAGCCCAAGCCATTGAGATCACGGCACGGGTGCGCCAGCTTGAGAGGAACACCCTTCGCGCTAGGGTCAACCAATCCTTCGTGATTGCTCATTCTCATTATGGGGACAGCATCGACCTGGAGACGATGAGCCTTTGCTTCACGCCTGGCTACGAAGCCCATGAGCTAGATAAGATAGAGATTGCGGTGGATCCCCTTTCGTGGGACCTAGCAGACAAGATAGAAGACATAGTTCTCCCTCAGAGGGGTTAGTTAGTAAGATAAGTCAGGTAATCGTTCATGTAAAAAGCAGACAAGCTCTGACCCTTCTGTACTATCGAACAAACTTATCATTTTGTTTTGTTTGATTGAGTTTGTTTTTCCTCCCTTTTATGTGTGAAAAGGGGTTCATGTGTTCTGATCCTTCCATTTGTTAAGATTGTAGGGCCTGAGGTGCAAGAGAGAAACTCTGATTACGTTGAAAAAAAGAGTGTCGTAGTCACTGGGGCGTATGTTTCTTACAGTCCAACCAGCCTTGCTTAGTTGTTTGTTTCCATAGACCTTGCCACTAGGTTTAACGTGAGGGAAAGGTCGGGTGCGGTGACTATTTTAGAAAGGGTGTATTTATACCCTTATCAGCCCCCGAGTAGATCCGACCCCTTTGCCATTGCTGGGGTCAGGTGTCACTAAAGATCGAGGAGAGGATAGCGAAATTAGTAGGAGAAAACGTCTCTTGTTTTTGCACGTACCCCTTCCCTAGGATCCGGGCTATCGTTCTATGACCGCGTGTTTGGTCTCCTTGTGAGTCCAACTTTCCTCATGCCCCCACGCGTAGCAGGGGTTCGATCGAGGGTCGGTTCATCTTTGTGATTGTCGCCCCATCCGCAGTTTCCGCAACCGGAGGGGTTGAGCTAACATCACTTGCCTCGATGGCTTGAGTGACGCGCTTGGTGAGCTCGCTAATGGGCATGTTTGAGTAGAATCTGGGTCCATCATTCGTGATGGGGTTGGCGAAGCCTGTTTGGGGCATCCCACTGCTCCTTAACCCACCTTCCAGCAGACGCCCCCTCAATGGGGATTCTATGGGCTTAGCTGGAGGTTAGGATCGAACGAGAAGGTTGAAATGACCCTGTCTGCTTCTAGGCGGGTCGATTGAAGGCTGCTAGGGCTCACCTACGTTTTCTCCCCTAGCTCTTGTTCAACGCGAGGCGGCCACGGGCCCTCCACGGGCTGGCCTTTGAACCCTGGTCTCCCGATTTTAGGATCGTGCAGCTTGAACCCCCGAGCCCCATGGGGCTTGGTAGGGGTCAGCCATGTTTCATGTGTCACCCCATCCTTGGTTTCCGCAATCGGAGAGACTGAGCTAACGACACTTGCCTCAATGGCTCAAGTATCGCTCTTGGTGAGCTCGCTAACGGGCATGTTCGAGTGGAATCCAGGTCCACCATCTGCTAACGGGGTTGGCATAGCCCTCATGTGGCATTCCGTTGCTCCTTCACCCACCTCCTAGTAGATGCCTATGTCACTCTGGAGAGCGACTCAAGTGGCCCGCTGGCCTCCCCTTGATGGAGATTCTGTGGACATAGCTTGAGGTTAGAATCAAACAAGAAAGGTCAAGATGTCCCTGACCGCTTCTAAGCGGGGTAGGGCAAGGCCACTGGAGCTCATCTTGGTTTTTCTCCCCTGGCTCTATTTGACGCGTGGCGGGCTCGAGCCCTCTGCGGGCTGGCCTTCGAACCTCGGTCGGTCGCCACTCATATTGAATGAGATGACTATCGCTTCATGACACGACATGAAGCGTTGTAATGCAACAATTGCATATACAATGCTTGGATGTATGGGATGAATGAATGGATGAATGAATGAATGCATGCATGAGAATGGATGAATAAATGATCATGCAATGGAAAAAGAAAGGTGGGAATCGGTAAAGTTACCTCCATGGCTAGAGTGATGGTTCGGGAAGCTCTTACCGGATATGTCCATACGGGGTTGGGTCCGACGTTTGTGATGGAGCTAGCGTAACCTACAAGAGGCATCCCACTTTTCTGTACCCATCTCTCGGCAGTGGCCCAGGCCGTCCGATCGATCTGGGCGACCTACTGGCCTCTCCTCGATGGAGATCCCATAGGTGGGCCCCTCTAAACCCTTCCCAAGAAGGTGGAGGCTAAAGCTCAGGGTATGGGGATAAAGACTCTGATCATGCTGGTGAGCGAAGATGTCGTAGCCGCTAGGGTGTAGGTTTCTAGCGGTCCAACCAGGTTTACTCAGAGTTTGTTTTTGCACACCCTGCCTCTAGTTTTTTAACGTAAGGAGGGGCCGGGCATAGAGAATGTCTACTGAATGGACACTCTTGCCAGCTCCCGAGTGATGTTCGACCCCCTACCGTTGATAGGGTCAGAGGCTCGATAGCAAAATTAATGTGTAAAGTAAGGGTGGCCTGTCTCTCGGGAGCGGCTTTGAGCCGTTCGATCGACCTAGGCACAGGATTTACCTCGATGGTATGAGTGATGGGTTCGAGGAACTTTTACCATCATTCGTGATGTGGTCAGCATAGCCCACATGGGGCATCCTGCTGCTCCCTACCCATTTGTCGATAGTGGCCAAGTCGTTCAATTGATTTGTGTTACCCATCGGGATAAGACTTACTGCTCGATGTTCTAGGTGTTGGTTGTAACACCCTGGGTGTTTAAATACTAAAAACAGAACATGTCATCATATGCATTGCAAGGCATTTGGTCATATTGCAAACTTTGATATGCATTCACTAAAACAAGTTTACATTTATGTTATGAGTGTTGCCCTGTATGGTTTGAATTGAGTTCAAAATTTGGTTTGGATTTGAATTTTCGTGAAAACCCTGATTTTCAGTATTTAAATCCTACCCTAAAAACTCATTTCAAAATCTAAGCATATTTTGGGTTTGAGCCTAAAAGCAAAAGTGTAGAGCTTGTCAAGTTATACAAAGTTTGTTTTTGGAGTTTTCAAAGTTGTTATGAAAAATTTGAAGTAATTTGAAAAGGCGAAATTCTTTAAATGTCCCCTATTTGAATTCAAATTTGCATTTCAAAATGTAAACCGAATTAGGGGGTGGTTATAAAATCAAAGTTGTAGAACTTTGAATTTTGAGCAACTTTTATTTTTGGAGATTTTTGAGTTGTTATACAAATTTGGGAGTAATTTGGCTTTGAAAACGAATGGCAATTCTATAATTAAGTGGAACAGTGTTCGCCGCTTAAGCTACATCACCGGTGTTCCTTCTTCGGCGTTCCAGGCGCAACTGTGGCTGCCCTTGGCTTCACGCTGGTGCGGAGAAGGCCGCGACGTGTCTTCCTCTTGCTTCCTTGGCCACCCTATAAAGCTCAGACATCGTCGCCGTTCTTCCTTCCTCGTCCTCTGTTTTTCCCGATGCCACCGTCGCTGCTCCGTTGAGCCCTCACAGTTTCGCCTACTCCTTGCGCACCCAACCAGCCAGCTCTGGTCGCCTGATTCTACCGGGAACCCCCACTAGCAGCCTTTCTTCCTCGTGGCCGGTAGCATCTCCGTCAAGCGCGCTTCGCCGTGGCCAGAGCTCCACGGTCTGTCTCTGCTCGTGCTTGGCATGCCGCCAACTTCGCCATGTTGCCGTGGTGCTGTGTGCTTGGTTATTTGACCGTTTTGTCCACCGCAGCCACCGGAACTCCATCACCGACGTGGTTCGCGCCGTCGTGATTGCTGTGACCGACGTCGAGCCTCTCTGTTGCTCCTCCGGTTCAGCCATTTGCTCGGAAGTGTTCGGGGTGAGCTCCTGGTTCTTCTTGTGTGGTTTGTTTCACCGGTACCGATCTCCTATCGCTGGCATAGTGTCGTCGAGCCGCCACGTCCGCCATGGCCGGCGTTGAGCTAGTATAGAGCCATAATAGGTGCAAGTAGGGACGTCAGTAGGTGCGCCTAGTCTTGGTGAACGTTTTGGTACCTTGGCCGTCGCTGTTGGACTCACCATCGGCAAGTTTTCGTCGGTCAGCGCCGTCGCCGTCGTGGTCAAGGCGGGAGGTTGAAGATGACAGGTGGGACCCGAGTGTCAGTGACTCAGCGGTTTGAAAATGATTTTTCCTTTTTCAGAATTGAATGAATAGTGTCTGTTTTTGTTATTTTTGTGTAGATTTAGTTAGAGCTCCAAAAAGTATGAAAATTTTTGTGTGACTTCTCCGTGATGTATACTATTTAGGAAAAATATGAAATATTGATTTACAGTACTTTTTGAATGTGATAAAAATTGCTCAATTAATTAATAAATGAGTTTACATGATTTTTCTAGGCTTAATTGTTTATCCAAAAATTATGAAAATTGTTTTGCCACTTAGTTATCATGAGATGAATATGTACAAAAATTTTGGGCTCAATTGGAACAAGTTGATTTATTTCATAATTCTTAATTAATTAATTCATTCATTCATTCATAAAAGTAAATAGTAACCTTTAGTGATTTAGGTTTTGTTTGAATTTTTGATTGAGTGATGTCCTTGGGTCATTAGTTGATAATGATCCTTGGCAATTGAATTAGGTGTTACGAAAAGGTTTAGTTAGTTTGACTTGTAATTGTACCGCGAAGGAAAGTTGTATTCAAGTTGTTAACTATTGCATCCATCATCGAGCATCATATTTTGTATCTCGCATCATGTTAAACATGGCATTGTTACTACATGTAGTGAACGAAGGTGAGCACGTGGTAGTTAATCAAGTAGTTGAGGATGTTGATCCATCTGTGGAGGTTGGTTTTGATATCGGTGGAACGACTCCGGAGCCAGACTTTTCCATCAACGAAGGCAAGCCCCGGATGCATACAACCCTACCTTGTGTTTTACAAATTGATTTCGCTTTTGCTTTTCTACCTTGTTACCGGTTTTTCCGTCGTAAATACCTAATTGGTGCATTACCAACATTGTTTTTCCGTATCTACCTTGTTACCGGTTTTACGTCGTAAATATCTAGTTATGCTTAGCCAAGCTTAGACAGATCAAAGTCGGGTGATTACTTGTCACCTACAGGTTTTAAATGGATCTTTGGTTACTTATGTTATCATGTGATATAAGCATGTGGAGTAATAAATCTAGACCGGGCGGACTCGGTGTGTGTGAGCCACAAGACATAGAGGTCTTGTGAGCGGGTTCTTTCCGCCTGTGTCGGTTAAGGTCCGTCCATTGTTGAACTGTGTGCGGTGAGACTTTGTAGTACTAACCACATACTCCAGTAAGCCTTAACTTGGCTATTCTTTTACAAGAATGGCTACTCGTGCACTGCGAGTGGAGAGATGGCGGGAATAGCGTGTACCCACGTGGTAATGGGCTGGATTGGTGGAGTACTGTATTATCGGGTGACGCGGACCCATTCTTGTTTAGAGGATCCAAGGGTAGGTTGGTATATGTAGGTCAGGGACCTGCATATGTTGTGTGGTCTGGAATCCCCAGCTAGGTTTTAATCGGTTCGAATCGTCGTTGCTCCTCGGTTATGGAGACTCACTTCTTTATTCATCATCGTAGATAATAACTGAAACTTGAAGTGGTTTGAGAAAGTGTTGTGTATGAAGTTTCATGATCTCAATACGAATCGTGTCATCTTTGTATATGATTTTATGAAGTTTTAAATGTCGAAATAAAGAATTTTGTTAAAGAGCTTTTACACAAAAGAACTTTGGTTATTGTTAAAGCCATACCTTGAATCCCTGAGCCTGCATTCCTGAGTTTATCAGTTCTTATTTTGGTTAAGTCTTGCTGAGTACTTTTGTACTCAGGCTTCGTTGACCCTTGTTGCAGGTGAGCCTCATGAGCAGGTCTGTTTTGGGCCGTGCTACATGACTATTGTTCGATCCGATGATGAGAAGTAAATGTGTGGCCCTTGGGCAGGGCAGTTTTATTGTGTGTTTTGTATTATATTATAATGCCACTCCACTATTTCATTTTGTATTAATCATCGAACTTAGTTGTGAGGTTTGAAACTACTGTTTTATAAACTAAGTTATTGTAAGACTTCCGCTGTTTTTACTCTGGTGTATCTATTTGAATAAACTGTTGTAATACTGCAATGACTCTGTAATGTGATCCTGCTCAGAAATCATGGATGATTCGGGGTTCCCTGAGGACACCCGATAGTCTTCTTAAGTTATCGGGAACATATGCATAGATGTCAAAGGTCGTTGGACAGTGACAAGTGCATGTGAGCCCTATAATTTAGGAGATTCTGCCACATTGGTGAAGACCTCGCCATCGATGGTCTTGAGTTTGTAGGTGCCTGGCCGGAGCACCTCCACGACGACGTACGATCCCTCCCACAGTGGGGAGATCTTGTAGCGGTCCTTGCTGCTCTGAATGAGGCGGAGGACCAGGTCTCCGATGTTGAAGGTCTGACCCCACACTCGGCGGCTATGGTACCATCGCAATGCCTTCTGGTACTTGGCCGAGTGGAGGAGGGCAACATCGCGTGCTTCATCCAGCTGGTCCATGGCATCATCGAGGGATGCCTTAGCTCCCTGTTCATCGTACGCCCTGACCCTTGGTGCTCCATAGTTGAGGTCGGTCGGGAGGACGGCCTTGGAACCATAGACCATGAAGAATGGTGTGTAGCTGGTGGCCCAGCTGGGGATCATCCTTAGGCTCCAGAGCACCATAGGAAGCTCGGTGACCCATTGTCCACCAAACTTGTTCAGACGGTTGAAGATCCTAGGCTTGAGGCCCTATAGGACCATGCCATTTATGTGCTCGACCTACCCGTTCATGTAGGGTGAGCTATGGCGGCCCAATCGACCTAGATGTGGTATTCATCGTAGAACTAGAGGAACTTCTTTCCAGTGAACTATGTGCCGTTGTCTGTGATGATGGAGTTCAGGACTCCAAAGTGATGGACGATGTCGAGGAAGAATAGCATGGCTTGCTTGGACTTTATCGTGGAGATCGGCTGAGCCTCTATCCACTTTGTGAACTTGTCTATGGTGACAAGCAAGTGGGTGTAGCCCCCGGGCACCCTTTCAAGAGGTCTAACCAGATCGAGCCCCTAGACTACGAACAGCCACATGATGGGGATCATCTGGAGCGCTTGGGCCGGTAGGTGAATCTATCGAGAGTAGTACTAACACCCTTCATAGGTGCGCATGATATGCTCAGTGTCGGCAACCACGGTCAGCCAGTAGAGGCCTTGTCGGAACGCATTTTTGACTAGTGTTCTAGGCATGGCGTGGTGACCGCAGACCCCACCGTGGATATCGCTCAGCAAATGCTTCCCCTATTCAATGGGGATGTAGTGTTGTAGGATCCCGATGTGGCTTCGCTTATAGAGTTTGCCCTTCATAAGGACGAAGGACTTGTTGCGACATGCGAGCCATCGAGCCTCCGTCTTGTCGGTCGGTAGTGCCTCATGGAGGAGGTAGTTGAGGTAGAGCATCCTCCAGTCGACCAGAGAGTCAAGCTCTATTGCTGGGTCCTCTTCGAGCTCCATGACTTTAGGTTCAAATGGAGTGGACGGTTGGTTAGCCCCCGAGCCTAGGGCGGGTGGATCATCATCGGCTCATTCTGACCCCTTGTAGCAAACCAAGGGCTTGTGCTGATCGCTGGTGAAGATGCCCATTGGCCCTGGCTCTTGGCCGGATGCCACTTTTGCCAGCGCGTTGGCCGCCTCGTTGAGAAGCCTTAGAATGTGGTTGAGCTAGAGACCGTCGAACTTGTCCTCTAGCTGGAGGACTTCTCGGTAGTATGCAGCCATCTTGGCATTGTGGTAGCTCAACTCCTTCATGACTTGGTCAATGACCAGCTGGGAGTCACCCCGGGCGTCGAGGCGTCGGATGCCCAACTCGATGGCGATGCGTAGGCCATTGATGAGAGCTTCATATTCGGTCATATTATTGGAGGAGGGGAAATGGAGGTGAACCATGTATCTCATGCGTACCCCAAGGGGTGAAATGAAGGCTAGCCCCATGCCGATGCCTTTCTTCATCAGTGATCCATCGAAGTACATCGTCCAGTACTCCTAGTCGACGACCGCTGGTGGCATTTGGACCTCGGTCCACTCTGCGACAAAATCAGCCAACACTTGAGACTTGATGGTCGTTCGGGAGGCATACGTAATGCCCTGACCCATCAGCTTGAGTGCCCACTTCATGATTCTTCCTGTGTCATCCTGGTTTTGGATGACCTCGCCGAGGGTGAAGGACGTCACGACTGTCACCGGATGTGACTCGAAGTAGTGGCATAGCTTCCTCTTAGTGATGAGGATGGCGTATAGGAGCTTCTAGATTTGGGAGTAGCAGGTCTTAGATTTGGATAGGACCTTGCTAATGAAGTACACGGGGCAATGTATTTTAAGGGCATGCCCCTCTTCTTCTCGCTCCACTACTAGGGCAGCACTAACCACTTGCGTGGTGGCCACAATGTAGAGCAGAAGGGGTTCTCCATCGATCGGAGGAACTAGGATCAGGGCCTTCGTCGGAAGCTGCTTGACTATGTCAAGCGCTTCCTAGGCCTTGGACATCCATTTGAAGTGGTCGGCCTTCTTCAGAAGTTGATAAAGGGGGAGACCTCATTCGTTGAGGTGCGAGATGAAGCGGCTAAGCGTGGCGAGGCACCATGTAACTCATTGTACCCCCTTTACGTTCTGAATTGGGCCCATCCTTGTGATGGCCGAGATCTTCTCCGGGTTGGCCTCGATGCCACACTCGAAGACGATGAACCCAAGCAGCATGCCCATCGGGACCCTGAAAACGCACTTCACGGGGTTGAGCTTAAAGCCATTTGCTCGAAGTTTTGAGATGGTTAGCTCAAGGTGGGCTATGAGCTGGTTAGCCCATTTGGACTTGACCACGATGTCGTCTATGTAGGCCTCAATGGTCCGTCTGATGAGGTCTCTTAAACACTTGAGCATACATCGCTGGTACGTAGCCCCAACATTCTTCTAACCGAACGGCATTGTGATGAAGCAGAACGATCCGAAGGGGTGATGAAAGATGTCATGAGCTAGTGGGACTCTTTCATCATGATTTGATGGTACCCGGAGTATGCATCAAGGAAGTAGTGGGTTTCGCACCCTGAGGTAGAGTCAACTACTTGGTCTATGTTTGGCAAAGGAAATGGATCCTTTGGGCATGCTTTGTTGAGACCCATGTAGTCAACACACATTCTTCATTTCCCACTCTTCTTTCGTACAAGAACGGGATTGGCTAACCACTCGGGGTGGTACACTTCCTTGATGAACCCAACCACCAAAAGCTTTGTGATCTCCTCACCGATGGTCCTGCGTTTCCCCTTGTCGAAGCGATGCAGGCATTGCTTCACTGGCTTGGAGCCTAGGTAGATCTTCAAGGCATGCTCGACGACTTCCCTCGGAATTCCTGGCATGTCCGAGGGCTTCCACGCAAAGATGTCTCTGTTGGCGTGGAGGAAGCCAACAAGCGTGCTTTCCTATTTGGAGGAAAGTGTGGTGCCAATGCACACCACTTTGCCCTCCAGGTTGCCGGGGTCTATGAGGACCTCCTTGGAGCCCTCCACTAGCTCAAAAGACCTGGCCGACCGCTTGGGGTTGGATGCTTCTTCGACGACCTCCTTTCTGATGGTGCAAGCTCTCCGGAGGCAACGATTGCCGTGGCGTTATCGCAGCACTCGACCTCGCACTCATAGGCACGCTGGAAGGAGGTGCCGACGGTGATGACCCTGCCTGGGCCTAGCATGTTCAGCTTTAGGTAGGTGTAATTGGGGATGGCCATGAACTTTGCATAACATGGTCGTCCTAAGATAGCGTGGTAGGTTCCGTGGAACCCAACCACTTCGAAGGTGAGGGTCTTCATCCTATAGTTGGATGGACCCCCAAAGGTGACCGGTAGATCGATCTGCCCAAGTGGCATGGCCTGCTTTCCAAGCATGATGCCATGGAAAGGCCCTCCGGTTGGCCGGATGCACGCTTGGTCGATGCCCATGGCGTCAAGCGTCTCAACGTACATGATGTTGAGGCCGCTGCCTCCATCCATCAGTACCTTGGTGAACCGCTTTGTGCCGACGATCGGGTCGACCATGAGCGGGTATCTCCCTGGTTGTGGGACGCTCTCTGGGTGGTCGGTTTGATCGAAGGTTATGGTAGACTCCAACCATCGGAGGAAGGTAGGCGTGGCTAGCTCGGCTGTATAGACCTCACGGCACGTGAGCTTCTAGCAGTGCTTGGAGTGTTAGGCTGCTGACCCTCCAAAGATCATGAGGTAGCCATCCGACATTAGAAAGTTGCCGCCCTTCAAAGCATTTTACAAGGGTCAAAGTGAGCACACTAGGTTCCTAAATGCATATGCTAGAATCATGTCACCTAGTGGCACTCGATAAACCGTTTAGCCAAAGATTTCCCCTCTTTATAGTATGGTTATCGATCCTAAGTCAGTCACACCCTCTATGGTGTCTTGAGTGCAAAACAAAAACCAATCATATACCTTTGCCTTGATCTTCTCGGTTTTTGTTTTTGTTTTTCTTCTTTTCTAAGTTGAGCTTGATCATCTTCATTTCATGTCCACCTACATCACCATGGACCTCATCTTGCTCAAACACTTGGATTGAACCACCTTTTCTAATTCACACACTTAGATCAAAGGTTAGTCCTAGGTTTCATCAATTATCCAAAACCAAACTAGGGCTTTCAAGCAGCTAAAACAAAGAGTAGGGGGAGAGAGGGTCTCCCTGTCTTACTCCTCTTTTGCAATGAAACACCTTTCCAGGGGTGTCATTCAACAAGACAAATGAGGTTCCTGAACTGAAGATCAATTCCATCCATGACAACCATTTTCCCCAAAACCCATTCTTTTCATAATTTCTAACATGGCCCCAAGCTCAATCCTATCAAAAGCCTTCTCAAAATCAAGCTTAAGGATCACAATTCTCTCTTTGAAGTGTGGCATAGGTGCAGATATTCAAAGGACCATGCAAGGCAGTTCTGAATGGTTCTTGTCCTAATAAAACCATATTGGTTGACATGGACCAATTTAGTGATAAGGGGCTGTAACTTGTTGGCTAGGAGCTTAGTGATGATCTTGACAGAGGAATTGAGCAGTGAGATTGGTCTAAAGTCATTTATTCTAGTTGGCCCATCTATCTTTGGAACAAGAGTTATAAAATAACCATTTATGCTCTTGAGGCAAATCTGTCCTTGATGAAAGGCATTACAGAGGCTATAGAAGTCTTGTTTCACTATGGGCCAGCATTTTTTCAAGAATTCCTTGTTAAATCCATCAGGGCCAGGAGACTTGTCTAGGGGTAGCTGCTTAGTGACCTCATCAATCTCTTGATGGCTAAAAGGCTCCTCAAGTGGACTAAGATCAACATCCTAAATAAACAAAGAGTCCAAGTCAAAGAGCATCTGCTCAAAGTTTGATGTCCCCAGTCTCTCCTTGAAGTCATTCCAGATAAGGTCATCCTTTAAGCCATGATCATGGACTAGATTTCCAGAGTGATCAAAAAGTGAAGTAATCAGGTTTCTTCTGTGCCTCAAAGTGGCATTGGCATGGAAAAGCTTTGAGTTTTCATCACCTAACTGAACCCACTTGATATTGCCCCTTTGTTTCTAATAAACCATATGTTGATGAAGAAGACTAGCAAGCTTCTGATTCAAAATCTCTCTAAAGTTCCATTCATGAAGAGCCAAGTCTCTCCATTCTTCAATAGAGTCCAGGAAGGAGATTACAAGTTTGACATTAGCAATGGTCTTCTTCATGTTAGAGAGTTGGACCTACCATCTTTTTAGATTATTTTTGAGGGCTTTAAACTTGGCAGTCAGGAGCTTAGCTTCATCTTGTTGGGGGTAGGGACCATTCCAAGAACTAGTCACCAGTGTCAAAAACTCAGGGTGTGACATCCAAAAAATTTCAAATCTAAAAACTTTTCCCTTTGGGATGGCAATTTTTACCTCTACTATACAAGGCCAATGATCAGAAGTCTCCACGACCAGTGAGTGTGCCAGAGTGAGAGGGTACCTGAGGGTCTCAGCTTGGGAGGAAAAGAACTAGTCCAACCTTTCAAGGAGGGGGGCTGTTGTTTAATAGTCCAAGTAAACTTCCTACCATGCAAGGGAATCTCCACCACACCCAAAGAGCTAATAGCATTGTTGAATATTAACATTTCTCTAATGTTTCCACCAGGCCTATTCCAATCCTCTGGCTTTCTGATTAGATTAAAATCCCCTACTATCAGCCACTGAATCTCATCAGGCATCTAAATGCTCTCAAACCAATCTAGAAATGCACTCTTTCCTTCAACATCACAAGGGCCATACACTGAAGTAAGGATCCAAGAATCATTGTTGAACTGGGAGGGGAACTCAACTGAAATGGCATACTCATTTGGGAAGATTTCTAGACCAGAGAAGAAACAGCTCTTCCATGCCACTAGGATACCTCTAGAGGCCCCAATTGAAGGCAAAAAGCAGAAAGCACCAAAAGACCTTGGGTAAAATTTTCTTAAGTAGCTAAGATCAAAACTACTTCTTTTGGCTTCCAGAATGCTGATAATATCACAATTGCTCTCTGTGATCTTGTTTCTAAGTGAATCCCACTTGTTCTCAGCATTGATACCTCTAATGTTCCAACAGAGGATCTTCCAAGTTCTGTTAGATTGTCTATTATCCATAAAACCTATGATATAAAAAGCACTCTAGTACAACCAAGCACAGCATGGGTACATCAAAAGAGTGACTTAATAAAAAGCCTAGAGTCATTATAGCCACATCCATCACACAAACGAAAGGGTACCATAAGTTTTTAGGATAAAGAGACTGACTAAACAACAAAATAGAGAAAGAAAAGCAAAAAAAGCAAAGGCTGAAGGAACAGCCTCTAGCAATCTTTAGGTGCTTCATCCCAGAAGTGGGTCTGTCTTCAGTCTTCAGCTTCTCCATTAGCATTGTGACAGAACCACCCAATTTATACAAGATCAAGTACGGCTGTCCCCGCTAACACGTTGACATGTGCATACTTTCACTTATATAAACCCGGTAGTCCGCCGAGTGTCACGAAGGACCTCGGTAAATCAACATCACAACCAATATCGCATGATTAAGCAAATACACATCACATACGTAGAGTTGCAGCGAAAATAATATTGCAAATGGGTTCACAAATAATATTACAAGTTGGGGTTTCAAAACCGATTAGTGAAAACAACATAGCTTTCAAATGATTACATTAATATAGGTTCCAAATACATTGCTAGCTTAAGTGACATCCTCAGATAAAAGCATATAGATGAGAAATAATATAGAGTCACCAAGCCCACGGTGGTTAGCCACCATCTTCAGCAGGCCAAGAACTTCACCTGCAACATGGTGGGATAAACCCTGAGTACTCGAATGTACTCAGCTAGACATACCCGTCATAAACCAGAAATAAATTGACTCCAGGATTATGCCAGGCTTTATAAGTGGAGATAGCTTGGCAACATTTTGCATAAAAAGCGATTAACTCAATTATACAATTATACTTTGGTCATCAAGTTAATTATATCTATTCATTCTAGATTAGCAACTATCCTGTGCCAAACATGTGGTATATCATTTTAAGAGCATACAAAAGTAACCATAGCAGGTATAGTAATTCCATGTTTATCCGAACCATCATATTCCATAATACAATTACTACGATGTTGGGGCTAGCCAAGTTTCTCACTATCCGGGAGAGATGGCGATTCGAATCGATTTCAACCAGCTGGGAATTTATTCCTAACACAAACCTAGGTCTACTAGCCACGGTAGCCTTAGGTCTCCTTTGGTACAACTCAGGTACACATTTTGTGAGTTCGCCCAGCGCCACACAATCAGGGACAACCAACTGCCAGGACGTTCAGGCCCAGCCTGCCCTTGGGCTCACGTCTGGTTCCTCGCACATCCTTACTACCATCCAGAGTGCGCACTCTTACAGAGCGGGGCCCAGCTTGAGTTGAGCTACTTGGCTTCATGGTCGGAACGAGTTTTCTGGCCAACTAAGTGATAGGCATGCGTTCAATCTTGTCAAAAGTACCAACAACGGTACGATCCTTAATCGGCACAGACGGAATCACATGAGTCAACCTACGCATAGACTCCGCCCGGCCTTGATTTACATTACCCCATGGTTCTTTTCCCACGATAGCAAATATAGCCAACCGTGCTTCAGTATCCACCTATATCTCGCAGGTGACAGGAAATCACTAGACTTCTACCGGTCTAAGCATGGCTAAGCAGATATTCGATCCTGGACCTACACAGGGTTAAAAGTATATTTCTGGACAAGGAAATTACATGCATCAAGTGGTTCCAATCAACTCTTATAACCTAATGCATCAATCATAAAGGACTCGAGTAATATTTTGTAAAACACTAGGAGACTTAGAATGCTCCGGGGCTTACCTGGAATCCAACACTAGGTCAGTGTTTGTTAGATGACACTCGCTTGGCGAGTATCTCTCATCCTAGCACTTGTCTAGTCCTTCCATCTTCGGGATAGGTCCACCATACACCATCTTCGGGTTTGGCTCCAACATCATGCCCTTCACGTGGTTCATCTAGCGTACCTAGATGAGATGCAAGTGTATTAATTTGAAGAATAGTAATATGAGATGCATCACATAATAGCATTCAAGGCAAACATAAGATCATGCAAGACATAGGCACCTATAGTTATTTTAACTAAACATCACACAACCTATTATAGAGGGATAGCAAGCATATTAGGCATGGAACACAAGTGAACTTAAGTTCAGATATTGCACCCATGCATTGATCAAGAAGTAACCAACATGTTTAGCCAAAACAAGAGCAAGCTAAAGCAATCACCTAGCACATTTATAGAAATCTGGATAGTAGCATAGCAGTCACTTATTTTATCCATAACTAGAGATATAAGCATCCAACAAGGGTGACCCTAGAATTTCTGGAAAGCTAATGAAATTGTCTACAATATTGTTATTACCACCAAAAGGTTATTCCAAAGTTAACTAGGTCAAACATGCCAATGTTTGAGATCTACACACTAGGACAAAAAAAGTAGTAGTAGTTTCCAAATGGCATAACAGGAGTTATAGACATCAAACAAGCATGAACCTTAACTTTATAGAAATATTATTAAATTATATAAAACATGTTTATTATCATCACAAGGTGATTCCACCATTAACAAGGTCAATCAAGCACAATTGAGCACCTCTGTCCAGACGTGGACAGATTCTGCCACGCAACTTCACAAGCTTATAACTAGAGATTTAGACCACCAAAAGGAGTGATATTTAACAATCTAGAAAGCTCATGAAAAGCACTACACTTATTATATTATCTCCAATACATGATTCAAAGCTTAGCTAAGTCAAACAACACAATCATTCAGATCTGTACAGAGAACATGCAAAATCTGACAATGAACTTACAAAATCTATAGCTCCTAAATTATCAGGTCTATGGTCCTGAAATTTGAAGAAAAGCAATATTATGAAATTAGCTACAACTTTGGTATTCACTACAACCACAGCAAACATCATTTCCACCATGAAAATAATTGCACAAGCAAAACTGCACATGCAGCCCAATAGCAGTGGTATAGAAAATTGATAGCAAATTCAGAGAAGCATAACTGGAGTTCTAGACCTCCAACAAACATGAATCATAACATTTTGAAAATATTATAAAGTTACCTACAACTTTATTATTCTCCTATTAAGATGATTCTACAGTTAACAAGGTCAATTAATCCAATAAATGTATCTCTGTCCAAAACATGGACAGAATCTGACATACCACTTTAAATAGCTATAACTAGAGTTCTACATGTACAATAAATGTGGTTCTAGACTTTTTAGAAAGATTAGAAAATTATAAACAACTTTGTTATAAACACCTAAAGCTAATTCTACTATTAAAAGGGCCCCACAGTACCAACAAGGCAACCCTGTCTGGGTTTGGGTAGAAACAGCCACAGAAATTTAAGCAACTATAACTAAAGATCTACTTAACCAAAAATCATGATATTTAACTTTTTGGAAATCTTAAGAAAATTACTAGAACTCATGTATTTTGATTAAGTCATGATTCATTACTTAACTGAGCCAATTAATTCAATCATGCAGACCTATTTAGAATAGGGGCAAAGCAACACAAGGCATTTGTTATTTTTATAACTCTTAAACCATTAAAGCTAAACTCCTGACATTTTTACCATACATCAAACATCACCTTATTAGCACTTCATAAAAATTTCACATTTATTTGAGCACAACAACTGCAGTTATGAAAAAGACAAGACACAACTAGCATTAAAAACCTAACTGCATGAATCTATTTTTACAGCAAAATATTTAAACTAAAACATGTCATATTATAGATCTACTGCATATATAATTTCATAAGGATTCCAAAAAGTCCTCATTTCCTATTTTACGATTTTTCTACTAATAACTATGAATTTTCAAAGCTGATCATTCAAATCTGCAAAAATCCAAGAAAAGACATGTAAATCTTGCATCAGGGACCCTGCAGAAAACATAAATCAACATCAGTGAACAGGTCCTTCAGGCACTATTCATATGAGTCACTGCTTCGCACTTAGATCCTCCATCTTCTTCTAATTCATGTCCGCGGTCCTTCGCATCCTCTTCTACACAGACATGGAGCAGAGCAGGGCTGTGGCCGGCCGGGCTCGGCCAGCGAGAGCCTACAGCGGCGGAGAGGGGCCGGCCTGGCTTGTCCGCGGCCACGCTTGGCCAACGGCATGGCCAGCTGCAGTCCATGGCCCTCTGGCCACGTGTGCAGATGGCATGCCACCGCGGCGGCCTACAGCGATAGCAAGGCAGCGGCAACGGTAGTGAAGGGAGCTAATGGGGTGGAGGCGGCGGCGCAAACCGGAGAAGTCGAAGGTGTTGCCGGCCTGAGCAAAGGAAGACTGGAGGCAAGGGAACAGCAGCGGCGATGGAGCTCCAGCAGCAGCAGCGTTGATGGCAGCGGCAGGTGCCGGCTTGGAGAGAGCAGGAGAAGGAAGGGGAAGGGAGAGGGAGAGAGTGGAGAGGGTCTCTGTACTTATGCACAGCAAGGAGGCGAGCTAGCGGCCATGCAAGCAGCGAGGGCGCCTCATGACCTGTAGCGCCTGAGTACGGTCGGCCATGCAGCTGCTTCTGCTAAGTGAGAAGGAAAAATCTAATACTACCTCAAACATACCACTGAAACCCAAATTTCGTACCTCCGTAACTCCTAAACCACGAGGATTTAGCAAAAACTCTATTAACAAAAGTTGTATATCTACATACCAGCTCAAACTTTCATTAAAGGATCATGGTCCGATTCGAGATGGTTAGCAAACTACAAGGCATCAAATATGGTCACAAGAAACTGGAAAACTGATCTTCAGTTTTATAGACTTAGGCAAAATTTCGAGCTCCCAAAACAGACATGCGGCTCGGTTTGACTTTCTTACAAGCTGATCTAGCTCTTGGTATAAAAACAAAGTTTGTTATACTCCACTCAAACTTCAACTTTTGTTTAGGTTCCACTGCCATGCAAACCCTCTAAGCCATAGTTCAAACCAAGTCAAAGTAGCATCACGATAAAGCTTAAATTACCCTTTTTTATCTATTCGAGCATTTTCTGGCCACTTGCTCAACATGAACCCTTCATAACTTTTGTTCATGAGTGTAAGTAGAGTTGTTTGATCAATGTTGCAATGTTTGTTTGTCATCACATGTTCTCATTCACCTAATAAAGCAATTCAAGCAAAGGGCATAACTTGTCATTTCATGTGACTTCTTGATTCCAAACTTCATGAAACTTTTCTAATCATCCATGTGGGTGGAAATTGATGTGAGGCACATGGAAGAAGCACCTTCAACATTACTTAGGTATATATCTTAAAAGGGACAATATGCAAGCAAAGGTGTGTTGCCCAAGTTTCAATTGGAGCTCACTCTTGTATATTTGATCTTGACACCTTCATCACCACTTAACATGTCATGTTTGAGCTCAAACCTATTGCTTAACTAGTGACAAACACTTGGGGTGTTACAAGCATCATCATTAGATTCCTTGTCATTCTTCTTAGGGGGCACAGTACCAACAGGTGTTGTACCCTTCTTCTTCTTGTTGTTGTTGAGAGCCAAGTCAATTACTTGTGAAGCTTCAATGTCACAGAGAGAAGCACTTAGCTTTCTGATGGTCTTCGTCGAGATTCATGGTGGTGCAGAATTGCAGCCAAGGCAGCTATCGGTGCGAAAAGTGACCAACTAGTAAATATTTGTCATTTTGCCGTACGTTGTGATCATATGTGGCCTTGTACTCAACAACACAGGATTTATACTGGTTCAGGCAACGTGCCCTACGTCCAGTTTAAGTCGGTCGGTGACTTTATTCCTAAGCCTAGGTGCTAGAAGTTTGCTGTGGGGTTACAAATGAGTGGGAATAAGATGGGGGTGTAAGAGGTCCAGTCGGACTCTGGACTGAAGGGCGAGAGTGCTGGGAGCTCCTATGTGCGCTAGGTATTCGAACGTGCGCTCTATTTAGCTTAGGAATGTCTAAAGCTAGTAGAGAGTGAGTCGGAATGATTCGTGTGTTGTCTGTTGTTCGTCGAATCGATCCCATTTTTGGGAGAGGGCGCATCCCCTTTTATAGATGAAGGGGATGGCCTTACAAGTGAGAGAGGGAGTGTGTGCTACCTAGTCTTGTTGCCCACGCCGTCGGGTATGAGATAGTTTGTCGATGGCTACAATACTATTGATGCCCTGATGCATGTGGTTGGTTCCATCGTTTTCTTCTAGTATGGCAAATGTCGGCGCCTACCATACTGTAGGATAAATGTCAGTGCCCACAACACTGTTTGTATCCAGACATGTCGGGAAGGTTGCAAAATACCCTTCTAACATGGCCTGACAGTACTGTCCTTGATATTGCGGTTTGACTTGAGCGCCTTACCTTATCTGCTCTGCCTGATTTCTCGGGTCCTCACTGAGCAGGCATTCCCATTTGGTCATTCCTAGTCAGCTCCGACCATGTTGGTCGGAGAAGAGCCACAAGCAGAGGTTTGGTGTACTTCCGGTTGGAGAGGAGGGTCGGAGTCAGAAGCGAGCGTCGTCCTCTCCTTGGCCAGGCCTTTCGGTCAGAGAGGTGGGTCGGAGTCAGAAGCGAGAGTCATTCCTCCTTGGCTAGGCCTTCCTGTCAGAGACTAGATCGCCCTTCAAGCCTATCGTTAGATATCTGAGTTGGCCCAAGAGTTGCGTGTTATTCGCAACATCATCTACTAGGCCAAGCTTTTGCTGGGAAGCAGGTCCATTAGGGACCCCGGGTCTATGAACCCGATAGGAGCCCTGAGCCCCGAGTGATTCAGGTAGAATCGTCTGGGGGACTTTTTATTTTGACAGCGGGTGCATGTGAGCACACCCGTGGGTGTAGCCTCCGAGCCCCTGGACGATTCGGGTAGAATTGTCTAGGGGGTTTTTCGTTTTGCTAGTGGGGGAATTTTTCATTTTAACAATGGGTGCACGCGAGCGCACCCAGTGAGTGTAGCCCCCGAGCCTACGTCTGACTGGTGAGTCGGTTCGAGGTTGAGCATCTTGGTACTCTTTCTTGGGGCCATAGATTTTTGTGTTTCTGCCATTTGGGGTGTTCGCCGGTGTTTGTCCCACCCGCGACCTGCGTGGTCGGTTGATTTCCTGAATCGGTGTTGGGCGACCTAAGCCCCCGAGCCCTATTGGGCTTGGTAGGGGTTGGTCTAGTTTCGTGCGTTTACCCCGTCTGCGGTTTCTGTAATCAGAGGGCTCGATGGCTCACTAACGGGCATGTTCGTGCAGAATCTGGGTCCGTCGTTCATGACGGGGTCAGCATAGCCCTAATGTGGCATTCCACTGCTCCTTAACCCACCTCCCGGTAGATGCTCGAGTCATTCTAGAGACCGACTTAGGTGGCTCGCTGGCCTCCCCTCAATGGAGATTCTGTGGGCATGGCTCGAGGCTAGGATCGAACGAGAAGGTTGAGATGACCTTGTGTGCTTCTGAGCATACCGAGCAAGGGCTGCTGGGGCTCATCTGTGTTTTCTCCCCTAGCTTTGTTTGAAGCAAGGTGGCCTCAAGCCCTTCGTGGGTTGGCCTTTGAACCTCGGTCGATCGTTGCTCACATTGAATGAGGCAACTACTGCTTTGTGATGCAACACGAAGCGTTGTGACGCATTAGCTGCATATGCGATGCTTTGGATGTATGGGATGAATGAATGATTTGTATGAATGTGTGAATGCGTGTATGAGAATGGATGAATGAATGATCATGCATCAGAAAAATGAAGTAAGAGGGTTTGGTAAAGTTACCTTGTTGACTCGAGTGATGGGTTTGAGGAGTTTTTACCGGATATGTCTGAAAGGGATCTATGTTTGTCGTTCATGATGGAGATGGCATGGCCCACATGGGGCATCCCACTGCTCCTTACCTGTCTCTCATGAGTCGCCTGAGCCATTCGATCGACTCAGGAAGCCCATTGGTCTCTCCTCGATGGAGATCCCATCGTTGGGCCCTTCCAAGTCTAGCTTGGGAAGGCGGAGGGCCATCCGCGTGCAGTTGCACCTTGTTTCCTGTGCTCGACATGCGGTAGTGGTGGGCCATGCCCAGGCCATGTCCCATCTAACCAGGTGTCATTTCATTGGGTAGGGCGCATCCCATCAGTCAGAATGCGTCCCATCGCTTCCCATCCGTATTGACGCCTTTCTCTAACTGCCGCGTCTCCTCCTTAAATAGGGTAAGGGAGAGGATTTTCATCCCAATCCTTCGCATATTGTCCAACTATTGCTCCTCCTCCTTCCTTTTCACCAAGCATGTTCATGTGCCATAGCGGTTCCTAAGTAAGAGAGGGTAAAGCGAGGGAGAGGAGATCTCATAGATCCATTCGTGAGTGCGAAGCATGATGTCGAGCTGGAGGCCATCCAATGTGGACAAGGCGGTGCAGGCCGCCTTCACTAAGAAGGGGCTGCTCCCACTAAAGGAGGTGGCACACTGGAGGGCTCCTACGCAGGGGGAAGCCATTCCATGACCTTGGGCCAACGAGGTCGTATCCTTCCTCGCCTTCCATGAGCACGGGCTAGGATACCTCGTGCACTGGTTCCTGTGCGAGCTCCTCAATGAGTGGTGCCTAGAGCTGCAGCACCTCAATCTGACTTGGGTGCTACACATTGCCATCTTTGTCATCGTCTGCGTGGCCTTCCTCGGGATAGAGCCACACGTGGACCTCTTCCGGCGGATCTTCATCAGACGAGCTTTGTCGGAGGGGAAGCCACCGAGGACCGTGCTGGTGGGGGGTTTCACCCTACAGAAGAAGTCGAGGCTGTCAGACTCCTACCCTGTGTACTCCCCCTATGACTCCAATCGAGGGTGGCATGGGAGTGGTTCTATATCCAGAACCCAGCGAAGGTGCCATTCCCGCCGTTCACCGGAAGGAGGCGGGAGGGTTGGTCATAGGGGCCCTCTAGTCAGCAAAACAAACTGGAGGTCATCGAGGCAGAGCTCCAAAAGCTAGTGCAGCATGGCCTTGACAGGATGAGGGTGTTCCACACCTTCTTTCGCCGTCGGGTCACCCTGCTAGAGGAGAGGAGCCGGCTGATGTGAATGTACTTTGGCCCGATGGATCTTGACCATGCGTCACCGAAGGAGTTGGCACAGGACGAGGTTTGGAGCCAACTAGACCGTGTGCTACAACTGAAGGCCCAAGAGACCCTCGAAGGAAAGCCCGGACCTCTCCACGTCGGGAAGCTGTCCAATCTGGTATGTTCTCCTCTCCTTATTCTGTATCCCTTTTGATCTTTCTCTCCTATAATTTTGACTCCAAGTCATCCATTTTGTAGGGACTCGTTGGTTATAAATCCCGACCACATCTTCCGAAGGGGCTGAAGGGCGTGGCTCGACAAGTTGCCCTGAAGGAGGCGACGGTTGTGAAGAAGAAGAAGAGAGCTAAGAATTCTCAGAGGAGGCATGAGAAGGAGAAGGAGATCGCCCGGTGAGTACGGGCCGAGGAGAATAGGAGTGACGTGGAGATGGAGCTTGAGTCAGAGGAACCCATGGAGATGGGTGGCGACGTGAGCTCTTCCGAGAAAGGAGGAGGCCGGGACATCATCACGACCTCGGTGGAGCGTCCCGAGCCTACGGCTGCGTCTGCCAGTGGTAGGCGGGACATGGAGAGGAGCGGTGATGTTCCGGCATCAAGGAAGGGTGCCATGAGCTTAGATGCCGCCACCGAGTGAGAGGCGAAGCGGACGCGGTCGCCGCGGCCTTTGAAGGCATCGCTGGCGTCGCCCTCCCCTACTCCAAGCATGGTGGGGCAGGCCGGTCGATCAGAGGAGTGGTCTCGCACCCCTGCATGTCTGGGGCTGGTGCCAGTGCGCGACCCACAATAGGGGGATGCCCTGCCAGTTGCATCGATGGGCGCATCACAAGCCGGCGGTCGTGGTGGCTCATGGGCCGATCGGGAACCGGCCAAGTCGACTCCCCCTCGGTCGATGTGAGGGGGGAAGGGTCATGACCCATGAGCGGTCCTCGTCTGGCTGGCTCATTGCCAGCGGGTTGGGGCTTCAGGGCCCTGCGCCTTGTGTCTAGGTATGTACCCATGTTTCTTTTATATCACTGTCGACACAGAATTTTTGTCTCCATGCCGAGGACACACGCAGCAAGCCGAAAGGGTCTGCTCGATGGAGCAGATCCGCCTAGCTTCAGCGCAAGGGTGGTCAATCCTACACAATCCTCCCAAGACGTGCCAGTCCATTTGACCCTGCAATTGACAAGGAGAGAAAGCTTATCAATAATTAAGGGCGGAACGTGTCGGCGTTGCCAGATAGTCCCGAATGTGCGTCTCTGAGAGCCGATATGAGAGGAGATCGACTAAATAGTCGATTCTGGCATATTCATATGAATAAATCGATTAAAGCTCACGGGGTTGTATAAGAAGAATTGGTTATCATTCAGGGTAAATATTATTTAAGCAAAATATTAATCAATGTCAATAAGATATCAATAATGATTGGTTTATGCTGAGCCAATGATTACAAGTAACCGAACCCCTTTTTATATAAAGAAACAATTCAACACCACTCAACCATTTAATAAAGATAAGTCTAATGAACATGTTAGATCTCATTTATCGCCATGACCAGTGGGGCATGAGGCAGAATCATGCAGGCCATAGAAACAACAATAGACTCGACGACCCTAACTCATTACTAGTATCAGTGGGGCATGAGGCAGAATCATGTAGGCCATAATACAATAATAAGATCATGGGGCTAACACATCTTTCGACTTATCTCTACTTCGATGATCTCGTAATGTGAACTATTCGTGAAAGCGCTCGATATCGTCTAAAACAGCCGATTCAGGCATAGCGCACAGTTAAGGTCATGCCTTCTCAGGAACGGTTCTACCAACTAACAATCCCCACTCCACGGTGCCAACAGTGGGGTGAGAGGCAGAATCCCATAGGCCATGATGACGGGCCATGGAACGGTTTTCATTAACTAATAGATCTACTCAAGATCGAACATGCCTTAACCGCACGCTATGCATGATTAAGATTGACGCAAAACAGCTGAGAAAAACATAACTCATCGCTTAAGATGTAGATTAGATCAATTTTAGATTAGCAAACGATGAGTTAAAACAAGATATAAGGCTGATCCAGATCAATCTCAATCGGGCAGAGTGATATTGCTCTAATTAGATAAACGATTAAAGCAATAAGCAATATCGGTAACTTAATGAATCTACCAAAGACTGCCATACTAAGGTAGAGCCGATAACTTGACCTTGATCTAATTCAAGCAGTGGGGTGTGTGGTAGAATCACACAGGCCATACTTGAATTAGACAAGAGTCGATAACTAGCCTATACCAAAGTCGCAGTGGGGGTTGACCGGATCGATGTAGCCATACGAACAGAGGTATAAACCATGACGGTACTTAAGACAAGCAGTGGAGTTTGACCAGATCAATGCAGTCATACTTGCTGAAGAACTCACCGAGATCTACTCTACTCCTACTCCTAAGGGGTGGTCGGAGCCGAAAAAAGTAATTTACTTGTATTCGATTGATTGTGTCTTTTACAATAGCCAGGGTTTGATATTTATACTCGGAGCCTAAACATGAATCCTACTCGAGCACGATTTGTTACAATCTTTGGCATAAAATGAAAACATTCCTAATTTAAGATAACTTGGACTCTAATCTTTCGCTTTTTGTAGAGTCCAGCATGTCTCGTCCTAGCGCCGATCATAGCCTCCGTCGTTATCTGCTGGCACTATCTGAAGAAAGTCGATTCTAGTGTTGCATCCAAATTAGCTGGTTTTGATCTGCACGCAATTGATCCCTTGATGACATGATTTTGGGAGCTCTCAAGCTTCTGAGATCCTTCTTCCAAATTCTGGTGCAAACACATGCCCCCCAATTTTGGGATAAAAGTAATTTTATTATAAAATTATCATGTCTGCATCCCTGATTGGTCCACAGTCATGGGTAGAGAACCTTGATCTGGGGTCCACTATTTGTCGTTGCTTGCGTTCATTCATGTGCCTATGCCTCCAGTGAAACCGATTTTGCCTTCTCGGGCTATATATACGGGCCACGGCTGAGGGTCGAGCAACAACCCGCTTCGTCTCAATCCCTCTGCATCCTCAGTATAGTCCCTGTTCTTTCAGTAAGCTTGAGATCATGGAGAACAGCAAGAGGTCTGCTAAGAGGGCTCTTGATGGATCTGCATCATCGCAACAGCGCCTTCATCGTCAAGAGGGTGCAGCCCATGATGCGCCCACTGCCTCAGGTCAAAGGGCCAACTCCGTTTGGCTTCTAGGGTCTTCCTTGTCGACAGCTTATCGCCAGCTTCCTTGCTACCCGAGGCGGCGGATTGGCAATAATGACCTGCTCACCACCATTGACAGTCATGGCCAGGGTCTTGCCGAATGTCTCTCTCTCACAGAATCAACCCTAGCCATGGCTCGATGTCGATCGCCTCTTGTCGCTGATTTAGTGGATGACAAATTGGCCAAAGCCGAGGCCAGAATCATGGGTGAGATATCATAACCTTTGTTTCCTTTCAATTTCACCTTCAGGATTCTGATCATCTCCCTTTTGAACTCTTCAGATTTGTCCGCCCAACTAGAGAGCCTTCAACTAGCTGCGGAGTACGCGGCAGGATTTGTCAACGCCAGAGGTGCCATCCCAATAGTTCACCTATATGGCATCCCGAATCACGTCAGGGAGGTCGCTCTTCATGGCATCCGTCATGGTGCTGCCATGGCGTTGGCTGCCGCACAGGCTTGTTCTGGCCACAATCTTCGGCTTCTTCCTCCCGGTTTTCCAGATGTGGTGCACCCTGGGGATCATGAGCGTTTGACTGAGGATTTCCTTAGCGCCGCCAACTCCGTGGCCTTCAACACCCTGGCCGATGACATAGTAGGCAAAGTGTTTTCCGGCCCATAACTTGTAATAGGTGTTATTTAGCAAACAATTTCTTCGTCTTGAGTGATTTCTCCTTTATTTTGTACTCCATATTATACACATCACTCTGTCGGCATAATCGATACGCATTGTACCGGCTTTCACCCCTTCGGGTTTACTTTCTCGCTAGCAACGATACCCTTCGGGTATCAGCTACTAAAACTAACAACCGAGTAAATCGGTTGTTAAGTACCAATCCAAATGCTAGGGTAATATTCCTTCAAATATTTCCCATTTGATTGCTCTGCCAAATTTTCTTTCTCTTCTCAGTGTTCCCAAGATGTACCGAGCGCACAACACTTGATTCGATAAGGTTTCTCCCGATTAGGTGACCATACCGGCTATCTTGCCTTTGGTTGCCAAGGGTAATCCGTCCCAAGCTTCCTCTAGAGTCTCATTGCTATTGACTGTCATAAGTACGTCTTTGAGAGCATCCCCAGATTAGCTGAAGAAACTAAACAGGTCGCGAGAGATGATGCCACTCGGCTAGAAATATTGAGAGCGATCCATGATGTTCTAGACTTGAAATCTACATGTCAACGCACGTCTTGTGTAGAATCAATCATACTCTCCGTTATTTAATTGCGCTTCTTGTTTCGGCTAAAGAGCCAATTTGATACAGCCGATCCCAGACTTCTAATCCAATCAAGTCTGAAAACACGGCTTTTATTAAAACAACCCTTCAATTTCCTGCCTTCAGTGGCTCAATGCCGCACTCTCATTGGCATTAGTGAAGTGGCGCTTCCCCTTCTATTAATTGTGGTTGCCTTTTACATGTCCCAAGGCATCCGCTTCTTTGCTTCAGGTCCTCAAATACCAGCCGGCGGTTTCGATCTCGAACACATCTCCACTCGCAACTGTTCCTTTGCTCTTCTCCGCCTGCCAAAATACTATAGCAGTTTTTTCTTCTCCCTTTCGTAGATCTAACCATTCTTCATGGTCGGCGAAGACAACCGAGGCAAGCGCGCGGCGGAGGAAATCCTAGAAGAGAATATGTCGATGAACCAGCATCTCCGGCGCATGAGGTGAGATTGACATTCATTGTTTATGATGATGAGCAGTTCTGACTTGCCTATAGGTTCATTGTGAATGACAGCCTCCGTCCTCTTCCTAGGGCTAGTGGGCCTTCTGACACCGCATCTTCTATGCCGGCCTCGTCATCGGATTCTTCCGACTCTTACAATGGCGACGACGCCCGGCACTATCTTCATGAGTGGAGGATGCCTCAGAACCATTATTCCGAGGTGACTTGGGAGAATGGCCAACTGGAGATTCGCCTCGGGGTCTCCTAGGCCACCCTTTAGGCGGCTGAGGAGGAGGCCAGCGCCGTCCGAGAACGACTGGCCAAATCCGACGCCATGGTGGTGGGTAAGATGAACTCTATGTAGGCTTTTTACTCTGACTCCCATTATCTTCGTCCTGACCGTCTTCTTATTTTTGCGATTGTCAGCCTTGACAGCACAGTTGGAATCTCTCCAATTGGCGGTGAACGCGGCCATAGATGCTATTAATGCCCGGGGTTCCTCTATCAACGCTTGTCTCCAAAATGTCCCGGTCCATGTTTAGGAGATTGCCCTCTATGGCGTTCGTCATGGTACGGTGGTGGCGCTGACCGCGGCACAAGTCCAAACTAGTTATGAGCTCCATGCCATGGTGACAGGTTTCCCAATGGGCGATGGCCCTGAGGAGCATGAGGACCTGCTTGAAGAATTCGTCATGGCAGCGGAGGCCATAGTGGACATCACATCCGCTCAAGATGTAGTGAACAAGGTCTTTGATTAGTTTGTACTTAGGGTAATCTGATGAACAAAGACCCCTGTTCTTTCATGAATACGTTTCAATGCAATGCCTTCATGCATGACTATGAATGTTTCTTGCTCTTTTTGTTTTTTGCTCTATAGGCGATACACATCATATTGGCTTTTATGTCTTTGAAGATCTTTCATTTTTGAACTAGAAGCGATACCATTCCAGGTACCGGCTATTGGAGCCGAGAACGAATCGGCTATTAAATTCAGATGTTAGGATAACATCTCTTCAAGCATTTTTCATTCCAAAGATAAAATGACCCATCAATCCAAGTCAAGCATCCTATTAAGTGAAACAGAACTTCTTTTAAGAAATCCATTAACTCTGAATCGCACTTACACTTCGACTCAGCATTCACATACGTCGGCCCAAACCCATCTCTAGGATCAGTACTTATTTTTCCTTAATTTAATGGCCGATGCGACGCCACGATTATTGATCAAAACAAACTTTCAAAGCCGATTGCTTGAACCGGCTATTGGCCTTCATTGTTAATCCTGATGAAGCCTCCTTCCCATATTTTGCCAGAAAGGCATTCGAAGTCTCCTAGCTCCCAAAACACTGGATCGGCTGTTGCAATACTCACAGACTCATCACCGCGAACCACTTCGATATCATCTCCATGCCATTGAATCAAACATTGATGCATGGTCAATGACACACAATAGTTTGCGTGAATCCAGTCATGACTGTGGAGTAAACTGTACGATCCTTTTCCATCGATGATAAAGAACGTGGTGAGTAGAGTTTTACTCCCGATTGTTAGTTCGACGTTTATTGCCCCTCGAGTCTTAGATGTATTTCCTCCGAAGTCTCTAAGCATCAGGTCGGTCTCAAGCAAATCTCCTGGTCCCTTCCCAAACTTATGGAAAGTGGTGTAAGGCATAAGATTGATAGAAGCACCTCCGTCCACCAACATCTTGTTCATCGGCTTCCCATCAACAAAATCTTTCATATATAAAGCCTTTAAGTGCCGATGCTTGACTGGCTTATCAAATATTGCTTGCTGCACAACCGTTAACTTGGCAAATATCTCTTCATACTCTGATTCATTGAAGTTTGAATAAACTTCCTGATCTGCTGGAGCTCTGAATTCTGATGGCAACAGAAAAGCCATTTGGATGAGCCGATGGTTGCTTTCTATCGGCTATTTGCTTGGCACGCCATACTTGAGTTTTACTAGATGCCTGAGCCTATTCCATCTCTGTATTCCTTAAGCACTGCACCCTTCTGTTCTGGCTTCTTGTCAATCCTTTGGGGCACCATTGGCCTTCCTGCCAAACATGTTCCCTCTGGTTGCTCCCTTCTTCATGATCAGCCCAGTCTTGGTCAACAACTCTTTTTCCTAGCCGATCATGAATACTTTTATTTTTTAAGCACCGGTCTATGTTATTATGATGATATGCATCCTGGACATGGATAGACCGGTGGTTGATTTGAGATTGCCTAACCTCTAGATATTGATTGCTGCATTCTAGACAGTTATGTCTGGTAGGCAATTTCAAACCTTCGTTCCAGCAGTATCTGAAGAAAGGACAATTCTAGTGCGATTCGTCTTGCTTTCTTTCATACCTCTCTCTTCCAGTTGACGCTGGTATTCTTGATCCTCTAACCATCGCTGATAATCATTTTCTTTCTACCGCTGCCACTTATTCAATAGGATCCGAGACGTGACTCGTGGCCTCATCGCTCCATCCTCATTGCTGCTAATCACAATGTTTTCTAATCTCTCTATATTCATCAGCCGATATTTGCATCTTGGGATGGACTGCTCCATCTTTTCTTGATTTGGCCGATGTTAGGACCTTAGTTTTCCCTTTGAATAGCCCAACATCAACAGTATTTTGATCTCCTGGGAAAGGATTATCATCAACCTTCATCTTCTGAGGTGTATCAAACTTGAGTCTCCCTTGCTGAATAGCCTTTTGTATATGCTGCCGAAAAATTCTGCATTCATTAGTGGAATGAGAAGTAGCATTATGGAACTTGCAGAGCTTCTTATTCTTCAACTGTTCAGGGGGTAACATAACATGATTGTCCGACAATTTGATCTGGCCCTTCTCAAGTAAGAAGTCAAAGAGCTTGTCTGATTTTGTGACATCAAAGTCATAGCTTTCCTTGACTCCTCTTCCCCAAGGATTTGGCACCATTACTATGTTCTTGCCCTAATTCCATTCAGCTGCAGCAACCTCTTCTTCTTCATCTTCATAGCCATCATCAATTGAATATGGATCATAAGCTTCGGCTGCTGTGGTACTCTTCTGGAATCAGGTATCTCTGCGCATACTCTGGAACTGGCTATTGAGCACTGTCACTCGTTGAGCCAATTGACCTAAGTTGTCAAACTCTTATCCTAGCAGCTTTTCTTTCCACATTGGCAGCATTCCTTGGATAGCTAAAGCAGCTAGCTGATCATCGGCCAAGCTCAATGAGAAGCACAAGTTCCTAGTCTCTTAGAATCTTTGAAGAAACTCAGTGCCCGATTCATTAGTCCTCTGTCTCATGGTTGTCAAATCGGTTATCTTCTTTTCTCCAGTCCTAGTGTAAAAATATGTATGAAACTTCTTCTCTATGTCAGCCCAATTAGCAATGGAATTGACTGGCAATGATGAAAACCAAGTGAAAGCTGGCCTTGATAAGGATAGAGTGAAGAAACAAACTCTATGGGCATCCTCGACTGACGCTTCACCCAATTGTGTAAGATACCGACTGATATGTTCTATCATGCTTGTACTGTCTTGACCAGTGAACTTGACGAACTCTACGAGCCTATAATTTGTAGGAAGAGAGACCAAATCATACAATTCTAGATATGGGAGTTTATGCGAAAAGGTCAGCCCTTTTGGCTTTAGACCGAACTGATTTTTTATCATCTCGGTCACCTTGAGCAGCAACTCATCAGCTTACAGGTTTGGGTTTCTCGGTACTTGCTGACCCATTTGTGGACTAAAATCCCGTGTGCCTTGATATCCTAGATTTGGCATCATGTGGAGAGTGTTATAATCTGTGCCATAGTGATACCCTTGTGGAATCTCAATCTGTTGGGTCCTCTGCTGGCTTGCTGCTTGAAGTCTCTGATTGTAGACATAAGGGTCTACATCTCTACGGATCCTTTGAATCGATGGTGCTATTTTTTGAGTGTTGCCTGATGTGCCAAAATTGATCATCTGGTTCCGACTTTGCCCCATCGGCTGTTGCACATGTTGTATTGACGGTCCAGGATTGTACTATATCTGATTCATAGTAGTACTTGGAGTTTGTTTAGACAAACCTTGAAGTGCCTAGACGTCACCATTACTAGCTGGTGCTGCTTCTTGACGGCTGGTACTGACTTGATTAGTCCCTTGGGTTGACGGATCTAGAATGTTGTAACAAGTCAATCCAACCTGGCCAACTAGAATTTCATGAATCGCCTCTTTCATGGCGTTGTGAAATGCATCAACGAAAGCTTCATTGCGGCTTGATATGGCATCATGAATAGATTTGTCTATGGCTTCCATAAAGAAACGCTTGTCTTTGACTTCAACTGTATCTGTCTATCCATGTAGTAGAACTCTTGGTAGTGAAAATTTCTGAATAATCGTGCTATCACGTGTTTTGGTGTAGGACAACAAACACTTCTTCTGAAATTCTTCTGTAGCTTTGTTGATGATATCCTTATCTTCATCAGGTAGGTCTTCATAATGTACCATAAGGATGTTGTCATTGTTATGAGCCACCATGACGATTGTGGGGTCCCACTGGGCGTGCCAGAAACGTGTGTCGACACAGAATTTTCGTCTCCGTGTTGAGGACACACGCAGCAAGCCGAAAGGGTCCGCTCGATGGAGCAGATCCGCCTAGCTTCAGCGCAAGGGTGGTCGATCCTGTGCAATCCTCCTGAGACGTGCCAGTCAATTTGACCCTGCAATTGACAAGGAGAGAAAGCTTATCAGTAATTAAGGGCAGAACGTGTCGGTGTTGCCACACAGTCCTGAATGTGCGGCTTTGAGAGCCGATATGAGAGGAGATCGACTAAATAGTCGATTCTGGCATATTCATATGAATAAATCGATTAAAGCTCATGGGGTTGTATAAGAAGAATCGGTTATCATTCAGGGTAAATATTATTTAAGCAAATATTAATCAATGGCAATAAGATATCAATGATGATCTGTTTATACTGAGCCAATGATTACAAGTAACCGAACCCCCTTTTATATAAAGAAACAATTCAACACCACTCAGCCTTTAATAAAGATAAATCTAATGAACATGTTAGATCTCATCTATCGCCATGACCAGTGAGGCATGAGGTAGAATCATGCAGGTCGTAGAAACAATAATAGACTCAACAACCCTAACTCATTACTAATATCAGTGGGGCATGAGGCAGAATCATGTAGGCCATAATACAATAATAAGATCATGGGGCTAACACATCTTTTGACTTATCTCTACTTTGATGATCTCGTAATGTGAACTATTCGTGAAAGCGCTTGATATCGGCTAAAACAGCCGATTCAGGCATAGCGCATAGTTAAGGTCATGCCTTCTCAGGAACGGTTCTACCAACTAACGATCCCCACTCCACGGTGCCAATAGTGGGGTGAGAGGCAGAATCCCACAGGCCGTGATGATGGACCATGGAACGGTTTTCATTAACTAATAGATCTACTCAAGATCGAACATGCCTTAACCGCACGCTATGCATGATTAAGATTGACTCAAAACAGCCGATAAAAACATAACTCATCGCTTAAGATGTAGATTAGATCAATTTTAGATTAGCAAACGATGAGTTAAACAAGATATAAGGCTGATCCAGATCAATCTCAATCGTGCAGAGTGATATTTCTGTAATTAGATAAACGATTAAAGCAATAAGCAATATCGGTAACTTAATGAATCTACCAAAGACTGCCATACTAAGGTAGAGCCGATAACATGACCTTGATCTAATTCAAGCAGTGGGGTGTGAGGCATAATCACACAGGCCATACTTGAATTTGGCAAGAGTCGATAACTAGCCTATACCAGAGTCGCAGTGGGGGTCGACTGGATCGATGCAGCCATACGAACAGAAGTATAAACCATGACGGTACTTACAGACAAGCAGTGGAGTTAGACCGGATCAATGCACCCGTACTCGTTGAAGAACTCGCCGAGATCTACTCTACTCCTACTCCTAAGGGTTGGTCGAGCCGAAAAAAGTAATTGACTTGTATTCGATTGATTGTGTCTTTTACAATAGCTGGGATTTGATATTTATACTCGGAGCCTAAACATGAATCCTACTCGAGCACGATTTGTTACAATCTTTGGCATAAAATGAAAACATTCCTAATTTAAGATAACTTGGTCTCTAATCTTTCCCTTTTTGTAGAGTCCAGCATGTCTCGTCCCAGCATCGATCATAGCCTCTGTCGTTATCTGCTGGTGCTATCTGAAGAAAGCCGATTCTAGTGCTGCATCCGAATCAGCTGGTTTCGATCTGCACGCAATTGATCCCTTGCTGACATGATTTTGGGAGCTCTCAAGCTACTGAGATCCTTCTTCCAAATTCTGGTGTAAACACATGCCCCCCAATTTTGGGATAAAAGTAATTTTATTCTAAAATTATCATGTTTGCATCCCTGATTGGTCCACAGTCACGGGTAGAGAACCTTGATCTAGGGTCCACTGTTTGTCACTGCTTGCGTCCATTCATGAGCCTATGCCTCAAAACTTTTTACAAGAGCATCACTGTTTCACGGGCATTTGGATTCATCTTCTCGGGCTGGCTATAAAATGCTTATCCGACCCTGGCAAGAGCAACTCAACACTTTAGCCATGTTTCTCTTCCATCCGTCCCTTCGAGTGCTCCCAACTCCGCTGGACCCTCCATGGCCTATCTCTTTTGCGATAAAGATCTTGGGCAGTTAGAAGAATTCTTGTGCATAGGATGATTGTGTCGCTTATCTTAGCACCTTGTCGAGCAAGAGAATCAGCCACTGTGGTTAGAAGAATCCTTGTGATATCGCCTGGGTCTTATCTCCATGTTCGCAGAGTTGTTATAGTGTTTGCAAAAGCTAAAATATGTGGACACTCTTCTCTTGTTGGCTCAGTCAAATGCCTATTGGGCAAGCCACGAGCTTCTTTCCAGCAGTTTCCTAGTTATTGAGAAATCGGCTGGGTATCCATTAGGTAGGCGGCCTTTCCTTTTCTCTGGCACCATCTTATCAATGGGCCGATGTGACTTGGATTATGATGATCCTCGGCCTTGTGGGGATCCGGACTCCCTTCAATCCAAAAGTGTCCTTGGTGGGTTGATCTTTGGTCCATGCGAATTCTTTGTATCCATCCCACGATGCTTTGTAACTTGGGGAAGTGATAAGTTCAAATCTGTTACCTCTCCGTTATCCGTCCCCTAAATTCCTAGAGTGTCGATCTGTTTCCGTCTCTGATTTCAATTTCATGCCTCCGGCGAAACCGATTTTGCCTTCTCGAGCTATATATATGGGCCACGGCTGAGGGTCGAGCAACAACCCGCTTCGTCTCAATCCCTCTGCACCCTCAGTATAGTCCCTATTTTTTCAGTAAGCTTCAGATCGTGGAGAACAGCAAGAGGTCTGCTAAGGGGGCTCTTGGCGGATCTGCATCATCGCGCTAGCGCCTTCATCGTCAAGAGGGTGCAACCCGTAATGCGCCCACTGCCTCAGGTCAAAGGGCTGACTCCGTGTGGCCTCTGGAGTCTTCCTTGTCGACAGCTTATCGCCAGCTTCCTTGCTACCCGAGGCGGCGGAACAGCAATGATGACCTGCTCGCCACCATTGATAGTCACAGCCAGGGTCTTGCCGAATGTCTCTCTCTCTCGCAGAATCAACCCTGTCCATGGCTCGATGTCGATCGCCTCTCATGGCTGATTGAGTGGATGATAAATTGGCCAAAGGCGAGGCTAGAATCATGGGTGAGATATCATAACCTTTGTTTCCTTTCAATTTCACCTTTAGGATTCTGATCATCTCCCTTTTGAACTCTTCAGATTTGTCCACCCAACTAGAGAGCCTTCAACTAGCTACGGAGTACGCGATAGGATTTGTCAATGCCAGAGGTGCCGTCCCAATAGTTCACCAGTATGACATCCTGAATCGCGTCAGGGAGGTCGCTCTTCATGGCGTCCGTCATGGTGCTGCCATGGCGTTGGCTGCCGCACAGGCTCGTTCTGGCCACAATCTTCGGCTTCTTCCTCACGGTTTTCCGGATGTGGTGCACCCTGGGGATCATGAGCGTTTGACTGAGGATTTCCTTAGCGCCGCCAACTCTGTGGCCTTCAACACCCTAGCCAATGACATAGTAGGCAAAGTGTTTTCCGGCCCATAACTTGTAATAGGTGGTATTTAGCAAATAATTTCTTCATCTTGAGTGATTTCTCCTTTGTTTTGTACTCCATATTATACGCATCACTCTGTCGGCATAATCAATACGCATTATGCCGGCTTTCACCCCTTTGTGTTCACTTTCTCGCTAGCAACGATACCCATCCGGTATCGGCTACTAAAACTAACGACCGAGTAAATCGGTTGTTAAGTACCAATCCATATGCTAGGGTAATATTCCTTCAAATATTTCTCATTTGATTGCTCTGCCAAATTTTCTTTCTCTTCTCAGATAACTTGGACTCTAATCTTTCCCTTTTTGTAGAGTCTAGCATGTCTCGTCCCAGCGCCGATCATAGCCTATGTCGTTATCTGCTGGCGCTATCTCAAAAAAGCCGATTCTAGTGCTGCATCCGAATCAGCTGGTTTCGATCTGCACGCAATTGATCCCTTGCTGACATGATTTTGGGAGCTCTCAAGCTACTGAGATCCTTCTTCCAAATTCTGGTGTAAACACATGCCCCCCAATTTTGGGATAAAAGTAATTTTATTCTAAAATTATCATGTTTGCATCCCTGATTGGTCCACAGTCACGGGTAGAGAACCTTGATCTAGGGTCCACTGTTTGTCACTGCTTGCGTCCATTCATGAGCCTATGCCTCAAAACTTTTTACAAGAGCATCACTGTTTCACGGGCATTTGGATTCATCTTCTCGGGCTGGCTATAAAATGCTTATCCGACCCTGGCAAGAGCAACTCAACACTTTAGCCATGTTTCTCTTCCATCCGTCCCTTCGAGTGCTCCCAACTCCGCTGGACCCTCCATGGCCTATCTCTTTTGCGATAAAGATCTTGGGCAGTTAGAAGAATTCTTGTGCATAGGATGATTGTGTCGCTTATCTTAGCACCTTGTCGAGCAAGAGAATCAGCCACTGTGGTTAGAAGAATCCTTGTGATATCGCCTGGGTCTTATCTCCATGTTCGCAGAGTTGTTATAGTGTTTGCAAAAGCTAAAATATGTGGACACTCTTCTCTTGTTGGCTCAGTCAAATGCCTATTGGGCAAGCCACGAGCTTCTTTCCAGCAGTTTCCTAGTTATTGAGAAATCGGCTGGGTATCCATTAGGTAGGCGGCCTTTCCTTTTCTCTGGCACCATCTTATCAATGGGCCGATGTGACTTGGATTATGATGATCCTCGGCCTTGTGGGGATCCGGACTCCCTTCAATCCAAAAGTGTCCTTGGTGGGTTGATCTTTGGTCCATGCGAATTCTTTGTATCCATCCCACGATGCTTTGTAACTTGGGGAAGTGATAAGTTCAAATCTGTTACCTCTCCGTTATCCGTCCCCTAAATTCCTAGAGTGTCGATCTGTTTCCGTCTCTGATTTCAATTTCATGCCTCCGGCGAAACCGATTTTGCCTTCTCGAGCTATATATATGGGCCACGGCTGAGGGTCGAGCAACAACCCGCTTCGTCTCAATCCCTCTGCACCCTCAGTATAGTCCCTATTTTTTCAGTAAGCTTCAGATCGTGGAGAACAGCAAGAGGTCTGCTAAGGGGGCTCTTGGCGGATCTGCATCATCGCGCTAGCGCCTTCATCGTCAAGAGGGTGCAACCCGTAATGCGCCCACTGCCTCAGGTCAAAGGGCTGACTCCGTGTGGCCTCTGGAGTCTTCCTTGTCGACAGCTTATCGCCAGCTTCCTTGCTACCCGAGGCGGCGGAACAGCAATGATGACCTGCTCGCCACCATTGATAGTCACAGCCAGGGTCTTGCCGAATGTCTCTCTCTCTCGCAGAATCAACCCTGTCCATGGCTCGATGTCGATCGCCTCTCATGGCTGATTGAGTGGATGATAAATTGGCCAAAGGCGAGGCTAGAATCATGGGTGAGATATCATAACCTTTGTTTCCTTTCAATTTCACCTTTAGGATTCTGATCATCTCCCTTTTGAACTCTTCAGATTTGTCCACCCAACTAGAGAGCCTTCAACTAGCTACGGAGTACGCGATAGGATTTGTCAATGCCAGAGGTGCCGTCCCAATAGTTCACCAGTATGACATCCTGAATCGCGTCAGGGAGGTCGCTCTTCATGGCGTCCGTCATGGTGCTGCCATGGCGTTGGCTGCCGCACAGGCTCGTTCTGGCCACAATCTTCGGCTTCTTCCTCACGGTTTTCCGGATGTGGTGCACCCTGGGGATCATGAGCGTTTGACTGAGGATTTCCTTAGCGCCGCCAACTCTGTGGCCTTCAACACCCTAGCCAATGACATAGTAGGCAAAGTGTTTTCCGGCCCATAACTTGTAATAGGTGGTATTTAGCAAATAATTTCTTCATCTTGAGTGATTTCTCCTTTGTTTTGTACTCCATATTATACGCATCACTCTATCGGCATAATCAATACGCATTGTGCCGGCTTTCACCCCTTTGTGTTCACTTTCTCGCTAGCAACGATACCCATCCGGTATCGGCTACTAAAACTAACGACCGAGTAAATCGGTTGTTAAGTACCAATCCATATGCTAGGGTAATATTCCTTCAAATATTTCTCATTTGATTGCTCTGCCAAATTTTCTTTCTCTTCTCAGATAACTTGGACTCTAATCTTTCCCTTTTTGTAGAGTCTAGCATGTCTCGTCCCAGCGCCGATCATAGCCTATGTCGTTATCTGCTGGCGCTATCTCAAAAAAGCCGATTCTAGTGCTGCATCCGAATCAGCTGGTTTCAATCTGCACGCAATTGATCCCTTGCTGAGATGATTTTGGGAGCTCTCGAGCTTCTGAGATCCTTCCTCCAAATTCTGGTGTAAACACATGCCCCCTAATTTTGGGATAAAAGTAATTTTATTCCAAAATTATCCTGTCTGCATCCCTGATTGGTCCACAGTCACGGGTAGAGAACCTTGATCTAGGGTCCACTATTTGTCGCCACTTACATCCATACATGAGCCTATGCCTCAGAACTTTTTACAAGAGCATCACTGTTTCACGGGTATTTGGATTCATCTTCCCGGGCCGGCTATAAAATGCTTATCCGACCCTGGCAAGAGCAACTCAACACTTTAGCCATGTTTCTCTTCCATCCGTCCCTTCGAGTGCTCCCAACTCCGCTGGACCCTCCATGGCCTATCTCTTTTGCGATAAAGATCTTGGGCAGTTAGAAGAATTCTTGTGCATAGGATGATTGTGTCGCTTATCTTAGCACCTTGTCGAGCAAGAGAATCAGCCACTGTGGTTAGAAGAATCCTTGTGATATCGCCTGGGTCTTATCTCCATGTTCGCAGAGTTGTTATAGTGTTTGCAAAAGCTAAAATATGTGGACACTCTTCTCTTGTTGGCTCAGTCAAATGCCTATTGGGCAAGCCGCGAGCTTCTTTCCAGCGGTTTCCTAGTTATTGAGAAATCGGCTGGGTATCCATTAGGTAGGCGGCCTTTCCTTTTCTCTGGCACCATCTTATCAATGGGCCGATGTGACTTGGATTATGATGATCCTCGGCCTTGTGGGGATCCGGACTCCCTTCAATCCAAAAGTGTCCTTGGTGGGTTGATCTTTGGTCCATGCGAATTCTTTGTATCCATCCCACGATGCTTTGTAACTTGGGGAAGTGATAAGTTCAAATCAGTTACCTCTCCGTTATCCGTCCCCTAAATTCCTAGAGTGTCGATCTGTTTCCGTCTCTGATTTCAATTTCATGCCTCCGTCGAAACCGATTTTGCCTTCTCGAGCTATATATATGGGCCACGGCTGAGGGTCGAGCAACAACCCGCTTCGTCTCAATCCCTCTGCACCCTCAGTATAGTCCCTATTTTTTCAGTAAGCTTCAGATCGTGGAGAACAGCAAGAGGTCTGCTAAGGGGGCTCTTGGCGGATCTGCATCATCGCGCTAGCGCCTTCATCGTCAAGAGGGTGCAGCCCGTAATGCGCCCACTGCCTCAGGTCAAAGGGCCGACTCCGTGTGGCCTCTGGAGTCTTCCTTGTCGACAGCTTATCGCCAGCTTCCTTGCTACCCGAGGCGGCGGAACAGCAATGATGACCTGCTCGCCACCATTGATAGTCACAGCCAGGGTCTTGCCGAATGTCTCTCTCTCTCGCAGAATCAACCCTGTCCATGGCTCGATGTCGATCGCCTCTCATGGCTGATTGAGTGGATGATAAATTGGCCAAAGGCGAGGCTAGAATCATGGGTGAGATATCATAACCTTTGTTTCCTTTCAATTTCACCTTTAGGATTCTGATCATCTCCCTTTTGAACTCATCAGATTTGTCCACCCAACTAGAGAGCCTTCAACTAGCTGCGGAGTACGCGATAGGATTTGTCAATGCCAGAGGTGCCATCCCAATAGTTCACCAGTATGACATCCTGAATCGCGTCAGGGAGGTCGCTCTTCATGGCGTCCGTCATGGTGCTGCCATGGCGTTGGCTGCCGCACAGGCTCGTTCTGGCCACAATCTTCGGCTTCTTCCTCACGGTTTTCTGGATGTGGTGCACCCTGGGGATCATGAGCGTTTGACTGAGGATTTCCTTAGCGCCGCCAACTCTGTGGCCTTCAACACCCTAGCCAATGACATAGTAGGCAAAGTGTTTTCCGGCCCATAACTTGTAATAGGTGGTATTTAGCAAATAATTTCTTCATCTTGAGTGATTTCTCCTTTGTTTTGTACTCCATATTATACGCATCACTCTGTCGGCATAATCAATACGCATTATGCCGGCTTTCACCCCTTTGTGTTCACTTTCTCGCTAGCAACGATACCCATCCGGTATCGGCTACTAAAACTAACGACCGAGTAAATCGGTTGTTAAGTACCAATCCATATGCTAGGGTAATATTCCTTCAAATATTTCTCATTTGATTGCTCTGCCAAATTTTCTTTCTCTTCTCAGATAACTTGGACTCTAATCTTTCCCTTTTTGTAGAGTCTAGCATGTCTCGTCCCAGCGCCGATCATAGCCTATGTCGTTATCTGCTGGCGCTATCTCAAAAAAGCCGATTCTAGTGCTGCATCCGAATCAGCTGGTTTCGATCTGCACGCAATTGATCCCTTGCTGACATGATTTTGGGAGCTCTCGAGCTTCTAAGATCCTTGTTCCAAATTTTGTTGTAAACACTCACAGTTGAGTTTTTTTAGTGCGACTGACCTGTGCTTTTTCGACAGTGGCCAGATACTGATAGGGTTGAGCATCACCCCACCTCCCGTGCAGGAGGAGTGGAGGCCCGACCTATAGCGGGTTGTGATGAGTGGTGGGCAAAGTAGGCTCGTGGTGGTGCGGCCTTCCCTTTGGGGGTTGTGCCCTCCTGGCCAGTCATAGGCTCGGTGGCAGCGACAGCGATGGTGATGGCAGAGATCCCAATGGCAACGATGAAGGTTGGGTCAGAGGTGACCCTCGCGATCCCTCCTGCACCTTCTGCTATGAAAGAGAGGAGGGAGACCGGGCTCCCTGCCTCGCCCGGTGGAGGGACACATGGCTCACCCTCCTGGTCAAAGCAGGAGGTGTCAAGAGGCGACGTGGCTAGACCAGAGGTAGAACTTCCGCCGGCAGGCTGTGGGGTCGAGGCAACGGAGATCCCCTCCCCCAGCGAGGCAGGGGCCAGGGTGGAGCCACTGGCCATCCCACCATCGTAGGAGCTGGCGGTGGTCAGGTCATCGGTTGGGCCTTCCAGCGGGTTGGGGGCGACCCATGACAAGGTGTGGCCCTACCCTAGTGAACCAAGGAAGGATGGGTTCATCCTTCGGGATGAGGAGGTGGTGTAGCTCTAGGACGTACTTGGGGGGAGAGGACTCACGATGGAGTTCGATCTCGCCCAAACCAAGGCAAGGCTCAAGGAGGCCTTGGAGCGGGTTGAGTCCGTCCATCAAGCGGTTACAGTCGACCTGCCCCGCGTCGTAGAGGTAAGTTTTCTACATTTTTAGCATTTGTCCTTGACTCCTTGGTCTCTCATTGGTTGTTTCAGCGTGTTTGCTTCTTGCTTTGTAGGATTTAGAGGAGATGTCAAGCCGTAAGTCCCATTTCCTTCAAGAGGAGCACGCTCAGATGGAGCGGGAGGCTATGATGTCATGGTGGGTCGGTGAGCTTGAGCACTAGCTGGAGTCCGCCCACCGTGAGTCCCAAGACCGAGCGGCCGAAGCGGTAGGAGCACAGGCAGCAGAACTACTCGTGGTGGAACGAGCGACTGCCACCGAACCGGGACTCGACGCAGTGAAGGTCCGGCTAGCGAAGACCGAGGCGATGGAGGTTCAGCTAGTGAAGATTGAGGCAGTGCTCTAGGAGTCTTTGGAGGCTCTAGAGATGGAGTGAAAGGCCCAGTCAGAGGTTGACCAGGAAGTGCTTGCGCTCTGGGGGCAGACGCTTGGGCTAGAGGAGTCGAACGCCTGACTGCTCGAGAAGGTCACCCAGCAAGAGGATGGGCTCTCCATCCTCAAAGGCACCCACCTCGGTATGTATCCATTTCGTCTTTGGTTGGGTCGGTGGTTTATCCTTTCCCTTGCTTCTGAGCTTGTTGTCCTTCTTCTAGAACTAGGCGAAAGGGTTGGATCACTAGAGCGGGAGATGGAGACAGCCAAGGCGACGATTGGTAAGAGTGCGAAGGCAAGGGCTAAGTCCCTTGAAGAGCGACATGCTCTTGAGGGAGGAGCTTAACTAGATCCGTAATGTCACCTAGGTCATCGTCTCAGAGGTGTCGGGTCAGCGCTGAGCACCAGCACGCTAGCCATCCAGCTAGCGGAGGTCCCGAACGAGGTTCGGGCGCTCATCTCTAATGGGATGTTCTATGGGATGTCGGGGGTGCTGACCTCAGTGGCGATGCACCACTCGGACCAGGACTTCGCCACAATCTACAGCGGGTATGCTGACGGCTAGAGCCCGGACGCCATCCATGCGCTCGGGGAAAGTTTGCTGCCACACACACAGTTGGTGGCCGAGCAAGTCTCCACACAGTGCGTGATGGAGGCTTGCCATGTGAGCACAGCTGAAGGCGTGCATCAAGAAGACATCACCTAGCCAGTGGATGGAGTGGAGGCTAGGTCGGAAGCGAACATCATCCCGCCTTCGACCAAACCAAATGTCGCCCCGTCGGAGAGCGAGCAAGCCTTATCTTCGTCGGTCGCGTCGTCAGCCGATGCCGCTGGGTGGCCATAGTAGAATGTAAAGTAAGAGCAGTCAATATGTGTAAGGGATAAGTTCATGGGGGAGCCCCCTATGTAAACATTTTTTGTGTATTCATGGATACAACAATTTTGTTTTGTGATGGAATCACTTCGTAAGGGGAAGCTTATCAAATCCGTTTCTTATTTTTACCCTAGCATTGCTTTGTTTCTTATTCTTTCTTTTTCGCACCTGCCCGTTTGAACCGTAGGCTACAACCTCAAGAACCCAGGCATGGCCTATGAGGCTCAGCTGCTCGTAACCATAGGTCATGGCGGGGTGTGATCGGTCAAAATGTTAAAAGCATAAGTTATGTAGGGTAATTAAAGGAACGGACTACCCTTTCTTTCGAGTAAAAAGTATTTACTATATGATAGTAAAAAGAGAGGTGGTATCGTACCCTCGTGGAGCCCCCGAGCGACGCATGCCAAAAGTGTTTGGGCTAGGGCGCTTGTAGGAGCAAACGTTAAATGAAAGAAAATGGTAAGACTGAATTTTTAAGGGAAGAAACGACATAACTGGTCGATGTTCCAAGTGTTGGTGAGAACGCCACCGTTGTCGTCCTTCAATCGGTAGGTGCCCTGTCGGATCACTTCGGTCACCATATAGGGTCCTTCCCAAGGCAAAGAGAGTTTGTGTTTCTCCTTGGTTGATTGGGTTCTTCGGAGGACGAGGTCTCTGACCTCAAGGATCCTCCCTCTGATCTTTCTTTCATGGTACCTGTGGAGAGTTTGTTGGTAGTGAGCGGAGCGGATGATGGTCATCTCATGAGCCTTCTCGAGCAGGTTGACTGCATCTTGCTGAGCCTCTATGGCTTGGTCGCAGTCAAAGGCCTTCACTCTTGGGGCCACATGGTCGAGGTCGAAGGGCAGCACTGCTTCAGCTCCGTAGACCAGGAAGAAGGGTGTGAACCCTGTGGATCGGTTTGGGGTCGTTCTTAGGCTCTAGAGGATCACTAGGACCTCTGCAACCCATCGCCTGGTGTACTTGTTGAGTCAATCAAAGATGCGTGGCTTGAGTCCTTGGAGGACCATGTCATTAGCCCGCTCGACCTGACCGTTGGTACACGGATGTTTGACCGAGGCCCAGTCGATTCTGATGCCGTATCCATCACAAAAGTCTAGGAACTTCTTGCCGGTGAAGTTAGTTCCGTGGTCAGTGATGATATAGTTAGGAACACCAAACTGGTAGATGATGTCAAGGAAGAACTTCGCCTCTTCCGAACGGATGTTGGTGATGGGCTTTGCCTCTATCCACTTGGTGAATTTGTCCACTGCTATGAGTAGGTGAGTGAAGCTGCCTAGGCCCTTTTTTAGGGGTCCTACCATGTCGAGGCCCCAGACCGTGAATGGCCAGGTGATGGGGATGGTTTGAAGCTCCTGTGCCGGCAAATGAGTTTGCCGAGCATAGAAATAGCATCCCACACACCTACGGACGACCTCCTCTACATCTTGTAGCGCGGTGGGCTAGTAAAAACCTTGGCAAAAGGCTTTTTCGACCAGCGACCTTGGGGCCACATGATGTCCATAGATTCTGGCATGGACCTCGAGGAGCAGTTGTTTCCCTTGGTTGGTAGGGATGCACTTCATGAGTACTCCTCAGGGACTTCGCTTGTAAAGTTCATTACCGAGTGCGAAGAATGTCTTGGCGCATCGAGCGATTCATCGCACTTCGGTCCTTTCAGGTGGGAGAACCTCCTTAAGGAGGTAGGCAAGCAGCGGCGCTCGCCAATCGGTTTGATCGAGTGCTACCATGGCGACGTCGGCGGGCGACGTCATCACAGAAGCATCGAGGTCGGAGCCCCCGAGCACCAGGTTAGCATCAGGGTGTGTCTGGATCAGACCTTCTAGGATGCAAATGGATGGCTCATGAAGGTTGTTGATGAAGACCCCATTCGGAGACAAAACCCGCCTGGTAGGCAATTTTGTGAGAAAATTGGTGGCATCGCTGTCCTTTTGGGGCACATGATGTAGTTCGATCCCTTGGAATTTATCCTCGAGCTTGTGCACCTCCTGGCAGTATGCTGCCATGAGGGGGCTTTTGCAAGAGGACTCCTTCATGACTTGGTTGATGACCAACTCCGAGTCATCGTGGACATAGAGCCGCGTAGCGCCAAGCTCGATGGCTATGCGTAGTCCGTTGATGAGGGCCTCGTATTCTATGGCATTGTTTAAGGCCAAAAAATGGAGGTGGATCGCGTAGCGGAGCCTGCTCCTATCTGGGGAGATCAAAACCACTCCAACCCCCGAGCCGGGTGCCATTATGGACCCATCGAAGTACATCGTCCAGTACTCATGGGTGACGTCTAGGGTCGGGAGCTGGACCTCGGTCCATTCGATGACAAAATCTGCGAGACCCTGAGATTTGATAACGGTGCGGGGAATGTACCTGATGTCATGGCCCATTAGCTCAAGTGCCCACTTGGAGATTCGTCCCGTGGCATCGCGGTTGCAGATGATGTCTCCCAGCGGGTATGAAGTGACGACCAGGACTTCATGGTCGGTGAAGTAGTGCAGGAGCTTCCAAGTCACCATCAGCACAGCATATAGGAGTTTTTGTAGCTGGGGGTACCAAATCTTAGAGTCGGTGAGTACCTCCCCGATGAAGTCTACAGGTCGTTGGACCTTAAGGTGGTGTCCTAGCTCCTCCCTTTCGATGACTAGGGCGGCACTTACCACGTGGTTGCTTGCCGCGACATAGAGGAGGAGGGGTTCTCCCCGTTTGGGAGCGACGAGGAATGGGGCCGACGTCAGTGATGTTTTGAGGCTCTCCAAAGCCTACTGCACTTCCTCAGTCCAGACGAACGCGTCCATCTTTTTGCAAAGCTTGTAGAGAGGCATCCCCCGCTCGCCAAGCCGGGAGATGAACCGGCTCAAGGTGGCCAAACAGCCGGTGAGCCTCTGTACGCCCTTGACGTTGCATATAGGGCCCATGTTGGATATGGTTGTGATTTTTTTGGGGTTGGCCTCGATACCGCGTTCGGACACGATGTACCCAAGCAGCTTCCCCTTTGGAACCCCGAAAACACACTTTTTGGGATTCAATTTGATGTTGAACCTTTGGAGGTTCGTGAACGTTGTGGCCAAGTTTGCGAACAGGTCACAAGCTTGAGCCATTTTTACCACTATGTCATCAACATAGACGGCGATTGTTGGTTTCGGCCACTCGACTTGGTCAGGCTGATCGAGTGGGTCGAATTGATCGGCGAAGCATTGCTGCATGCACCGTTGATAGGTGGTGCCAGCGTTCTTTAGACCGAAAGCCATGGTTATGTAACAGTACGAACCATACGGGGTGATGAACGAGGTCATGAGCTGGTCGGACTCTTTCATCGTGATCTGGTGATAGCTTGAGTAGGCATCCAGAAAGGAGAGGATCTCCTATCCTGAGGTGGAGTCGACTATCTGGTCTATGCGTGGCAAAGGAAAATGGTCCTTTGGGCATGCCTTGTTGAGGCTGGTATAATCAACGCACATTCTCTATTTCCCAGTCTTCTTTTTAACAAGAACAGGATTGGCGAGCCAGTCGGAGTGGTATACCTCCTTACCTCCTTAATGAATCTGGCTGCCAGGAGTTTGGCAACCTCCTCGCCTATGGCCCTGTGCCTCTCGTCGTCAAAGCGATGTAGCCATTGCTTGGTCGGTTTTGAGCCTGGGATGAGGCGTAATGCATGCTCAGCGACCTCCCGTGGTATGCCTGGCATGTTAGAAGGTTTCCATGCGAAGACATCGTGATTGCCGCATAGAAAGTCAGTGAGCTCGCATTCCTATTTGGCCAAGAGCTGGGTCCCGATCCGCACCATCTTGGTTGGGTCGGTGGGGTCGATCCCCACCTCCTTAGTTTCCTCGAGTGGGTGGAAGGCAGTCGAGGAGGTTGGCTTGCTGCAGTCCGGGACCACCGGGGTCACTGATTCTCTGAGCCGAGGGAGCTCGGCTGAGTTGATGACGGTAGTGGTGAGCTCGTAATGCTCGCAGTCGCACGTGTAGGCGTGCAAAAAGGTGGAACCCACAGTGATGACGCCGTTTGGTCCCAGCATCTTCAACTTGAGGTAGGTGTAGTTGGGGATCGCCATGAACTTGGCGTAGCATGGGCGCCCCAAGATGGTGTGGTAGGACCCTGGGAAGTCTACCACCTCGAAGGTGAGGACCTCCGAGCGGAAGTTGGCTCGGTCACCAAACATGACGGGCAGGTCAATCTACCTGAGCTGGTATGCCTGCATTCTCGGGATCACACCATGGAAGGGAGAGCTCACTGGGTGGAGCTCCGACTAGGGGATGCGCATGGCGCTAAGGGTGTCAACATAGAGGATGTTGAGGCCGCTGCCTCCATCCATCAGCACCTTGGTGAGGCGCTTCTTGCGGACAATGGGGTCGACAATGAGCGGGTAGCGACCCGGTCTGGCAATGTGGGAGGGATGGTCCCTCTAGTCAAAAGTGATCGGAGATTTTGACCAGCAGAGGAAGGAGGGGATGGCCGTTTCGGCGATGCATGCCTCTCTATAGCGCACTTTGTGTTGGCGCTTGGAGTAGATGGCATCAGATTCCTCGAAGATCATGAGGCATTCCCCAGGATCGAGAAAGCCATCCCCATCCTTGCTCGTCACGCCTCCTTTCTTGGCCGCTGCCTCCTTGCCCTTTCCTTCTTTTGGCCCGCCGGCCTATTGTAGAAAGCGCTTGAGGAGTTCACAGTCTTTATAGAGGTGCTTGATGGGGTAGGCATGGTTGGTGCACGGGCTCTACATGAGCTTGTCAAAGTGGTTAGGCTGGCCCTGGTGGGGCTGCTTGCCCGCGTGATCAGCCGCGACGACCAACGTGGAGTTGGCCGGTTGGCGCCGATCCTTCTTATTCTTTTTGCCCCTCTGCGTGGAGGGGCCCTCATCCTGGTCCTCGCGTTTGGCCTTGCCCTTGTCTCGGACTCCATTAAAGACTGCTTCGACCGCCACCTCACCGGAGGCATGGTTTGTGGCGACATCGAGCAGGTCACGAGTGGTACGGGGCTTTAGACAGCTAAGCTTATGGATCAAAGACTCGTAGGTTGTCCTAGAGAGGAACACGCTAATGACGTCCACATCGACGACATCAATAAGGGAGTTGCATCATTTTGAGAACCTACGGATGTAATCTCGTAGGGACTCATTGGGCTCCTGCTGGCAGCTCTTAAGGTCCCAGGAATTCCTAGGGGGGACATATGTCCCCTGGAAATTCTCGACGAAGATCCTCTTGAGGTCCGCCCAGTCGCGGATGCTGTCATATGGGAGGAATTCGAGCCATGCTCAAACATGTTCCCCCACGCAGATGGGGAGGTATTGAATGATGAAGTGGTCATCATCCACTCCTTCGGCTCGGCAGGCGAGCCGGAGGTATTCGAACGTGTGCTCTATGTAGCTTTGGAATGTCTAAAGCTAGCAGAAAGTGACTCAGAATGATCCGTGTGTTATCTGTTGTTCCTCGAATCGATCCCCTTTTTGGGAGAGGGCGCATCCCCTTTTATAGATGAACGGGACGACCTTACAAGTGAGAGAGGGAGTGTGTGCTACCTAGTCTACTTGCCCACGCCATCGGGTATGAGACGGTTTGTCGGCGCCTACAATACTGTTGACGCCCTGATGCATGTGGTTGGTTCCATTGTTTTCTTTTGGTATGGCAAATGTCGGCGCCTACCATACTGTAGGACAAATGTCGACGCCCACAACATTGTTCGTATCCTGACATGTCTAGAAGGTTGCAAAGTACCCTTCTGACATGGCCTGGCAGTACTGTCCTGCAGGTGTGCAGGGTACGGTCCTCGGTATTGTGGTTTAACTTGTGCGCCTTACCTTATCTGCTCCGCCTGATTTCTCGGGTCCTCACCGAGCGGGCGCCCCATATGGTCGTTCCCAGTCGGCTCCGACCGCGTTGGTTGAAGAAGAGCTACAGGTAAAGGTTTGGTGTACTTCCGGTTGGAGAGGTGGGTCGGAGTCGGAAGCGAGTGTCGTCCTCTCCTTGGCCAGGCCTTCCGGTCGGAGAGGCGGGTCAGAGTCAGAAGCGAGCGTCGTCCTCTCCTTGGCCAGACCTTCCGGTCGGAGAGACGGGTCCGAGTCAGAAGCGAGCATCGTCCTCTCCTTGGCCAGGCCTTCTGGTCGAAGAGGTGGGTTGGAAGTGAGTGTCGTTCCTCCTTGGCTAGGCCTTCTGGTCAGAGACTGGATCGCCCTTTCGGCCTGCCGTTAGGTATCTGGGCCGGCTCAGGAGTTGCGCATTGTTCACAATGTCATCTGCTGGGCCGAGCTTTTGCTGGGAAGCAGGTCCATTAGGGACCCTGAGTCTATGAACCCGACAGCAGCTTTTGTCCTTGCAAACATGATCCTTGAATCCGTTCTTGTTCTTCTGAACCCTAGGACTCCTCCTTACCTGAGTTTCGACCAGAACAGTGGCTCTCTTTCTGGTTTTCTTGGTGTTGGTGGTGGAGCTATTCTCAGCAGTGGAGGTGATAGAGCCATCACTGTCAACAGGTGGAGCATCTTTTGGGTCTACTTCTCTGTCTTCAGCTTCAGATACAGGTGACAGCTTGCAAGTCAGGGGGGCCTTTCTTGGACAACTGCTGGGTAGAGAAAATTTGATGTTGTGTCCCTCACCAATAAGAGGAAGGAGACTTCTAGACTGCATGAATTCCTTGGCCTTCTCAAAGTGGCCTGGGGACATTAGAAGGGCAGTGAAGAAACCTGCCCATTCAACAGGAACAGTGAATTGAGGTGCTACCCTAGGTTGGGGGCAAAAAACTTCTTCCACATCCCAGGGCTATCCTCAAATCTAGACCGGAAAGCTGGCACAAAAGGGCCGACAGCAGATATATTGGGTTGTGGGCCAGTGAAGACATAGCCCACATGTATGTTCTGAGGCCCAGGTGCATTTCCCTAGGCTGCTTCTTCATCTAGCAGCTGTTTGATTTCCTCATCTGCCATGAGTTCATCCTCTTGAATTTCCAAGGGTAGAAAGTTCTCAGGTTCATTGACAACAGGAATATTGACTTCAATTGCTAGGGGGATGTCTAGGATCGGTTCTGCAATTCCCTGCATCAGAGCTAGGTCATCCTGTTCCACCTGATTCTCTTCCTCCTCATTCACTTGGTTCAGAAACTCATTAAGGTCAAGAGGCATCCCAACGTGTTGTGGTCCTGCAAACACGGGATCCACAATCATCTCCTGCATATCTGGCTGCATATTGAGGTCCAGCTCTTGAGGACCCTCAACCTCATCATTCAGGTTAAAATTGGGGATATTTTGGATATTGTTAGGCCAGCCATCCCAGTCAGCAACAGCTGCATTATCATTCATTGGATTGTTCTGTCCACCAAAACCTCCAGGAACCACATTGGGGCCTATCTGAAGATTGGGTTGAGCTGCAGGACCCGGTCCATTCTGACCAAAACCAAAAAGATCAAAAGGACCACCAGGGGGAAAGCATCAGGTCCAGGAGCAGGGTCCTCATCCTGTGGCAGCACACCAAGCAATTTACCCTGCAGTACCTCACACTGCACTGTCCATGAGTTGCCCTAGAAGCCTTCTCCTTCAGTGAGAACTAGGAACTGAGGAATGGACTCAAAATCAACAACTCTTGCTTGCACTAAGAGCCTTGATAAGTGTCTACCATCATCAACCCAGTAAAGCACTCTACCAAAAGTACTGATGGTATTGGCAACAAACTCATCCTCCCTGAAATCTGGCGGAAATCCCATCAGCGACACCCAACACTCCTTGTTGAAGTTGATTGCGCGTCAGTTTCTACCCTTGTTATGCTCCACAAAAGTGATCGTGACATCACCGAAAATATAAGCACCATGCTGAATCAGATGATCTCAATCAAAGGCATTTCTAAACCTAACGTAAGCCTAACCAAGGTGGTGGGTTGCATATCCGTGAAGACAACACTCTGCTCTGTTGGTCAAGAAATCTGTCACTACTGCTCGGATGGCTTGGAAAGTTACCTGGTGCGCCGGCATCGGGTGGATGGTGACGATGGCCAAGTCTTGAATCTTGGCACGAGGACACATCAAAACCACTCTCTTCACTGGCTTCCGAGGGCCAACCAGTAGATGATTAAGCCCAAGAGGGACAAACCACGTTGGGTCGACGTGGTTTTCTAATATATGTATATAGAAAGGGTGGTGGTCTTATACGAGTAGAAAACCTTCCTAAAATAGGATATACAAAAATTTTCTATCAGACCAGAGGAGTTTTGATCGAATTTCAGTTTCAAAAACCACCCTAGGCGGGTTTGCACAGCACACTGCGGCGACCACCGGACTCAGGCAAAACCTGTCTGGGCCGGTTGACTTCGGCCACTAGAAACCAGACTTTTCCCACGTTGGTCCAATTTATTCCAAATTGGCTCAAATTTTACCATTTTCTCTTGTATTTGATTCTCAAATATGGAAATGCAAAGTCCACTGACTGCGTTGCTGCCAATAGTATGTACTAAAAAATTCTACGACACAGGCTTCGGGAGCATGGTCTTGCTAGGTTGTTAGAGCAACTCGCTATTCTTGTTCTAAAGTCTAATTTAGAGTTTCTGAAGAAGAAATCAGCCTCCAATAGATCCTCTTTCCGGTCGCTAGAAAAAGCCAGCCGGGGGCGCTCACTATCCGCCTCCCCGCGCCTGATTCCCACGCACGCTGAGTGTCCTGCGTCCCCTTCCTCGAGTCAGGCCCTCGGGTGGCTAGACGTTGTCCCCATCTCCAATGCTCACTGTGATCCGCAGAGTGGCGCGCTGGCCGGTCCCGAATCCGCCGCAACACCGGCACCGCGTCCAGCGCGTGATCGCGGACACCCCGCACGTCGTCGTCCTCCGGATCTAGATTTCATCCGTGAGTCCCGAGACAGCATCATGAGGGACATGGCTATGCATGAGGCACGTCATGGCTATGCACGTCGCGTCCGAGACGCTTGCATCGTCCTTGGGTGCCACCACCGTGGAGGCGTGCCTCGGCATGCCCGCTTCGCTCGCCGCTGCTTCCCTATCGGAGGACGCCACCACCGGTGGAGGCGTGCCTCGGCATGCCCGCTTCAAGCATCGCCGCCTCTCATTGTGGAACCGTCCGACAAGCTGGATGCGGTGCTTGATTCACCTGCCGCAAGGTTGCGCGACAGCAGTATGCTGCAGCAGCGCAAAGCAAACGCTGCATTCTGGGAACCGTCAGGTTGAGAGGCTGCCTTGCAGGCCTGTGCTTGTCCATCACATGGCATGCAATATGGAGCAATGTAAATTTTATCGCAGCCTTGGACTAGTCTGATTTTTTAAGAGAGTTCTATTTTAGAGAATAGCTAAATCAAGAAATTTAGAAAAAAAAAATTGACTAATCTCTTGGAGTTGCTCTTAGGCATGGTTCTTTATCTGCTGATGATACACCCTTTTTTCTGTAGCTGCTGATTATACTATATATATATATTAATCCTTCTACAACGAAAGCCATAAAGCTACCAGTCTAGCATACCACCATGGAAAGCTGGTGGTTCGGCAGAATTCTCGCACGGAAATGAAACTGAATGTCTTTTGTGCCAAGCAACAAACCGTGTCGAGAGAATCTGTTATTTCCACAAATGCGTATGATTGTCCATTTTCCCCGTAACGGAGACTCTTCATCTGGATTAATGGGAGACGTGGAGGCCCTCCCAGCGCTGCAATGGATGCAGCCCGGAACGGCAAACATCACCGCCGATTTCAGGAGCAGACCGAACGCGCATTCCTGCAGGTTGTCTCTGCCTTTGTAGTTTGTGCAGGTCGCTAGCCAGTCGTTCGGCGGCGTGACGGGCGCAGGCAGCTCTGATCCATCCGCGGACAGGCGCAGGCCGCGCAGCAGCGCCTATAAGGTGATGTTTGATCTGATACTAAAATTTAGGAGGTGTGTCGGGAGGATATTACATGGGGTATTTGGATACTAATAAAAAAACAAATTATATAATTCGTCAGTAATCCACAAGACGAATTTTTTAAGCCAAATTAATCCATCATTACCATATGTTTAGTGTAGCATCACATTGTCAAATCATGGACTAATTAGACTTAAAAGATTCATCTCGTAAATTAATCGTAAATTAATCGTAAATTAATCATAAATTATGCAATTAGTTTCATAATTAGTCTATATTTAATACTCCATGTATATGTCAAACACCACCTAAATTTGCACCTGGTCGATCGAGGTGGACCACCAGTCCACCACCACAAGCATATGATTGGCGAGGGGCAAGAAACAGCCTACTGCCCTGGTACGTCGTCTTCTGGACTCGAGCCAGGGGGCTGGGCTTGCAGTTCCTTTTCCTTTCATTCCCAGGTTTGTCTTTAATTTCTCTTATTAGTTCCCTCTCATCTGTCCACACTGAACTTTATGTGGCATGAATGAATTAAGATTGGTTGAGATTGGATTGCTCAGATAGGAAAAAGATTATTGTTATACCTGGTCAAGTTGACCTAATTAGCCATAGAAAATTTAATGTATACTGTTTAACTTTCACTGCTTGTTGGAAAACTCTGAGCACTAGCTGTGTTAATTATCATTATTATTATTATTATTATTATTATTATTATTATTATTATTATTATTATTATTATTTATCATCATCTAATTGTATGATAACCATCCTGTTAATCACTTACTTTGAGTTAATAAAAAATATTCCTGGAACTCTTTAACTGCAAAAAAACAATGGAAAGTTGACTTATCACTAACCATGAAAGCGGCACTAATTGTGGAGTGAGCGTTGTATTTAGACAGTGCCACTCGTGTATTGTGGAGTGATGGTTGTAGCTAAACAATAATTGATACTTATGCATTTTTTCTCTTTGTTTTGTTTATTGTTTCATACCTCTTACTAATAAAAAATATTTATATTAAATTGTACTTTTCTCTTTGTTCATTTTAACATAAGAGGCACAATAGACACTTTGTAGTGTTTATACGATTGTAAACTTATAATCAATTATTTATCTATATGCTTTTTATTTATATCCACAGTTTTTTACAGAATATCTTTGTGTACATTTAATATGCATTTAGTTCAAAACTTAGCTTCAACTATGATTGCTCTTGTTGCAGCTCATATATTATGATGCCGTGAATCTAAATTTTAATTTTCCAAATTTTATCTTACTAATTTATACTTTGATATAGTTTTTTATCCTTTTGTGCTTTTTAGAAAACAATAAGGACTTGAGATCGTAACATGTAATCTTAAGTACTACGATGGCATAAACAATTGTTTAAAAGTTACATAATGTTGCTTAAGATCGGTGGTACAGGTTGAAGTGAGATCTAGGATGGGTAAAGACGCTGACCTCAATAGGATATTAATATTTAAGCTTTATAATAATTGTTTATCCAAATGAATCCCAAAGTCTAGGAAGATATGGCCACCTGTGGGCTGTACTAACCTTCCCCATCTCTCAGCTATTCGAATTTTTTTGTCAAGTAATATGTGCAATAACAGTTATACTATCAATCAATAAAGATGTGCCAAACATTTTTTATTAAAATGTGTAAATATATCTAAAGTAACAACTTATATAAATTATATGTCATGGCTATTATTATAGTGTTAAATAATTTGTTATTATCATTAGTATATGAAATATTAAGCAAATATTTTTCATGATCGTTCAAACATAACATATATATTTAACACTCATGCATGCATGTGTTCATGATTTGAATGATGGTAGAACATGTATGATTATTTAGTCAAATTTTAATATATTAATGTCAATATAAGTGGGTAATGTACAAATATATATGTTTTACGTTTATTTAAACATTTGTTGTAATAGAAGATTTTGATGATTTAGATGTAGATTGGAGGGGACAATTTAGTTTTTTTATAATGACATAAGTAGTAATTTAGATAGAAATTTAAGGAGCTATGTAGATTATCTATCATAATAGCAAGTGGGTAATTACATGCAAATTTTAGGGGTTACGTAGATTATTTATTGTAATAGTAGATTGATACTTAGTTATCTATCATGTTTCTTAATGGCATACGTGGGTAATTTAAATATGGATTCATGGGTTATTTTATATTTTTTACACAGTCATAGAGGTTTTGTAATTGTTTACAATTTTCTAGTTGTTCCAATTTTCTATCCATGTGTTAAGTTGAAACACTATTGCTTATGTATCATTTATTCAAATTTTATTTTATTTTATTTTAAGAAAATATTGTATGGCCAAGTGTACCCGGCTCTTACAATGTCTCAAATAGTCATTTTACCTTGCACCATGAAACTAAAGATGTTGAATTTTTTTATATGAAAACATTAGGTATGTAGTAGTATTGTTTTATAAATCATATAGCATTTAATTAGATTGCTAATATTGATATAACATAATGTTTATTCAATATGTATAAACTTATTTAAGACAACTTAGGAAATTTATTACCATGGAGTATTGATATGACTTAAAGTTGTTAGTCATTGCTATGTGTTTTCTTAAGTATTTTTTCCATGTTCGATAAGATATTTAAATAAAAATTTATTTAATGCATACATATTTACTTGACTAATAATTTTATGTTTACTTTTAACGTAAATACATAGAAAGTGTGTAATTTAAAAATATACATAACATACTTTACGGATGTTGAAATATTTTTGTAATAGGTTATATTAGCATTTACCTCTAGATTTGAGAATATTTTGTTATTTTTTATAATGGCTAAGGTGGATAATTTACATATGAACTAAATGGTGTTACTTTCTAATATCTTTCATAATTGCATATATTGGTAATTTGAATGCAAACCTAGGGATTACTTTGTATCATCTTTCATAATAGCATATGTGGGTAATTCATAAAAAATATGACAGTGTTATTTTAAATTATCTTTCATAATAGCAGAGTTGGTTAATTTAGATATAAACCTAGAGGGTTATTATGATTAATCTTTTACTAATGGCAGATGTGGGTAATTTACATGCAAATTTTGGGGTTGGTTTGAAAATTCTTTCATAGTGGCATATGTAGGTAATTTAGATACAAATTTATGGGGTTATTTCGAATTATAATGGAAGAAGTGGATAATTTAGATACAAAATTAGTTGGTTACTTTGTGTATTTTTATAATGACAGAGGTGGGTAATTTTTAATAAAACATAATAGATTCAATGTCCATTATTAGCACTGATGTTTAGAGATACTAAATTAAAGGCCAGATATTTATGATTATTGTGCTAATTTCTAGGATTTAATTATCTTTTTTTCTAAGAATTAACATGGAGCCTCCGTTAGAGCATTAGTAATAGTAAGATGTTTTGTTTTGCTAAGAAGCACTATGCCTTCCCAAACACATCTAATAAATAAATTGCACTACGAACAAAGGGTATATATCTTCCCCAATGTACTGCTAGTCTTCTACACTATATATAGTCTTGTCAAGGGCTTTTTAATTACTTAATTTTGAGTGTATTTTCTTGTAGTACACTAAATAAGTCTTTTGTTTTTCAAATTCCAATAGTGGTTACTCACTTGATGTGTTATTGTAGCACCCGGTTTTAAGAACAAAACCAGATACACAACATATGTGAGCCTAGAAAGTCAAATCTCACATATAGCTACAAATAAAGGTAATATCAATAGACAATACTTAATATATAACATACTTGGTATAAAGGACATAACCTTATATAGCAAACAGCGGAAAGACAACTTCGACCTTCGGGTGAAGACTTCAATTCCACAGGAACAACTAACTGGTTGATCATAAGCCTAATTTATCTAAACTCTAGCAATCTGGTACTCATCCGGGATTTTTATCCAAATAATTGAAAAATAAAGTAAGTGTAAGTACATGTCACACTCAACAAATATAATATGGGGTTCATGAGGCTCAAAAGGCTGACACTGGTTTAACTACAATTAGATTTTAATGGGTCATCATTTTAGCAATTGAGTAGCCACAAATTTATCCACAAGCCCATGTTAACACATGATCAGGTAAACATGAATAATGAATAGCATAAACAGTAATCATTAATGAGCATCTTCATTATCAGTATCATCTATGTTCATCATCATTAACCATTAGTGATCATCTATTCCGTAAATATTCCAAGGCCACTCATGACCGTGAGCATGGCTGATATGCCAATTTTACACTCTGCAGAGATTGTACACTTTCACTATGAGTCATGATTTACCCTTTCGCCCGAGGTAACTAATCTTTTGACCCACTTCCAAGGAAAGTCGGAAGGGTTCACTATGAAGCCTTTTAAAGGTTCGTCTAACAAGTTAGGGCCATTAGATTTACTCGGCAAATAGATATAGGAAACCCTTGTCGAATGGCACAATTCCACCACGGCTATACACATAAGAGTAGAGGTTGTCCTATACCTGATTCGGCAAGCCATTCTTACGCCAATAAAGGTAACCACTAACAAGCTAGAAAAGGTCCTCATACTGAGTTAGAGCTAGAGCCATATAGCCCTCACTGTTGTACTGTAAGTCCCGGATGATCACTTACATATAAGTCCTTAGGGAGAGGAATCTAGAGCACCATAAAAATAGCTCAATGCTCTAGCCCCCTGATTCTATGTTACTAAAAACATCTTTTAATGTTTATTACATATACCATTAGTCAAGTTACAAGATCATGGTTGTAGTTGAGCACTAGCATCATACTACCCAATACAATATCCCATAGGTATCAAGGCACAAGGTAACAAAGCACTAGAAAATCCTTAGTGGCAGTCAAGGTAGACACATGCAGTATGAATTAAATGATTAAAGGTATATAGGACAACAAGGAAGATCCCATGCTATACTTGCCTTAAACTCATATCCTTCTTCTAGTCTAAACCTTCAAAGATCTGCTTCTTGATTCACCACGTATAACCCACCGACTGGACATGATCATAAAGCACCACACAAACATACATGCAATCATACACGAAGCAAATAATAGATCTAAATTAGAACAGTACACCAAATATAAAATCAAGATGGAGGTTTGTAAAACGAATCTACGTCTCGCTACGAACACACAGACACGAAAAGCACGCTAATCGGAGCTATGATTGAAAAGATACAACTACCGAAAGATCTGCTCATAAGAGAAAATATAAAACTATAAGCTTCATGTGTTTTAACTATATAAAAGCTTATATATAAATTGAATTAAGTCAAATTGAAATTTGATTTATAAAACTAAAGTAAAACAAATCATAGTTTATTTATAAAATTCAATTGCATAATTATTATCCAAATTAGAAGTTAAACCATGAAATTCTAGAAATAGTGACATGGTCACCACTGTTACTAACACATAGATATCGTTGCTATTAATCTAACGCAACTTGAATGGGCTAAAACAGAGTTAAAACGTAGAAGATAGGATTTAAACAAGATTCCCTTTATTAAAATAATAGATTAAATCAAACCTCTAATTTTAAAAGTTGAAAACATATCTAACAGTAGTATGAACATGTAGATTATGAAATTATGAACCAAACGCAATTTGAACGGATCAAATCGAAGTTAAAACAGAGAAGTTATGGCTAAAACAAAATCAGTGGCAAACATGTAAATAAGTGAAAATGTATTTTGGATCTAAACCGATGAAAATACGCTTTCCAAAGAGGAAAACGTAATCTGTGATTGCGCTTTGGACTGCGGGTTAAGACTTAAATACTTATAAGGGCTCTTTTGCAAAACTACAAGACGAAGGGGCATCTTTCATCTGGGGCCGTCGAATTAGATTTGAACGGCCGAAACTCGATCGGGCGGATGAAAAAAAAACATGGCCGTCCAAATAGGACCGGTGACGAGGTATACGCGGTGGCGCCATGGATGGCTCACCGGAGCTCTCGGTTCTTGGCCTACGGAGCACGGTTTTTCGAAACGGAAAAGTCTGGGAGAGAGAGGGGAGAGTGAGGAACTCACCGGACCCAAGAGAAGCAAGCGAGAACCAACGGAGGGCGGTGCAGCGCTGGACGGGCGATGGCTCTCGCAGCGGCGCTTTGGGCTAGGAGGCTGTGAGCTGGCGTGGGGCAGAATCCTTACTGCAAGGTGGGATAGAGAGGCGGAACAAGCTCGGCGGCTATTTATGGGGCAAGGAAACTTGGGCGGCACGGCACACGAGTCGTGGCGAGGCCGGATACGGGCGGCGTCGGCGTGGAGGACTCCGGCTCGGGCACGGCGCGGTGTGGGAGACGCACCCGACAGGCGGGCCCGGCGTGTCAGCAGGGAAGGGGAGGAAAGAGGAGACGCGCGGCGCGGCCTAGGATGGCTTTGCTGGGCTACGAAGCTGGGCCGCTGCGGGACTAAGCCGACGCGGGCCACGCGAGAAAAAACGAAGGAGGAGAGGAGAATACTGGGCCGGGAGAGGAAGAGCTGGGCCACGAGCAACGACGTGGCGCTGGGCTGCCGAAGAGAGGAGGAAGAGTGGGCCACGGGAGAGAAGCAGTCCGGCTGGGCCAGAAACCAAAAAGGAGGGAGAAATAAAAGAAATTCCTTTTTCATTTTCAAACCGAATTCAAATATGAATCAAATCAAATTGGAATAGGGTTTCAAACACCCTTTTCAATTCAAACAAAATGGGAATTTTTTTTGTAAGTTTTCCAAAAATAAATCTTACACCTTTTTAAATTCTTTTATTTTCTAATTCCCTTTTCTTTTACTTCAAAGCAATTTAAACCATTTTGAATTTTCAATCAAAACCACTCAATCAAATACATCAAATGCAAAGGCATGTATGCTCAAACATGTTGCTGGTCCCTATAATGAATTTTAAATTAATGATTTTTTTTATTTTCCTATGTTTTCATGAGCACAAAATTCAGAAATAAATCATTTTAAACCTATTTTCAAAAGAGGCAAATTTTAGGGTGTTACAGTTATCAAGCAAGAGTGGTACAATTGGTAGTACCTTTGAGTGGATCATATACTTGAGGTACAAAATGTTTTCGTCAAAACCTACCCAATTCTCCAATTCTTACAACACAACCCGGCAGAGTTCCCTAGCAAGGATGTCAGCACAAATAACCCTTGATGCTGAACTTGGCACAAAATCTGAAGATTCTGGTCAAATCTACAGCAGGAGCATTCAGAGGAGGATACAGCCTACTTGCAGCCATTTGGTTGCTTGTTGGTGCTTGATGTAATGAGCCTCAATGTCATTGCATTCAGTGAAAATGCACCCGAGATGCTTAAAACAATCAGCCATGCAGAGCCAAGTATCTATGAATCCCCAATGTTGTCCATTGGGACGAATGCATTGTCACTTTTCGTGGAATATAGTGCCACATCACTACACAAGGTACTAAGGTCTGCTGATGTTTCTTCTTTGAACCCAGTCCTAGTTGGATGCAGATCATCGGGCAAGCTATTTTATGCCATTGCCCATAAGGTGACTGGTACTGGTTGTCTAGTGGTTGATCTTGAGCCAGTGAAGCCTTCTGAATTTTCTACTGCTGTTGCATGGGCTTTGCCGCAGTCTTACATGCTTGCGGCGCCGGCAGTATCAAAGATCCAGTCAGTGCCAGGTGGGAGCATGGAGGTCTTGTGCAATACTTTGGTACAAGAAATCTTTGACTTAGTGGGATATGATAGAGTCATGGCTTACAAGTTCCATGAAGATTATCATGGTGAGATCATTGCTGAGGTTAGAGAACCTGGTCTTGAACCATTTATTGGCCTACACTATCCAGCCACTGATATCCCTCAAGCCGCCAGGATTCTTTTCATGAAGCACCAAGTTCAAATGATATGTGACTGCTCTATGAGGCCAGTGAAGATTATCAAAGACGAGGAACTCCCTTTTAATGTTAGCTTGTGTGGTTCAACTCTTGGGGTGCCACAAAGTTGTCACCTTCAGTATATGAAGAACATGAAATCGGTTGCCTCTCTAGTAATGGCTGTTGTGATAAATGAAAATGGAGAATATTCTAATGCCAAGCATGAACAACCAACAGAATGGAGGCGCCCGAGGAAGAAGCTATGGGGCCTCATTGTTTGCCAGCATATGAGCCCTAGACATGTCCCCTTTTCGCTACTGGCATGCATGTGAATTCATAGCTCAAGTGTTTGCTGTCCACATAAATAAGGAGCTAGAATTGGAGAAGCAGATGTGACACATAAGTATGATAAAAAGGTTAAAGGTTTTGTTCTCCATGACGTACCATTTTTTTCTTCATTTGTTTTTATTAAGCTCTCATAGCAAGCTAGGAGTTTTTCTATCTGATTTACATCAATGTTGTAAGGACCATTGGCTTAATAATGTTCCATTATATTCCTGGACTCACAGGTTAAGTCATATGGATTTCGAGATGGGTGAACTTGTGTTACAAGACATGCTGGAGGCCGCAATAAGTGAAGTACGGTCAGCTTGTCAAGGAAAAGGGATCAGAGTATCTACCGACCTTGCAGAGAAATTTCGCAAGCAAAGGCTTAATAATCCGAACTTAATGCAGCTACTGCAGAATGTCCTGTTCGACTTCCTATTTGCTTCTGTGAAGTTCTGTCCCATTGGAGGTTCCATTGTAATATCTTGCAACCAGACTATGAAAATTGGAGAAAATATTAGTACCATGGATCTGGAACTTAGGTACACTTCTCATGCACTTTATTGCACTCATACAACATTTTCCTGATATGAAGTAGTGATATTCGAATAATACTTAAAAGCTAGCATTGCATTTATGGGTTTCAGGATCAAGCACACAATGATAGCACTCCCAGAGGAAATGTTTTCACAAATGTTAGGAGACAATGAAGAGCAGTCAGAGGAGGACTTGACCCTTGTAATTTGTAGAAACATTATGGCCCTGTTTGGTTGAGCTGTGGCTTTTGAAAAAGTTGTTGTGAGCTGCAGGCTGTGGAAAAGCTGTTGTGAGCTAAGAGCTGTAGAAAAAGTTGAAAGTCGTTTGGTTAGAGCAGCTGTGAAATTGTAGGCTGCGTAAGAAATGTATGCCATGCCCCTAAAGTCCTAAGGACTATTTATATGCAAATTGCTCATAAATAACTATTCTATTCACTTATTCGCATGTAAATCACTATTTTGGAAAGGAAACATTAATTTTTTTCTAAGTTTTTCATGAATCAAGGTGATATGGTCCACATAAATACAACAATAGCATTTTATAAAAGACAAAGGGCACATCCATTGATGTCATCCCTCAACATAACTATCCTCCTCTCGCACTAACCAAAGCATCAGCTATTCTACTGCGAATGGTATTCATCGTATGCTCATTTTCCACATCTTCACTCTAATCTCCCTGTGTTTGTGTTGTGTCACTTATCTGTTGTACCAAGTATTCCTCATCAGCATCACATCTCTCGAACTCCTTATCACGCAAATTATTGTCACGGAAAAAATTATGCAATGCCAAATAAGCAATAATGATATGCTTCTGAGTACGAGTTGAGAAACTTTGTATGCCCATCAAAATACACCACTTCTCCTTATATACTCTGAAAGCCCGCTCAATGACACTTCGAAGGGAAATGCAAGAAATTGAACACCTCATACTTCCCTTGGGTGGTCCAGAATGATGATGAAATTCTGGTATATGGTATGTGCTTCCTTTGAAAAGGGCAAGATACCCTATTCGGTTTGGATAACCGGAGTCCACAAGATAACCGAAGCCCTTCACCTACTTGTGGCTCCCACTGGGTACTTATAGGCCTTCCTTTCAAGAATTTAGCCCTCTTCTGTCCAACATTGAAACCAAGCTCAATGGGATCAGCAAGATGCTTTCATATCAAGGCAGATTGGTACTTGTTAACTCTGTCTTCATAGCTATGCCAACTTTCTATATGTGTAGTCTCGTTTTGCCAACTTTCTTCATAGCTATATCAAGGTATAGGAAACATTGTCTGTGGAGTGAAGGTGATATCAACAAAAAAAGGTTCCTGTTTGGCAGGCTGGGAGCCTACTTGCAGGCCCAAAACTAAGCGTGGCCTTGGCATAGTTAACATACAAACACAGGAAAAACCCCTCTTATTGAAATTCATGGACAAATTCTATAATCATGCAAATGTCCCCACGATAAGCCTGACATGGTCAAAACTTTACTCCACCAATCGGCTTGTTCGCTGGTTGGTTTCTGGGCTGGTTTGGGCTGGCTGGTGCTGGTTTATTGTGAGAGTAAAACACTGTTGGCTGGCTGGTTTGGGCTGGCTGAAACCAACAAGCGAACAGGCTGAATGTCCCACCCCATGCAAGATGTCCAGTTGGATCCTTCTGGTGGAAGGATGTGCTCAAGCTATATCCTTATTTTACATCATGGCAATATGCAAACCCAACCTAGGTAGCTCCATCCTCTTTTGGTCTGATAAGTGGATTGAACCCTGTCTTAGAAACATATTCCCACATCAGTTTTCCTTTGCCAGAACATAGAAAAGCTCCCTCAGATTCTTCTTGCACAATGAAGTCAATTAGATTTTTGCTCTTCCACTCTCAGTCCAAGCCTCTGAAGAACTTGAGGCCCTTCAACTCCTTCTGTAGGGTAGGACTTGGAACCAGGATCTTTTAGACAGCTGGAAATACAATTGGAACGCTGGGAAATTCAGCTCTAAGAAAGCTTACATTCTCCTTCAAGGCCCTCAGTAACCTCCCCCTCTTCTCCTGGCTCTGGTCTTCTGGAAATTTTGGTAAACATAAGTTCTTCTTCTGGTTACTTCTCAAAGACTGCTCAAACACAAGGAATCTGCTAAGAAGAAAGAACAAAGTTTTGGAGGACTACAGCTGTGCCATTGGCAACTCTGGAACTGAAGAGACATGTATGCACCAGTTCTTCGAGTGCCCTTTCATCATAGCCTGCTGGAACTACCTTGATATACATTGGAATTTAAACATACCGCCCATGGATATGGTCATAGAAGCCAGGTTAGATATTGGACGAAGCTACTTCAGAGAAATCATCATCGCTACATGCTGGATTATTTGGACCTCAGGGAATAGACTGATTTTTTATAACATACCTTGCACTGTCAACAAGTGGAAAGAGCATTTCAAAAATGAAATGTCCTTGGTTTGCATCAAGGCCAAACCCAACCTTGAAGGTGCCCTAAATCTTTGGTTGGAGAATCTGCCTTAGTAGCCTTTTCATTTTTGTTCTTGAGCTTTGCAATCTCCTTATATCCACACCTTGTGCACCTGTACTACTCTACTTACTTCATTAATACAAAAAAAATTGGTGGGGGAATTCCCCCACTGAGCCCTAAAAAATCTCCAATGTCACTTGAAATTTCTAAATTTTAATTTCAATATCTTAGAACATAAAACAATTATTTATAAATCTAAAAATGACTTCAAATGAAAGCTTCTTAACTACAAAGTTGTAGATGGTATTGAGAACTACAACTTTTGTGCAGATTATGTCAATGTCCGAGGTTGTTTGAAATTTTTAAATTTCAAAATTTATGAGCTACAAAGTTATAGAGTACATTGAGCTCTAATATTCTAGTATCATTTTTCTTTATCTATATTCATATAAGAAATTACAATTTTTTAGGACAACTATTTTAAGAGGCGGTCCTTAGAATGATCGTCTCAGATAATTGATTTCTGGAGACAATTGCCTTGCAATATCCGACCATTGAAAATGATTAAGAGGAGAGCGTTTGCCTAGTAGAAACTGCCTCCACGATTACAGAGGCGGTGCTACAAAATACCCAACTCTCAGGGGTCTATATCCTAAAATCCTTTCTGTACCAGAGCATACACTCACCCCTATGAGCACCTTCGAACAAATCTTGAGTGATGAAGTCACCATAGACGCCTCGCTATCGAGGGGCACCCTATAAGCACCTTCGAAGAACTGAGTTGAACCGACAAATCTTGAGATTGACGAAGTCACCATAGACGCCTCGTTGTCAAGGGACATGTCGTCTGCCACTGGCGTCATCAAACCCTAAAATAAATCTTGGAAAATGCGAGCACATGTGTCAAGTCGAGGACTTGAATTCGGGTAGGACTGGTTCCACCACGAGAAGCTTAACCAATTCATCTTATGTAGACCTAAGATATATAATGTAGGAAAATTTTGTTGCAGGACATCCTCATGTCCAAAAAAAAGTGGTATTGGTAAATTGACACCACAAAACATTAAAATTTATTAGGTAATATTATGAAATCTCTACCATTTATGTTAAGACATCATATAAATTATTTTATTAATTTCTCATACCTATGGAGAGAGATAAGATGGGAGAAATAGTATTTTTGCCCTGTCTTCACATCTTTTCTTCGTTCCGCTCTCATCTTGCATTTACCTAGCGTTGCCGTGAGATTCGTTGGTGCACTTTATTTGGTAGTAATAATTCTATTAGGCCCCGTTTGGAACGAAGGAATGTAAAACAGAGGAATGGTATGTAACACAGGAATAAAGAAAAGTAAAAAGTGGAAAACTATAGGATTGAAAACCATATGAATGAAACATTTGGACTGTTTGGATTGCAGGAAATGAAAACCATAGGAATGAAACATCAGAAGCAGCGTTCCCTCCGTTCCCTTGGGTCGGAGTGGATTTTCTTGTTCCTACGTTTTGTGTACAAGCAGTTTCCTTTCCTCTGGAACGGTAGGGAAGCTTCCTTTGTTCCAAACGGCATCTCTCGTTTTCTTTCCTCCGGAATTGCTTCCTCCAAAATTCCTGTGACTTTCCTTCAATTCAAACGGGGCCTCAGTGTTTTGAACGTATGTAGAAATCAACAGACCGGACTGTGACAAAAGCCTCTCCTCGTACGTTGTGTCCAAAAGAGTGCAGGGGTTCATGACTTTCCACGTACTAGCAGCCAACGTTTCATTTGCTTTCTCACTTGCGCCACTTCGACTGAAAGACGAGATGCTCTGCACTTGTTGCGATCCAGGAGAAAAGTTCATGCCCGGTTATAAAGGTTGCTGGTGCACTTTGCTCTTTGCACTAAAAAGTTCATTGAAGGAGTTTTCTCTTTTTTTTCCTCAATTAATTTCATGGCATAGTTAGCGAGAGACTTTCCATCAAACGAGAAGCAAACGTACCGTGTGCTGTGCTGCAGAATCCACAGTGGGCATGTGCGTTCATTGAAGTAGTAGCACGTTGCTGCCAGTCAAATGAAAGACTCTCCTGGTACCTTTGGTCCGAAGACTGCCCAAACAGTGCGACGACTGACGGATGAGAGTGGAGTGACAACGACCTCCACGTTTCGCTGCCGTGTTTTGTTGGCGAAATTTTTGACGAAATGGTACTGTAGTATTTTCATTGTTATTTGGTAATTAGTGTTTAATCATAGTTTAATTAGGTTTAAAAGATTCATATCGTGAATTTCGTCTAAACTGTATAATTAGTTTTATTTTTTATTTATATTTAATGTTTCATGCATGCGTCCAAAGATTCGATATGATGAGAAATCTTGAAAAATTTTATAAAATGGAAGAGAACTAAACGGTGCCTTGGACTCAACTCACTTTTGGACTCGCAGACGAGCCGGGACGCTGTGCCTCACAGAGATTCGCTCCAGTCTCCAATCCAGATCCAGGGCTTGTTTTCAACGTAGTAACCGTACGGTGTGTGCTGTAGGGAGGCAATTTCCTTCGCCGCGAAGATACATTCTCCAGTGTCAGTGTAGTGTGTGGCTGCATTGGCTGCTTGACTGACCAATTTGTAGCAGTAACAGAAGCTTCTTTGTCTAAGACTAGATTTTCCGTAAGTCAGCATAAGTGAGGGTGTGTTTAGTTCGCGAAATGAAAATTTTTGATGTCATATCGGATGTTTCGAGGATATTGGAAGGAGTTTTCGGATACTAATAAAAAAACTAATTACATAGTTCGTCTGGAAACTGCGAGACGAATTTATTAAACCTAATTAATCCATCATTAGCGCATGTTAGTTATCGTGGCACTTATAGCTAATCATGGACTAATTAGTCTTAAAACATTCGTCTCGTGATTTTCAACCAAACTGTGCAATTTGTTTTTTTCGTCTATATTTAATACTCTATGTATATGCCGCAAGATTCGATGTGATAGTTTGGAATGAAAACTTTTGGGAACTAAACCAGGCCTGATTTCAAATAAAACAGTTTGTTCTCTTAAATACGACATGTCTTTTCAATTTGCAGTATCCGATCCCTCGCCAGTTTATTATTCCTATATATATATATATAACTAGGACGGGATTTCGGAAGTGTTTGTGAAAATAAATCACTGCATATAATTTTCATGTCTCCGACAAAATATCTATAAGATATAGAAAGTAAAATTAAAACATCAACTAGGTCACATCCGGAACATCAATTATTTTTTGTTTGTCAGAGAAAGTTTGATTTATTTGTCCCTACAGCTAAATTCTTGTGTGAACTAAAAAATATAAATTCTCGTACAAACTAAGTGTAATGTAACTCAGCTAGTTAATCTGGGTTTAAGTTCACAGGAATATACTCCCTTCTCTCTACACTTTCTTGCAACCCAAGTTTACCCCTTCCCCTTCGCAGTCCAATGAAAGTGGAACCGCCAAAATGGTGTGGTCCTCGTCCTCGGTGTCCCCGCAGAAGGATGCTTCGAGAGGATCCTACCGGAGCGGCGAGCAGAACGCGCTGGCGGAGGACATGTACCAAGCCGTCAACTACCTCTTGCAAGAGCTCTACTTCAAGGAAATTGAGGGAGACAAAGCTTGAGTTTACCAAGTATATGTTAAGAAAGTTAAAAGCAGGTCTTTCGAAGTTGAGAATTTTGTGTGAAGACCGTTCTACCACTTGGGACAACATAAAAAAACCATTAGTCCTTTGTTTATACCTGTCTTATACCTTTGCTCAAAAAGAAGGTACAGGCATACAAAAACTTATCTTATACCTTTGCCTTTAATCCTTTGTATTGGTCTTTTCTTCCCACTTCTCAATCTCCTTCCATCCATGTCGAGCACTTGATCACCTTGACCATCACCATCTCCTCCATGGTTGTCCCTTTGCTCAACACTAACCTAGCTCATACAACATTTAAGCAAACCGTTAGTCCACCAGTTATCACTCAATTACCAAAACCGAATTAGGTATTTCAACTTAGAAAGAGTTGCCACCACTAATGGTGGATACAAGGGGCAGAAGCGTCTTTGGGCGTAGCGACAATGTCTAGAGCGGAGGCCATTCTAGAGGCGGCGACCTGGGGTGGAAGGGGCAGGCAGAGGGCCGAGCGGAGGGGCCTTGGATAGGGTAGTGAGTTGTAGAGAAAAAAGAGTGCAGCACGTGCGTGGGATACAAAAGTATTTTGGGAAAAGAGTGAGCTAGGATTTGATGCAAGAGCATGATGGGTGCAAAATGTTCGTCACAAAACATCACCGTATTGTTAGAGGGCAATGATCATATCCCTGGCCCATGACGGTGAAAGCTCCATGAATGGTTTTGGTAATTGAGCACTAGTGGAATAACCTTTTGCTAAGTGTTGATTAATCTAGGTTAGGTCCACACCAATATGGTGAGCAAGGCTTGGAGATGTATGAAGGGTGATCAATCCAAATGGAGCAAGCGCGTACTTGGAGAAGATGAGGAGGTGAAAACAAGCCTAAAGGCAAAGGTATATGTTAGGGGTTTTATTTTCATTGGCTGAGATGTAATAAAGTATGTGGTCAGGTTTAGGACATATAGCCGTACCATGAAGAGGGGAACTCTAAAAGCAGACATGGTTATCTAGTGCCACTAGGTGTTGATTTACATGCATATTATCCCTAGTGACATGATGAGTAGCAAGCGAAAATGTTTTTTTGAAACACTTTGAAAAATGCTAACTCAATGCTTAGATGTTTGGAAAAACATTTGGAAGTTGGCACACTTGCAAAGTGGGAGAGAAGATCTATTGGTTGTGTTGTTTAGCACTCACCTGAGCTAAAAGCCCTATGGTTGGTTTTGGTAATTGAGACAAATAGTGGACTATCCTTCTACTAAGTGTGTGATTAAGCTAGCTTAGGTCCACACCAAGATGGAGAGCAAGGCTTCGAGATGGATGAAGGGTGATCAATCTAATTGGAGCAAACTCTCACTTGGAAAAGAAGAAAGAGAAAAATAAAATCCATGTTGCGAAGGCAAAGGTATAAATATGGATTTTGTTTTGCTGGTCAAGATGCAATAGAATACGTGATCGGGTTTAGGATAGATAGTGTACTGTTAGGAGGGGATCCCTAAAGTTTAAATGGTTATCTAAGTGCCACTAGGTGTGAAAATACATTGCATATGCATTAAACCTAGTGACGTGGTGAGAAGCAAGTGAAAACCCTTTGAAAAAATGTTTGTGAAAATGCTAACTCACTTGCACATATGTGGGACACATATTGGAGTTGGCACATTTCAAAAAGGGGTTGAAACAGAGCTAAACACAATCTTCGGTGGTCCATCGAATTGTGCCGCTGGGTTCCTAGGCTGACCATCAGACTATAGGTGTACTGGTTTTGACTGTAGCTAGGGTTAGACATTGGATTATTCTGATGGCCTACCCTAACTAACCATCGGAGTATAGGTTGGCAGTGTTCGCAATGGTGGACATGTGGTAGGTCGAAGGAGTTGTGCGATTTTCAAAAAGGTCATCAAATTGTTCTAAGGCTGGGTGTTGGCACATGCCGATGGTGAAAAACCATTTTGGAACCTCTCTAGTCCGCATCAGAGTGACAAGAAATTCCTCCGATGGTTGCCCTATGCATGACATCAGAGCATACGCTACCCTAGCCATTGGAGGAACCCAACGACTAGTTCCTAACAGAGCGCGTGTGACACCATCGAATCGTGCCAATGGGTGTCAAACAAGAGCATCGAAGTATATGCTACGACCTATGTTAGTCGTAGCTTATATTCCGATGGTGACTTCTTAAGGGCGTCGCCACTTCCGATGCCCTGCAGACAGCCCAGTCAACAGGCCCAAACAACTAGTTTCTTGGGGGGCTTATAAATAGATGTTGGTTAGCTAGGTGTACAACTAAGGTTTTGCTAGGTGTGTTGCTATCTCTATCGCAAAAGAGTTATGCACCCTAGGTTCCTATCCTATCAACTAGCCTATCACACTAAGCTAAGAAAGTAAGCGCATAACCAAGGCACATAAACTACTGTGGATGGTAAAGGGCGATAGAGCTGCAAACTCCCATTCGACGACGCCGGTATTTTACCGAGGTATCGAGAAGCATGCAAGCTTCCTCCTAATCCTTGTTAGAGCCCCTCTCAAGGATGCCCTCACAAGGACCAAGCTCCCCTAAACCCATCAACCACAACCACACATGAGCCACTTAGGCCACTGTTGATAGTAGTTAACAAACATTATAAACCATCAATATAACATGCATAAGGGCATAAATAAGATCATCAACAAAGGTTTAGGGGTTTAAACTAATAAATTCCATGCGTTTTGGTGAATCTATGATTTCTGTAGGGTTTATCCAGAAAACCATCAAGGTGGACCTAGATGTCAGAGTTAATCGCACTTATCCGCAGCGAAACGAACACCCGAAGACTCGAGAGGACTCCACGCCGAGGCAGAGAGCGAGGGGCTGCCAAGTAGGGCCACCTCGCCCCACTTGTAGGCCACCCGGGCCCTAGGCCCACCTATCAACCTTTGCGCGTTGTAATGTCGGTTCTCCACCGCCTCCTAAGTTGCATCTACGCCATTCCTTAAGTTGGTTTGATCCAAGGGCTCACGTTGGATGCTCCGGCCTATATATATTAGCCCCTGCCCACCTTGAAGGCATCAAGTCATTTGAGAAGACAGAAACTCTAATCATCCTCAGAGCTCCACCATATTCTAGGACATAGCTAGTTAGGCTAGGTCTAGAGGGAGGCAAGCAGGCTTCGCTTGGATTCCTGATCATGTCAAGAGCGTGGTTCGGTATAATCTTTGTACCCCTTCTCTCTTTTGTATCTCCATTATTTTTATATGCTTGCTACAATTATTATGATAATATTAGTATTCATCTTATTCATGTTCTTCGTTATAATGTTCATCGTCTACTTTGATTATATACCTAGTATAGTTGGATTATCATCATATTCATGCATATATTCGTATAGTGCTCACCCTAAGGATCCATGGGTGGGTGGTCGACATTGTGTAAGTGTGGTGCTTATACGTTGTTTACCTGTGGATACACCGTATATTCCGGGTCATGTGGTAGATCACGGACATGACACTCCCGTTGAGTCCTTTGTAGTCCACTCCCTGATGTAGGTAGCACGTAGGATCTGGTTACAAAGGGGGACAAGCTCCGTTCTTAATCTCCATTAGTAATATCCCTTATGTGTAGATATGAAGATGATCTTAGCAATGACTATTAGGTGTAATTACACTAATCAATGTATGCTTTGACTTATACTTAAGAATGACTTAGGACTTATTCCTCTAATATTCTACCTGACCATGCTAATGCCATAGAAAGGAGTACTCTGAGTGATTTATCATTATCATTGATCAATACTTATCATATATATATATATATATATATATATATATATATATATATATATATATATATTATCCTATGACTTACCCCTGTTTTGAGTAGAATATTGGTTATGGTTTACTTCTCCATCAATAGTATAAGTTATCAATACTTGTCCATGCAAGACCTTTCCTATGGTAAAAATATAAATAACGATACCTAAAATACTCTCGGGTGAAGTTCTACAATGGTATAATTATCTGTGCGCTTGCATATTCCTTTTTATTCATATCTATATATTCCTTCTAGTCACATAAATTAATAAAGAATTATTTAGTATTATTCTAGTTGTAGTGCTAGGTAGTACCAACAAGTATCTCTAGCAACATCACTAGGGATTACAAATTAGTAAAGTAATGTTAGGAGATATAGGTTTATAATAGGTGGCTATTAAAACAAGTGACAAGTTAAAAAATACCAACAGACACATAGGCCAACTTCACACCTGCTAGATGCTACTAATGGGCTGGGGTGTTACATTCACCCCCCTTAAGGGCTAACACCCTCGACAGCTTACCACATATATATGTGAGTTGAGGATCATCAAACATCAAAATCCAAACTAAATGGCCATTGGGCCCATTTTCTTTATAATCTCTTATAAAGCTAATCCCCACTACAAGTTTCATCTTAATATGCAAGCCATCCACATCATCTCCCACTAATAGCCATGTCATCTCACTAACTTTCAACCTCTTAATATAAGCTATCCACGTCATCTTCACTAAGTGCAATGACTACTTTTAATATATTAAAAATATAGGAGACATCTATATGCTACTATTTGTTTTGTCGTTCATGCACATCTTATAATTTAATATAATTCTGTTAGGCTTTTTATTGGACTTTTTCATTAACTTTTTATTGTAAGTTTAACTCATACATGCGGTGGTCTTATTCTAAGAAAACAACACAGCAACTTTATGGGATATGCTTCTAGTAAGATAGATGTTTAGCTTCCTAGGTAGTTAGTTTATACTTGAATCTTTCCTCCATTACACTCCAATCTGTATTATGAAGTTTGTAGAAGTGCATAGGTACCTGAAAGGGTGTGACCTTACTCCCTTCGTCCCTAATTAACTGTCGGCCTTGGTTTCCATACCGAAAGTTTGATTCGATTTGTAGAAAAATACGTACAACATTTGTATCTCCAAATATATTTATTAAAAAACTAGATTCAAATATCTATCTATTGATATTAATTATGTACCATAAATATTAATATATTTTTTTATATATTTAGTCAAAGTTGTTTCTTGGGAAGCGAAAATGATAGATATTTAGGGACGGATGGAGTACTTTACATCTTAAAAAAGTTTAGTATATTTACTCTCGTAACTATATTTGCTTCTCTAAAACAGAAAATCTCGTGATTATGAAAATTAATCTTTAGACCAAATAGTTGTTTAAAGACACAGAGCAATAATTTTACATTTTTGGCTTGCTCCATATCCTATTTTATTTTTGGAAAAAGAGTGATCACTCCAAAATTGAGGCTGAAAAGAGGAAGGTCCTCTTCAAAATTGACTAGACTCTGTATATACCTTTAATCCAATGAGTGCCAAACAGGTAAACAGCTGCGTCGTCCTGGGGTAGCTTTCCACGCGGTGGGACGACGAACAAGTGACAGCGACCTAGACGTTTCACGGTTCTCGTCGTGTCACTTGGGCAGCTCACAGTCGAGACGGGACGCTCTGCCTCAGAAAGGCTGACTCCGTCCTGGCCTTGCTTAACGATGTGTAGCCGTGTAGGGTAGGGAAGCAACCTTCGCTGTGTTGCTTTGCCTGCTCGACTGATGACCAATGTTAGCAGTAGCAAAAGTTTGTGCTCGGGTGCGTAGCAGCAAAGTTGAGAGACACTTTGTACTAATCTTGATCAACTTTCATGATACTTGACTGATATATATCTGTATATTTAATTTATTAAGGAATACATTTTTTCGATAATAAACCACATGTCCACCAATAAACTCGAGACATGTCAATTTAGTCTCCCGAGATAGTAATAATAGGGATGAATTGACTTTAAAGAACAATATATCAATTAACTCCGAAATTATACTTGCAAAACTTACTACTGTAACCACCCTTTAATTTACAGTCACTTTTGAATTTCAGCACTACTCCCACAATATTTTTTAAAAGTGACAAGATGGACCAGACCTGTTTAGCTAAATCTAATTATTACTCGAGACCAGCTAAAATTTAGTCATCTGACTATTAGCCTTACACATGTTTGGTTCCCAGTCTAATAAAAGGTGCATACATCCCTAGCAATTTCTATATATCAAAGCAGGAGAGTTTGGCCGCCAACCAGCATCCACGTCACCCGAAATTATCTCCTCCGTCCGATCTTGTCTCGTGTGGCTCAGATTTGATGGAGCCGCTTTCGTCTGAAGCTGCTTCTCGTGCTTCCGGTTGCCTTGTCCGGATTCTTCTCTGCTTCCCATTCGCTTCTCCAGCTTCTCCTCAGAATCCAGAGACGCCTATATATCAAAGCAGGAGAGTTTGGCCGCCAACCACAGCATCCACGTCACCCGAAATTATCTCCTCCGTCCGATCTTGTCTCGTGTGGCTTAGATTTGATGGAGCCGCTTTCGTCTGAAACTGTTTCTCGTGCTTCCGGTTGCCTTGTCCGGATTCTTCTCTGCTTCCCATTCGCTTCTCCAGCTTCTCCACAGAATCCAGAGACGTGAATATATACTCGAGCTTCTACTTCTCCTTCCAGATTTTTGTCCTCTCTCCCGAGTACCGATGCGGGTAAGGGCGACGGCGGCTGGCCCCAGTGGGACGCGACGGCTGCGGCCGCCCTCCGCTTCCTCCTCCTCCCCCTCGCGCCCTTGGTCGCCAGCGCGTGCCCCCCCAGTTCGCCTCCTCCTCCTCCCCCTCGCTGCCTCCTCCCGCCGGTCCGCGCGTGCTCGACGAAACCCTAGTTGCTCCTTCATCGCTGCCAACGGCGGCGGCAGCGTCTCAGCTCGTCAGCTCGATCTGCCGGTATGTCACCCCCTTCTCTTCTCCCTCGTGGACGCGCGGTTGCCGGCGTGCGGGTTGCGGCGGCGCTGGGGCCCAGGCTGCACGCCGGGAGGTGGGGGAAGGAGGGCCCCTTCGGCCTGCAGCTGTTGGCCTGCCCTTGCTGTGCAAATTTCTTTGGATTTTTTTTGTGTCGGATTTTTAAGGTTTTTTGGGTGAATCAATGTATCTGAACCTGTGCTCTGATGAAGACGTGGCTAGGTATCTGAATTGTGTTTGTTGATGGATGGGAAACGAAATGAAGCAGTGGGTATAGGATATGAAGCTCAAGCTGGCAAATGGGTCCAGAGAGGTGTGGATGGGGAACGACATGATGCCATGTCAGGTGTTCTTGGTTCTCAGTCTTGCCTTTCTTTATCAGCTTTACTTTTACGTATGATTCTCTTTTTTTTTACTAACACAATTTTGTTTTGTTTACATGCTCCACCTGCTTCGCCCTTTGTGATTGACTGACATTTTGTTATGGCACCATATTATTTTCGGGTCTTAGTACAACCCTTGTCTTGACCTCTTCTTATTTGTTTTGCAAGGATCTGTAGAATGGTGTTCGTGTTTGGGTTCTTCCTTATGCTCTACCACATCACGTGTGTGTGATTTTGTCAAGGTTAGATAGCTCTCTACCTGTAACACCCTAAATTTGCATTTTCTAGAAATAGCCAAATTGATTTATTTAAGCAATTTTGGTGAGCATTGAAATATAGGAAACAAATAATTTTTATAAAACTAAAATCAAATATAAGATTAGCTACAAGTGATGCATACGTGCTGCTGTATATTTATTTTTGTGATGAATGGTTTTGATTCAAATTCCAAATGAATTCAAAATCTAATTAAAAATGAATTTGGAAAATCGTTGGAAAAAAAAGAAAAGAAAAGAAAAGAATTCTTTTTTTCTTCTCCCCCTCCTTTCCTTGTTTTCGGCCCGCAAGCCATTTCCCTGGCAACCGCCGGCCCAGCTCCCCTTCTCCCTGGCGCAACCGCCGCGCGCCTCGGCCGCTCGAGCCAGCGAGCCGCGCCTCCCGGGCCCGCTGGTCAGCTCTTCCCCCCAACTTCCTCCCGCGCGACCCGCAACCGCAGCGGGGTCGAGCCGCAACCGAGCCCGCTCCTCGGCCTCGATTTAAAAGAGTCGAGCCCCTCCCGCACATCCCTCTCTCGCTCCCCGCTCCAATTTCGCCCTCGCTCACGCACCGGAGGCCCCAGCAACCGTCGCTCCGAGGTCGCCAGATTCCGCCGTCCACCTCCGCGCGAACCACCATCACCGAGCCGCCTCCGCTCCGATTTTTCGCCGTGGTGAGCATCTCCGTACTCTCCCCTCTCCTCCCATGCTTTTCATTTCTCGTTTCTTGGCTTCTCGAGCCCTGGCCACGAGCTCTGCGAGCCATGGTCGCCGACCATGGTGCCCACCGCGTTAGCCGCCGTTCCCGGCCGCCGTAACGGCATGGCCGCGACCCCCTTCCTCCCCCGCGCTCACCGGTGCTCTCGGATCTCCGTTTGGTGAACCCTAGCCCCTAACCGCGCGCGACCGAGACCTTCACGCCGCCGGCAATGGCGCCTCACCGCCGGCGTCACTGTGGCCGGCCGGATTTCCCCTCTCTCCCTCCCTAGGTCTAATCCGAACCGCTCGTTTCTGATCTGACGGCCGTGATCAGCTGATACCCCTTTGCGTGGCTGTTTTTCAAAAGAGTCCCTGGACTTTTCTAAGTCCTAACCCGCAGTCCAAGGCGTATTTCCCCGAATGCGCAATCCCGTTTGGAAAGCGTAAACTCCACGGCTTAAGTCAAAAATACGTTTTCAGTATTTACAGAAATGTCATTTGAACTGTTTCGCTTATAAAATTGTCGTTTTAGCTCCGAATTGATCCACTCAAATCGCGTTAGCTTCGTAATTTCATAAGCTACATGTTGGAGCTACTGTTAGTAAAGTTTGGAACTTTTTAATTTCATGATTAGATTTAATTAAATATATGGCTATAGGAAAACCCGTTTAAATCATAATTTTCGCATTTTAGCTCTGTTTTTCGTGAACTTCGCGTTGACGTGATCGTAGCGAGACGTAGATTAATTTTACAAACATTTTATCTTGATTTCAATACTGTTGGTGTACTGTTCTAATGATAGGAATGTTTGCTTTGCATGAATGCTTTTGGAATGTTGTATGTTGCTGTGTTGGTCGCGTTCAGACGGTGAGGAAAACGTTGGAGACCAAGAACTCTTCGACGACCAACAGGACCAGCACGAGTTTGTGAACCAAGGCAAGTATAGCATGGGCCTTCCTTGATGTCCTATTTCACTTTAATCAATTACTCATTTGTATGTGTCTAATTTTAATACCCGTAAGGACAACCTAGTGATTGTTTATCATGTTCCTTGTCTCCTATGGGTTAAATGCATATGGGTAGATTGCTAGTGCTCTAACTGAACTTGATATACATGTTGATCAATGATACTATGGAACAAAGTGAGTAACATGATTTATAACAACTGTTCCATAGGGCGAAAGTGCAAATGACCTTTGTTCATGTTGCTCCCGGCCCTCCATAAGGACTTATCTGTCAGCGAATTAAATGGGAGCTTAAGCATAACTTGATAATACTTGAGAATAAAAGCTTGACCTATTAAAAATGCTAACTACAGTAAACCAGAGTCTATCCTTTTTGAGGTTCATAACCCCATGTTAGCTTTCTAAGTACGGAATGTACTTACACTTGTTTATTTTCTTTACTTGGATAAAAATCCCGGATGGGTAACAGATGACAACGGGTATGAGGATTTCCCGGAGGATTATTAGGCTTGTGGTCAACCAATTGACCTTCCCTGTGATGACGCCCACAAGAGTTTTATTATCTTTTTATTCTTCCGCTGTGATGTCTAAGACTAAGTTTTATTATAACTCTGATGTATGAGACACCGTGATGATACTTTATGTAATTTGTCAGCTTGTGTGTGTGATTGATTTCTGGGCACACACGAGTTTTGTGCATTCAATTTTATCCTTAAAATTGGGTGTGACAAATTGGTATCAGAGCCAGGTTGACTGTAGGACGCAAGCCTAGATAGAAAAAGGTCGTTTTAGCATCTTTGCTCCTCTGGTTTCTTGCTTACTGACTTATTCTTGTTATTTTATTAAAACATGTATGCTTTTCATACCTTAATCTATTATTTAAAATTGTTGATTCTAATTCTATCTCACTTTAAATCTATTGATGTCTCATAATCCGAAGACTGCTCGCCTCAGCACCGCCGACTATCGTGCCATGTTCACACCGCGTGCCCCACCAGCGGAGAGGGAGATTGTGATCATCTCCGACGACGAGGAGATGGCTACACCGACGCCTACACCTGCTCCTACATCAGTCGCCGTGCCCGTCTATCCTGTTGTAGCTACACCTGAGGAGTCGACGGCTACTTCCCCTACACCTGCACCATCCCCAGCTGCCCCCGTGGAGGACGAGGAGATTGGCTGGAAGTGCAAGTACTACTTCAAGCCAGCTCCAGAGATAGCCTACTACCACACTCTCCTCACCCACGTGCTGGACGACTACTTCCCCGACTTGCACGCCTCCATCAGCTACCACTGCGCCGAGTACCAGCACGCATTGGAGGCTACCTTCTGGAAGGTAGAGCTGGTGGTCACCGCTTGCAACGATATCAAGAATGGACATGAGGTGGAGACTGTCCACTGTGCCCCTACCAGGAGAGCCCATGCTTTGGATGGCATGGAGGATGCAGCACAGAATGCCTACATCCACTACCATGGTCGTCGCTTTGAGGCCATGAGGGAGGATCGCTTGAGGTTCCTTCCTCGAAATGATCATGAGGGTGTTTGGTAGGTTTTGGCCCCACCAGAGAATGACCCAACTCTGGAGGCAATGGTGCAGCATGTCCACGCTATGCAGGGAGTGGATGATGAAGTCAAAGGAGAACTGCGTGCATCTCAGAGGGCGCAGAGACGTCTTCAGAAACAAGTGGATGAACTTCGAGTACAACTTGGATAGCCTTCCATCTACAAGAAGAAGCGTCATTCCTTCACCATGATTGACACCGCTCCATAGGTGTTAGGTGCCTTGATCTAGATTACCACGTTGTTAGTTCATGTTCTTATTTAGTCTTGTTGGTCTTGTGAACTTGGTTGATTAGATGTTTAATTTGTGAACTTGGTTGATTTGGTATTTTGCTTGATTGCTGGAAGTTTGTGGGCATGTCCACAACTTCCTTAGATTGGAACTTTTAGTTAGAATGAAATCTTAATGCAGATGTTTCGCTTTATCTTATCTCTGCTGTGCTGATTTCTGGAGCACCCTGTGTTCTTTATCTGGTATCTCGAAATCTGGGATGATAAAAATTCTGAAATTTTTGTGCAGATAACTAGATCTCTGTATCTTTCAAGTGTCTTTGGAATCACGTCAATAGCTGTTCAGGTTTGGGAGATCTAGCTGTCACAAGTTGATGTTCCTGCGCTGTCTGGAACTCAGAACAGTTTCGGTTTAGCTCTACTTTTGACTATGTGTGAGTCCGAATCTGTAAAAGTAGTCTAAATGAAAGTTGTAGCTGATGTCCTATTCTTTCAAACGAATCTTGGTGCACCTCTGTTGGATCTCTGAAACTCGAGTTATAACAGTTTTACTGAACTGCTGAGTATGAATCTTGTCCAGAAAATTCTCAGCATTGTTTCTTATCTTTTGTAAGCTCTCTATAATTGGAAAAATCTCTAAATTTTGCACATTTGTTGGAAAACAGATGGCCGCAAGAGGAGGAAGAGGCAGAGGCCGTGGTCGTGGGCGTGATGCAAGAGGACCACCGCCTGTTCAGGTTATAGATAAGCGTGGAGAGTTTATGAAAGGTCGACCACCGGTGTTCACCCATGCCTCAGACCCTATGGAGGCAGATGATTGGTTGCATGCTGTGGAGAAACAACTGAACATAGCACAATGCAACGACCTTAAAAAGGTGTTGTACGCCTCTGGGCAACTCCAAGGAGCTGCTCAGGATTGGTGGGAATCATTCCAGTTTGGACGTCCCAACAATGCTCCTGCTATCACTTGGCAGGAATTTAAGGACAGTTTCCGGTCATACCATATTCCTGATGGACTAGTGGAACTGAAGCAGGAAGAATTCAGATCTCTCAAGCAAGGATCAATGACTGTGGCGGAGTATCGGGACAAGTTCGCACAACTATCACGCTACGCTCCTAATGATGTAGCGGATGACAAGGATAAGCAACGCCGTTTCCTCAAGGGACTCTATGATGGACTGCAGCTCCAGCTGATGTCTAATACTTACCCTAACTTCCAGTCTTTGGTGAATCGCGCAATCGTGATTGACAACAAGCGCAAGGAGATGGAAGCTAAGAAGAGAAGGCTCCAAGGGCAAGCTTCTGGAAGCAACACTCGCCCACGTGCTTATCCCTAGCAAGGTTTCCAGCAGAGGAATCAAGGACCAACTCACCAGGGAAACCGTGGTCAGTATCCCCAGCGGAACCAGTTCTAGCAACGCCCTCAGTACCAGCAACAGTTTGGAAATCAGTGTCCCCCGCAACAAACCAACAATCCTGCAACACGCCAGGGAGTGCCTAACAATGCTCCTGTGAAGAGTGGTGCACCCAACAATCCCAATGCCTGCTACCGATGCGGGGAAGTAGGTCACTATGCTCATCAGTGTCCTAAGAAGCAGAACCAACAAGCACCTCAGAACCAGACCAACAATCAGAAGTTCAACGCCCGAGCACCTCTCACAGCGAAGGTGAACTATGTGTCATCTGATGCAGCTCAGGAGACGCCTGAGGTCATGCTGGGTACGTTCAGTGTCAACTCTATTGCTGCTACCGTACTTTTTGATTCTAGTGCTTCGCATTCTTTTATCTCCCAAGCTTTTGTTAGAATGCATAGCATACCTTTGTGTGCCATGAAGAACCCCATACTAGTGAATTCCCCAGGAGGTAGTATGCCCGCTTCTTATTGGAGCCCCTCAACTAGCATTTCCTTAAGGGGGGTAGACTTCAAAGTGAAGCCTATTGTGTTGAGAACAGCGGGAATTGATCTTATCCTGGGAATGGATTGGATGAAACAACACCGGGCAGTGATTCAGTGTCAGGAGAAATCTGTGGTTGTGACATCACTCAATGGGGATAGAATCTATGTAGAAGTAGTAGTGCAAGCTCAGCCTACAGCCACAGTGAACCAGCTAGATGGTGAAGTCATTGAACAAGATCATGTCGTGGAGGAGTTCCCGGATGTCTTCCCCGATGACTTGCCAGGTATGCCACCTGATCGAGACATTGAATTCATTATCAAATTATTACCTGAAACTGCACCAATAGCTAAACGTCCATATAGAATGGGAGTTAATGAATTAGAAGAGCTTAACAAACAACTAAAAGAGTTGCAAGAAAAAGGTTTCATATGCCCCAGTTCTTCTCCATGGGGTGCCCCTGTGATCTTTGTAGATAAGAAGGATGGTAGTCAACGGATGTGTGTGGATTACCGCTCACTTAATGAGGTTACCATCAAGAATAAATACCCTTTGCCTAGGATTGATGATTTGTTTGATCAGTTGAGAGGAGCCCATGTGTTCTCCAAGATTGATCTCCGATCTGGGTATCATCAGCTTATGATTCGGAACTCGGACATACCCAAGACATCATTCACTACACGTTATGGATTATATGAGTACACCGTTATGTCTTTTGGATTGACCAATGCACCCGCATACTTCATGTATCTGATGAATAAGGTGTTCATGGAGTTTCTGGATAAATTTGTGGTAGTATTCATAGATGACATACTAATATTTTCCAAGACTGAAGAAGAACATGCGGAACACATAAGGTTGGTCTTGCAAAAGCTTAGAGAACATAAATTGTACGCTAAGCGGAGCAAGTGTGAGTTTTGGTTAAAGGAAGTCTCTTTTTTTGGGTCATGTTGTCTCCAATGGTGGATTAGCAGTGGACCCAGGCAAAGTGCAAGATGTACTGAATTGGAAACCACCAACTACTGTAAGTGAGATTCATAGCTTTTTGGGATTAGCTGGATATTACCGAAGGTTCATTGAAGGTTTTTCCAAGCTAGCCAAGCCTATGACAGCTTTGTTGGAAAAGAATGCTAAGTATGTATGATCGGATAAATGCCAGGCAAACTTCGAAGAGCTAAAGAAGAGATTGACTACAGCTCCAGTATTAATCTTGCCCGATTTAAACAAGAACTTCTCTATATATTGTGATGCATCCCGTTTGGATCTTGGATGTGTGCTTATGCAAGAAGGAAGAGTGGTTGCATATGCATCTAGACAACTAAGGAAGCATGAGTTGAATTATCCTACTCATGACTTGGAATTGGCAGCTGTGGTTCATGCTTTGAAGATCTGGAGACATTATCTGATTGGACATAAGAGTGATATCTATACTGATCATAAGAGTTTGAAGTATATCTTCACCCAATCAGATCTGAATCTGAGACAACGTCGTTGGTTTGAATTGATCAAAGACTATGATTTAGAAGTGCATTATCACCCGGGAAAGGCAAACGTCGTAACTGATGCACTTAGCAGAAAGAGCTATGCCAATGGACTTCAGATAACATCTATGTCAGCAGAGTTGTGTGCTGAAATGAAGTATCTCAACTTAGGCCTGGTCACTAATGCAATAGAATTGGTGATAGAGTCTACTTTGGAAAAAGAGATACGCAAAGGTCAATTGGAGGATGAAAAACTTAAAGAGATAGCAGAGAATGTAGTGCTTGGAAAGGCACCCAGATTCAGAATGGATGAGAATGGAACTCTTTGGTTCGGGAAAAGGATATGTGTACCGGAAGTGAAAGCTATTCGAGATGCAATTCTGCAAGAGGCCCATGAGTCTGCTTATTCTATACATCCTGGAAGTACCAAGATGTACTTGGATCTCAAGGAGAAGTATTGGTGGTATGGTTTGAAGAGAGATGTGGCAGAATATGTGGCTTTGTGTGACACTTGTCAAAGAGTGAAAGCTGAGCATCAAAGACCTGCAGGGTTACTACAACCAATGAAGATCCCTGAATGGAAATGGGAAGAAGTTGGTATGGATTTTATTGTAGGACTGCCCCGCACTCAAAGAGGTTATGATTCAATATGGGTAATAGTGGATCGACTCACCAAAGTTGCTCACTTTTTACCAGTCAAGACTACCTATAATGGTGCAAGATTAGCAGAGTTGTACATGGAAAGAATAGTGTGCTTACATGGTGTTCCCAAGAAAATTGTGTCGGATAGAGGCACCCAATTTACATCACAATTCTGGCATAAAGTGCATAGATCCTTGGGGACAAAGTTGAATTTTAGTTCTGCTTACCACCCGCAAACTGATGGACAGACTGAAAGGATCAACCAGATTTTGGAAGATATGTTGAGAGCCTGTGCACTTCAGTATGGTGATAGTTGGGATAAGAGTCTGCCTTACGCAGAGTTCTCGTACAACAACAGTTATCAGAAGAGCCTCAAGATGGCACCTTTCAAGGCGTTGTATGGACGTAAGTGTAGAACACCTTTGTTCTGGAATCAGACTGGAGAAACTCAAGTGTTTGGTCCTGATGTCCTTAGAGACGCGGAAGAACAAGTGAGAATGATTAGAGACAATTTGAGAGTAGCTCAGTCCCGACAGAAGTGTTACGCTAATACCCACAGAAGAGAGCTGACCTTCGAGATTGGTGATTATGTGTACTTGAAAGTGTCACCAATGAGAAGTGTGAGAAGATTCAATATGAAGGGAAAATTAGCACCAAGATATATAGGACCTTTTAAGATCCTAGAGAGACGTGGAGAAGTAGCTTATCAGTTGGAACTGCCTGAGAGCTTGTCCGGTGTGCACAACGTGTTCCATGTTTCCCAGTTGAAAAAGTGTCTGAGGGTACCAGAAGAACAAATTCCTTTGGAATCGTTATACAGAGGATGAGGCTACTTGGGAAAGAGAAGAGGATCTGAGAACCACCGTCACCGAGCCGCCTCTGCTCCGATTTTTCGTCGTGGTGAGCATCTCCGTACTCTCCCCTCTCCTCCCATGCTTTTTGTTTCTCGTTTCTTGGCTTCTCGAGCCCTGGCCGCGAGCTCCGCGAGCCGTGGTCGCCGGCCATGGCGGCCACCGCGCTAGCCGCCGTTCCCGGCCGCCGTAACGGCATGGCCGCGACCCCCTTCCACCCCCGCGCTCACCGATGCTCTCGGATCTCCGTTTGGTGAACCCTAGCCCCTAACCGCGCGCGACCGAGACCTTCACACCGCCGGCAATGGCGCCTCACCGCCGGCATCACTGTGGCCGGCCGGATTTCCCCTCTCTCCCTCCCCAGGTCTAATCCGAACCGCTCGTTTCTGATCCAACGGCCGTGATCAGCCGATACCCCTTCGTGTGGCTGTTTTTCAAAAGAGTCCCTGGACTTTTCTAAGTCCTAACCCGCAGTCCAAGGCGTATTTCCCCGAATGCGCAATCCCATTTGGAAAGCGTAAACTCCACGGCTTAAGTTAAAAATACGTTTTCAGTATTTACAGAAATGCCATTTGAACTGTTTCGCTTATAAAATTGTCGTTTTAGCTCCGAATTGATCCATTCAAATCGCGTTAGCTTCGTAATTTCATAAGCTACATGTTGGAGCTACTATTAGTCAAGTTTGGAACTTTTTAATTTCATGATTAGATTTAATTAAATATATGGCTACAGGAAAACACGTTTAAATCATAATTTTCGCATTTTAGCTCCGTTTTTCGTGAACTTCGCGTTGACGTGATCGTAGCGAGACGTAGATTAGTTTTACAAATATTTTATCCTGATTTCAATACTGTTGGTGTACTGTTCTAATGATAGGAATGTTTGCTTTGCATGAATGCTTTTGGAATGTTGTATGTTGCTGTGTTGGTCGCGTTCAGACGGTGAGGAAAACGTTGGAGACCAAGAACTCTTCGACGACCAGCAGGACCAGCATGAGTTTGTGAACCAAGGCAAGTATAGCATGGGCCTTCCTTGATGTCCTATTTCACTTTAATCAATTACTCATTTGCATGTGTCTAATTTTAATACCCGTAAGGACAACCTAGTGATTGTTTATCCTGTTCCTTGTCTCCTATGGGTTAAATGCATATGGGTAGATTGCTAGTGCTCTAACTGAATTTGATATCCATGTTCATGAATGATACTATGGAACAAAGTGAGTAACAAGATTTATAACAACTGTTCCATAGGGCGAAAGTGCAAATGACCTTTGTTCATGTTGCTCCCGGCCCTCCATAAGGACTTATCTGTCGGCAAAAGCTGGGACTGACAGTGCAACCGGGAGAGTCATATGGCTCTGACTTTAGCTCAGTAATAGGATCTTTCCTAGCTAGTTAGAGGTTACCTTTTTGGTGCAAATGGGGCTTGCCACGTTGGGTATAGGGCTGCCTCTGTTCCTATGAGTATAGCCGCGATGGATATGTGTCATAGGAAAGGGGGGTTCCTACATCTGCCTGCCAAGGAAACCTAGCGGCCCTAACTTGTTAGGGAAACCTATGAAATGGCTTCATAGTGTACCCTGCCCGCTCACCTTGGTAGTGACATGGGAGTAATTAACCCGGGCATATGGGGATCACGACTCGCGGTGAATGTGCACCACCTCTGCAGAGGGTAACAAACTGTTATAACAGCCGTGCTCACGGTTACGAGCGGCCCGGAAAACTCACAGAATAACTGGTTACTTGTTGATGATCATTTAAAGTTGTTCAATGATGATATATGGTACACTTGACCCCGATATATGTTCTTATGGGAATTAAATGGGAGCTTAAGCATAACTTGATAATACTTGAGAATAAAAGCTTGACCTATTAAAAATGCTAACTGCAGTAAACCAGAGTCTATCCTTTTTGAGCTTCATAACCCCATGTTAGCTTGCTAAGTATGGAATGTACTTACACTTGTTTATTTTCTTTACTTGGATAAAAATCCTGGATGGGTAACAGATGACAACGGGTATGAGGATTTCCCGGAGGATTATTAGGCTTGTGGTCAACCAGTTGACCTTCCCTGTGATGACGCCCACGAGAGTTTTATTATCTTTTTATTCTTCCGCTGTGATGTCTAAGACTAAGTTTTATTATAACTCTGATGTATGAGACACCGTGATGGTACTTTATGTAATTTGTCAGCTTGTGTGTGTGATTGATTCCTGGGCACACACGAATTTTGTGCATTCAATTTTATCCTTAAAATTGGGTGTGACACTACCTATCTTACCATTTCATCATTTCAGTTTAATCCCTTAATATTTTGTCACGCTTTCTGTTTTATTCAGGTGAGGTCTGCCGCAGAAAGACAAAGGTAATTTTGATTTCTAAGCTTTCCTTTCTGCATGCTGTGGATAAGTTATGAAATGAAGAAAACATAACAAATTTAAGTATGGACACGACCATTTCATGATTCGTGGAGTTAGAACCTGCTGTTTTAGTGATAAGGAAATTTTAATATGGACACGATCATCTAATCATTTCATCATTACTGCCTTTGCCTTGCAGTCTTTTGTAGCTGTCATGATAGTTCACATATCCATATTGCAGCTACATAGTTAAAACATCTTTGTGTTGCGCTTTTTCCTTTGCATTGCCTTTGCTTGTGATGGACCTGCATATTTTTTGGTTGGCCCTGCCTGTGATTAAATGTAGCTTATATCTACATTAAACTCCTAATATTGTTTCCATATAAAGATTAAACATGTTTTTTAGTTGCGCCTTAACCAGGTGATTTGCCGGCGCGTGCGAGGGCGCACGTAATGGACTAGTATACTATTAGTCCTGATAAGTTATATGCTATTCCCATCAGTCTCTTTTATAAGGCATAAACATATATGAAAAATTAAACTTTAAAACTCTTTAACAATAATTTGACTAATACTTTTTAATTATTATATTACAAATTTGATATATTTAGATTTGCAATTAAATATAGTATCCAATTATCATAAGTTTATAAGTATAAACAATATAATGTAAAAATAAATAAATAATCAAATTGTAATTTGGTAGACCTTGGTATGTTCGACCGCACCTTATAAAAAGTGGTAATGCTACGTGTCTTACATTCGACGCGAGCACAAATCATCGGACACTCCCACAGGTCTACCGCCTCGTTGCTTGCGCTTTACCCTACCGCTCGTTCTCCCTGCGAGTTTATTGAAAAAAAATCACCCATCAATATCCCTTCCGCTTCCTCCTCAACTGCCACAGTGCCTTGCGGCTGCCCCGTCCTGAGTGTGGACGTGCAATCCCCTCATTGCTGCCACACACCCCATCCATCACTGCTCACTTGCCCCCGTTGCACGCTGGTGCTGGTGGTGCTCGCTCCGCCCGTCACACGCGCCGCCCGCCTGCCCGAGCCAAGCCCTTGTTGGTGGCACTGGTGGCGGTGGTGCTCGCACGCGTCGCTGTTGCTAGATGCTAGTGGTGCTTGCGCGCTGCCGCTTGCCACAGGCTCCCACCCCGACGTCGGAATCGATCGGCATAGGTGCTCCCCCTCCGCTATGTTCCAAATATATGTTTCTAGACATTTCCGAGGTATGTTAAAGTTGTTTCATATATATGTTGCAAAAGCATATCAAGGCAGACGGGCGGATTGCAAGCGAGTCTTGTACGAACACGACGACGGCGATGCATATGCGGGCATGGCAAATTAGTGGACGGAGTGCAGGCTGTGCAGACGCACGCAGGAAACAGCCGTCTAAAGGAATCCTATCCGGTCAGCATGTTCCTATAAAAACAGAACGGAGGAAGTAATAGCTAGCTAAGAAGTTGACTAAAACTAACTCATTATTTATTAGCTTTCTTATTTATTAGGCCCTTCTGAATTCTCTGGATTAGAATCTGGATCGAGGAAAAAATGATATAATCGTGTCTCATCCAAATGGACTAGATTTTAGAGAGATTTTAACTCACAGCTTTTTAAGGGCATGTTCGCTTGTCTGAATTCTGGAGGAATTTGGATGGTTTGGAGGAATGCTGAAGAAATTTGTGAGAGAAAAATACTGTTCCGGATGAAAAAATAAGTGGATCAAGCCGGCCGGGTTTAAGGGCATACGAACGGGGACTAAATCTTGAAATCTAATAAAACTTTTGGGATTTTTTTAATCTAAATTTTTAGAATTGCTTGGAACTCAAACGACACCTTTGATAGACAAGAGCTAATTTTCACTCCTAGCTTCTACTTGTGATTAGCCCGGACAGGCAAAGCTAAAGTAGAGTTGGTAATTTAACGCGAGCCTAAGGATGTTGTCAATAGTTTCCAAATAGCTAGTTTAGGAAGAATTATATTGGTTATCAAGGAGAGATCAAGTAGCTAGTAACTTTCACATAGCTAGTCTAGCACGATCTCTGAGAAATAACTCTCCCACAGCTCTAGGAAGAATTATATTGGTTATCAGGAAGAACAGTCTAGTACGATCTCCTAAAAATAACTCTCTCACGGCTCAAATAAGTCTCTACTATAATTTTTTTTAAGGGTGCGTTTAGTTTCGAAAATTTTTGACTTTTGACTACTGTAGCACTTTCGTTTGTATTTGACAAAAATTGTCCAATTATGGACTATTTAGGCTTAAAAGATTTGTCTCGCCAATTACATGCCAACTGTGTAATTAATTATTCTTTTTACCTACATTTAATACTCTATGCATGTGCTGCAAAATTTGATGTGACAAAAAATCTTAAAAAATTTTAGTTTTTGGGTGGGATCTAAAATGGACCTAAGTCTAATCTAGCTAAAGTTGCCGCTGACAGGAAGAAACACCAGAATTCGAAGAACCGCCGTTGTAATCACCGTGGTTATAAAGGCAGCCTGCAAGCCCGGAAGAAGACCCCTCCTCTCCCTCTCCCTTCTGCACTTTCTCGCAACCCACGCCGCGTCCCTTCCCGTTGGTAGTCCAGTGGAAGTGGAACCGTCAAAATGTCGTCGTCCTCGGCGATGCCGCCGCCGGCGTCGCCGCGGGAGCACATGGAGAGGATCCGGCGGGAGCGCTACTACATCGGGCGCGGCGAGCAGAACCCACTGACGGAGGACATGCACCAGGCCGTCAACTACCTCTCTCAGGAGCTCTACTCCAAGGACGTGCACTTCCTCATGGAGCTCGTGCAGGTAATCGATCGGCCGGTGTAATCTCCTTTCGACGTTTCTCTTGCTGTCGCTGTTCTTGTGTGAGCGGAAACTTAGTTCAGGGCCTTGAGGCTACTATGCTCTACAGTTTCTGCAATTGGCTAATTGATGTGCGCATACTAGCTGTGAACCGCTGTGTGAGTTGCCCTTTCTGTGTGCCTTTGTGTTCCATCAGATTATTTCTGTTTAATTTTGTAACACCTTAAAATTTTGCACTTTTGAAAATAGAGTTAAAATAATGGTTATCAGTTTTTGTGCTCATGAAATATAGGAAAAGTAATATTTTTTTTAAAAGTAAAATTCATCATAGGAGTAGCAACATGCGGAATTGTGCATTCATGCTGGTTGCATTTGGTATTTATGAGTGCAAATAGTTTTGAAATATGATAGAGTGATGTTTCTTTCTCTCCGGAAAATTTTCTAACCTTTTTTGGAATTAAATTCTTTTTTCCTTGGGCTTAATATTTTATCTTGATCTTTGCAACAATATTTTCGTGAGCTCTAAAAACTTTATTTGTGTTCATTATGTTCAAAAGTGTATTCGAGAATTTTCCTAGAATTTTTAGAGCCATCGGAGTATTTTTCGTGGGCTAAAAATCAATTATGGATTTTTCTGGAATTATCTTAATCCCGGAATTAATTAAATCCGAAAATAATAAAATATCTTGTTTTTCCACCGACCTCAAAACCCTACACTATATATATACCGGTGTTCCTCTCGACGCGAGCTTTCCAGAAGTACAGCCCGTTTTTCGAGCCACCACTCGTAGCCCCGCAGATCGGACGCCGAAGTTCTCCACAGCTAGGTTTCCGGTGAACCTTCGGCGAGCTTTTCCGGCCACCTCGGACGTCTCCGGCGAAAATCGTCACCACCACGTGGTAGATCTCGTCGTTCTCTACGCCGTCTTGCCATTCTTTTCGCGAATCCATCACTGTTTCATCGTTTCCCTAACCTTTCTCCCTCTTTTCCGACGAGGTCATCCATGGACCGCTTCCACCTTCCTCCGTTTCGGGCCACCTCGTCCATGGTCGCGATCACCACCACGTCACCACGCCTCTGCAGATCCTCAGCCCCGTCGGACCAGCCTTCCCCGCCTGGCCTCCCTCTCGTCGCGTCTCCTGCGCGCGGTGGCAGGGTACTGCTCGGGCAGGCCCGTGCACGCCGGCACAGCCAGAGCCGCGGGCTCTAGCCCAGCCCCTCAGCCTAGGGCCCACGTGGACTGGCGCTGCCGTCCGGCCGTCCGGCAGAGACGCCTGGGCCGAGGCCCTCCCTTGCGTGCATAGTGTGCAGCTCCTCCAGGGCCACGGTGGCCATGTTCTGTACGTGAAGATCACAAGGAAGAAGATGACCATATTTACGGTATTGCCACCGGTTCGTTAAATCTCTGTAGTTTCTTCGTTTTAATTCCGTTTCAGTTCGTTCCAGTTGCGTTAGTTTCGTGTCATGGAGGTCTACACAGTAGCGCTATTAGTTTTCATATCACATAATTATGAATTTATTTTATTAAAATATTAATTATGCCTATAATTAATTAATCGCTGATTAATTAAAGTCGATTTAGGTTTTCGATTTCGATTCGATTGCGCGAGTTTCATCGCAGTGAGAGATACATGTTAGTAGCGATGTTTAACATGTCTCACATCTTGGAAATTTATAAGTTAAATATTAATTTGATTAATCAGTAACTTCAGTATAGTCTTAGATTATAATTAGTTGAATGTTGCATATGTGTTAAGTATGAACAGATGCCCTCACATGATTTATGTTTTTAATTTATAGATGTTTAAATGACTAAAAGTATATATATAATCTTTTATAATTATAAAATATGACGTATGCCAACATTAATGCCTTTTTAATTATGACTTGCTTAGATCAATTATGAGACATAATATAATTGTTCTATTAGTTGCTCTCACATGTTCTATATTTCTAAAGTCAAGTTTAAATACTTTATATAATATGAGATATGTTGATTAATAAAATATGATTAATTAGTGACATAAACATGTATGTCTTTAAATTGTAATCTGTCAAGTTTAAATGTGACATATATACTTTGAATATATATACTCTCATTTGTTATTATATTTCAATTTAATTTGCATAAATGATATCAAAATATTTATAATTAAGATATGATTAATTTATCTTAGTTTTCTAAATCTAATAACTCAAGTATAAAATGACTTAACTCAATTTTAGATATTCCCCTGAGATATCTTATACATGTTTTATGATCATTAAAATAGATAAAGCATATAGTTTTCTTTCCAACGTAAATCCTTCGATAGATGTTTCTGTTTTACCGTAGCTCCGATTAGTGTGCCTTTCGCGTGTGTGATCGTAGCAATGTGTAGATTAGATTTCGAATCTTTTCATTGATTGGTGTATTGTTCTAATCTAGTATGTTTGCTATGCATGCTTGTTCGGGTGCTTGTGTGGTGCTTTTCGGTCTTGTCCAGTCGGTGAGTTTTGCGTTGGTGATCTATAAGAAGTTGGAGATCAAGAAGAAGAAGAAGAAAACGTTGAAGATTAAAGCTTACCGAAGGATCGGTGTTTAAGGCAAGTATAGCTTGGATTTTCTTTCTGTGACCATGATCTTGAAACTTGATTAATGAATATGCTATAAACATAAACAAGATGACTTTTTAGCAACATAAGGACTTGTCTTGTAACTGATCATCCGGGACTTACAGTACAACTGTGAGGGCTATATGGCTCTGGCTTTAGCTCAGTATGAGGTCTTTTTCTAGCCGGCTTAGAGGATACTGCGAGTTGGGTATAGGACAGCCTCTATCCTGTTGAGCCTAGCTATGGAAGCGGCCTTTCATTTTTTTGGAAGGGGGGTTCCTATATCCGATGACCCTGCGGCCCTTCCCGGTTAGACGGAACCTTTGAAAGGCTTCATAGTGAACCCTGCCGGCCTTCCATGGTAGAGGGTTAAGAGGCTCGCGACCTCGGGCGAAAGGGCAATTCACGACTCACAGTGAAAGTGTACACCTCTGCGCAGAGTTTAATAAACCGGTATACTAGCCGTGCTCACGGATACGAGCGGCCTTGGAACATTTACATAAGGGATGATGACTTTTACTTGTTAAGATGATCATTTATGTTAATTGTTTAAGATATTTATTATTCAATTAAACTTGATCATGTGGTTATGGATTAGAATACCTTGTTGCTATATTTGTTGAGTTCGACATGGACTCACTCTTGCAATTTCCACCACACCTCAGGACGAAGTTCAGATTGCTAGTTTTCAAAGGAGTTAGGCTTGTGATCAACCAGTCAATTTGGATCCAGTGGAGTGGAGTCTACACCCGGAGATCGGAGTTGTCTATCCGTTGATTGTTCCTAAGGTTATATCTTTTATACTATGTACATTATGTTATTAAGCATTGTTATTTGATAACACCCATCAATTGTAGCTTTATGTGAGATTTGTTTCTAAAGACTCACATATGGTGTGCATCAGGTTTTGTCCTTAAAACCGGGTGTTACAAATTTGGTGTCAACAGCCAAAGAATAACTACTCTATATGTGTGTATGCATTTGGGTACCGATTTAGCATAATTCTTTTATTTGTTAGCATAATTTGTCAGCCCTCCTTTTCAGTATTGTGAGTTTATATAATTATCATAGTTAAGCCGTTGCTCTTGTTATTTTTTCCTACATAAGTTTTCCACGTGGTCAGTAATTATTGTCGAATTTAAAAAGACATGTAGTTGTCATAATCCTTTTCTTCAATGATGAATAGCAGAACTAACTGGTAAAACAAAAAGTTCATCTTCTTGTGTGTCCTCTGTATTTATTTGATTCCTCTTAACTTGTGAAGCGAACAAAAACACTAATCCTTTTTTTTAGAATAAAAACACTAATCCTTGGAAGTTAGGCAATGTCTGTGGCCACCTTATTTATATCAGTTTGCAGGTGTGTTTGTGCTTAAATCTTAATACTTCTTCTCATACTTTGCTTTCTTTCTCAAAAAATAGAACGCTGAAGATAATGAATACCCTTCTGAAGTAGCACCTTCTTTGGAGTTCCTCATTACATCAAAGGATATTACTGGATGTGGTGCATCCTCAACTTTGCTCATCTTCAACAATGAGAGGGGTTTCTCTGCAACCAATATAGAGTCAATTTGTCGTGTTGGGAAATCAACAAAGAAGGGAAACAGACATCAGGGTTACATTGGAGAGAAAGGTAAATATTCACAGTTTTTTTCATTCATTTTGTTTCCTAAATCACCATTCAGAAAAAGAAATATTCATCCACGGAGATAAAATTAGTTAGGACATTTTGAGTCAATTTCAGGCAAATGATAGCAGTAAAAGATCATACAATATTTGAATTTTGAATGACTAAAACTATGTTCAGTACTTAATATGATGCTGATCAATTATATCATGGGAAAACATTCTGTGGAATCGTGGAAACCACTTGAAAAATATATTTAGAAGTTTTTTAAAAAAATGACACTTGGCCCCTCCATATTGCATCCGATTTGTAGAAAAGTTGAGTTCATACAAAAATCTAGGTGCATTTGCACTAGAACACGAACGGACTTGCATCTCAACTTTTAAGACATGTCCGATATATGAATTTACTATGGACGCGCCAAGTTTTGAACTTATGGTAATTTCTACCAATAAGGTGGTTTCGACCAATTAATCATAAATCACGCCATTTAAAACAATATTGCATGAAAGCTATGTCTTTTCTAATTTCTTTTTTGGTTGCCATGTCTTACAGTGGTAGAGACCTCATTGTGGTACAAGAGTGTATGCTCATATTATGCATTAAAATAAATATTGTAATTGTTTTTAGACAAAATTTTGTAATCCTATCTAACTAAAGTAAGGCCTTTAAGACAATTATTTTAATACACAACTACACATGTTATGTTTTGAGATGCTAGCATTAGCATTCATAAACTAAACACTTGGGATGGATTACTTTAGTCAAATTGATAAACATATTTTTAGATGAATTAAACAATAGTTATGCTAGTATTATGCATTTAAATTTAAATGACTGTGAGCTGTTTATTTAATTAGATTAGATCATTAGGATCATCCATTATTTCCTAGGAGGTAATAGGTAAAATATATATTTATTTAATTTTATCTTTTATAAAATAGGTAAGGTTTAGATATAAAAAACCTTCTAGATCTAATTGATGCATGCATGATCTATTGGATGTGGTATATCTTTTTATTTTGCAACTTTGGACATGACACAATTTGATTAGGATAAACTGGAAAAGATATAAGTATGTAATTACGAATGTAGATATATATGCAAGAGATATACGTAGCCATTTAAAATATATGTGGTATATAATTATGCACGTAGATATATAAATATGCCATAGAATTAGATACATGTTAGGCCATACGGCACTGCTCCTGAGATTAGGGGATTAGGGATTTTTGTTTCCTTTTTATGCACCAACTGATAGGTGGCGTGCCCCCAGATCCGGAGCCACGCTGTCTAAGGGAGTGACAACGGGTGGCGGCGAAGGAGGCGAGCGTCACCGGGAGGAGGCTAGCAGCCTGTGCGATTGGGAGGGGGGTGTGCCACGGCCACGACCGGGAGGAGGCTAACGGTGGGCAACAGTTGGTGGGTGACGAGCGTGGCCAAAAGGAGGCGGGCGCGAGCGGAAGCAGAGGTGGCGGGCGACGAGCGCTAGGAGAGTTGTGTGCGTGCGACTTGAATTGGGAGGAGGCAGAAGGATAAGGTTGGAGTGGGTAAGATGGGCTGGACTCTTTGATGTGCCTTATTTCCAATCTAATCACATTGTTCCGCTTTATTCTTTTCTTTTAGATATAATATATGTATTTGTACAAAACACCTTAAAACGGTTAGGCGATAGGAAGAGGGTCACTGCCTAGAGAGCGCCTAACGCCTAATGTAACCTTGCTCAAATTTGTTTCATCTGATGTCAAATCTTTGTAGCATTTTTTTTTTCATTATCTGTTTACCTACTACAACCAATTCACTGCAAAGGATTACATAACGTACTGCATATCTGGTTACTATTTGTGCCTAGTTTCAACTAATTTTTTGTTGCCTCTGATTCAGGTATTGGGTTCAAAAGTGTGTTCTTGATATCAAATCAGCCCCACATATTCAGCAACGGCTATCAGATCAAGTTCAATGAGAAACCTTGTGCAGAATGCAATATTGTGTACATTGTACCTCAGTGGGTGGAATCCACACCTAGCCTTTCCGATATCGAAGCATTATATGGGTGCTCAAAGATCCTACCTACAACTATCATCATCTTACCATTGAAGAGTGAGAAGATTGATGCGGTGAAGAGGCAGCTGTCAAGCATGCATCCTGAAATGCTACTGTTCCTGACAAAGATCAGGAAACTCTCTGTCCGGGAGGATAACTCTGATCCCAGCAATACAACTGTTAGTGAGATTCCGATATCCAGTGAAAAGAACTACCAAGCCAGGAAGAACATGCATGCTGAGTCGTACACACTCCATTTATCTGCTGAAGAGACCGGGAAAGATGAAGCTGAATGTGGTTATTATATGTGGAGGCAGAAATTCCCAGTAAAGCCAGAGAACAGAGTCGATAAGCGTGCTGAAATTGATGAATGGGTGATAACCCTGGCCTTCCCACATGGCGAGCGTCTGTCCCGTGGGAAGCAGCTATCACCTGGCATCTATGCTTTCCTCCCAACTGAGATGGTAACAAGCTTCCCCTTCATCATTCAGGCTGACTTCCTCCTTGCTTCGTCAAGGGAGGCTATACTGTTTGACAGTCCATGGAACAAGGGAATTTTAGAGTGTGTCCCAAGCGCTTTCATGGATGCTTTTGTCACACTCATAAAGTCTGGAGCTGATGCATCACCATCAATGTCTCTGCCATCTATGTTCAACTTTCTACCTGTCAATTCTTCACAGATCCCACTGCTTGAGACAGTTAGGTCTGGCATCAAAGACAAGGTCCTTGCGGAGGCTATAGTTCTGTGTCAGTCTTATGCTTCACAGAAGATATTCTGCAAGCCCAGTGAAGTTGCACGGCTCAAGCCAGCCTTTTGGACTATCCTTGACAAAGCATGGAAACTCGGAGTGGATCTGAAGAATCTGTTGACCCATGGAACCTATATTCTTAGCTCTCATTTTGACAAGATTATCTATGTGTAACATCCTAAAATTTGCATTCTTTTAAAATTAGTAAATATGATTTATTTAAGCAAATGTGTGTGCATTAAAAGTCAGGGAAATAATAAATTTTGTGGAATTAAAATAAAAAAAATAAGTTTAGAAACTTTTTGATGCATACATGCTGCTGCATATCATTTTGTGAATACTTGGAATTTGTTAAAGATTTCAAAAAGAATTGAAATTTGAATTTAAAAAGGGTTTTGGAAAATAGAAGAAATAGAAAAGAAAAGAATCCTTTTTCTTCCCCATTCATGAATTCGGCCCGCTGGCCCCTCTCCCCTTTCCCCGCTCGGCCCGGCACCGCAGCCTAGCCCAGCTCTCCCCTTTCCCCGCCAACCGCAGCCCAGCCCAGCTCTCCCCTTTCCCCGCCAACCGCCAGCCCAGCCTCGCGCGCCAGCCCAGCAGCCACGCCAGCCCAGCATCGCGCCAGGCAACCGCCCACGCTCCCCCGTGCCCTGCCGCTGACGCCCGGGCCCCGCTTGTCGGCGCCGTCTTCATCCCCGCGCGCCTTAGAACCGCCCGCGTCCGGCCTGGCCGCAACTGCCTCCCACGATTGGTGTCGTGGGAGCGGCCCCCCCCCTCGCGCCCCGGCCACTTTAAATCGGCACCGAGCCCGTCTCCGCCCCTCCCTACTGCCTCCACACCCCATTTTTCCGTTCACCCGTGCGCGACGAAGCTACAACCGCCGCCCCGAGGTCTCCGAGCTCCGCCGTCCGCCTCTGCGCGAACCACCGTCACTGAGCCGCCTCCGCTCCGATTTTTCACCGTGGTGAGCATCTCCGTACTCTCCCCTCTCCTCCCATGCTTTTCGTTTCTCGTTTCTTGACTTCTCGAGCCCTAGCCGCGAGCTCCGCGAGCCGTGGTCGCCGGCCATGGCGGCCACCGCGCTAGCCGCCGTTCCCGGCCGCCGTAACGGCATGGCCGCGACCCCCTTCCTCCCCCGCGCTCACCGGTGCTCTCGGATCTCCGTTTGGTGAACCCTAGCCCCTAACCACGCGCGACCGAGACCTTCACGCCGCCGGCAATGGCGCCTCACCGCCGGCGTCACTGTGGCTGGCCGGATTTCCCCTCTCTCCCTCCCCAGGTCTAATCCGAACCGCTCGTTTCTGATCCGACGGCCGTGATCAGCCGATACCCCTTCGCGTGGCTGTTTTTCAAAAGAGTCCCTGGACTTTTCTAAGTCCTAACCCGCAGTCCAAGGCGTATTTCCCCGAATGCGCAATCCCGTTTGGAAAGCGTAAACTCCACGGCTTAAGTCAAAAATACGTTTTCAATATTTACAGAAATGCCATTTGAACTGTTTCGCTTATAAAATTGTCGTTTTAGCTCTGAATTGATCCATTCAAATCGCGTTAGCTTCGTAATTTCAGAAGCTACATGTTGGAGCTACTGTTAGTCGAGTTTGAAACATTTTAATTTCATTATTAGATTTAATTAAATATATGGCTATAGGAAAACCCGTTTAAATCATAACTTTCGCATTTTAGCTCCGTTTTTCGTGAACTTCGCGTTGACGTGATCGTAGCGAGACGTAGATTAGTTTTACAAACATTTTATCTTGATTTCAATACTGTTGGTGTACTGTTCTAATGATAGGAATGTTTGCTTTGCATGAATGCTTTTGGAATGTTGTATGTTGCTGTGTTGGTCGCGTTCAGACGGTGAGGAAAACATTGGAGACCAAGAACTCTTCGACGACCAGCAGGACCAGCACGAGTTTGTGAACCAAGGCAAGTATAGCATGGGCCTTCCTTGATGTCCTATTTCACTTTAATCAATTACTCATTTGCATGTGTCTAATTTTGATACCCGTAAGGACAACCTAGTGATTGTTTATCCTGTTCCTTGTCTCCTATGGGTTAAATGCATATGGGTAGATTGCTAGAGCTCTAACTGAAATTGATATACATGTTGATGAATGATACTATAGAACAAAGTGAGTAACATGATTTATAACAACTGTTCCATAGGGAGAAAGTGCAAATGACCTTTGTTCATGTTGCTCCCGGCCCTCCATAAGGACTTATCTGTCGGCAAAAGCTGGGACTGACAGTGCAACTGGGAGAGTCATATGGCTCTGACTTTAGCTCTGTAATAGGATCTTTCCTAGCTAGTTAGAGGTTACCTTTTTGGCGCAAATGGGGCTTGCCACTTTGGATATAGGGCTGCCTCTGTTGCTATGAGTATAGCCGCGATGGATATGTGCCATAGGAAAGGGGAGTTCCTACATCTGCCTGCCAAGGAAACCTAGCGGCCCTAACTTGTTAGGGAAACCTATGAAATGGCTTCATAGTGTACCCTGCCCGCTCACCTTGGTAGTGACATGGGAGTAATTAACCCGGGCATATGGGGATCACGACTCGCGGTGAATGTGCACCACCTCTGCAGAGGGTAACAAACTGTTATAACAGCCGTGCTCACGGTCACGAGCGGCCCGGAAAACTCACAGAATAACTGGTTACTTGTTGATCATTTCAAGTTGTTCAATGATGATATATGGTACACTTGACCCCGATATATGTTCTTATGGGAATTAAATGGGAGCTTAAGCATAACTTGTTAATACCTGAGAATAAAAGCTTGACTTACTAAAAATGCTAACTGCAGTAAACCAATGTCAACCTTTTGAGCTTCATAACCCCATGTTAGCTTGTTAAGTACAGGATGTACTTACACTTGTTTATTTTCTTTACTTGGATAAAAATCCCGGATGGGTAACAGATGACAACGGATATGAGGATTTCCCGGAGGATTATTAGGCTTGTGGTCAACCAGTTGACCTTCCCTGTGATGACGGCCACGAGAGTTTTATTATCTTTTTATTTTTCCGCTGTGATGTATAAGACTAAGTTTTATTATAACTCTGATGTATGAGACACCGTGATGATACTTTATGTAATTTGTCAGCTTGTGTGTGTGATTGATTCCTGAGCACACACGAGTTTTGTGCATTCAATTTTATCCTTAAAATTGGATGTGATAAATTGATATCAGAGCCGTGTTGACTGTAGGACGCAAGTCTAGTTAGAAAAAGGTCGTTTTAGCATCTTTGCTCCTCTGGTTTCTTGCTTACTGAGTTATTCTTGTTATTTTATTAAAACATTTATGCTTTTCATACCTTAATCTATTATTTAAAATTGTTGATTCTAATTCTATCTCACTTTAAATCTATAGATTTCTCATAATTCGAAGACTGCTCGCCTCAGCACCGCCGGCTATCGTGCCATGTTCACCCCGCGTGCCCCACCGGCGAAGAGGGAGATTGTGATCATCTCCGACGATGAGGAGATGGCTTCACCGACGCCTACACCTGCTCCTACACCAGTCGCCGTGCCCGTCTATCCTGTGGTAGCTACACCTGAGGAGTCGACGGCTACTTCCCCTACACCTGCACCCTCCCCAGCTGTCCCCGTGGAGGACGAGGAGATTGGCTGGAAGTGCAAGTACTACTTCAAGCCAGCTCCAGAGACAGCCTACTACCACACTCTCCTCACCTACATGCTGGACGACTACTTCCCCGAATTGCACGCCTCCATCAGCTACCACTGCGCCGAGTATCAGCATCCATTGGAGGCTACCTTCTGGAAGGTAGAGCTGGTGGTCACCGCTTGGAACGATATCAAGAATGGACATGAGGTGCAGACTGTCCACTGTGCCCCTGCTAGGAGAGCCCATGCTTTGGATGGCATGGAGGATGCAGCACAGAATGCCTACATCCACTACCATGGTCGTCGCTTTGAGGCCATGAGGGAGGATCGCTTCAGGTTCCTTCCTCGAAATGATCATGAGGGTGTTTGGCAGGTTTTGGCTCCACCAGAGAATGACCCAACTCTGGAGGCAACAGTGCAGCATGTCCACGCTATGCAGGGAGTGGATGATGAAGTCAAAGGAGAACTGCGTGCATCTCAGAGGGCGCAGAGACGTCTTCAGAAACAAGTGGATGAACTTCGAGCACAACTTGGACAGCCTTCCATCTACAAGAAGAAGCGCCGATCCTTCACCATGATTGACACCGCTCCATAGGTGTTAGGTGCCTTGATCTAGATTACCACGTCGTTAGCTCGTGTTCTTATTTAGTCTTGTTGGTCTTGTGAACTTGGTTGATTAGATGTTTAATTTGTGAACTTGGTTGATTTGGAATTTTGCTTGATTGCTGGAAGTTTGTGGGCATGTCCACAACTTCCTTAGATTGGAACTTTAAGTTTAGAATGAAATCTTAATGCAGATGTTTCGTTTTATCTTATCTCTGCTGTGCTGATTTCTGGAGCAGCCTGTGTTCTTTATCTGGTATCTCGAAATCTGGGATGATAAAAATTCTGAAATTTTTGTGGAGATAACTAGACCTCTGTATATTTCAAGTGTCTTTGGAATCACGTCAATAGCTGTTCAGGTTTGGGAGATCTAGCTGTCACAAGTTGATGTTCCTGCGCTGTCTGGAACTCAGAACAGTTTCGGTTTAGCTCTACTCTTGACTATGTGTGAGTCCGAATCTGTAAAAGTGGTCTAAATGAAAGTTGTAGGTGATGTCCTAAGCTTTCTAACGAATCTTGGTGCACCTCTGTTGGATCTCTGAAACTCGAGTTATAACAGTTTTACTGAACTGCTGAGTATGAATCTTGTCCAGAAAATTCTCAGCATTGTTTCTTATCTTTTGTAAGCTCTCTATAATTGGAAAAATCTCTAAATTTTGCACAATTGTTGGAAAATAGATGGCCGCAAGAGGAGGAAGAGGCAGAGGCCGTGGTCATGGGCGTGATGCTCTTATAAATCCACCACCGCCAACGGTGACCATGGAACAGATATTGGGAATGCAAGCGCAGCTGATGCAAGCTATGATGCAGCGCTTAGACAATGAACCTGCAAGAGGGCCACCGCCTGTCCAGGTTAGAGATAAGCGTGGAGAGTTTATGAAAGGTCGTCCACCGGTGTTCACCCATGCCTCAGACCCTATTGAGGCCGATGATTGGTTGCGTGCTGTGGAGAAACAACTGAACATAGCACAATGCAACGACCTTGAGAAGGTGTTGTACGCTTTCGAGCAACTCCAAGGAGCTGCTCAGGATTGGTGGGAATCATTCTAGTTTGGACGTCCCAACAATGCTCCTGCTATCACTTGGCAGGAATTTAAGGACAGTTTTCGGTCATACCATATTCCTGATGGACTAGTGGAACTGAAGCAGGAAGAATTCAGATCTCTCAAGCAAGGATCAATGACTGTGGCGGAGTATCGGGACAAGTTCGCACAACTATCACGCTACGCTCCTAATGATGTAGCGGATGACAAGGATAAGCAACGCCGTTTCCTCAAGGGACTCTATGATGGACTGCAGCTCCAGCTGATGTCTAATACTTATCCTAACTTCCAGTCTTTGGTGAATCGCGTAATCGTGATTGACGATAAGCACAAGGAGATGGAAGCTAAGAAGAGAAGGCTCCAAGGGCAAGCTTCTGGGAGCAACACTCGCCCACGTGCTTATCCCCAGCAAGGTTTCCAGCAGAGGAATCAAGGACCAACTCACCAGGGAAACCGTGGTCAGTATCCTCAGCGGAACCAATTCCAACAACGCCCTCAATACCAGCAACAGTTTGGAAATCAGCGTCCCCCGCAACAGACCAGTAATCCTGCAACATGTCAGGGAGTGCCTAACATGCTCCTATGAAGAGTGGTGCACCCAACAATCCCAATGCCTGTTACCGATGTGGAGAAGTAGGTCACTATGCTCATCAGTGTCCTAAGAAGCAGAACCAACAAGCACCTTAGAACCAGACCAACAATCAGAAGTTCAACGCCCGACCACCTCTTACAGCAAAGGTGAACTATGTGTCATCTGATGCAGCTCAGGAGACGCCTGAGGTCATGTTGGGTACGTTCAGCGTCAACTCTATTTCTGCTACCGTACTTTTTGATTCTGGTGCTTCACATTCTTTTATCTCCCAAGCTTTTGTTAGAATGCATAGCATACCTTTGTGTGCCACGAAGAACCCCATACTAGTGAATTCCCCGGGAGGTAGTATGCCCGCTTCTTATTGGAGCCCCTCAACTAGCATTTCCTTAAGGGGGGTAGACTTCAAAGTGAAGCCTATTGTGTTGAGAACAGCGGGAATTGATCTTATCCTAGGAATGGATTGGATGAAACAACACCGGGCAGTGATTCAGTGTTAGGAGAAATCTGTGGTTGTGACATCACTCAATGGGGATAGAATCTGTGTAGAAGTAGTAGTGCAAGCTCAGCCTACAGCCACAGTGAACCAGCTAGATGGTGAAGTCATTGAACAAGATCGTGTCGTGGAGGAGTTCCCGGATGTCTTCCTCGATGACTTGCCAGGTATGCCACCTGACTGAGACATTGAATTCATTATTGAATTATTACCTGGAACTGCACCAATAGCTAAACGTCCATATAGAATGGGAGTTAATGAATTAGAAGAGCTTAAGAAACAACTAAAAGAGTTGCAAGAAAAAGGTTTCATACGCCCCAGTTCTTCCCCATGGGGACACCTGTGATCTTTGTGGATAAGAAGGATGGTAGTCAACGGATGTGTGTGGATTACCGCTCACTTAATGAGGTTACCATCAAGAATAAATACCCTTTGCCTAGGATTGATGATTTGTTTGATCAGTTGAGAGGAGCACATGTGTTCTCCAAGATTGATCTCCGATCTGGGTATCATTAGCTTAAGATTCGGAACTCGGACATACCCAAGACAGCATTCACTACACGGTATGGATTATATGAGTACACCGTTATGTCTTTTGGATTGACCAATGCACCCGCATACTTCTTGTATCTGATGAATAAGGTGTTCATGGAGTTTCTGGATAAATTTGTGGTAGTATTCATAGATGACATACTAATATTCTCCAAGACTGAAGAAGAACATGCGGAACACATAAGGTTGGTCTTGCAAAAGCTTAGAGAAAATAAGTTGTACGCTAAGCGAAGCAAGTGTGAGTTTTGGTTAAAGGAAGTCTCTTTTCTGGGTCATGTTGTCTCCAATGGTGGAATAGCAGTGGACCCAGGCAAAGTGCAAGATGTACTGAATTGGAAACCACCAACTACTGTAAGTGAGATTCGTAGCTTTTTGAGATTAGCTAGATATTACCGAAGGTTCATTGAAGGTTTTTCCAAGCTAGCCAAGCCCATGACAGCTCTGTTGGAAAAGAATGCTAAGTATGTATGGTCGGATAAATGCCAGGCAAACTTTGAAGAGCTAAAGAAGAGATTGACTATAGCTCCAGTATTAATCTTGCCCGATTTAAGCAAGAACTTCTCTATATATTGTGATGCATCCCGTTTGGGTCTTGGATGTGTGCTTATGCAAGAAGGAAGAGTGGTTGCATATGCATCTAGACAACTAAGGAAGCACGAGTTGAATTATCCTACTCATGACTTGGAATTGGCAGCTGTGGTTCATGCTTTGAAGATCTGGAGACATTATCTGATTGGACATAAGAGTGATATCTATACTGATCATAAGAGTTTGAAGTATATCTTTACCCAATCAGATCTGAAACTAAGACAACGTCGTTGGTTGGAATTGATCAAAGATTATGATTTGGAAGTGTATTATCACCCGGGAAAGGCAAACGTCGTAGCTGATGCACTTAGCAGAAAGAGCTATGCCAATGGAATTCAGATAACATCTATGTCAGTAGAGTTGTGTGCTGAAATGGAGTATCTCAACTTGAGCCTGGTCACTAATGCAATGGAATTGGTGATAGAGCCTACATTGGAGTAGGAGATACGCAAAGGTCAATTGGAGGATGAAAAACTTAAGGAGATAGCAGAGAATGTAGTGCTTGGAAAGGCACCCGGATTCAGAATGGATGAGAATGGAACTCTTTGGTTCGGGAAAAGGATATGTGTACCTGAAGTGAAAGCTATCCGAGATGCAATTCTGCAAGAGGCCCATGAGTCTGCTTATTCTATACATCCCAAAAGTACCAAGATGTACTTGGATCTCAAGGAGAAGTATTGGTGGTATGGTTTGAAGAGAGATGTGGCAGAATATGTGGCTTTGTGTGACACTTGTCAAAGAGTGAAAGCTGAGCATCAAAGACCTGCAGGGTTACTACAACCAATGAAGATCCCTGAATGGAAATGGGAAGAAGTTGGTATGGATTTTATTGTAGGACTGCCCCGCACTCAAAGAGGTTATGATTCAATATGGGTAATAGTGGATCGACTCACCAAAGTTGCTCACTTTTTACCAGTCAAGACTACCTATAATGGTGCAAGATTAGCAGAGTTGTACATGGAAAGAATAGTGTGCTTACATGGTGTTCCCAAGAAAATTGTGTCGGATAGAGGCACCCAATTTACATCGCAATTCTGGCATGAAGTGCATAGATCCTTGGGGACAAAGTTGAATTTCAGTTCTACTTACCACCCGCAAACTAATGGACAGACTGAAAGGATCAACCAGATTTTGGAAGATATGTTGAGAGCCTGTGCACTTCAGTATGGTGATAGTTGGGATAAGAGTCTGCCTTACGCAGAGTTCTCGTACAACAACAGTTATCAGAAGAGCCTCAAGATGGCACCTTTCAAGGCGTTGTATGGACGTAAGTGTAGAACACCTTTGTTCTGGAATCAGACTGGAGAAACTCAAGTGTTTGGTCCCGATGTCCTTAGAGACGCGGAAGAACAAGTGAGAATGATTAGAGACAATTTGAGAGTAGCTCAGTCCCGACATAATAGAGCTGACTTTCGAGATTGGTGATTATGTGTACTTGAAAGTGTTACCAATGAGAAGTGTGAGAAGATTCAATATGAAGGGAAAGTTAGCACCAAGGTATATAGGACCTTTTAAGATCCTAGAGAGACGTGGAGAAGTAGCTTATCAGTTGGAACTGCCTGAGAGCTTGTCCGGTGTGCACGACGTGTTCCATGTTTCCCAGTTGAAAAAGTGTCTGAGGGTACCAGAAGAACAAATTCCTTTGGAAGAACTTGCTGTCAAGGAAGATCTTACTTATGAAGATTATCTAATAAAGATCTTGGAAACTGCCGAAAGAGTTACGAGAAGCCGAACAGTAAAGATGTGCAAGGTGCAGTGGAATCGTTATACAGAGGATGAGGCTACTTGGGAAAGAGAAGAGGATCTGAGAAAGACTTATCCCCAACTGTTTGAGTAAGCAATCACCCGAATCTCGAGGACGAGATTCATATTAAGGGGGTAGAATTGTAACATCCTAAAATTTGCATTCTTTTAAAATTAGTAAATATGATTTATTTAAGCAAATGTGTGTGCATTAAAAGTCAGGGAAATAATAAATTTTGTGGAATTAAAAAAAAAAGTTTAGAAACTTTTTGATGCATACATGCTGCTGCATATCATATTGTGAATACTTAGAATTTGTTAAAGATTTCAAAAAGAATTGAAATTTGAATTTAAAAAGGGTTTTGGAAAATAGAAGAAATAGAAAGGAAAAGAATCCTTTTTCTTCCCCATTCATGAATTCGGCCCGCTGGCCCCTCTCCCCTTTCCCCGCTCGGCCCGGCACCGCAGCCCAGCCCAGCTCTCCCCTTTCCCCGCCAACCGCAGCCCAGCCCAGCTCTCCCCTTTCCCCACCAACCGCTAGCCCAGCCTCGCGCGTCAGCCGCGCCAGCCCAGCATCGCGCCAGGCAACCGCCCACGCTCCCCCGTGCCCTGCCGCTGACGCCTGGGCCCCGCTTGTTGGCGCCGTCTTCATCCCCGCGCGCCTCGGAACCGCCCGCGTCCGGCCTAGCCGCAACTGCCGCCCACGATTGGCGTCGTGGGAGCGCCCCCCCTCGCGCGCCGGCCGCTTTAAATCGGCACCGAGCCCATCTCCGCCCCTCCCTGCTGCCTCCATGCCCCATTTTTCCGTTCACCCGTGCGCGAGGAAGCTACAACCGCCGCCCCGAGGTCTCCGAGCTCCGCCGTCCGCCTCTGCGCGAACCACCGTCACCGAGCCGCCTCCGCTCCGATTTTTCACCGTGGTGAGCATCTCCGTACTCTCCCCTCTCCTCCCATGCTTTTCGTTTCTCGATTCCTGACTTCTCGAGCCCTGGCCGCGAGCTCTGCGAGCCGTGGTCGCCGGCCATGGCGACCACCGCGCTAGCCACCATTCCCGGCCGCCGTAACGGCATGGCCACGACCCCCTTCCTCCCCCGCGCTCACCGGTGCTCTCGGATCTCCGTTTGGTGAACCCTAGCCCCTAACCGCGCGCGACCGAGACCTTCACGCTGCCGACAATGGCGCCTCACTGCCGGCGTCACTGTGGCCGGCCGGATTTCCCCTCTCTCCCTCCCCAGGTCTAATCTGAACCGCTCGTTTCTGATCCGACGGCCGTGATGAGCCGATACCCCTTCGCGTGGCTGTTTTTCAAAAGAGTCCCTGAACTTTTCTAAGTCCTAACCCGCAGTCCAAGGCGTATTTCCCCGAATGTGCAATCCCGTTTGGAAAGCGTAAACTCCACGGCTTAAGTGAAAAATACGTTTTCAGTATTTATAGAAATGCCATTTGAACTGTTTCGCTTATAAAATTGTCGTTTTAGCTCCGAATTGATCCATTCAAATCGCGTTAGCTTCGTAATTTCATAAGCTACATGTTGGAGCTACTGTTAGTCCAGTTTGGAACTTTTTAATTTCATGATTAGATTTAATTAAATATATGGCTATAGGAAAACCCGTTTAAATCATAACTTTCATATTTTAGCTCCGTTTTTTCGTGAACTTCGCGTTGACGTGATCGTAGCGAGACGTAGATTAGTTTTACAAACATTTTATCTTGATTTCAATACTGTTGGTGTACTGTTCTAATGATAGGAATGTTTGCTTTGCATGAATGCTTTTGGAATGTTGTATGTTGCTGTGTTGGTCGCGTTCAGACGGTGAGGAAAACGTTGGAGACCAAGAACTCTTCGACGACCAGCAGGACCAGCATGAGTTTGTGAACCAAGGCAAGTATAGCATGGGCCTTCCTTGATGTCCTATTTCACTTTAATCAATTACTCATTTGCATGTGTCTAATTTTAATACCCGTAAGGACAACCTAGTGATTGTTTATCCTGTTCCTTGTCTCCTATGGGTTAAATGCATATGGGTAGATTGCTAGTGCTCTAACTGAACTTGATATACCTGTTGATGAATGATACTATGGAACAAAGTGAGTAACATGATTTATAACAACTGTTCCATAGGGCGAAAGTGCAAATGACCTTTGTTCATGTTGCTCCCGGCCCTCCATAAGGACTTATCTGTCAGCAAAAGCTGGGACTGACAGTGCAACTGGGAGAGTCATATTGCTCTGACTTTAGCTCAGTAATAGGATCTTTCCTAGCTAGTTAGAGGTTACCTTTTTGGCGCAAATGGGGCTTGCCACTTTGGGTATAGGGCTGCCTCTGTTCCTATGAGTATAGCCGCGATGGATATGTGCCATAGGAAAGGGGGGTTCCTACATCTGCCTGCCAAGGAAACCTAGCGGCCCTAACTTGTTAGGGAAACCTATGAAATGGCTTCATAGTGTATCCTGCCCGCTCACCTTGGTAGTGACATGGGAGTAATTAATCCGGGCATATGGGGATCACGACTCGCGGTGAATGTGCACCACCTCTGCAGAGGGTAACAAACTGTTATAACAGCAGTGCTCACAGTCACGAGCGGCCCGAAAAACTCACAGAATAAATGGTTATTTGTTGATGATCATTTAAAGTTGTTCAATGATGATATATGGTACACTTGACCCCGATATATGTTCTTATGGGAATTAAATGGGAGCTTAAGCATAACTTGTTAATATCTGAGAATAAAAGCTTGACTTACTAAAAATGCTAACTGCAGTAAACTAGTGTCAACCTTTTGAGTTTCATAACCCCATGTTAGCTTGTTAAGTACGATATGTACTTACACTTGTTTATTTTCTTTACTTGGATAAAAATTCCGGATGGGTAACAAATGACAACGGATATGAGGATTTCCCGGATGATTATTAGGCTTGTGGTCAACCAGTTGACCTTCCCTGTGATGACGGCCACGAGAGTTTTATTATCTTTTTATTTTTCCGCTGTGATGTATAAGACTAAGTTTTATTATAACTCTGATGTATGAGACACCGTGATGATACTTTATGTAATTTGTCAGCTTGTGTGTGTGATTGATTCCTGGGCACACACGAGTTTTGTGCATTCAATTTTATCCTTAAAATTGGGTGTGACAATATGACAGTGTGCTAAACTTTCTGGAAGTGAAAAATGTGGAACATGAATGGTATGCAAAATGCATTGAAGGCTCAAATCTTGTCAAGGAGGTACATGAACAGCTTTACCTGGAAATTATATATTTTGTTGCAGACAATTGGCAAAACTTTTCTGGTACAAACATGCTGTCCATTCCCCTATTGAAGTATGTTGATAGGGGTGGTGTTCTCTCGTTCTGGAGCATATCTAGAGCTAGTCAGTGGAATGATAGGTTGTGCATTGCGTCTGAAAACAAGTACATATCATGGCTAATCAGCTGGAACAAGGAGTTTCTATCTTCTAACCGGTTCTTTCTGCCTCCCAACACACAAACGGCTCTAGAAGATTTGTCAGAGAAGATAACTGTGAAAAACTGGCTTCAGAATCATGCAAGAGTGGAGGTTGTCTCTGTCTATAGCTATGGATCAGCTATTGTTGATTCCTTGGATCAGCTGTCATTGCCTTCGCACACTTTGTTTACCACTCTTCCAAGATGCTTCACATTGAGAGCTACTTCTCATCAGAACTCTGCCGCACCATGCCAGTAATTGATAGCTATGGCTATGTTGTCAAGAAAAGAAATAGAATTATAGTTCCTGCCAAGGGGAGCAAATGGGTTGGTTTGATGGGTACAAACCCATGGAGGAATGAAGGCTACATTGAATTGTCAGCAGATTACAAGTCAGCAGGGCATTTTGCTGGAAACTACACACCTGAGGGCCAGCTACTGGAATTCCTCAAAACAAATTTGGAGGCTTCCGATGTGCCATTCATACACCCACCAGATGCCAGATTCCCTACTGTCTCATCACCTCTAACAGTGAACAATGCATTCTTGCTGCTGGAATGGATAAGGAATTTGAAGTCAAGTGGTGTGAGATTACCAGACCTGTTCTTGACTTGCGTCAAGGAAGGGAGTTGGCTAAAGACGTCGGCTGGGTACAAGTCGCCTAATATATCATTTCTGTCCAGCTCCAATTGGGGGAGTCTTCTGCAAACAGAACCTTCCTGTGTTGATATACCAATGATTGATCAACAGCACTATCAAAACAAGCTACATATGTATAAAGAGGAACTCAAGGCAATTGGCGTGAGATTTGAATTCCAGGAAGCTTCGGCTTACATCGGAAGTCATCTCATGTCTATTGCTGCTGGCAATTCGCTGACCAGAGAGAATGTGTACACACTGCTTCGGCTTATTCGGTTTCTACGAGAAAAGTTTCTATCTCCAAGTGAACTGATCAAGAGTGTCAAAGAGGGACGATGGATGAAGAGTACTCTTGGCTACAGGCGTCCTGCTGATTGTATCATCTATGATTCAGATTGGGCCGTGGCATCATGTATCAGTAACCAACCATTCGTTGATGTTCTGTCCTACGGTGCGGCCATCCTCGAATATAAACCCGAGCTGGAATTACTTGGTGTTATTGTGGGGTTCAAAGACAATTACCAGCTTGTTATTGACAACTTCAAGTTCAGTTCTGATGATATTACTTCTGAGGCTACTGTATTAATCCTCAAGTGCATCCGTTATGTGGGTTCATATGATGATTTCATAAGGAAGCTCAAAGATTTGAAATGGTTGAAGACAATTGTGGGATTTCATGCTCCTAACATGTCCTTTCTTGTGGACCCTGAATGGGAGTGCCTTCTAAAGGTCTTTAATGGGGTTCCTGTTATTGATTATGGATTTTATGGCAGTGTGATCAGTTCATACAAAGAAGAATTGAAGAAGACTGGGTTGATCACAAGATTCGATGATGCATCAAAGGCTATAACCCATATTTTCAAGCAGAAGGTGTTGAATTCATCGCTTGAAAAAGCAGATCTCCTGGCTCTACTAGGATCATATCGTCAACTGGCAACACATGACCTAATTCCAGTTGAGCTTTTCAACGCTATGCGTACTGAAAAGTGGCTCACCTCACTGGGATTCCGATCTCCTTCAGATGCAATTCTATTTGATGATGCATGGGAACCTTTGTCTCCAATAGCAAATTTACCATTCATAGATGATGGCGACTCTTGTTATGGTTTAGGAATGGAGATACATGGCTACAAAGATGAACTGAAGAAGTTGGGTGTTACTGTTGAATTAAAACAAGGTGCTAGATTCGTCATCACAGGCATCAGCATTCCCAGTGACCCTTCCAAGCTGTCCAAAGCTACAATCTTGTCACTGCTTGGGTGCATCAAGAGCTACTTCACCCTTGCAGCTGGACCTCCTAAGGGCTTCCAGGAAAATTTGTGCAAGAAGTGGTTGAAGACATCCATGGGATATCAGTGTCCTAATGATTGTATCCTCTTTGATCCTACACAGTCTTCTATCTGCATGGAAGATGGACCTTTCATAGATGAAGCATTCTATGGTTCAGAGGTAGCCTCATTTAAAGATGCTCTTACAAGAATCGGAGTAACTGTGGATATCAAACAGGGAAAAGATCTTGTTGCTCGGCATCTGAGGAGCCACAATGATAGGATTACCATTTCTCGGATCTACTCATACCTGATGGAGAGCAATTGGGTGCCTAAAAATAAAAATAGCAATTAGATTTGGATACCAAACGAAATGGATGGTGGAGAATGGGTGACCCCAAGAAGCTGTGTTCTTCATGATCGGAACAATCTTTTTGGCCTGCAGCTTCATGTCCTGGACAAATATTATGACAAAAATTTGCTTGACTTCTTTTTGTACTATTTGGACGTGAGGAATGGGCCTGGTTCTGAAGATTACTGCAGACTATGGGTCACATGGGAGAAATCTGTCCAGGAGATAGCTGTGTCTGATTGCTCTGCTTTCTGGAAATTCATTGCGACAAACTGCAGCAAAAACACCCAGAAACTTCTTTCTGGTTGTGTCAAAGTTCCTGTGTGTACTGACGGAAAGATCATTTTATCAAAGAAGGAGGATGTGTTCATTCCTGATGATCTACTACTTACAGACTTGTTCAGCAAGCTAGCCCAGCATTCATTTTTTATCTGGTATCCTGCTTCTATCCTACCTTCCATGTCTCGAGCAAGCCTTAACTGCATCTATGATAGCATCGGTGTTCAAAGAATATCCAAGGCAGTCACCAAGAATGATGCCTTCACCTTAGACAATTACCATTTCAGAACAACTGATCCAAGTGAGGTGATCAAGGTTGGTCTACTCAAAATAATTCTCTCATTCCTCGCTGATCCTGCTCTCAACATTCCTGCTGAAGAGAGGCACAGGATGGTTTCTTGCCTTCTGAATGTGACTGTCCAAGAGAGTGATGAACCAATCACAGTGGGGTATAGTGTAAGATTGTCATCTGGAGAGGTTGTGGATGTGAAGTCCAGCCGAATGCTTAGGTGGGAAAGGGAGGATTCCAAGCTGTACATGCAGAGTAGCGATGGCGAGCCCAGCTACAAAGAAAAGATTGAGTTTGCGACCTACTTTGCAGAGGAGATATCTCAAGGCCTGCTCTTTGAGATGGCGGATCAGATCCCTTCGCTCGCTGAGCTTATTAAGTTTGGCAGCTTACTGGATTTCGAAGACGCTGCTGTTGGGTTCTTGCTGAAGTCAAAAAATCTGCAGGTGTTTCCTGAAGATGAGCATTTCCTAAAGTCTTTAATGCTAGGTCTGTGCCCTGAAACTAAACTTCTTATTGTGCCTTCTAAATTTTCCCCAAATTACATAACTATATAACCTACTGATGCCACTGTCCCCACCTCTTTCTATACACAGATGGCAGCAAGAACCAATAGTTTTCTGTCGATTATGATCTTTTGATAATGTTCACGGTCAGTAAATGTTTTTTGTTCTTCTTTAGGGCACTATCGTGCATGTACTGTTATGTTGGGCCAAGTATATCAGAGGATGAAGAGAAGCCGTGACTAAGACCTGCACATGGGCCGGGCGAGGCCAGCGTGCTGTGCGTGGTCACCGTGGGACTACAGCGACCTTCCGATATCTCAGGATAGAACCAGGGTAAGTTTGTTAGTTCTCCTAAGCTTTGCATGAGTTTGTTAGCTGGTTGTTAGGATTTGGCAATATGTACTGAACACTTGGATAATAACAAGTCAGCTGGAGATTGAGATCAATCTCTCCCAGCCGCTCCCTAGCTCTCGCTCTCGCGCTAACCCCCCGACGCCGAGCACGGCATCGCATCCTCGCCGCTGGGCGCCTCAGCAGCGGTTCCAACATGTATAATGTTTGTATGCTGCATCATCTGTTTTCTCACTGCAAACCAAGTCTTATGTAAATTCTCTTGGCAGGTTGCTGATGGCCTACATAAAAATCTGGTGCTGTGCTTGGAGGCTTCTGAATGTGAATCCCTGGTAGTGTTTTCTAGCGTCCATCTTGTGCCTAGTCAATCTGTTCCTATATCTCTTGTTTTTTTTTAGAAAGGACTGAAAAAGATTTACCGCGATTTCTATTAGACGAAGCTATATCTCTTGTTTAAGTTTGGATTTCTGCATGCTGGAATGCAACTTGTCAGTGGTTCCCGTGCATGTATTAAGTGCAAAGCAGAACTCAACTGTGATAAGTAATATTGTTTGATGAGTTTTTGATACTTTTACCGACCCAATGTCCAAAGCTAAGTTGGGCTGTGGTATAGTGTTTCCAGTGCGTGGTGTCCGATCTATTTATTTCTGATCCTATTTGATGAGTTTTTGTGTTTGACATTAACAGTGCAGAAACTATAGCTGCAGTGCGGTGGCTTGCTTACTTTAAATTATAAAATGGTTGGTATGGTGGTGGATCTTGTTTCATCGTGATTCATTATCTTAATTCTTCCTGTGTGCTAAATGTATATTTTAGGCCTATCACTCTTTACTCAGTTGCTGTCTCGCTGATGAGATGGTCAGATTTTGGTATATATATTGTCTGCACGCAGCTAAGTTTACCATATGGAATTGCCATACGGAAACTTTGAAACGATGTGTCTGCTTAACAGATTGTTATTTTAGTATATTCCTCTGTCAAAATATTTAAGCCTTTGATTACTTTAAATAGGATATCCTACTATTTCCATGTCAGCGCTTTTTTCTCGAAACTTATATTTGCAGTGTACATTTTTGAGGTTGCCATTTGGGTGAGTCAACTGACGTTTTTTGCTTTCACTTTGGACGAATTCATGTTTTCTCATGGCAGTCAATATTATTAGGATCAAAAGGGAAATATATAGCTTTGCCATATCGTACCCAGTGAAAAACTTGCCTTCTATACCTGAATTTTGTGAGTTTGTATATAACTTATTTATTAAGAAAGAAGTTCCATTATTTTCGACGATTTCAACATCATGATTAAAGGTGTCGTAAGAAATCGGGTGAAATATTCCTTCCTCACACCTAAATTTTTAGCTACATCAATTCTACATAGAAATTTAACTAAAATAATCATTTTAACTTTAGTATAATTTGAGTGTAAATCCAGAAATTGAGGTTTCTTCTAAATTCTGATACAATTTCAGGTGTGGGCCTATCTGTCATCCTCATTTTTTCTTCCTAGCCAGAAACAAATCTGACAATTGATTTCTGATCTGACAAGTTTGGAAATTGTTAATCACAAAATCCAATCCAAATCATCGCTTTCCAACCCATAGCTCATAAAAAGGTACTTAAAAACAGACCCGTGGGCTTGGGGCTCCATTTGGCCCTTAGATTTAGAAGGCCCGTTCTGCATCTATACAATCGAGGTTAAAAAAAGTTGATCCTGCATTCCTATTTTTCATTCTTGCCACAAACAAATCTCAGACGTTGATTTCTGCTTCTAAAACAATTCAAGGTAAAAAAAAGTTGGTCTAGCGTTTCTACTTTATTTCCTTCCTTGCCACAAACAAATCTGCGATATTGATTTCTTAGTGGAGTAGCTAGTGGTCAAATCCAAAATATAACAATAGATATTGACCCTGTTTGGTACAGTTTATCTGGGAATTGCTTCTCAGATAAGCTGCATAAATAGAGTAAAATTATGATCTAGCTTCTGCTTTTTAATAAAAATAGAAGCTGTGGGAATCAGCGTGGTCAGAATAATCAGCTGAAAAGCGTAGTATTTGGCTGTTGATTTTAGCTTATTTTAGTCATAAACAGCTTATAAGCTGTACCAAATAAGCTTGTCAAACTAAAAGCCTGTTGGTTTTGCGGCCTCCCAGGCGCGCTCGAAATCGGATGCCTGGGGAGGAGACATCCTAGGATGCAAGCAAACACGCCGTAAATACATGTGCCCTGATGCGGTTCAGTACATCTTCCAGGTTTTCTCGTGTGTTTTTCTAATGGTAGAGATTTTTTTTTCATGCAATTTTCCGCAAGTGGGGTAATACTTTTGTATTGTTGTTTGAATATTTCCTACAAGGTAAAAATAGCAAAAACAAAATCATTGACAAAAAAATTCCCCACGAAAAAAGTCATTGGCTGCTTATTTTAGTAAAATATTACTTGTGAACTGTGTAAATTAGATTGATGTATAAAACACTTTGGAAGTTGAGAAAATTCTAATGAAGGAACTAACCGTTGACCATTGAAAGAAAAATAGTGAGGAAGACTACGAAAGGCTGATGCTTCGGTGCAAATTGAAATATTTCTTTTTGAAAGAAAATTCACAATACCTTGCCAAATTCTATTGCAAAAGAAGAATTTTTTGCATGCAACAGATCGCAAAAAAAAAAAAAAAAAACAAAAATTCTCGCCCAGTGAATGGTGCAAGGCACCTCGCTCTGGTTGTATACCTGACTTCAACCTCGCGCTTTGATTTTGTTAACGAGGGAGATGGAGGATAGTAAATACCCTTGAATTTCAATTCTACGTTTGCCAACATGGACCACCAACCATGATGTTGTTGGTGCTTTTCCAATTCTCTACAAAAAGCTGTGTGTATGAAGTGAGGAGGCAACGGGCATCTAGACGCGCTTAGAGTATCGTCGACATGTAGCTAGAAGATGATGCGCTATCTCGGGCTCACTTTGCCAGCAGAGGGCAGAAAACGTGGCAAACTGAAATGTTGGCGATATGTAGGCTTACCAGTGAAAGGCGCGCGCCATTGCGCGCGTTCGTAGGGATAGGTAAGTTCACAGTCGAAAATATATATTGAAACATTCGATGTACAACTGAGTTAACAGTCAAGTAGACAGGTATGTAGTTGGTAACATTACACAGCCAAATATAGATTAAGAACAGCTGTAGATAGAGTAAATAGTTTGTGAACCTATCTGAAATTTTAACAACTGATAAAACTCAATGTAAGGAAACTGGAGATACACAACCAATTTTCTGAACCAAACTGTTATTTCGCAATCCAAGCCCTGATGCTAACATGCAAGTATTTGATATGGAGAAAAAAAATTGGTTAATCTGCACTTTCATTTGATCCTCCTGGTATCAGTTGGGAAATAATGAATCATACGATCCGATCCTTTGATGGACTCCTTTCGGGAAGTATGCACATGGAACACATCCTCTGTCCTGCCAGATTATCTTTCTCAGAACCTAGTTAAGGCTATTGGAACCCATGTACCTAATGATCTGCTATTAAAATCAGTGTGCACTCAAATCAAGACATCTCAAAAATAACCTTCCGATCAATTGTGTGCATGTATGCTTGCAAGAGAAGGTTGAGCGAAATTGGAATTTGGATAGAAATAAACAGAGGGAGGCAAATTGAGGGGTACCTGTTACTCTTTGATGTTCAGGAATGATGGTTGCCTTGTCCAGGAGGGATTTACATATGATTCATGAACTCCACTTGACCCCAGCCAGATCTGAACACCTAGCAATGGGAGAAGCATGTAGTGACTCCTTCAGTAAAAACCTGGATTGTCAGTGACAACACAGAAAGGAAAATGGACGCCAACCTCTTAGAGAATCTACTGGAAAGGGAACTTTCACTCTTCTCACACTTTTCATGATGAGACACCGCTGGTTCAATGGCACGATTCTTGTCCGCAGATAAAGATGTTGAACTTGGTTGGCTTGGGTACATTTTATCCAACGATATAGGATTCTTTCTTTGCAGCATGCCCTTGGCTTTTGCGTTTATTCAAAAATAACTGCATTCATAATTCTCTCATAATAGTTTGAAGAGAAAGATGCGTATAGATTAAGAAGTCACAAAAAAGGGGAGAAAGGAAGAAAAAAAGCGTCATACCTAGCCATAATTATTACTGGACATAGCTTGGAACAGTATGTGGGCAATTATTACTAGAAGCAACTTGGAACGTTATCTGTTGTCCACGTATTCTGCCAGCTCATCTTCCAGACCTAGAAACAAATGACACATAACAAATGAATCACAATTTGTATCAGTCGAAAACAGTTACAGATTCTACGGCTGTTTTATTCTAATTGATATTCCACACGGATAGCACGCATTTCCCAATATAAAGCCACTAACCCATGACATTTGCCTAAAGTCTTCCAATGCACCTTTTGGCACTGTCAAACATGCAAGGTTAAGAACGGTAATGATAGCAAGAGTGGAAAAAGAAACCTAGAACATGGTATGTCATGATTTTCTTTGGTCTCTAAATGAACATCAATGACATGGAGAACAATGTAGTGATTGATCCACATCTGGTGACAACTAAAATCGATTTTTTAGAGTTGGGCTATGTTACGACATCCGCATTTCATGTAACATATGAGGGGCATGAAGGCACTGTACCTTGGAAACTACCACACTATGCTTAAGCTCAGTGCAAATTTGGTGGGGCATGTGTGTGGGCTGCTGTTTCCAATTCAAAACATGAGCAAAGGGGTAACATTAGCTGAACGCATATGAATAAGATAAATATCGACGACATGAATATAGCAGGATTTATCTGGTCCGAAAAAGCATGGATGGCTATAGCAGTACCTACCTGGTCCGAAAAAGCAAGGGACAAAAGCAAAGAAGGTGACATTAGCTGAAGACATCTGAGGGGAGTAAAAATTTCACAGCACTGATCTCAGCAAGCAGCAGGCGTAAATAGATGGGAAAATAGAAAAGGTCGACATAAATGAGAGGAAGCCTAAATGACCCACAAGGTAGCAACATGCGACATGCATATGAAGGAATCCAACATGGAGTGGAGACACAAATACTGTTAATAATGCAAGTACGCAACAAAATGAAGAAATACCAACCTGTGCATGAAGGAAGCAAAAAATATTCAGAAAAAATATAAACAGTATGAGTACAAATTAACCATAGATTGGAATCAGATATCATAGTGGAGGAAAACAATCTCAGTTCAATGCAACGTAGGTGAACGTATGCCCACCAAAAGATGACTAAAACCGGGGAGCAATCAAATAACCCTTAAATTTAAATTCAGTATGTACTTCTCTGAAACCTAAAGAACAAAGGATTTTTTATTCTACTCACAGGGCTCGTAAATAATTAGTGTTCCTAGAAACAACCCTCAGCATGCATTTGTACTGGCTGAAGAACTGTCTTTTTCTTTTCTCTTAATTAGTACGAACCACAAGATGAATTGGAACTGAATGCAAAGAATAAATATCACAGTCAGTTTGTCAGATCGTTTTGTGAAGTCATATGTTTGTTCTTCCAATTGGAAGCTGGACAGTAGCAATTTAAAACTGTAGCAGAAATGGCATTGTCCTATCTAACAAACGCAACACCTTGCCGTATGTGCTGACCCTTGGTGTCTACCTCTGAACCTACAATATCACCCGACATGGCCTACTCCTATATACGTATATAAGAAGAATACATTGACAGTCAGTCTACATATATCGGCAAAGGGAAACTACACAAGAAAATCAACGTTGACTATGAAAAGGCATAACAACTGTTATAAGTACCTGAATTTGAATCATGCTGGAAGCCAAAAAAAAAAGAGTCACTATAGAAAAAATGAAGCAACATTTTTGTAACCATAAAGCTACACCTTCTAGAGCTAGTAGTCATGTGGACCAAGATCATCAAGACCGAGAAAAAGATAATTTGCCATGTCAATAGCAAAACCAGTCTTATTTTAAAAACATAATTCAAAGGAAAAAAGGCTGCTGCAGGCAAGTATTACTGGCCATGATAGGCTGTCTCCATGACATAACTATACATATAATCAAATATATGAAGTGGCACACACCTACAATCAGAATAAAGTGTTAGCCTAGGAACCCATCAGCTACTTTGTACCTAAAAATAAAATGTGAATGGATAATCTTATTTATGCAATGGCTATCATATGGGAACATTGGTCAAGAAGAAGCTAAGTAGGAAAGCGCGCATCGCACCCAAGCAGCATATTTCTGTGGAGAAACAACATATAGAAGTTGATGGCTGTACTCACCTGGATATCCACTAAGTTTGGTCTTGTGATCTTGTCGACAAGGTCCTCAGCAGGCAATATTATCGCAGTACCCAAACCCAATTAGCGATTAGCAGGAATTCGCAGGCAGTGATCATAAGCAAGTAAGCAGGCAACTGTCATTGGTGCCTCAAAAATACACAAAACAGAGTAGGTAGAAAGAGATGCCAAAAACCAGGAATAACCAATTGACCAAAGTAGAAAGAAATGAAAAAAATGGAGTGGAAAGTGCTATAGAAATAGGATATACAACTGCAGCGCCTATATAGATCAGAGAAAACTACGACATAAATAATAGTAATTCCTAGTGAAATTTATGTTTGCAAACCACCACGTTGTTTTAAAGGTTTATAAAATTTCTGCTGCGGCAACGAAGAAGGTAACATTTTTTTTCAAAGAAGGCAGGATTTTTATAGGCCTTAGAAACATACCAATCACCATCTGTTTATCAACTTGGAGCTTCAAGGCATGCTGACAACTGGGTTACTCCGAGGAATTGCATAATATCCGTAGCAGGTCATGCCCAGTACCTCACAAGCGAATGAACATCAGATCATATCCTTGAGCAATGGTATGGAATTTTCATCACAGGCTGAAGAAGGAAAAAATGGCAAATGGCAGATGCTGAGAACATCCGATCATAACCAAATCCAAGCAGAAGGGGTGGTGGGCACGAGAAGCCGCTTCCGGAGAAATTTTCCTGGTGGTGGAGCTGACGGATATTGTAGGGGACAATATTAGATGGAATAATCATACAATTGAAGAATGGCTAAGGAACCTGTAGATCCACAGCAACAGTGAATTCATAAGATCAAATCCAAAGCAAAATGAGAGGGTAATTCAAATATCTGTCCAAAAGATGTTGAATCAGCATTCTTGAATGCTGGCACAAAATCAAACATGATCATTTATGCGACACAGCCTGATGGTACATACTGTAGTAAATATCATGTTAGCCAATCTAACCTACACTGTCAATTAACTGGCAAGAACCAGCATCACGCAAAGTTATGGATGGTTAAGTAAGATGTGAATTGCCGATGCATCTACACAATCTTCTCTTCTTTAGAGGAGGTCCAGTTCTGTTGCATATTGAAAATGGTTTATCAACTAACAATTTGTAGAGAGGAGGAAGGGGGAGCCGGCATCATCACTAAGACATGTAGGCACATTAGTTGGCACACAAAAAATAATATAGACAGCACATCCCCATTAGATCCTTGGAAACAAAAATCAATAGTGAAAACAAAAATTGAATCAATACAAAAGGAAAAGATCCTGGACATATAGAATCCTAAATCAGGAGTAGGCACGCATGATCTAGCACAGTTTGGTCGAAGACGGTGACATGCGACAGCGATTGTTCAACAGATCGAGAGAGAGGGAGAGAGAGAGGAAGAGACAAGCACCTAGGGTTTCATGGAGCACAGGAGAAGCCATGGCACTGCGGGGCGACATCGAGGAGGATGGGGGAGAGGTAGGAGGGCAGTGGGCCCCACCCACACCAGCGCACCGCCCGCAGGGGCGCCGTCGCCTGGCACCCACCGCCTCCTCACGCGCCCTCCGTCGCATCAGGATGGAAGGGGATAGAGAGAGAGAGAGAGGAGAGATGGAGCTGAGAGGCAGGCGAGGGAGAGCGGAGGAGGAGGAGGAGGAGGAGGAGGGTCGCCGCCGCCGCCGCCGCACCCCGGTCGCTCCCGTCGCCGTGTTCACGTTGGGATGGAGAGGGAGAGAGAGAGGAGGGAAGAATCTGGAAGAAGAATCAGGAGCCGTAGTATATATTTGGTTTTCCGGATTGATACGAGAAGCGGAGGATAATGGGGAGAAGCTAACCAGAAACAAGAGAATCGGTCGTGTGCGAGAAGCCGCTTCAAGCGATCTGGACCGTCGAATGCGAGATCGGACGACTAGGGAAATTTAGAGCGACGTGGATAGGGCTTCCGCACGAGGAGCTGTCGCAATTTGTAGTGTTAAACAAGGCCAAATCTAAACGACAATCTTGCTTGTCATTACCTAAGCAGTGTAGCAGTCAAATAATTGATAACGAAATAATTTGTGTACTATGCTTTAAAACATATCAGATCATACAGGAAATGGTCAACAATTCATGGTCATAAGTTGTGAAGTGTAATTATGTGACACACATAACAAATTGCTTTATGTATGTCTGAATGAGGTATATTACTGGAGCATGGAGCCAAATCTGAAACTTCATTATTTGAGTGTATTATTTCGCTTCAGGTAGGTAAAAAATAAGATAATCATGATCAATCTGAATCATTTTGTGAGACCTAGCTGATGCTGGACTGTAACAATTCAATATTATTGTTTGAGCATGATCTAACCTGGATTTGGCTGTAATTTGTTGTAGAAAGCAGGTCCTTTTGCGGTAGTCAACGACAACGATTGATCGCCTCACCCAAAGTATCATCTAGATAAACTATAGTAGAGTACGTACAAATTAGCCTGCAAAAGCATGAAACAAGGCTAAATACAAACAACGATCTAGCTCGTCAATACTTAAGCAATATAGCATTCTAGCAATCAATATCGAAATTATACGTGCATTGCGCTTTGAAACTTATCAGATCATATGGGAGAATGTCAACAGCTTATCAGATCATATAAACTATGAACTTTTTATATAGATTCATAGTTTAAACCAACACGGCTGTGCATAGTCATTGTTGGCACCGTAGTGAACCATCGAAACGGTCCAATTGGAATAGACTGCTTCTCAAGAAGATGGAAGCTAATTGCTTGATGATCCAATTTTTCATTCACAGCAGCATCATGTAAGCAAGTGTTTTTATTGCAGATTTAGTTAATTTGGAGGAACAATAAAATGAGCTAATAATCTGAGCATCTAAAAAAATCTCCAAGCAAGGTTTCTACCAGGACCTGCAGTATTGACAATAGCTTAATCTATATTGGCCTTGCCATTGTAAAGGAACAACCAATCTTCAAATGAACTGCAACCAATCCATCGGTAGTTGTGAGTTTTAAACATTTGGTACTAAACGGAATGCATTATTGCTAGCTAAAAAGATATGCTGATTATATATGAATTCGAATAGCATTTGCAGGTAGGGAAAAATATACCAGACCAAAGCGTGGCAAGGCAACAGGTAGTGCCTTTGACTTTGTCCGCAGTGCCAATCCTGCAATAAGATTTGTTACGAACTCACTCCAAAACTATGAATCTTGACTCTCTAAGGAAAACTCTGTGCACTGCAAAACTGTACAAACAGCAAAGCACTATTCTCAATATTGAACATGTATGAAATCAAACTTGAACCCACCAAAATAAATACGAATCACACATGAAACCATGAATTAACCAAATTGAGACAATATGATAGGAATGAACCTAAAAATATGTGCTGAATCTTTTTTACCTATGCTGCCTAGGCACTTGATGAACCTAAAAATATGGACAGGACGACATTGACCTTCATTAACATAATGAACTGATGTGTATGAAAAGAACTATAGAAATAATGTTTGTGGTTCAATAATAAAAAGCAGTAACATGGAGACAATCGTAGATAAGAGTCCCAACTTTTTTAAGCAAATGCAATGGACTAAATAGCTGATCGATTGGAGTTGAACCTCTTTTTTGTGTGTAGGACCAGTAATTATTGGAATTGCCTGGGCTTGAAATTGCTTCTCATTCTCATAGTGTGAAATGTACTTAGACAAATATTTTAGAATTGTAGATGGTACCATTTATTCGAACTTCAAAGAACCACTATATATACATATACCTTGTTTGAGCAGAGTACCTAAAATGTAAAAAAGAGCTTATAGTCTGAGTTAGATGAAGCGTACCCTGGAAAACAAAGGAAGGAATATACACCTCTTTAACACTGGAAAACAAAGGAAGAAAAATACACCTCTTTAAGGAGCCTAGCTGAAATCTAAAAGAAATATGAGCCTAGTTGAAATCTGAAGAAAATATATAGAAATAATAACATTGTGTAACACGTAACCAGAAATAGCATTGTGAAAAAGGAAAAGAAAACAAATAACAACAGAAGGAGGAGGCATGCAAGAAAGATACCGCACATAAAGTATTCATATTGTGCCTACACGGCACATCACAATTTATCTACATGTGAGCTGCATAGACAATAATAAATAGGCACAATAAGTTAAATTGTTAAGTAAACAAAGAGACCTCTCAAATAGTGGAGGAATCATGAATCCAACCTGAATAAAATAGTTTGAAATAGTAATCGAATCATGAATCCAACCTACATGAATCCAACCTACATAAAACAGGTAGTCAACCTAAACAAATAGTACACAAAAATGGCTGCTAGGGATTCATTGAACAAAACACACCGCATCCATCCAATCAAAGATCCCATAGCCGGAAACATTTAGGGTGACATGGATGTGTGTTTCTGCAAGGATCTCTACGGTAAAGAGAGACAATGTATCTTCACCTAGTTCGCGTCGTAGGCCTCCCATGTAAAAAAGTAGCACAACTCAACTATACAAATTAACAAATCAAGACATACCTAGGGTTTCCTGTAGCACAACAAGACACGCGGAGGAGAGGGAGGAGGCGGCGGCGCTAGGAAGCAGCGACGCCGGCGGGATGGAGATGGGAGAGGCACCACCAGGAAGCAACTACGCAGGCGGGATGGAGGTGGGAGAGGCGCCACCCCGCTCGCGTGCAACGGCGGCCGTTGGCGTGACCGCGGCGGGAGAGGCAGCGAGCAAAGAGACAGGGAGAGAGGAGGAGGAGGGCACGACGTGGGAGAAGGGAGGAAGAGGACGGCATGGGTGGAGAGGAGGAGGCCGCTGCCGCCGCCACCGCCTTGCGCTGTCGGTGCCGTCGCCCGTGACCGCGTCCGTGGAGAGGGAGAAACGGACCGTGAGAGAGAGGAAGAGTAAAGAATAATCTAGATAGAGAAGTAGAAGCCGTGTATATATTCGTTTCACCGGATTCGGATCAGAAGTTAAAGAAGCAAAAGAGAAGCCGAAGATAAGGTGAAAAGCAGGACGAGAAGCTACTTCGCTGGGAAGCCGCTTCAATAAATCTAGACCGTCCAATCGAAAATCCAATGGCCAAAAATATTTTGGGCAACGTGGATGGTGCTTCCGCTCGAGGAGCAGGCCACCCTTGTCTGGGTAAAAGTGGCAGTATTTGTTATTGTTCAAGGCCCACCAATTGGTCTAATGCACAATGTCACAATCCAAACTTAAAAAAAACTCTTTAGGCATACATTTGTGTGGTACTATTAGGGATGAAAACGGTACAGGATATTTTCCAACCGTATTCGAGTCCGAATCCGTTTAGGGGTTCAGATCTGTCCGTATCCGAGTCCGGATATTCAACATCCGATACCGTATCCGTATCCGAATACTCAAATCACATATTTATGATGTCGACATCTAATTGTATCCTATCCGGTATGGCTGATACTATCCGTATTTGAATCCGAATCTGACTAGAAATGTGAAAATAAATATAATATCAGTGATATCCGTTCGTATCCGATCCGTTTTCATCCCTAGGTACTATGGTGTGGCCGTGTTGGTGCCTAAAAAGGTGAAATATACTGTCCATTCTTGTGTGTTTTAGTTATCCTTTTATTTTTAGAAAAAAAACAACTTCTTTGTAATTTATATTATCATATAGTAGAGCTCTGCCACAGTCCGCGGTCTCGGCCCCTTCGGCGCCAGCGTCCATGACACGTGCTCCACCTGCCGCCCCCAACATCGTCCGCGCCCACCAAACAAGCGGATGGACGGAGGGTGAGCTCGCCCGCACGGATGATGGCCTGCCCTACCCCTGCTGCTCCGAGCCACGCTCCGCATCCTTCCCCTGCCTACTGTCCTATTACCTATGCGCATTGAGGAGCAGAAGAGGAACAAGTGGGGATTTCTCAGATCTCGTCGTTGATTCCCCACTGCTGTCGCTTCTGGCCGTCAGGGGAGCTGCATTCGCCATCCAAAGGCACCGAGCCAAACTCCGCGGAGCATCTCCCCCACTCCATCCTGAAAGGCCGAAAGCTCGGCATCTGGGTGAGCCTTCGCGAGATCTACATGGGCGTCTTGGGTGTGTCTCCGCCGCCGCCGGCCGTTGCGGCTGTGCTGCCGCTGGTCGCCGCAACCCCACCTCCGGCATCCTACCCCACATCAATTCATCTTCAGCTCGCCGTCGACCGCCTGCTCTTCCACGCGTCCGTCAATTAGCACAGTACATCGCTGGTTTCCACAACTCCGCTCCAAGTGTTCGCAACTGGCATGTGAGGAGTCATGCCACGCCACTCGCCGGGCTCATAGCCTTCGACGCTCTGTGCGGAGGATCACCCTCCGTATACCTCATCGTCGGGCCGTGTCATGCAGCCATCGTCCCCACCGTCCAAGTCTCAAGTGGATCGTAGTCTTGCCTTTAAGTGATGGGCTCGTGGCAGATGCTACCGCTGTCTCACTCACGATCATCAGGTCAGCTCCTACCAGGACTCCTTCCGCTGCATTCGTTGTCGTCGTCCTGGGCATAGGGAGCGGTAGTGCCGCCTCCAGCCTTCCTCGGCTTCACCTCGTTCTAACTCTCCTTCCCAGCATGACCATCTTCGCAATGCTCAGAGCTGGGCAGATGTTGTGGCTACATCTCCTCTAAATGTGCATTGTGAACTGCTGTCGGCTTCGACGAACCACGATCCTCATTGTGTTGCTTGTGGTTGTAATGGTCGCACCACACATGGGTCATCCACCCTGGATCTTCATTCTTTGATTGGTCCTACGTTGGAGTCACTTTGCTTAGATCTCCAGAAATTCTTCTTATCTTAGCTAGAGGAGGTGGTGCGCCCATTCAGGGATGAGGCCTCAACCATCAAGTTGTGGCTTGCATGGATAGCCAACCATTTGGAAATCGTCGAGCCACCATGCAAGGACCCCTTTGTTCCAGATTTGGTCGGTCTATTTGTCCCTTGTTCCTTATTTCGGCATTCTTCGACTCCAACACTCTTGTCTGCTTGCATGCCTATTAGGGAATCCACATTTCATGGTGAGAAGATAGTGGCCATAGTGGACCTAAACAATGTGATGGAGAATCAAAAGGAGAAATCACAGGAATGCCGAGAGCAAGCACAGGAGGAAATTTTGTGGCAAGTTGTCATCTCCGCTGAAGAACTCACCACTACAAGTGTTGTCGGACAATCAACCAGTGAGAACTGTGACGTTTTCACCGTCGAGAAATCGCAGGAGTGCTGAGAGCAAGCATAGGAGGAAAATTTGTGCCAAGTTGTCATCTCCGCTGAAGAACTCACCACTGCAAGTGTTGTCGGACAATCTACTGGTGAGAACTGTGACCTTTCCACCGTCGTTGAGCAAGGGTGCCTCCAACATGCCCTATTTTGTTGCACATGCTGGCTCCATTAGACTTCTCTAGGGAGCATGACACATCTTTTGAAGATATTGTTTTGGTTGAAGATGCGTCCGATGAGGAAGAAGCTAAGATCAGTATGAGTGTGACAATTGAGGACCCAATTGATATCATCATCCCTTTGAATGGATCCTCTCAGTCTATTGATGAGACCAAGGTAGAAGAGCCCAAGCTGCCAAGTAATCCTTCGATGGAGGAGCCGCCTCAATTGGACATGGACATGTAGATAGAGGATTGTGTTGGTCCCCCGATACATCACCCACCTGAAAGGTCCTAATGGCTAGAGGGGGGTGAATAGCCTATAAAAGTTTCTACAACAACACTTAAGCCAAGTGGTTAGACAATTATGAAGCGAAGCGAGTGTTGCGCTAGCCTACTCAAAATGCAAGCCTCCTATCCACAATTCTAGTTATCTACGATCTCTATGTCACAGAAGAGGTTAAATCACTACCACTAAGTTAGTGAGGTCTCAAAGACTAACTACACTAAAGAGCTTAGCTACACTAGAAAAGTAAATACAAGAGTGAGGTAGTGAAGTTATACCGCCATGGCAAGAGATGATCAATCAAACACAATGAATACCAATGAAATCCTCAGGAAAAGATGACATAAGATTTTTCACCGAGGTTCACTTGCTTGCCAGCAAGCTAGTCCCTATTGTAGCGATTCACTCACTGGAGGTTCACGCGCATCACACGCCTAACCCGCAATTGGGTGCCTCACAACCAACACAAGATGAGGATTCACAAGCCACGAGTAATCCACTAGAGTACCTTTTGGCTCTCCGCCGGAAAAATGTCAAGAACCCTTCACAATCACCACGATTGGAGCCGAAGACAATCACCAACCTCCGCTCGATGATCCTCGCTGCACCAAGCCATTTAGGTGGCAGCAACCACCAAGAGAAACAAGCAAAATGCACAGCGAAACACAATCACTATGTGTCTCTAGATGCAATCACTCAAGCAATGCACTTGAATTCACTCACAATCTCACAAAGATGATGAATCAATGATGGAGATGAGTAGGAGGGCTTTGGCTTAGCTTACTAGGTTGCTATATCAATGAAAATGGCCAAGAGAGTGAGCTAGAGCTAGCCAACATGCTTAAATAGGGAGCCCCTTCGAAAAGAGCCGTTGGGCTCCCCATTGTCTGCCTTCACGGGGTGACCGGACGCACCGGTCAGAACGACCGGACGCACGATGCCTAGCGTCTGGTCGTAGGGAGCCGTCCACGTGTCCTGCTTTTAATCTTGTCCACACGATCTCAATGGTCGGCTGCTCTCCTCAGCGTGTTGAGTGGCGACCGAACGCACCGCTTGTGAGACCAAATGTGCCACGCTAGCGTTAGGTCCCTGCGCGCTCGAGCCACGTAGGCTAGCGACCGGACGCAATGCTCAACCGACCTGACTCACTTCAATGCCGCGTCAAGTCACTTCCAGAGACGATCTAGAGCCGCCCAAACGTGATCAGACGCGTCCGCTCGGGGTCGATCGGATGCACCCCTGCGTCTGGTCTTCACCACGCTCGCTCAATCGCCCACGTCTGCAAACGTCAGCCCGACCGGACTCACCCTCCGTGCGTTCGATCATCTCCTGCTTTCAGCGTTCGGTGCTAAACCCTAAGCACCGCTGCCTCGGCACCACTGACCGGATGCACCGGTGCAGAGTCCGGTGCAGCGTCTGGTCACTGCTAGAGACCTCCTCGACTTCACCAACTTCTCTACTCTTGCTCAAATGTGCCAACCACCAAGTGTATCACCTTGTGCACATGTGTTAGCATACTTTCACAAACATTTTCAAGGGTGTTAGCACTCACTAGAATCTAAATACATATGCAATGAGTTAGAACATCTAGTGACACTTTGATAACCGTATTTCGATGCGAGTTTTACCTCTCTTAATAGTATGGCTATCAATCCTAAATGTGATCACACCCACTAGATGTCTCGATCACAAAAAACAAAAGGTCCTATGGATATCACCTTTGCCTTGAGCTTTTTGTTTTTCTCTTTCTTCTTTTCCAAGTCCGAACACTTGATCATCACTATGGCAATCACCACCATCATGACCTTCACCATTTGCTCCACCACTTGGAATGTGCTACCCTATCTCATGATCACTTAGAGCAATGTGTTAGCACATAGGGTTTTATTAATTCATCAAAACCAAACTAGAGCTTTCACCACCACTAGTGACACCACCGATGAGACATCGACACAAGTCTTATTACAAATCGATGGTTTGCCTTGCCAAGCACAAAGTTCTAAAAGACTTGGGGATTGTTAGGAATGACGGGAAGCTCAATGATGATGCAATTGAAGAATATGCAAAGTGTGTGAAAGAACTGTTGCCACCAAACCTACTTGAGTCACTCATGCGTACAAAAAGTTGTGCTTTCTAGGATCTTGTGACGGCGATCTCTTTGCCTCTTCGCTAGGCTTTGTTGTTATTGTTGTCATTTTAGTTGTTGTTCCCTTGTTGTTTATCTTGGTAGTTACTTTCTTTGTCGTTAGTTCCATCGTTGTTCACTTGTTGTCTCAGGTTTGTTGATGTTGCATTGTTGTATACTCAGACTGGGCTTCTTATTTTTAATATAACTAGACGCATACCCCGCGCGTTGCTACGGAAATTATGGATTAGTGGATTACGTTGTATGATGATGTGGACAACAAAATGCCTATGTGTCTTGTTGATGTGGACATTACAGTTGCATGTGCTAGTAGATTTTAATTGTATGTGATAGTGCATTGCCTAGTTGGACATCTTGCATGTTGAGATAAATAGCTAGTGGGGTTTTGCTTAGTGGATTTTAATTGTATGTGATAGTACATTGTTAGTTGGATAGCTTGTATGTTGAGATAAATAGCTAGTGAGGTTTTGCTTTATAAGAGTATATGATATATGATTCGTTAAAAAAAAATTATCATATAGTACAAGTAACTCGAATCTCGTGGTGTATATGTATGATCATGTCACTAGACGTTTTCCAACTCTCTAGTGATACTGAGATCAATGTTCATGAGCAATTTCCTCGAATATGTTTCCATAAAAAAAAATCCTTGAACATTTGTGTTTTTCGAACTCGGAAAACTCAAGTACAAATTTTAAGCTCAAAATAACTTTTCTGTATATGTTTGGCTCTACCAAACTAGTACTCCTACATGTGTGCTATGTTTTTGGATGAAAAAAAATACTGGTATACGAGTGCCACAGTGGAATCTGCACGCAAAACACTTCCGTAGTCCCATGACAAGTGGTCCCGCGCGCCTAACCCGTTCTCAATCACACTGGCTGCACTACCCCACTACCCTGCTCCGGTGCCTCCGCTTCCCAACCAAGCACGCCGCAGGCCGGCACGCGCGCGTCTTCTCTTCCCGCTGGCAGCTCTCCCTCTTCGTCTTCTTCCACCCACTTCGATCCTCACTCATCAACAATTAGCAGTGATCCTACGCGAGTGCGCGCGCCATTTGTTCGGCGGCGAGCCGGCGACCATGTTGTCGTCCTCGGCGATGCCGCCGGTGTCGCCACGGGAGCACGTGGAGAGGATCCGGCGTGAGCGCTACTTCATCGGGCGCGGCGAGCAGAACCCGCTGGCGGAGGACATGCACCAGGCGGTGAACTACCTCAGCCAGGAGCTCTACTCCAAGGACGTCCACTTCCTCATGGAGCTCATCCAGATATTTCTATTTCGACCTGCGCCCTGCGGTATATATATATCCCGGTCCATTTCGATCTGTACATACTCAGACCGGACCGCTCCATGCATGGTTCCTTGTTAGGCAATGTACCATTCTTTTGTGTAGCCAAAATGCAGTAAGTCTCTACTCACTCGATCTCACTCAATTCTCAATCACAAATAATGAACAAGCACTCAAGAACACTATGGTATTGGCGCTACAAAGGGGCCACATGTGGTTCTTGCTCGAGTGACCTGAATTTCTTTGGTGCAACAACAGACAGATTAGAGTCAAACCAATTTTCAAGTTTTTTTCTTTTTCCTGTTGCAAAATGGTGTCCTACATTATGCTAATTTGCATTTATTCACCATAAGATAGACATGGTAATGAGACTCTCCATTGCACTCTAGTGTGGGTTCTGGATTGTCAATATTCTGTTAGCAATTTCAGTTCGAACAGTTAAACCTCTAATGTGAAAGAAAATATATAGGGAATACTATTATGATACTTATTTGTTTTCCAATTCCACAAATTAAGGTTTAACAAACATTTCAACTGTGAAATATTTTTGTATCATGTGAAGCCATAACGCGGGACTGAGCCTTACAGAATCAAGAAAAAAGATGCCAAATGTTGTTCCCATTTTACTATTTTTTATTTTTATTTTTAGCATTTCAGTTTCTAATGTTTTCGTCCTGAAGTAAGTGTGATATGTGACGTTTCATTGTACATTACTAGATATTACAGATTTACAGTAGTAACTTCAGAAAATCTGTTTACCATTTTTACTATAATACGTACCTTTTCATATGGTGTGACATCAGAATGCTGAGGACAATGGTTATCCTTCTGGAGTGTTACCAGCTTTGGAGTTTGTAATCACATCGAAGGACATCACCCGCACTGGAGCAACTGCAACCCTCTTGGTATTCAATAACGAGAATGGCTTTACTCCAGCAAACATTGAATCCATATCTAGAATCGGAAAGTCAACCAAAAAGTCTAACAGAGGTAGTGGTTATATTGGGGAAAAAGGTACATCCTTGTATGACTATCACCTAAAAGTCTAAAACTTAGAATCTGTATCATTCAATGTATTGGTTGACAATAACCTTTTACAATGCTGCTTTTATTTTTAGTCATGCTCTTCTCTATTTTTTTTTAATATTATAAAAACTTGAGGAAACCTACTTTGTTAATTTTATGAAATTTGGTTCCTTTTCATGCAGGTATTGGTTTCAAAAGTGTGTTTCTGGTGTCCAAGAATCCCCATATATTTAGCAATGGGTATCAAATTAAATTTAGTGAAGATCCTTCAGTAGACTGTGGTATTGGGTATATTGTTCCAGAATGGGTTGAAGATTATCCAAGTATTGCAGACATAATGAACATATATGGCTGTCTGAAAAGCCTCCCAACCACAACTATCATATTACCTCTGAAAAGTGAAAAAATAGATGCTGTGAAAAAGGAGCTCTCTGGCACACACCCTGAAGTACTATTATTCCTTTCGAAGATTAGACAAATTTCCGTGAGGGAGATTAATGATGACCTGAATGCTACTAGTCTTAGTCAGATTTCTATATCATGTGAAGCTGATGCTTTAACTAGGAAGAACATTGGTGCAGAGTCATATACTCGTCACTTATCAGCTTTGGAGAACAAGACAGGTGAGCGTCAATGCAGCTACTACATCTGGAAGCAACATTTTCCTGTGAAACCAGAATGCCGTGTACAAAAGAGAGAAGGAATGGATCAGTGGGTTGTCATGCTAGCATTCCCCCATGGCCAGAGATTGAGCCAGGGGATGGGATCACCTGGTGTTTATGCATTCTTGCCAACTGAAATGGCAACAAACTTTCCTTTCATTATCCAGGCTGATTTCTTGCTGTCATCATCTAGAGAATCAATCCTGCTTGACAGCCAGTGGAACCAAGGGATACTAGAATGTGTATCTTCTGCTTTTGTAAATGCTTTCCTTGTATTACTGAAATCAATAGAAAGTGCTCCAGCATTTGCTCTTCCACCTATTTTCAAATTTCTGCCACTTAGTCACTCTTCCATAGTGCTGATGGATTCTGTCCGGCTATCTATAAGAAATAAGCTGATCGATGTGGATATAATTTTGTGTGAGACCTGTTCTTCACTAAAAGTATTCGGTAAGCCTACAGAGGTTTTCCGGATAGAGTCTGCATTCTGGAGCATCATAAACAGGGCAGTGAAGATGGGAGTTGATGTTCCCAACATTTCATCGCATGGGACTCATATTCTGAATTCCTACTTTGACAGCGAAGTATATGATGATGAGTTAGGATTTCTTGATATTGGTTATGTTGATTCTGAGTGGTACGGAAAGTGTATTCAGGGTTCAGATCTTGTGGCACTGCTGCCTGAAGACATTTATTTTGATCTTCTCACTTTTGTTGCTCAGAACTGGAAGGCTAAGTTTGATAGGACAAAGATGGAGAAAATACCACTTGTGAAGTGTGTCGGCAGAGGTGGTCTACTAACTTACATGAGTGTGTATGAAGCCACAATGGGCGATGAGAGACTATGCATGCTATCTGATGAGGAATGTGTACCATTGATCATTAACTGGAATAATGAATTCTCAACAGCGTCTCGGACACTCTTTATGCCACTGTCTACTCAGAAAGCACTGGGTCTGTTTCCGAAGAAAACAACTGTAATGGAATGGCTTGAGAAGTATGTAGGAGTGAAGAGTCTGACCCTACATGAGTATGCTCTTGTTGTTGTGAAAGCTTTGCATGAGAAAAACATGGTTCTTGCTTTTACTCGATTCATATATCACTTGCATTCAGAGAATTTAATGTCAGAATGCAATGTAAAGCATATATGCAATTTAATGCCCATAGTTGACAATTGTGGTTGTGTCGTTGCTGCAAGAAGCATGGTTCTTGTTCCATCTAAAGGAAGTAAGTGGGCTGCATTGTTGGGCAAAAATCCATGGAAGGCACAAAACTATGTCGAACTTGGAGATGATTACATCTATGCTAGAAATTCCTCTGGGGAGCATACATGTGATGATCAGTTTTTATCATTTACAAGGACATTTATACATGCCACTGATGTGCCTTTTCTGCTTCCTCCTGATGCTGGTTTTCCTGTTGTGTCATCTTCATTAACTACAGAGAAAGCACTTCTCCTTCTGGAATGGATTGAGAATTTAAGTACAAGGGGTATATGTATACCTAAAAAATTCTTAAGTTGCATCAAGTATGGGAATTGGCTCAAGACATCTGTTGGATACTGTTCACCAGCAGATTCGTTCTGTTCAAATGCAGAATGGGGTTGCTTGTTTCAGGATAGAGTTGCCTTTGCTGATGTGCCAATGATTGATCAAGAATATTACCTGGGCAAAATTATTGATTTCAAGGAAGTATTGGGAACACTAGGTGTGAGGTTTGAATTTGCTGAAGTGATGTCATACATAGGTAATCATTTTTTCATGTCAATGGTAACAGGTACTCCAACGGGTGACATGGTGTTATCACTGCTCCGTTTCATCAGATTCCTTGAACAGGAACACATACAGTCTGATCATCTCATTGAGACCGTCAGAGGCGGCAATTAGCTCAAGACTTGCTCTGGGTACAGATCCCCAGTCGGATCAGTTCTTTTCAGTTCTGAATGGACAGTACCATCTGAAATAAGCAGTTTACCTTTTGTTGACATCGATTTCTATGGCCCTGAAATCAATGATTACAAGTCAGAGCTTGGAAAACTCGGAGTTCATGTCACATTAAAAAAGAATTACAATATCATTGTTGATAACTTCAAGATTCCAACAGGTCCAGTTACTTCTGGTGCTGCTATGCTATTATTGAAATGTATCAGATATGCTGACTCATGCAGGAACCTGGTGAAGGTACTAAAGAATCGACAATGGTTGAAGACTAATGCTGGATTTAGAGCTCCCCGGGAAACATTTATCCTCGATCCAGAGTGGAAATGCCTCTTAAAATTTGCTGATGCAGTTCCACTACTCGATTTGCCATTTTATTGTAGTGAAATTCTGACCTACCAGGACGAACTGATGAAGATAGGTGTGGTTCTTAGTTTGGAGCAGGCAAGCAATTCCATAACCAATTATCTGAAGCAACTCTTGTCAACATCTTCTCTTACAAAGGAAATTAGACTTGCTCTGCTCTCATGCTACAAGGATCTGAGGGATGAGCACAAAGCATTCCCTGCAGATATTCTCAAATTTATGCTAACAGAGAAGTGGCTGAATACTACACAAGCTTTCAGGACTCCAGACAAATGTGTGCTCTTTGATTCTTCATGGGAGCCATTGATGGCAGTTGCAAGCCTACCGTTCATTGATGACAGTGACTCGAGCAATGGCATGGGGAAGGAAATATACATATATAAGAAAGAGCTCAAGGCCTTGGGTATTATTGTAGGTTGTAACCAGGGAGCAGACTTCATCTTGTCATGCCTATCTACGGCAGAGAAACCTCAAATGCAGATGCCCAATGTTGTTAACCGTTACACTGGGATGATTGTCAGTGACTCTGGGATCACCAGTGAGAGTACCGAACAGAATGTAGTACCCTTGTCTGTTGCTCACAGCCCACCTTTACTTGTGAGCTCAACTCTTGAATCTTTGTTGAAATGCATGCAGACATGCACCGATCCCAGAAACTTTGCAGCACAAATTAGAAAGATGCAAATGAAAACAACTCTTGAATACAGGTACGCAGATCAATGTATCCTTCATGACTTGGCATGGTCTTCATATCTCCGCAGGGAAGATGGTCCTTTCATCGATGAAGCATTCTATGGCTCTGAAATATTGTCATACAAGACTGAGCTCAGACTGATCGGAGTGGTTGTGGACATTGGCTACGGATGCACTCTGTTGGAACAAGACTTAAAGCACTTTTTGAGAGTGGATACCATAACCAGGATCTACAGATACTTTGCAGCTTTTAAATGGGATCCTAGAAATAAAAATGAAAGCTGGATTTGGATACCCAATGGAAGAAGCAGTGGCCACTGGGTGCGCCCTGCAGATTGTGTTCTTCATGACAGGAACTGCCTGTTTAGTACGCGCTTCTCAGTCTTGGACAAGTACTATGAAAAGGATTTGCTTGGATTCTTCTCCTCCACTCTTGGTGTCAGGCACAGCCCAAGAGTTTTAGATCACAGCATTCTGTGGCGCTCGTGGGAGTGAACATGTTCTGAGCTGACTCCAATTAGCTGTTCATTTTTCTGGGATTACATTGGAAACCGTTGGAATGCGACAACAGCAAAGCTCTTTTCAGGGTCTGTCACAAGAGTCGCTGTTCTATCCTGTGGCAAGATCATCCTGCGGGAGGTGGAAGATGTCTTTGTTCCAGATGATCTCTTCTTGAAGCATTTGTTTGATCAGTTTTCTTCAGAGCCACTATTTGTTTGGTATCCGTCGTCTGGGCTGTCATTCACTGCTCGATCTAAGATGGATACTATCTACCAGAGCCTCTGTCAAGCGCCTTGGCACTCAACGACGGCGGCCCGCGACTACGTAGTTCGTAGTCGCGCTCCAGTCCTCACCGCGAGGTTATACCCCTCTGCTGGTGGCTTAACGAGAGTAGAGGTAGGAGATTAAATGATAACTGATTGCTTGCCTTCATTGTTTTGAGTCCAGGGAATATATGAGCCAATCGGCTAACAAACTGGGAAACAAACGATCCTAATTTTAAGGCCTAATTTTCTCCTAGCCACTGGGCCCGGCCCTGCCATCCATGTCCGAGGTGATCGCGGTCCTTGCCGCGTCGTGCGCTGCAGCCCGCTCTGCTGCCCTGCGGATGTCTCGCGCCCTGCGCTGCCTTGCGAATGTCCGGCCCCACATGACATCTCTCCCCTCCTCGAGAAGCAGCTCGTCCTCGAGCTGGAAGCTTGGAAATTGCTCGCGGAACGTGTCGAGGTCTTCCCAGGTGGCTGACTCCGGCGGTTCGCCGCGCCAGTGGACGAGCAGCTGGCGAACGCCACGCGCCAAGCGAGCCCGCTCAACCCGAGCCGGCTCTAGAGTTACCACGCCATGGTGGATGTGTGGCAGTGCAGGTGGAGTTGACGGAGGCACGCCGCTGAACTTCTTGAGGGCGCTCACATGGAACACGTCATGGATGCGAGCCTGCGGCGGAAGGTCCAAACGTACAGCCATGTCGTTGATGAGCTCGGCGACGCGGTAGGGCCCGATGTAGCGCGGCTTCAGCTTGCCCGTAGTAGCCTGGGGTAGGGAGGACATGGTGCGCTGTCGGAGGCGCAGCAACGCCCAATCGCCCACCTGATAAGACACTTGTCGATGATGCCGATCGTAGTGGAGCTTCTGAACAATCTGCGCCTGTTCCAGGCGATAGCGGACGTCGGCGAGAAAGGCTTCGCGTTCCTCCATGTCGCGAGCCACGGCAGCAACCCGAGTGTCTCCCGGCTCGTAAGAGCGGATGGTGGGTGGGTCGCGGCCGTACACCACGCGGAACAGGGTCTCCCGGAGCGAGGACTGGTAGGCCGTGTTATACACGTACTCAGCCCAGGGAAGCCACCGCAACCACTGCCGGGGTCGGTCTCCCGTGAAGCAACGCAGGTACATGACGATGACGCGGTTGGCCGCCTCCGTCTGGCCGTCAGACTGAGGGTGGAAGGCGGACGTCATGTGCAGCTTGGTGCCCATCAGCCTCATGAGCTCGCGCCAAAACAGCGAGGTGAACACTGGGTCGCGGTCCGAGACCACGGACTGCGGCATGCCGTGGAGGCGCACAATGTCGGTGAAGAACGCCTGGGCCACGGTCTCGACGGTGTACGGGTGCGCCAAGGGGATGAAATGGCAGTACTTGCTGAAGCGGTCGACGACGAAGAGAGGATCACGGACTTCCCGTTCACTCGCGGCAAGGCCTCCACGAAATCAAGGCCGATGTCGGCCCAGACGATGGTAGGGATGGGCAGCGGCAGGAGGAGCCCGGCGGGGTGTGCTCCGACTTGTACCTCTGGCAAGTGACGCACTCCCGAACAAAGTCCTGCACACAGCGACGCATGTTGGGAAAATGAAAATCGCGGCATAGTCGATGCAGCGTGCGCTGGACACCCTCGTGTCCGTCGTCGTGGACGACCGCCACGATCTCCTGCAGCAGTGGCGAGGCCGGCGGTATGTAGAGCCGCCCGTCATAGGTGACCAGGCCGTCGGAGATCACCCATGGTGTGGCACGCGTGCCCGCGCTGATCTCGTCGTGGACAGCCACCAAGGCCAGATCCGTGGCCTGAGCGTGGCGGAGGCGGCTGATGAAGTCGAAGCGGGGGCCCGAGACTGCCATGAGTGCGCCTGTAGAGTCCTCCTCGGTGTCGCGGCGTGAGAGGGCGTCGGCCACCATGTTCGTCTCGCCGGACTTGTACTCAACGGTGAAATCAAAGCCCATCAACTTGCCGACCCAGTGATGCTGGGGAATAGTTGCGAGGCGCTGGTCGAGGAGGTACTTGAGACTGTAGTGGTCCGTCTTGATGATGACGCGGCGCCCCCATAGGTACGGTTGCCAATGGCGGACGGCGAGGACGAGGCCGATCAGTTCCCGCTCATAGGCCGCAAGGGAACGATGGCGAGGCGCCACCAGTCGGCTGAAGAATGCAATCGGGTGCACCTCCTGGATGAGCACCGCCCCGAAGCCGTAAGTGGACACGTCACACTCCACGATGAAGGGCCTGGAGAAGTCCGACAGGGCCAGCACAGGGGCTGACGTCACCGCCCCTTTGAGGGCTGTGAAGGCCGCCGCGGCATCGTCGTTCCATGTGAACCCCTCCTTCTTCAGGAGCGCGGTGAGGGGTGCGGCGATGGCGCCGTAGTTGTGGACGAATTTCTTGTAGTAGCCCGCTAGCCCGAGGAAGCCGCGCACAGCGCGCGCAAAGCGGGGCCGCGGCCACTCATGGATGGCCTGGACCTTAGCGGGATCCATAGCCACGCCGGATGCGGAGATGATGTGGCCGAGGTAGCTGACGGAGGCGACGCTGAATGAGCACTTGGACCTCTTCACAAAGAGGCGGTGTTGGCGTAGAATGGTGAGGACGACGCGGAGGTGTCGAAGATGGTCCTCCCAGCTCTTGCTGTAAATCAAAATATCGTCGAAGAAAACGAGGACAAACCGGCGGGGGTGAGCGCGGAGCACGTCGTTCATGAGCACTTGGAAAGTCGCTGGGCGTTGCACAGCCCGAACGGCATGACCAAGAACTCGTAGAGGCTGTCGTGGGTGCGGAACGCCGTTTTGTGGACGTCCTCCGGCCGCATCCGCACCTGGTGATACCCCGACCGAAGGTCGAGCTTGGTGAAGAGGCGCGCGCCATGGAGCTCGTCTAGGAGCTCGTCGACGACAGGGATGGGGAATGCGTCCTTGACGGTGAGGGCGTTCAAGGCGTGGTAGTCGACGTAGAAACGCCATGAGCCGTCAGTCTTCTTGATGAGGAGGACCGGTGAGGAGAACGCCGAGTCGCTGCATCGGACGATGCCCTGGTTGATCATGGCGGCACATTGCCGCTCCAGCTCGTCCTTGTGGGCCGCCGGGTAGCGGTAAGGATGGACGGCCACAGGAGGAGCGTCTGGCTTGAGAATGATGCTGTGGTCACGGGCGCGGGGTGGAGGCAGTCCCACGGGCTCGGCGAAGACGTCCTCAAAAGTGGCCAGGAGCTCATCGAGTAGGGACGTGCTAGCCATCGCGGAGTGGAGCCCTGGCGCGCTGGAAGGCGGCACCCCGGTCCAGCAGAAGTCACGCCCCCGTAGCTGGAACGACATGGTGTGCTTGGCGAAATCCCAGACAATCGGTCCGAGGGTGGCCATCCATTGGGTGCCCAGCACCAGATCGTATCCTGCAAGGGGCATGACAAAGAGGTCGATGTTGAAGTTAGTGCCGTCGACGGAGACTGGTGCGGCCCGGATGACGCGGGGGCATGTGATCCGCTCACCATTGGCCACGATCGCCGTGAGTTGAGGCCTGGGCTGGACCGTCAGCCTGGTGCCCGACGCGGCACTGGCGGCGATGAAGTTGTGGGTAGACCCACTGTCGAGGAGGGCGACGAGCGTGGTACCGCCCAGCGAGACGGCGATCTGCAACGTCCCGCCGAACGGCACTCCTGCCACTGCGTGCAGGGAGAAGATCAGCGACTCCGTCTCCTGCTCATCGGTCGCGACTGCTTCGTCGGTGTCGGAGATCTCCACGCCGCCGATGTGGAAGATGCGTCGGCAGACGCGATTGTGCCCCCTGGTGTACTTTTCGTTGCAGTTGTAGCATAGGCCCAAGCGGCGGCGCTCCTCCTGCTCCTCCTTAGAAAGGCGCTTCGCCGGCCGGCCGTCACCCTGGTTCGCGGGTACCTGAGCCTTATCGGTGGCGGCCGTGGGCGCCGGGAGGGCCGGACGCAATCCCGGTGCTCCCAGGACGCCGCGCGCAGGGCCCTTGGCCGGAGCGGCGGTGTACTGTTCCATGAGCTCGAACTGCCGGGCAAGGCTCATGGCGGCCGCAAGGGTGTGCGGGTTTTGCATCTGGACCTGGAGGCTGAGCGGCGGCAAGAGCCCCCCCCGTGAAGAGCTAAACCCTCTGTGCCTCGTCAAGGCGACCGGCTCAGGGAAGCAGTGCCTGAAAGCGGTCCTGGTAGTCGGTCACCGTCCCCGTGCGGCGGCAGGCCGACAGCTCGAAGAGGGGCGCCGAACGGAGCGGGGGCCCGTAGCGGAGGTTGAGGAGCTCCGTGAAGTGCGGCCATGTCGGCGTGCCCTCGTCCTCTTGGACCTGCATGTACCACAGTTGGGCTCCCTCCTGGAGATTGTACGATGCCATCCAAACGCGCTCCTCGTGCATGATCCGCTGCTGCAAGAAGAAGGACTTGCATTTGTTGATGAAGATCAGCGGGTCACTCTTGCCGTCGTAGTGCGGGAATTCGGGGCGCCAGTGCTTCGGCGGCCGATCTTGGTGGTGTTCGCCCGTGCCTGGGCGCCCTCCGGATGCCGAGGATCCGGTGACGGAGAGATCATGGATCGCCTTCGCGTTGGCCTCGATCAACTTGTGCATCAGTTATATGTTCTTGGCGAGTGCGTCGATGGACGCCTTGAGATCGTCTCCCATGTCGTCGGCGGAGCAGGAAGCGACGGACGACGAGGTTGGAGATGCAGCGGCGGCGGATGGTGGTGTGGCTTCGGTGGTTGGCGGCGGGGCGGGCTGGACAGTAGCGGAGGAGGGAGCGGATCGACGAGACCAAGATACCAGGTTGTCAAGCGCCTTGGCACTCAACGACGGCGGCCCACGACTACGTAGTTCGTAGTCGCGCTCCAGTCCTCACCGCGAGGTTATACCCCTCTGCTGGTGGCTTAACGAGAGTAGAGGTAGGAGATTAGATGATAACTGATTGCTTGTCTTCATTGTTTTGAGTCCAGGGAATATATGAGCCAACCGGCTAACAAACTGGGAAACAAACGATCCTAATTTTAAGGCCTAATTTTCTCCTAGCCACTGGGCCCGGCCCTGCCATCCTCGTCCGAGGTGATTGCGGTCCTTGCCGCGTCGCGCGCTGCAGCTCGCTCTGCTGCCCTGCGGATGTCTCGCGCCCTGCGCTGCCTTGCGAATGTCCGGCCCCACATGACAGCCTCGGTGTTCGAGCAATCTCCAAGTCTGTCAGAAAAGTTGAATCCTGTGATTTGAACATGCATCGCTACCAGGTAGTTGAGGCAAGAGATGCTTTTGTATCACCAGGCTTGCTCAGAATAATCCTAGCTTTCCTTGCCAACCCCGTTCTTGAGAACGGTGCCGACAATAGGCACCAAATGGCTTCATACCTATTGGACATGAAGATCTTTGAGATGACCGAACCAATTAGTGTGAGCTACAATGTAAAGACATCATTGGGAAGAACTGTGACTGTTAAAGGACGGAGGATATTCAGGTGGGAGAGGGAGAACCGCAAGTTGTACATGCAGAGATCTGATGGGCCACATGGAAGGATAACTAGGATGGAGATGGCGACAAGCTTTGGCGAGGAGATCTCTCAAGGGCTGCTGTATGAGAGAGTTGATCTGATTCCGACTCTCACCGATCTTCTCAAGGTTGGATTCTTGGTTGATTTTGACGAGGATGAGGTTGAGTTCCTGCTCAGGAGCAAGAATCTCCAGCTTTTTTCAGAGGATGAAGATTTCATCATGGGTTCATTCTCTTCTCACTGACTCTGAGGTTCTGATCTCAACTTAACATTAAGAAGTTAGCACTGTTTTTCTCGAATGTAGGTCATCGTTTTCGTTTCTTACCTGTGTAAAATACTCTTGTTACTTGTAGGATGACCATGGTTGCTGAATGCAACATTTTTTAGTGGTATTGAACATCCTACATGTGTAGGTCCTTCTCTATCATACCCGTATCCATACCCAGGCCCCCGCGTCGCTCTCCCGAGCGACTCGGGCGGCGCCTCCCATCCCCAGCCGCAGGGACCGCCCTCCCCAGCCTCTCGCCCTCGCCGCCGCCGGAGCAGGCTGCCCGGATGCCTGTGCAGCTGCTAGGATGGCGGCGGCCGGGCCTTTCTCCTCCTCCTCCTCTCTCTTTCTCTGAGGATGGCAGCCATGGGGCGATGGCCGCCGGCGAATGGTGGTGATGGTGGCTTCCTCTTGGCCGCTGGAGCGCAGATCCGCGGCGTCGTCGCCCGGATCCGGCGAGGCAGGGGGCGGATTTGGCGAGTCGGTGCCTGGGCGGCTCGGGCGGAGCCCCTCGGCCCCCACCACCGGGCCTCCCCCTCCCCACCCCCTTCCCCTCGCCGCCGCCGGAGCGCGCCACCGATGGCTGGTGGCCACGAGGAGGGTGGTGGCGGGGCGTTTTTCTGGCTGCGCGGGTGACTATGGGGGGGTGGTGGCGTCGCTGCCGCCGCCGCCTCCGCCTTCCGGTGGTTCCGGCATCCGCGGGCCGAGCTCTGCGCGGATATGGTGCCCCCCGCCGTGGATCTATGGCGGCGCGGCTACGGCGGCGACGAAGGCCAGGGCGTCGATGCGGGCGTGGCTGTGGCTGCGGCAGGGCCCGTGCGCCTGCACGGGCGTGGCGGCGAGGCTGCTCTAGCTCCCCTTCCTCCGGATCCGGCCATTCTGCGGCTGCAGCTGCTGCCGTCCATGTGGATCCGGCCGGAACTCGCCGGTGCGGGCGGCGGTGGAGGGCAGGGGTGGCATGACTTCAAGGCTCCCTATTTTCATTGTGCTGGATGTGGGCGAGCACCGGTGAAAGCCATGTCGGATCTGCCGGCAAGACGACGGTGACGCCTTCGGGCGTCGTCTTCCTCCTTGGAGGCGTTGTCATGGTGTTTTCCCACTCCGGCCGATTGCAGAGGTGCGTTGGCTGTGCCGTGGTGGCGTGGCCGACAGCGGCTTGCTTGGATGCGTGCCAGTGACCATGGTGGTGTGGCTGGCAGTAGCCAACCAGGGGCACGAGTGGCGCCATGGTGGCGTGGCTGGAGGAACCTGGCTGCTTCTTGAAGGCCAAGAGGCGCTGGCTCGGCGCGGTGCGAGGAAGGCAGCAAGGGGGCCATGGAGGTGTTCGTACGGTGGCAGCGAGTGGGCAGCGCGGTGCGGTGATGTCAGCAAAGTGGAGGCTCATGTCGATGACCCAATCCGACCGAGCGGAGGTTTTTCGGTTGAGGCTCGTGTCGATGTCCCAATCCGATCGGGTGAGGTGAAGGCCAAGGTGGTGAGCTGTGTCTCTAGAAGCTTTGTGTCCGTGCACGTGGTGCAGCTGAGATTCTGGTGGCGGCTAGACGAAGGTGAAGTTAATGGAGTGGCTCGGTGGTACCAAATCACCCCGACGGTGAAGCAAGCCCGGATTCTCGAAGAGTCCAGCGGCGGGAGTGGCGAGGCCCCCGTGCGCTTTAAGGTGGTGTGTCCGAGGAGTGGTGTGCGGCGGTGGATGTGGCGAGGCCCCCACGCTTGAGTTGCCTTGGAGATCTAGGATCCGGTGCGGTGTTTTGATCGTTTGGCGTGTAAGGTGCAGCAGCGGTACTTCGGCGAGGGGTTCTGCATGGCGGTGGCCTCTTCAGTGTGGTGCGGTGGGCTTCTCTTCTGACTTCTGCCAACATGGCCGTGGTTGGGAGATCGACAATCGTGTGTGCGTGACCTAAAGACGATGATGGCATGGTGGGGGAGTCGTGGTAGCTACACGGCTTGCAGCGGACTGCGGTGGCTAGTTCTGCATGGCAGCGACTGGTTGGTGTGGGACATCGTCGGTAGCGATGGCGCTTGCGGTGAGGGCTACTTGTCGGCTCTACTCTAGGTTTGTGGGGGTGCGGCGTGGGGAACTGTTTGGAGTTGAGTGGAGTTGGTGTGCCCGTGTTAATGTCTCAATCCAACTGGCAGTTGTTGAGTGTGGCTCGTGTCGATGTCCCAATCCGACCGGCAAGAGTTATTTTTCTTTTTCTTTTGTTGAGTTTGTTTTGCGACGTGGTTATTGGCCATTGTTATTTCGTTGTGCCCATTTTGGGCTTATCTTCTTTTTAATATAATCGACAGTTCTCCTGCCTGATTCGTTTCAAAAAAAAAATCCTACATGTGTGAAAGGTCTGATCTAGACGGGGTCCATATTATCTATATACTATGCACTACTGACAAATAACCTTCATGTAATATTCAGGTATTTTTATCATTTTTTTTCTGGTGTACATTATTCTTGAGGTTTTGTTTTTTTTTTCTTGTGGTGTACATATTCAGGTTTTGATTGCTTACTAGCATGCTTTGAATGCTTTGAATATGGCTCTACTAATTTCTTTGCTAGTATCTGCGTGTTATATCTTAACTTTCTGTATGTATGTTAGTGATATGTCCTTACTTTCTGTATGTAAACGGTGATTACCGTGCTTGATGAATTCTGACTTATATTCACGACGTGACATTTTTGCTCCTATTTGCAGGTTGCTATTCAAATGGTTGGCTTGTCGATCTCAAGCACAAGTACGGCAGTCTCTGTGGCTTCAAAATCTTATCCTTTTGCATCTCAATTGTCAACGCTAGCTTATTTGCTGGTTTACATTTTGATACGAATTATGAAATCACTGGATCGCATCTGTTCTTGGTTAGTCTGTCAGTCTTTTGGTGGCACTTTACAAGTTGTGATATATCGTTCATATGCTTCTTCTTTTTTCTGATTATAATTAACTAGTCCATCAACCCGTGCTCTCGCACGGGACAAAAATTTAGAACACATAAGCATTAGTTACAATGTAATATACCTCTAACTAATAAAAATACCAAAATTAGTAAATTGCATGTTCTTTCATTTTGTTAATTTTCTAACAAAATAGATACTATGATGTCTTTATCCAATTGTGATAAATGTATTAATTGCTAAGCATTAGTTTAAACTAAGGTGGCTCTTGTTGTAGCCCACATCTTCTAATGTCATGAATCTAAAATAAATTACTAATATTAAATTGCACTTTTTTTTCACTTTTTTCATTTTTCAGCACAATAGACTCAACAGATACAATGTTGTATCTATCTGGTTATGATCAATGTATCAATTACTAATATATATGTTTTTCCATCCATATCCATAGCTTTTTCTCTTTGCATGCCACGTCTGTGTAACTCGAATATGAATTTAATTGAAACATTAGCTTAAAAAAAGAAAAGCTTAAACTATGGTGGATCTTGTTGCAACCAATATATTTTGATGCCTTAAATCTAAAATTTTCATTTCCAAATTTAATCTTATTAATTACTACAGTTTTTTATTCTCAAGCTATGTCAAAATTCTTATTGTATATTTATTAACTCTCGTTTTGTACTTAAAAAAAAGGATTTTAGGTTGTAAGTTGTACTCTTAAGTATTATAATGCCATAAACAGTCATTAAAATGTGCACCACATCACTCAAAATTGATGGTAGAGCTTGAAGTGAGATCTAGAACGGTGCTAACCTAGACAGAATTTTAATATTCAAGTCATATAATGATTGCTTACTCTAAAGTATTCCCAAAAGTCAGGAAGATATAGCCACATATGGTCCTGCACTACCCCGGTTCTCAAGATGCGCATTTGAATTTATTTATCAAGGAATTATATGTGCAGTAATGGTTATACTACCAATATAGATAACATTTTAGTTAAAATGTACACCTTCCATCCCAAGTTATAAGTTGTTTTAGACTTTTCTATGTAAGCTTTTTTCATACATTTTGATATACACTATGTCTAGATACATAGGTCCACTATATATCTAGATAAGTAAGAATGCTTTATAACTTGGAACGGGAGAGTAACATATCTAAAGTAAAAAATTAAATAAATTATATGTCATTGTCACTAATATAGTTTTAAATAATGTGTTAGTATCATTCATATATGAGTTGTTAAGAAAAATAATGTGTTAGTATCATTCGTATATTTATCGCTCAAGCATGCATGTGTACTTGATATATACGATAACAATATGTATATTTACTTCAATAATAAAATTCTAATATATTAATATTAATAGAATTTAATAACATAGAAACATATATGAGCTTTATGGTAATTTAAATATTTGTTCAATAGAAGAAGATAACTTAGATGTAGATTTGAGGGGATCTTTCAGTCTTTTAAATAATGAAAAAGTGGTAATTTAGATGCAGATTTAAGTGGTAGTGATTGATTATTTATCATAATAGCAGGTGGGTAATTAGAATTATATTTAGGTTCACTATAGATCATGTTTTTAGTAGTGGGTAATTTAAATATAGATTTATGGGGTTCTTTAACTGCTTTCCACAATCATAGAGGTTAGTCATTATTCAAAAATAGGATGGATCCTATTGGCTATTATTATGAATGGTATTAGAGTCTACCAATCTGATGGCCTTACTTTTTTGGTTTTTGTGAGAAGAATTTTATGTTATGTATTTAGTTGAAACCTAAATTAAGTTATTTAAGTTCTTGTTGCATCTCTTTCTCTAACATCGTAAATCAATATTTTAGCATTCAAATTTTAATCTAGTTGTTGCAATTTTTGTTAAGATAAACCTCTAATGCTTATTGTATATTTTGTTCAAAATCTTCTTTTAGTTTATGTAAGAAAATATTTTAGGTCCTAGGCTACCTTCCTAGTTATTATAATGGTCAATGTTTTTAAGGCGTTGCTTAGGCGTCGCTTAAGCGACGCTTAGGCGTCGGGGCGCTCTAGGCTGGCCTTAGGGGTAAGGCGGCGCCTTGTCACCTTATGCACATGCTGATGCCCTCTCGATTCCGTTGTCTCCTCATCGATTCTAACGCTGGTCCTCTCTATTCCGCCGTCTCCTCGTCGATTCCGCTCAGTTGCGCCGTCTCCTCGCTGCCGTCTGCTCGATTCCGCCTGCTCCTCGCCACCGGCTGCTTGATCTGGAAGGGGACGGTGGCAGCTGTAGATCTGGAAGGAGAGCAGAGAGGGAGGGAGCCATAGAGGGAAGTGGAGCGGCGAAGAGATGAGCGGAGGCGGAGGAGTGGTGGAGAACGAGGAGCAACGCTGGAGGGGATTCCCATTGGGATAAGCCATGCCAGGAGGGGGAGGGGCACATGGGGCGCCTAGTGGGCTGGGCCAGCCCACTTCTTGCTCATCCTCCTTTCTTTTTCTTTTTTTCTTTTCTTTTTTCTTCATCATCTACTACTCTAAGCTGTTGTTTTAAGTTTTTCTTAAATTCGTAAGGCGTCGCCTCGCCTCACGCCTTAGTCGCCTAAGAGTAAGGTGGTAGTCACTCACCACGCCTCGCCTTACCGCCTTAAAAACATTGATAATGGTCTATACAATCACTTTAGGTTCATTGTGGCACTCAAGATTGTGAATTTGTTATATCAAAGTTTTACATTTGTTGTAGTATTTTTATAAATATAGAGCCTAAAATTAAATTTGACATAATGTTTTAGTCAAGATGTATAAACTATTTTAAAATAATAACATACGAATTTTATTGTCATAGTGTATTAATATATTTAAAATAAATTCTCAATATAATTGCTATGTGCTTTAGCTAGGGACTATTTTCCACGTTTGATAAGCTATTAAAATATAGATACTTATCCTAAAGGTATATATATATTTACTTGCTCTATATGGCAGAACATAGCAAGCGTTGAAGGGTTTAATTTAGAAATATATATAACATTACTTTTATGAATATGGGAATATTTTTAATACTCTCTCTATTCCAAATTATAAGAAGTTTTGGTTTTTCTAGATACATTGCTCTTATTATGCAGATGGAGTTTATTGTATTGGTATTTCCACATTAATATGATAGACATTTTTATTTTTTTTTATAAAGGCTAAGGTTGATAGCTTTGATACAAACTAAAAGGTATAATTTTATATTATGTTTTGTAATGACATATATGGGTACTTTGACAGATATTGGTAATTTATAAAATGTATTAGAAGGCTATTTTGAGTTACCTTTCGTAATGGCTAAGGTCGAGTAGTTATAAACTTGGGGAGTTGTTTTGAATATCTTTTAGTCGATGAATGATGAAAACAATTGAATAGCCATCAAATAGATGGATTCCTGGTTTCACATGGTTGACAAAATCATCTTGTTTTTTAGACCGTCGCACCATTTTAGGGTAAATACATTAGCGTTGTCTAATAGGCAGTTTCATCTATTACAACGTAATCTCAGGAGAAATTAATAGACTACAATGGTTGTCTTTTGAGTTGTCACATAATAACTCATAATTTTTTAATATGCATTAAAAAAGGTATATTCAGGGTTGTTGCATGACAACAACAATAGATACACTGGTGCAATATGGGTCCCATAGTCCCTTATATAAAACAATTGTTTCGTGGAACAACAACCTTTATCTCACCTCCATCTTTTTCCTCCACATCATAAAAATATTACACAGTGACGATAAGACATGTAGCAATGAATTTGTTATTACTTATATGGCAATATATCATGTGCAAACCAACCAACCTGCGCAAACTTGGAAACTATAAATAAGGACCACTGGATGCTGATCCAATGGATGGGGTGAGGGGGCTTAAGCGAAAAAAAGGACAGCGGGTGGGAGGCTTAAGCGTAAAAAAATCCCACCTCTCACCACATTCATTGGATCAGCATCCAGTGGTCCTAATTGATAGTTTTTAAATTTACACAGGTTAGTTGGTTTGCACATGATACGTTCTCTACTTATATGGCCAGATGGGCACACGTGCGTATCTTATTTGTTTAGTTGATAGATTCTGTCTCAGGTTTTATGAATTATTAATATATTAACATTCAATTTTTTTTTGATTTTTTATTCACAGATTATCTAACGTGGACGTGATGGACATTGTGGACCTGATATTTTATTAATATCTAACTGATCAAATATTAGTTTTTAATCAACTGTGAATGTGAGTACATTAATTTTTTCTGCACGTTCCTCAGGAAAAATTTACGGTGCGTTGATGTTGTGTAAATGTATCTAACCGATCAAATATTAGTTTTTTAATCGACTGTGAACGTGAATACAGGATGTTTTTTCCCATTCATTTTTTTCTCTTAAAAAAGAAAATACTTCCGTACGGTGAAGTTGTTTAAACGTGAGTACACAATTTTTTCCCTGTACGATTTTTCTTGAATTTTTCTCCGTATGTCAAAGTTGTTGAGTACTGGAGATTTTTCTCGTACGTTTCTTCTTGAAGAATTTTTTCCATATGGAAGAGTTGTTTTTTCTAGCGTACAATGAGATTTTAGGTTGTTTCTTATCTGCTATATAATTGCAGAGATGCATAATTTTTAAAAAAACAAAATAGATCTAATGGTTAATTATAGTTGGAGTCTTTCGATTAATGGCTAGATGTTTCTAATTAACGTGAGAATTTCTAGTATTTATTATTTTTTCTAGCGCTTCTAGTGAGGATTAACGTGGAGGCTCCGTTGGGACCTTTAATTAGTAATAGTAAGATAAGATGTGGCTAGATGCCGATACCAGTATTCATGGCGATTAGGGACAAAAATGTGTGTTGATAATAGTTTGGTACATTGTTTACAAATCTTGACAACTGCACCATTTCTTGTACACTTTTCATAACAGATCTAACCACACTTTTTTTGCCTTATGAACTTGATAAAATATATTTTAGTAAAATATGAACAGGTAAGGAAAAAAGAAAATCGAAACTACAACACAAAATATTTTTAGAGACGGTCAAAATCAATTTGTGGGGTTGGTTTTAAAAATGTTACTATGAGATCCGTCATAACAATTAGGCATTTTCATTGAATACCGCCCCTAAAGATCGATTTTGAGGGAAGGTTTTATTAATACCACCACTGATTTGATTTTAAGGTATAGTTTTTTTTAGTTAATCACCCCTAAAAATAATTTTCGGTATCTGTTGACTTAGTCAACTGCCTCCAAAAAAATCTTTCAAAACTTTTAAAAATAAAAATAATGTTATTGTGACCGAGGGCTGCAACAATTGTTAAAGCTATAGTGCTGTGGTTTGGGCATTGAAACCTATAACCTCTACCTCACACGTGCAAACTTAGTTACCACCGTACCGCACAGTCACTACCACACTACACAGTCATTTCTGACAAAGTATATGATCATGATGCTATCCTTTTTATTATATAATATATATATCTTATATTCAATATTCTGGCTTCTAAACTATCTTG